>CM060319.1:46177411-46204911 GCA_030674155.1 Stramonita haemastoma | reverse complement strand
GAAAGCTGTCACAACAGGAGATTTAGCCCCTGGAAAAAATGTGTAGAAAAAGCCACTCTTATAAGAAAACATGTACATGTAAAGACAGGAAAAATAGAAGGTGGCATTTTACTGCTACTAGAAGGCTTTTGTGGCGTATTCTCCCTGGGAAGAGTAGCAACAATTTCATGGAGAGAAATCTGCCTAAATTTAAGATGGTATACAATACAATGAATATAGTATAATATTTTTTGTCTCATCTGTTGCCAAGGTTGTTTTACATGATGTTTGTGGGAATTTTTGTTTAATATATTATTATTATCTTGGACCTGGAAGATTAAATTCTCTTGTGTATGTGTGTGTGTGTGTGTGTGTGTGTGTGTGTGTGTGTGTGTGTGTGTGTGTGTGTGTGTGTGTGTGTGTGTGTGTGTGTGTGTGTGTGTGTGTGTGTATGTGCGTGTGTGTTTGTGTTTGTGTTTGTGAATGAACATGTACATATGAGTGCGTATCCGTGTGTGTATGTTTGTGTGAGTGTGCATGTGTGTGTGTATGTGTTTGCATGTGTGTGTGTGTGTGTGCATGCTTGAATCTTGGAAGGGCCTGGGTGGAGATTTTCCAAGTCAGTTTATGTGCAGACCTGCCAGTGCTTTATCTCCATTTGTGTATGCATGCATGAAGAAGATCAATCATGCATGTTAAAGATAGCATAGTTTTCCATGTCAGTGTTGGAAGAGTTGCAAAATCATGACAAGAGCAGCATGCTTCCCAAGCTTCAGTGGCACATTGGAGAAAATTTGCTACAGATTGGGCTTTTTTATGTGTGCTTTTTGTTGATGATGTTGCCCCGTTGCTGTTGTTGTTTTGGGGGGAGCTAATTTTATCTGAAGTTGTGTAACATCACACCTGGGCTTTATCACAGTTCTTGATTAAACCTGTTTAACTGTTGATGCTAGGGGCAACAGCGAAGTGAGTGGCTGTATGATCAGTGGCTTTCTCACTCATGGAATTCCACTTTACAGCTTAGTCTTTAGTGATTGGCTATAACTCTGACTAGGAAGGCATGACTTGCACAGCCTTTATGTGCTGCACCCCCGGGGGCTAGTTAGCCTTTGGAGGACATCTCCAATGCTGACTGTCCTTAAGCCCTCTCGGCTGAGAGAGTGCGGGATGTACTGTGGGCAAGGCTTCTTCTCCACCATAATCAAATTGCTGCTGAAACAGCAGCTGCCTCCTCTGCTGGTTTGGAGGTCATCGTCAAACATGATTGACAAACATGGTATAACATCCGAAAAGTCCTCTCTCTCTCTCTCTCTCGCTCTCGCTCTCTCTCTCTCTCTCTCTCTCTCTCTCTCTCTCCTCTCTCTCTCTCTCTCTCTCTCTCTCTTGTTCCCTGACCAGTTAGGGTGTGTAGTGCCTGGTCTTCTCCTGTGCTTAGAACTCTGCAGGAGGTCTGACTGCTGGCCTCAGCCAACACGTTTCAACTTCAGAGCAGCTCATTTTATTGTATAGTTTGCATACTGGGTATGTTCATGTTTCCCACCAAACACTGAGATGAATTACAGGATCTTTAACGGTATATTTCATCTCCTGCATGTGTGTGTGTATATAATATATATATGTATACGTGAAGGGAATCGAGGCACTGGCAGGTCTGCACTTGAAGTTGATCTGGGAAATTCTATATAAAAAAAAAATCCCCACCTTTAACTGTAGAACATATGCACATGATAAAAAAACAACTTTCACCTTTTGTGTGTGTGTGTGTGTGTGTGTGTGTGTGTGTGTGTGTGTGTGTGTGTGTGTGTGTGTATTTCTGGAACCAAAAAAAAAAGAAAAAAGTCTGTATTTTATAATTTACCTTTTTTTTCCTTGTACATATGTTTCTTATTTTGGCTTGAATGGAAAACACAATAATGAATTGCTGATGTTTGTGTATGCCTTTGTATATATTTACAGGATTCTGATCCTGATGATTATCTTGAGCCTGATAATAAAGGACCTGAGGTAAAATATGTTGGGCATTTTTTTGTTGTTTTTATTTTTTCAGAGAGTGGGTTTGGGTTGGGGGTGGGGTAGGGTGGTTGACTAGACATCAGCTTTAAGTTTTAGTCAAAGTTTTCTAATTACAGATGTAAAAGTTAAACAACATTTTGGTTTACTGTGAAAATACTGGTGGCAATGCAGCCTAGTGGTGGGAGAATCAAACTCCAGTGATGTGACGATTTCAAATATCTGCTGAGATGGGCATTAATAGAAGGGATTCCCCCCCCCCCCCCCTGAATTACCATTGGTGCTGTTTTCATTCCCCAGCGAGTCTTTCAGATGAGACAATAGGCCAAGGTACCCTAGTGGTTAGAGTGTTGCACTCATGATTTGATGTCTCAGGATTGAGCCTGGGTTCAAACCTACCACCAAGACGGGATTTTTTCCCCTGGAGTTAACATCAGTACTGACTCTACTCCTTGGAAAGTCCTTTGGATGAGACTATAAACCAAGGCACCATGTGTGAACACACGCAGAACATCTTGCGCAAACATTAATTAAAACCCATTCTGCCTTCCAGAAAAGTAGGTCATCACATGCCAGTAAGAATGGATAAGAAAAAAACATGTTAAAAAAACAAACTGCATGCATATGGGGTGTTGTGCCTTCGACATGATCCTTGAAGTGAGAATATGGCTACCTTAATTAATGGTGGGCAGAAACGGTTTGCATACACAGAAATCACACCATTGGTATACCCACAGCTGTAGCCAAGAAATGGAAAAAAAAAAAAAAAAAAGGGATCATGGTACCATGTATAATGTTTTTTGTTTGTTTGTTTTTTACCATTCCTCGGGTACATCTCTGATGTCCACCAATAGTCAGACTTTGTGTATTCAACTATTTTTTTTGTGTCCACCATGAAGGCAGCTGCATTCCAACTTCAAACATGTATGCTGGGTATATTCTTGTTTCCATAACCCACTGAATGCTGACATGAATTATGGGATCTTTAACGTGCGTATGTCATCCTCTGCGTGTGTGTGTGTGTATGTATATATATATATATATATATATATATATATATATATATATATATATATATATATATATATAACAAAAGCACCACCACAAGTATCATGTAAGCCTAAACCATAAGTCGTCAATTGAGAGCTTGTTCAGTTTCTTGATTTAAAAAAGAAAGAAGTAATAATGAAATAAATGGTTTTTGGTATTGTGTAAAAATGATGTGTATTTGTTGTCAATCAAAAGCTTGTTCATGTGCACAACCTGCTTGATTGTCTTCCCCCCCCCTCCCCCCCCTGTTCACCTATGTGCTTTTTTTTAATTGCCATTACCGACTATTAGCATGTGTACATGCATGCACGCTTATATATATATTTTATTTATTGATATGTTTGCTGATATGTTTGTTAGCTGGAGCCAAAGGTTATGTGTATAATTATGTATGGGCATGTAGCATGTGGTTTTACATGTTTGTGAGCATTATAATTTGCTAGTGCAAGATTTTTTGCTCATTTTAAGAGTGATTCATTCTTCTTACCTTTCCATACAGGAAATTTACGATGATTGCAATGAGAATGACAACTTTCCTGATGCACCAGATGTAAGTTCATTCACCTTGTGCTGTGAATGTGATTGATTAAGCTGTTTAATGATATCCACCATAATAAGAAGGAAAAGAAGAACAACCACCATCATCATTATATGCACCATCATGACCCATCATCATCAATATCAACATCATTATGATTATAAGTAGTGAAACGCAGCCTTTAATCTTGTTTAAATAAGAAAAAATCAATTTACATCCACACATACATACAGGTCATGCACATGCTTAACACAGTACGAGTATAATGTATATAACAAAGCAAACATGTAGTACATTCCTAATTGATTAAGTGCCATTTCACACACTGATCGAAACAGTTGATACCAGAAAGCACAAACATGAGTGAGCCATTAACAACAACCTCACCCCTGTTAATAGTTCATGTTGCATGCTGCGTGACAGCATTGGGCTTTCTATAAAAAAAAAGAAAAAAAAGTGGTAACAAAAACAAACAAGAAATAGAAATGCTGTGGGGTCGCAGTTCTGTTTCTTTGATATTGATGAGGATAATAATAATAGTAATAATAATAATAATAATAATGATAATATGTGGAATTTATATAGCGCTATATCTGTTATAATTGATAGGTTACACTGACTTCTTTTTAATACTGATGAGGATTATGTTAGAAAGATAGGTTATGCTGACTTCTGTTTCTTTTTAATACTGATGAGGATTATGTTAGAAAGATTGGTTATGCTGACCTCTGTTTCTTTTTAATACTGGTGAGGATTATGATAGAAAGATTGGTTATGCTGACTTCTGTTTCTTTTTAATACTGATGAGGATTATGTTAGAAAGATAGGTTATGCTGACTTCTGTTTCTTTTTAATACTGATGAGGATTATGTTAGAAAGATTGGTTATGCTGACTTCTGTTTCTTTTTAATACTGATGAGGATTATGTTAGAAAGATTGGTTATGCTGACTTTCATTCCTTTTTAATACTGATGAGGATTTTGATAGACAGGAGAAAGAGAGAGAGAGAGAGAGAGAGAGAGAGAGAGAGAGAGAGAGAGAGAGAGAGCGAGAGAGCAGTAAAACATAGAATACTCACAGGCAATGATAGAAAATCTGATAGAGAGAATGAAGGAATGAATAATCTTTATTTTCCCAGGGTAACGGGGTAAGCATTCACATACTTTTTTTATCCGGCCCTTGCTCTGATTAGGGAATGCCCCCCCCCAAAAAAAAAAACAAAAGAAAAACAAAACCACCATCACCAACAGTACAAGTTCAACCTATGATTTAAAAAAAAGGAGATAGGTATACATTAAACAAACGCATTATCCCCACTGGATACATTGATAATTATTTAAACTTAAGAGATAAATATGTATTTGGCAAACACATAATCCCCAACTGACCTGAACATTAATGTCAAGACAGATACATTGATTATAATCAAATAAATCAATCGGATTAAGATAGAGAGGATACAGCAGAGAAGAGAGCAATCCAAACCAAAAAGATATTTATCAAAACATTTTCATAATTCTTACTTTAAGACAACATTATGAAGAAGAGAGAGAGAGAGAGAGAGAGAGAGAGAGAGAGAGAGAATGAACACTGAACACTAAACACAAGGGAGAGAGAGAGTGAGAGTGAGTGAGTGGGGGCATTAAACATGGAGCAGTGAAATGTGTTACAGACAGCAGGGACAGAAAGAGCGAGCGATAAAGACAATATTACTGGATGAACAATAAGGAAGTCGTGCATGCTTTGGGAAGGAGAGAGAGTGCAGTTGGCAGAATAGCACTTCATGTTATTCCATCACTTTACCAGCGTTTGGTATCCTGGTTCGATATCCTGCTTTGACTCTTACAGTTTTCGGTAATTCACTTGTGCACTTGTAGTTCGGTAATTCACTTGTAATTGCACTTGTGTAGTTTTCGTTATGTCAGCTGTATAGTGGCGCTTGTAGAGTTTCATTTCAGTGATATTGTTGCTGATATTGGTATAATTGTGTGTGCGTGTGTGTGTGTGTGTGTGTATGTGTGTGTGTGTGTGTGTGTGTGTGTGTGTGTGTGTTGTGTGTGTGTGTGTGTGTGTGTGTGTGTATTCAAATTCATTTAACGTCTTTTCACAAATTGTGTGTGTGTGTGTGTGTGTGTGTGTGTGTGTGTGTGTGTGTGTGTGTGTGTGTGTGTGTGTGTGAGTGTGTTTGTGCGTGAGTGTGTGTGTGTGCGTGCGTGCGTGTGTGAGTGAGTGTGTGTGTGTCTGTGTGTCTCTGTGTGTGTGTGAGTGCTTGCGTGCATGTGTGCGTGCGTGCGTGCGTGCGTGAGTGTGTGTGTGAGTGTGTGTGTGTGTGTGTGTGTGTGTGTGTGTGTGTGTGTGTGTGTGTGTGTGTGTGTATTGTAATTCATCATGTGTTTTGTATGTATAGGATGTCTATGATGACTGTGAGGATCACCCCCCACCTCTTCCTCCACAGTCAGAGGTATGAGAAACTCTGTGTGTGTGTGTGTGTGTGTGTGTGTGTGTGTGTGTGTGTGTGTGTGTGTGTGTGTGTGTGGAAGGGGGTGTGTGTGTCGCTGTCTGTGTGTATGTGTGCATGTTCTTGTGCATGTGTGTTTGTGTGTTTGTGTGTGTGTGTGTGTGTGTGTGGGCATGGGTATGTCTATGTGTGTGTGTGTGTGTCTGTCAGTCGTCGGTTCGGTTCTTGTCCCTGTGTGTTGTTGTGTGTGTGTTTATTTTTATTTATTTTATTTTTTTATTTTATTCTTTTATATCGAGGATAATGGAATAAGCACTCGTGTTCTTTTTTACATCCAGTCCCCATATTATGCAGTTTTGTAAATCGTCATCTGTTCCTACCAGCACATGATGGCCTACTCTTATGAAAAGCGAAACAGATTTAACGTGTGCGCAAGATGATCTGCGTGCGCTCGCACACAGGGCCTTGGTTTATAGTCTCATCCAAAGGACTTTTGGGGAGGGTGGAGTCAGCACTGATTAACTCCAGGGGAAAAAATCCCCTTGAACGGGAAGTTGTGTGTGTGTGTGTGTGTGTGTGTGTGTGTGTGTGTGTGTGTGTGTGTGTGTGTGTGTAGGAGACTGTGCATTATCATAAATTTTTCTACAGAAAATAATAGTGTTTTTTTGTGTGTCGGTTAATCTACAAGTAAACGAAGTTAATTGCCATTTGAATGTTAAACGAAATTTATTCAACCGAACCATAGTCAGAAGCATCAGTCTACTTTTCAGAGTTGCTAACTCTTCTGTATGGGAACCATCAAGCATGTTTTTTTTTTTTTTAATATGTCAAGGCATAAAGCTGACACAGCTGTCAGTTTCCCCCACATTCAGCTCCCCTCAGCTGCTAATTATTCCATCCCATCCCAGCCCAGCTGGGGGCTAGCTGGTGCTAAATATAGCAGGAGCTGACCACACTTGGACTAGGTGAAAGAAAGGGTGCGCTAAATTTAGCATTCTTGACTGAGTGATGTTGGATTTGTTCACTGTGCTGAGTACCTCGCTAAGCTTTGTTCTCAGTTGCTTCCCTTGGTTTAAAGTAAGTCTGTCCCGTGCCTAAGGCTCATCAGGCCGGTGCTTATCCCGGTTTCTGTGGCGTTAAGCGACTGAGAGTCATAGACTCCCCCCCTGGATAGGACGCCAGTCTATCACAGGGTTAACCCCCAACACAAGGTTGTACTCCTTTTACACCTGGGTGGGGTGAGAAAATAGCTGTAAAGTGTCTTTTCCAAGGGCACAACGGCATAGCTGAAAGCTGGGATCGAACCCGCAACCTTTAGATTATGAGTCCAATGCCCTAACCACTAGACTACAGTGGCGGCTTTCCCTTGGTTTGCTTCATACTGAATCTTTAACGCTTTCCAGATGCGTATGGTTTTACTTCATACTGAATCTTTAACGCTTTCCAGATGTGTATGGTTTTACTTCATACTGAATCTTTAACGCTTTCCAGATGTGTATGGTTTTACTTCATACTGAATCTTTAACGCTTTCCAGATGTGTATGGTTTTACTTCATAGAGAATCTTTAACGCTTTCCAGATGTGTATGGTTTTACTTCATACTGAATCTTTAACGCTTTCCAGATGTGTATGGTTTTACTTCATACTGAATCTTTAACGCTTTCCAGATGTGTATGGTTTTACTTCATAGAGAATCTTTAACGCTTTCCAGATGTGTATGGTTTTACTTCATACTGAATCTTTAACGCTTTCCACGTGGTAGTTTCAGCAGCTTTGGTCAAATTGTAGTTGTTTGCTTCATAAAGAATGTTTTGACGTTTTCCACAGAGATTTGCTTCATACAGAATGTTTGACATTTTCCACAGAGATTTGCTTCATACAGAATGTTTGACATTTTCCACAGAGATTTGCTTCATAAAGAATGTTTTGACATTTTCAACAGAGATTTGCTTCATACAGAATGTTTGACATTTTCCACAGAGATTTGCTTCATAAAGAATGTTTTGACATTTTCCACAGAGATTTGCTTCATACAGAATGTTTGACATTTTCCACAGAGATTTGCTTCATACAGAATGTTTTGACATTTTCCACGGAGATTTGCTTCATAAAGAATGTTTTGACATTTTCCACAAAGATTTGCTTCATACAGAATGTTTGATGTTTTCCACAGAGATTTGCTTCATACAGAATGTTTGATGTTTTCCACAGAGGTTTGCTTCATACAGAATGTTTGACGTTTTCCGCATAGTTTTGTGTCACACAGAATGTTTGACGTTTTCCACATAGTTTTGTGTATTATAAGTTATGCTTTTAAGTTAAATTATCATCTCTTTTATGTGCTGTGCCTATATCGTTTATTGATTGTAACACTCATCATGTTTTATTTTCGGCACAATAGTCATGATTATATTCAAACGCAATCTCAGTGATGAATCTTGTTTGCCAGTCATGAGTATATCCAAGCACATTTTCAGATAGTAAATGTTGTTATCTGTCAGTTATCGACTTGGCTTCAGTACAGTTCACCCAGCTGTAAATGGGTACCTGCCCTCTTTAGGGTCAGGGAAGGTAAAGCAACGAGGGAGAGGAGATGGGCACCGCTCTCAACATGCTGGCCCCTAGAGAAGCTGAGGTCTCTGATGCCTCGCTTCCCTATGACCACATAGGTTATGGGACACCTTTACTTTTACCTTTACCTTTTCTTGACAGGAGGTGTACGATGATTTTGACGAGCAGCCGAAACTTCCAGCTAGACCCCCGGTAAACTACCCCCTCTTCCTCCACAGCCACACCCGGCTGCTCCACAGGTGTGTGTGTGTGTGTGTATGTGTGTTTGTGTGTTGTGTGTGTGTGTGTGTGTGTGTGTGTGTGTGTGTGTGTGTGTGTGTGTGTGTGTGTGTGTGTGTGTGTCAGTCGTTTGTGTGTCGGCCATTTGTGTGTGTGTACCTGCATACTTTTTTTGCATAATATCACATACGTGTGAATTTCTATGCCTCTGTATGTGTGTGTGTGTGTGGCATTTGCGCACATGTGCATGTGTGCGTGCATGTGTGTATTCGTGCACACTTGTCTTATGAGCATGAATAAGTTGATGGGTACATGACATGCCTATAAGCAGAGGTGGTGGCAGGGGCCACCAAATCAGAGACAGTTTTCTTTTCCTTATGTAATATTACCCAGTAGCAATGGGATGTTACAATGATGAGGAAATGCACCAATTTTTAGACTTCTTGATACAGATGTACTCTCAGCTTTCTGTTGTCACTGTTTCCCAGCATCAACCAGGCCTGAGATGTACAGACACCTGCAATGTTCATCTAATGATTTGAGCAACGCTCTCAAAAGGGTTTACCAGTGTGGTCCCAGTCTCCCGAGATTAATGGATGCCTACTGTGAGTCAGAATGTGGCTACCTTCATGGTGGGCAAAAAATGGTCACAGACAAAATCTCACCATTGGATGAAGCTTGGAGCTGTAGCTGAGAAACTGGGGGAAAAAAAGTTAAAAGACTTGTTGATGAAGTTGATGACAACGCAGGAAAGTGACCACTAGATGCTGCTTGAAACAGTCAGTATTTTTCTTTCTTTTTTGTCAACTAGGAAGGATAGTGGCAGGATGGTTAAGATGTTTGCCTGCCAATATGTAAACCGCAAGTTTCTGGGTTCGTACCCAGCTCGCCCTTTCTTCCCAGTTCGACGAAAAAATTGAACTGAATGTCAAAGTCATTCGGATGAGACTATAAACCGAGGTCCCGTGTGCGATCGCACGCAGAACATCTTGCACACATGTTAAAATCCTGTTCCACCTTTCGGAAGAGCAGGCCATCGTGTGCCGGTAGGAGCAGATGACAAAATCATATATTAAAAAAAAACAGCATGCACACAGGTGTCGTGTTTAGACACCATCCCTGAGGGGGAAAAAAATAATGGGTAGGCGCTGCACTAGTGGCAACGCGCTCTCCCCGGGTAGAGCAGCCCGAATTTCACGCAGAGAAATCTGCTGTGACATAAAGTGGTATATAATAAATAAATTTTAAAAATCTATATTGTTGAAGCTGGGTAAGCCGTGTTTGTTAGGAACTTCTGAATGCTCATATGTTTTGTTGCTCAGGAAACCTACGATGATCTGGATAACGTTGGACCCGTGGTGGTACAAAAGATACCCAAAGTTCGACAGATTCCTCCAACTCCTGCCCCACCCCCTCCAGTACAGGTAGGATTCCTGCATGATTTGTTGGTGTTTCCAGTCATTTAACCCCAAAAAATCATTGTGGCAGACAGGCTTGCAACAAGTCTGAGGGCTTGCAGAAGCAAGGGATAAATACATCTCCGCGAGTTTGAAATCTTCAACCAAATACATTTCTTTTCTTCAGTACTTAAATCTTTCACTGTCTTGCAGAGCAGAAACCAGTGTTGGTTGTTTTATACTCTGTGTTTTACTGTGATTACTGCTGCTGCTGCTGCTGCTGCTGCTGCTGCTGCTGCTGCTGCTGCTGCTGCTGCTGCTGCTGCTGCTGCCACCTTGTGGAATCTATTAGTTCAGTATTAGTATTTGCCAGGAGGTTGGTGTTTTTTGGGTTGTTGTTTGGTTGGGGTTTTTTTGCTTGATCTGTGTATTTTTTCCCTTCATCGTGGCATTTTCATATCCAGTGTGTGACCATTACTGCTGGTTAAAAAATTATGTCATTTTATGACTCACCAGGGGTATAGTTATTATTGTCATGCAAAAAAAAACTTGAAACCTTCCAACACATTGCAGAAGACAGACCAGTGAAAAATGCAAACTCTCAGTCCACCTAATCACTGAACCAGTGTACACAGACAAATAGTAGAAATCTCTTTGTAAAGCGTTGAAACAATTACCTTAGTGAGGAGTACTGCTTGTGGAACGTAGCTCATGATTCCAAAGCAGGGAAGCTTGTTGAAAATTGCAGTTTTCCTCAAGATGGGGGGAAAAAATTCTTGAAAATGCTTACCATCAGAAATGCACAGTACGATACGGTGTTGCAATGAAAGCCCCCATAACGCTTGCATTGTGTGAGAAAATTGTTAGCTGCAGAATACTCAGTCTGCTTTTAGAAGAAATGCATATTTTAAGTCTGCGGTATAAAATCATTATTTAACTATGTAAAGGTTTGAAATCTTTTGCTGTATATAAAGGCGAATTGCTATGGGAAAAAATGCTTGCAAGCTTCTGAAAGAGAGAAATATATCTGAGATATATCCTGTCATTGCAACACAAGAACACTGCTGGTTTAAAATATGGAAAGAAAGTGCTTGTTCTCCATGCAAAGCAGGAGTGTTGCTGTTAGAAATGCATCAACCAGGAAGAGTGTGATGGTGGAACATTGGGTTTATTTTTTTGTTTGAATTTTTTTTTTTTACTTTTTTTTTTTTTTTTTTTTTTTGCAATGCAGGAATATTACTCTGAATATTCTGCACAATTATTTCATCACAAATGTTGTGAAAAATGCTTGTAATTTTTTTTAAGTGTAGAAATATTGCTAGAACTAAGAAAAATCAGTGCAATCTACCTACAAAACACGCGTTTATTTGCTGTTATCACAATGCTTCTTGCCATTTTACAGTACAATTAGTATTGCTGATAGACAAAGGCTTTCAGAATCCTTACAAAGCAGACATGTTGCTGGAAAAAAATGCCTACAATCTTCTTAAAATATAGGAATAGTGGCAGTAGATAAATGCGTACAGTATTTTTACAGATCAGGAATGTTTCCTGGTGGAAAACTGCTTGCATAGTCTTCTTTCTGTGCAAGAGAACTGTTAAAAGGAGCTTTGCTGATTACAAATGAGTTGCTTAAAATTGTACAAAGCTGGGAGTGTAGCTAATTTTAAAATGCTTATACTGCTCTTACAATGTAGCAGTATTGTTGTAAGGAAATGCATACAGTGTTCTTACTGTGTAGTGCAGGAGTATTGCTGTTAGAAAATTGCATACAATGTTCTTACTGTGCAATGTAGGAGTATTGCTGTTAGAAAATTGCATGCAATGTCTTACTGTCAATGTAGAGTATTCTGTTAGAAAATTGCATACAGTGTTCTAAAGTGTAGTGCAGGAGTATTGCTGTTAGAAATATTGCATATAGTCTTCTTACAGTGTCAGGAGTATTGCTGTTAGAAATATGCAAATGTCTTCTTACAGTGCAGGAGTATTGCTGTTAGAAAATATGCATACAGTCTGTACGTAGTGCAGGAGTATTGCTGTTAGAAATATGCATACATGTCTTACAGTGCAGTGCAGGAGTATTGCTGTTAGAAATATGCATACAATATTTCTTGCTGTGTAGTGCAGGAGTATTGCTGTTAGAAAATCGCATACAATATTCTTACAGTGCAGGAGTATTGCTGTTAGAAAATGCATACAATTGTTCTTACAGTGCAGTGCAGGAGTATTGCTGTTAGAAAATTGCATACAATGTTCTTACATGTGCAGGAGTATTGCTGTTAGAAAATTGCAAATGTCTTCTTACAGTGCAAGAGTATTGCTGTTAGAAAATTGCATACAGTCTGTACGTAGTGCAGGAGTATTGCTGTTAGAAATATGCAGACATTGTTCTTACAGTGCAGTGTAGGAGTATTGCTGTTAGAAAAATGCATACAGTGTTCTTGCAGTGCAGGAGTATTGCTGTTAGAAAATTGCATACAGTGTTCTTACAGTGCATGAGTATTGCTGTTAGAGGAATGCATACAGTGTTCTTATATTGCAGGAGTATTGCTGTTAGAAAATTGCATACAGTGTTCTTACAGTGCAGTGCAGGAGTATTGCTGTTCGAAATATGCATACAGTGTTCTTACAGTGCAGTGCAGAGTATTGCCGTCGAATATGCATACAGTGTTCTTACAGTGCAGTGCAGGAGTATTGCCGTTCGAAATATGCATACAGTGTTCTTGCTGTGTAGTGCAGGAGTATTGCTGTTAGAAAATCGCATACAGTGTTCTTATATTGCAGGATTGCTGTTAGAAAATTGCATACATTGTTCTGATAGTGCAGGAGTATTGCTGTTAGAAATATGCATACAGTGTTCTTACAGTGCAGGAGTATTGCTGTTAGAAAATTGCATACAGTGTTCTTAAAGTGCAGTGCAGTCCTGAGTATTGTTTAAATGGCTGCTTAATCATTTTATGAAGCTGGAGTGATGTGGTAGGAAAATGTATGCAGTCTTACACTGCTTATGCATAAGCAGTAAAAGAATGCTTTCAATCTTGAATAAAACCAGTTCAAAGGTGTCTAACTTTTCCAGAGTAAATATATATATAAAAAACTTTCCTCATTTGTTTTCTCTGGTTCCTCTTTCTTGGACAAGTTGTGAAAGCAAAAACAATCAAGCTATAATTTCGATTGCAACAACCCAATCTTGTCTTCACTCTTTAATTCTTACTTGTTGAAAAGACTTTCAAGATAGGAGTTGAAAATTGCCGAGAATGGTAACAGATCTCTGTTGCATTTTTTTGGTTCTGATATTCAAACTGGCCATTGGGTATAGCTCAAAGCTTGATGTGGTTTTAAAACAAGAAAACAGCACAAAAAATACAAGCACAACCTGGACAGGACAACAGGAAAACTGACAGCCTTTAACTGTGCTTTAAAAAAAAAAATCTTTACTGTTTAGTCTTTAGTGATTGACTATGACTCTCTGACTAGGAGGCTTGACTTGCACAGTCCTTATGTGCTGCAGCCCTGGGGCTAGCTGGCCTTTGGAGAACATCTCCAATGCTGACTGTCCATATGCCCTCTTGGCCGAGAGAGTGGGGATGTACTGTGGGCAAGGCATCTCCACTATAATCAAATTTCTGCCCAGTTTCCAAAACAGCAGCTGCCTCTTCTACTGTTTTGGAGGTCATCATTGAACACGACGGACAAACAATATGAATAAATATTAAAGTAAAGCATACTAGTTTGAAATGAATAATAAGGAAAGATGTTGTTAGTTAACTTATGGTAAGAGCTGATGTAGCATATAGCTTTGTTGGCAAGGAGGAAAGCTAAAATTTCCACAGAGCGTTCTGTGTGTTGATTGTGGCTGTTCTCTGTGACCAGGGAATAGTGGAAGATGTCTATGAAGACCCTGATGCTAGTCAGGTATTTTGGTTTTAACACATTCATCACTCTTGTGTGAATTTGTGAACGTCTGTATCCTCGTTTCTGTTGAGTTTGGCTTTTTGTTCCTTTACTGTATCCTCATTTGTGAATGTCTGTATTCCTTCTCTCTGTAGCTTCTGGATTTAGATACTTTTAGTTTGTCCTAATCTTTTGTGAATGCTGTATTCTCTACTTCTGTGATTTCTAAGACTGAGGTTGTCAAGTCAGTATGAGAATTGTGTCTCTTTCGGATATCGCTCAAAAAGAATCTTTCTGTAAACTCTTTTTCAATGGTTTTACAATCAGTCTTCTTATCTGTGTCTTACAGTTATGGCTTAATCATACATCAAAAGCAATGGGCTTGGGAAAGACTTGAATCAGATTAAATCAGACACGTATGAAAAGCGGTGTTTTGAATTTCTTATTTTGGGTAACTTTTTCTAAGGGACTGGAACCTAAAGTACCTATGATTATATCTTGAAGAAGGTGGTGAAAACCACAAGCCTGTTAGCTGCTGTGTTGCGTTTCAGTTTGTAAAATCGCATCCTGTTTTTTTTCTAACTGCTTGTATCATACTGCGTTTTATAGTTTTATATTGTGTTTGCTGTTCTGCTACATATTATATTTCTTTTTATCATCTTTTCAGTCACTAATATATATAATATATATATATATATATATATATAAATATATAAAATATAAATATAATTATATATATATAATATATATAATATATATAATATATATATATATTATATAATATATATATATTATATATATATATATATATAATTATATATAATAATAATTAATAAATATATAAAATATATAACTAATAATATATAAATATAAATATTAAATATAATTTATAAACTTCACCTATCCCTCCCTTATGAAATTCAGACTGTTCTCATTCCTTTCTCCAATCCAGTTTGCTATTCCTTCCTTTTCTTCCCTTCCTCTGTTCGTATGATAATAATCATTATTATGATAATAATGTGCATGGAATTTTTAGAGCGCAAAAACTTGTAAATCAAACATGTTAAGGTGCTTACCTAGAGCTTCAAGCAGAAATTTTGAAAAAAAAAAAGAAATCTACTGGTGAACAACTGTGTGTAGTTGTTCTGTACATACTGTTATGGCAGCAGCTAAAGCAGCGTATGCTGAAAGCGCTAAGCGTTCAAAGAAAAATTCAAAATATACCTTTGATGCCTTACATCTGGTTTTGTTCTGGTGGTGTATCACCAGAGACTGTGTACAGGTACCTCATAAGCACTTATGCAAGCCAGATATGTATAGGATGCGAATGGGAGTTTTTAATTCAGTTGATTTTTGTCTTAGCAGCATCTCTCTCTCTCTCTCTCTCTCTCTCTCTCTCTCCTCTCTCTCTCTCTCTCTCTCTCTCTCTCTCCTCTCTCTCTCTCTCTCTCTCTCTCTCTCTCTCTCTCTCTGTGTTTTCATTATGCTACAACATATTACATTATACATAGTGTAAGCAATTCTGCATTTCTTTTTCTTATGTTGACTAAAATCCACTTATCTCCATGGTTCTCACTCTGAAGAGCGTGTGTGTGGCGTATATCTGTGTGCATGTCTATGTATACGTGAGTCTGTATATGTGTATGTATACACATGCCTGTGTACGTTTGTGTGGGTGTCTGATTGTGTCTGTGTACATGTCTCTTTGCTTGTGTTAAAGTCTAAGTCAGGTCTTCATTTCCAGATGGTGCATTGAATAAGCATTGCATTGCTGTACTTTTTTTTTTTTTATCAAGTTATCAATCTTAAAGAAAAGAACAGAAAAAAAGACCAACAGAAATTCAAAAGAAAGAATGTGACTAAAGGAGAAAAAGCATATAATGCAAAGAAATAAAGACATATGTACAATATCCTACCACCACATCAACCATCCCCTTTCTTTTCTCCATCCGTTCTTTCCAGAGCACACATCAGTACACATACATATCAGTACACATATGAAATATAGACTGGCCAACAGCGAAGCTGAGGTCTCTGACACCTCACTCCCCAGTGACAACATAGGTTATGGGGAGACCTGAACCTTTTCCATTTATACCTACTTAGCACTCATTACACTAAACAGTGATAATATTAAATAGTGTCAACAATAACACCCCTCTCTCCCCCACCCTCCACACACACACACAGACATGGGCACATGATGTACACTCATGTAAATTTGTGTGCGAGTCTCTGTGTGTGAGCATGTGTGTGTGTGTGTGTGTGTGTGTGTGTGTGTGTGTGTGTGTGTGTGTGTGTGTGTGTGTGTGTATTGTGTCTGTGTGTTGTGTTGTGTGTGTGTAGTGTGTAAGTGTGTGTAAGTGTGTGTGAGAGACAGATGGCCAGGAGGTGGAGGAGGGAGAGAGTAGATAGATAAGGGAGTAAGGAAGACCTCATTACTGGAGAATATACAAGAAGCGTATGTACAGTGTGTGTAAATTCTTGATTGTGCTTTGTATTGCATGTTTGTGTGTGTATGTGCATGAGCATGCACTTGCTCATGTGTGTGTTGTGTGTGTTTGTGCACGCATGCACGCATGCTCTTGCACAATAGGGTGGGTAAATAGGCATAGTATTCATGAATCACTTCACTTTTGCCCCTGTTTCTTTACTTGGCCCTTGACACTGCAGTAACTTATTGCATTTACATCTTTCCTCTCTCTCTCTCTCTCTCTCTCTCTCTCCTCTCTCTCTCTCTCTCTCTCTCTCTCTCTCTCTCTCTCTCTCCTCTCTCCTCTCTCTCTCTCTCTCTCTCTCTCTCTCTCTCTCTCTCCTCTCTCTCTCTCTCCTCCCTCTCCTCTCTCCCCCTCTCTCTCTATATCTCTCTCTCTTGCCTCTCTCCCTCTCTCCCTCCCTCTCTCACACACACATCACTCATATTCATCATTACATTTATTATCTTTATAGGTATAATTTTCTCCCCAATTACATTTCTTTATACCAGTGTATAGATAGTCCAGTAAATGATGGTAGTGATAATGATAATGCATATCTAAATGACAGTAAATGATTAAGCAGCAATTGTGTGTACAAATCAGGTCATGCATTTTTTATGTGTGTATTATGCACCACAAAAGTAATACGAGCGAACACGGAAAATACCACCAGTACACAATACACCCTGAAAACAGGATGTTTCTTTTTTAATTAATTATTGTCATTGCTCTTGTGACATGTTTTATGTCCAAATTTCAAACAGATAAACCCAAAATTGTTATAAATCAAAGACATACTGTGCATACAATACATAAAAATATAGTACAATAGATTACAACAGAGTACAGTATAGTACTGATGATAAAGCACCATACTATGCAATTCAGTACCGTGCAATGCAAGATAATAGAATATAGTAACATTCTTTTTCTGATTTGTATCATTTATTACCTTTTTGTTTTTCTTTTTCTTTATAAAAGCTTCTTTTGTTATAATTCTGATCATAGTTTTTAATTAGATTTCTGTTATTTATCATTATATCACCTGTCTCTGTAAAAGCTTCTTTGTTTATTTTGATAAACGGTTTTACTGTGTAGTCATTTTCCCCCTTTCTTACCTGTAAATATATGCTGTTAGTTCTAGAAAGCACTTGCTGTCATTTGCATGAACATAACCCTAGGAGAAAAAAAGATAAAAACTTGATTCTCATACTTTTGATGATTATTGCATGGGTAGTGTTGTGTGGACCTACACATTCTTTCTCTCTATGTCACTCTGTCTCTGTCTGTCTGTCTGTCCTGTCTTCTTCTGTCTGTCTGTCTGTCTGTCTGTCCTGTCTGTCTGTCTGTCTGTCTGTCTGTCTGTCTGTCTGCTTCTCTCTCTCTCTCTCTCTCTCTCCTCCTCCTCTCTCTCTCTCTCTCTCTCTCTCCTCTCTCTCTCTCTCTCTCTCCTCTCTCTCTCTCTCTGGGAGAGAGAGGCACACACACATACAGACAGATAAACAGACAGAGAAAAGGGGGGGTAGAAATAAAATAGTTTGATATTATGTAAATACATCTTGTTTATGTGTACTTACAGTATTGTTGTTTTACTGATCGTATTGGATGTGCATGGCTTTTAAGTAAGCCTAATGTATGATATTAGGTAAACTGAAAATTTTTACAAAGTTGTTGTTATTGTTGCTGTCAATCAAAAATGAAGGTAATTTTTTTTTCTTAATTTAAAAATTTGGTGGTTGACAGCCATAACCTAGTATATTGTCTTGTTATTTTAGTGATTTTTATTTTATTTTATACTTTTTTGGCATATTAGAGATGAAGAAAACTGCACTATTTCATATGGATATTGTTTTCTTTGCAATGAAATCAATATGTTTGCAGTTTTTGATTACAGCTGAAAACAAGTTCAGAAAAACAACCACAGTGTTTGCTTTAAACCCCAATCTCTTTATCGTATGAACCATTTTCTAAGGGAAGACCTTGTCTTGTGTTAGAACCTTGTAAACATCAACTGAAAGGAGCACAAGTAACCCTTTCCCCCAATGTTTTTTCTTTTTTGTATTTTAAAGCTTTTGTTTGTTCGTTTATGTGATTTTTATTTTCATGTGAGAAATGCATAAAGCTAGTAAAGAATCAACATTTTGTATTTATTATTTTTGTAATGAATCCAGCCAAGTGAGGAAGAATGGGAGGAGGAGGAGGAAGATTATTCCTCTGTGTAGGCTGGTACTAGTGAAGTGTATATTGCATTAAGTTGATGTTAATACGATACATTTTTGCACAAACAGAATATAATGTGTGTGTGTGTGTGTGTGTGTGTGTGTGTGTGTGTGTGTGTGTGTGTGTGTGTGTGTGTGTGTGTGTGTGTGTGTCATGCGTGCGCACTCGATGTGGGCTGCTTTCGTGTCAATGTGCTGTTTTGGGGGAGAGCAGCCCAAATTTCATGCAGAAAAATCTGCTGTGCCTGAAAGTAGAATACAATCAATGTTGTCATTATTGTCACCCATTTATTTTATTTATTTTGATAATTAAGAGGTATTTAGTTATGCAGTGTTCTACCACCTACAATTACTGGCCTTTCGTTCAAGTTTTCTTTTTTGAAGTTCTATGGAGTGATATGCATGTGTGCGTGTGTGCACGCAGCACATACATGCATGTACGCACATAATTATGCATGTCATCAGTGCAGTGCACTAGGTTTTTTTAAACAGCATGTCCAATTCTTTTTTTTCCCAATATGTCAGTTAAAGATTTTTTTTTTTAAATTCATCTCAGACCAGATAAAAAGAACTTTGTGCTAGTAAGATTAATCATATCTACCTTTTTAAATATGGTATATTTTTGCAGCTTTACAATGTGTGGCAAAAACCTTTTTTTCTATCTCTGCCTTTTGTCTGATTTTCTTTTCGTCTCTATCCTTTTTCCTTCATTCCTTCTGTCTGTGTCGCTGTCTGCTGCTGCTGTCTGTTCCTCTCTCTTCTGCTCTCTCTCTGTCCTCTCTCTCTCCTCTCTCTCTCTCTCTCTCTCTCTCTCTCTCTCTCTCTCTCTCTCATCTCTCTCTCTCTCTCTCTCTCTCTCTCTCTCTCTCTCTCTCTCTCTCTCTCTCTCTCTCTCTCTCTCTCTCTCTCTCTCTCTCTCTCTCTCTCTCTCTCTCTCTCTCTCTCTGCAAACTCAATCCTTCTGACTTTACGCCCCCGTTCACGCCGCGACATCTTGCCACACGTAATCCTCTCTCGCTCTTCTAAATCCATCGTTCCTGCAATCTCTTACAACTCATCCACCCGTCACATGATCTTATCTTCCTCATAAAATTAAATTACTAAATATAATCATCTCTCTCCTTTCCTTTCCCATTCCGTACATGGAGCTTTATATTGTTCTTGTTTGGTGTGTGTGTGTGTGTGTGTGTGTGTGTGTGTGTGTGTGTGTGTGTGTGTGTGTGTGTGCGCGGTGTGTGTGTGGTGTGTGTGTGTGTGCGCGTGTGTGTGTGTGTGTCGTGCGTGCGTGCGTGCGTGCGCGTGCGTGTTTGTTTGTGTGCTGTGTAAGTTACAGTCTACTAAAAAAAAATTCTCTTACCATAGTCAAGGGAAAAAAACATGAAATGGATGGTTATATCACCACAAGATCTGACAGAGTTTTGACAACAAACAAAAACAATCTTGCATGCAATAGCCCAGGGAGTGGAAGACGAAGAGGTAGAAAAGAAGAAAGAAATGGGTAGACATATCTTTGAATGGACCCAAGAAAGCTTTTTGTTGAGATCCAGCATTGACGTATGACGTCAGTGCCCCCCCCCCCCCCCCCCCCCCCCGCGGCATGACAACTCCTGATTATTAATTAAGGAACTAGTGTAGCGTAGTGTGATGCAGCGGACTGCTTGTTTTTGCCATAGAAATTAAACTGAACTGATCAAGTCAGGTATTATAGCTCGTTTCTCAGCTTTACTAGATAGCAGGACGGTACTAGTCCAGTGATATTAATGCATGTGTAAAGGCCCTGTGTGGTGCCGGTAAATGTAAACTACGGCAACCAACGTAAGCTCAGGTACCATCTTTCCCCCGGCCTAGTACAAAGTTTCCCTTTAACACAATAAGCGTTGCATGCTCTTTGAAGCCGGAGACCGCGCACAGAGGACCCTCCCCTCCGAGATTCCCACCCCCGAGTCGGTCTTGGGCGAAGGTCCCAGAACCTTCCACCCTCCGTGCAACCTCCCCGGGCAGGAACAAGTCCCCATCGAGGCTGAACGAGCGCTCTCTCCCTCCGTTGCCGCCCACCCCTCAGTCCGGAGACCGTTCCCGACAAGGGCATCATCAGCTGCCCCCCATTTCCCGCCCATCGGGGTCCCCCCTCACGCCCCCCGGCCAGCATACCCCCTGTCCCCGCAGTCCCGCAACATCCGCAACCCTCCGGACCCAGAACAGTCCGGGTCACCTGTGGTGGTCCTCTGAAGCAGCGCCACAAGAAAGACCTCCCCCCACTGCCCCCAGGCCCCCCCATCGTCCCATGCCGATTATGATGATTCCCGTGGGCGGCTGCCGGACCACAGGGAGGACTTTGAGGAGGAGGAGGACTTTGAGGAGGAGGAGGACTTTGAGGAGGAGGACCAGAACTTTGAAGCCGCGGAGGTGACCGTCTTTCTTGGCCTACCTACCCTCTAGCTGCTTGCTTTCGGTGGCATGGGTGTGTTTGGCTGTATTACCTACCCTACCCCCTCCCTGCAAACTCGGGTCTCAGAGCGCCAGTGTAGCTAGCTAATGATGAATCTGTCTTTGCATATGTATTATGTGTATGTATTATTATTATAGTAATTATATATATTTTATATTATGATATATATATATATATAATATATATATATATATATATAATGTATGTATTCCTGGATCCTACCCAGAGGTGTACAAGCTTGTTTCTGGGTTTGTTGTTTTTGTTGGTTTTTTTTTTTAATTGTCTCTCCTCTCTCTTTCTCTCTCTTCCACCCTTGCCCCCCACTTTCCCTCCCCTGCCCTGCATACGGCATCTGCGTGGAAGGGGAAAGCTGCCTGAATGCTCTGTCTGCATGTGGCATTAATTTATTTATGTATGGCATTCTGTCATGGTGTTTTCCTTGTCTGCTCTTGTCTTTCGACCAGGCAAATACCGCTGTGATGTATTATAACATTGTATCGGTGCTTGCAGCTACCCGCTGCGAATGGATTTCGTATGTCATGAGTATTGCCAAATATGGGTGCATGGTTGTTTGTTGCGAGCATGTGTGGATGTACGTACGTAAAAGGGTGGTTTTGTTTGCTCGTGGATTTGTCTGGGTTTTTAGTCTTTTTTTTTTGTTTTTTAGAGGGAGTTTTTTAATTTTTTTTGTTGGATTTTTTTGTGTTTCAACTACTGTGATGTACCGCTTTTTTTTCTGTTGTCACACCGTTCGTTCGATTCAGTCTGACCTGATACGTTCACTATCAGGCTCATTCTGTCACAATTTTTTTTTTTACAAAACTGCATACACGCAGGGACTGGATGTAAAAAAAAAAAAAAAAGCACTCGAGTGCTTATTCCATTATCCTCGAAATAAAAGAATGAAATTAAAAAATACAAATAAAAAAACAATCCTGACAACTATAACTTAAAAAAAAAATTCTTTTATATAGAAGATAATGGAATAAGCACTCATGTGCTTTTTTTTTTTTTACATCCAGTCCCCGTGTGTATGCAGTTTTGTAAATGTCATCTGTTCCCACCGGCACACAATGGCCTACTCATACGAAAAGCGGAACAGGATTTAACGTGTGTAGCAAGAGAAACTATCAGCACTAGTATCAATTCGGTTGCTGTAAGGCCACGAGTCAGGAGAGAGACCATGGTGGGGCAGGACTTCCTTAGCGGCGTTAAGGCCAGTTTTGTTTGAAGATGATAGTTATAGGACACGGCTCATTAGAGCCCTCCCTCTGCTGACAACAACAGTAGCTGTGCTGCTGCATGCAGAGCCTGACCATCCGAGTGAGAAGCCCAACCTGGGTTGGTGAATCCCCCCCCCCCCCACATTCCTTCTGTGAGTGACAGTGCCCATCCTAGATTGGTGACTCTTACCACATTCCTTCTATGAGTGACGGTGCCATCCTAGATTGGTGACTCTTCACATTCTTCTATGACAGTGCCATCTAGATTGGTGACTCTCCACATCCTTCTATGAGTGACAGTGCCCATCCTAGATTGGTGACTCTTACCACATTCCTTCTATGAGTGACGTGCCCATCCTAGATTGGTGACTCTTACCACATTCCTTCTGTGAGTGACAGTGCCCATCCTAGATTGGTGACTCTTACCACATTCCTTCTATGAGTGACAGTGCCCATCCTAGATTGGTGACTCTTACCACATTCCTTCCTATGGAGTGACAGTGCCCATCCTAGATTGGTGACTCTCACCACATCCCTTCTGTGAGTGACAGTGCCCATCCTAGATTGGTGACTCTTACCACATTCCTTCTATGAGTGACAGTGCCCATCCTAGATTGGTGACTCTCCCACATTCTTCTATGATGACAGTGCCCATCCTAGATTGGTGACTCTCCCCACATTCCTCTGTGAGTGACAGTGCCCATCCTAGATTGGTGACTCTTACCACATTCCTTCTATGAGTGACAGTGCCTATCCTAGATTGGTGACTCTCCCACATTCTTCTTGAGTGACAGTGCCCATCCTAGATTGGTGACTCTCCCACATCCCTTCTGTGAGTGACAGTGCCCATCCTAGATTGGTGACTCTTACCACATTCCTTCTGTGAGTGACAGTGCCCATCCTAGATTGGTGACTCTTACCACATCCTTCTTGAGTGACGTGCCCATCCAATTCCTCCTGTGAGTGACAGTGCCCATCTAGATTGGTGACTCTTACCACATCCTTCTAAAGTGACAGTGCCCATCCTAGATTGGTGACTCTTACCACATTCCTTCTAATGACAGTGCCCATCCTAGATTGGTGACTCTTACCACATTCTTCTATGAGCAGTGCCCATCCTAGATTGGTGACTCTTACCACATCTTCTATGACAGTGCCCATCCTAGATTGTGACTCTCCCACATCATCAGACAATCCCATCCTAGATGTGTGACTCTCTTACACCACATGTCATTCCTGCTATGCACAGTGCCCATTCCTAGATTGATGACTTGAAAAGACACTTATTTCTATGACAGTGCCCATCCTAGATTGGTGACCTCTACCACATCCCTTCTGTGATGACAGTGCCCATCCTAGATTGGTGACTCTACCACATTCCTTCTAGATGACAGTCCCATCCTAGATTGGTGATCACCACATTAACTCTATGATGACAGTGCCCATCCTAGATTGTGATCTACCACATTCCTTCTATGAGTGACAGGCCCATCCTAGATTGTGACTCTTACCACATCCCTTCTGTGAGTGACAGTGCCCATCTAGATTGGTGACTCTCGCCACATCCCTTCTGTGAGTGACAGTGCCATCTAGATTGATGACTCTTACACATTATTTCTTTGACAGTGCCCATCCAAGATTGTGACTCTCCCACATTATTTCTATGACATGCCCATCCTAGATTGGTGACCCTCACCATATCCCTTCTGTGACAGTGCCCATCCTAGATTGTGACTCTTACCACATATTTCTATGACAGTGCCCTTCAGATTGGTGACTCTTACCACATCCATCTATGAAAGTGCCCATCCTAGATTGGTTACCTTACCACATTATTTCTATGACATGCCCTTCCTAATGGTGACTCTTACCACATTATTTCTATGACAGTGCCCATCCTAGATTGGTGACTCTACCACATCCTTCTGTGAGTGACGTGCCCATCCTAGATTGGTGACTCTTACACATCCCTTCTATGATGACCGTGCCCATCCAGATTGTGACTCTCGTCACATTCCTTCTTGAGTGACAGTGCCCATCTAGATTGATGACTCTCGCACATCCCTTCTGTGAGTGACAGTGCCCATCCTAATTGGTGGTCTTACGCCACATCCCTTGTGAGTGACAGTGCCCATCCTAGATTGGTGACTCTCGCACATCCCTTCTTGACAGTCTCACATTTCACACCACGAGGTCAGATAACAGGCACCATTAACTAGAGACAGTGTTTTTGTATCGCCTGATCACTGGTTAACGGGATGATAATCATGATACGTTGGAAGTCTAGCAAGGTTTTGAAACTACTACTGGACAGGGCTGGGTTTTTTTTTAAGCTTCCTTACAAAGTACACTCCAGCGCTGGTTAACCCAGCCTGAGAAATTCAAACACCTTCACTTTTTGGGTCACGGTATTAACACTAAATGGCATTGATAAAATGGGTGTTGCTCGATTGTGTGCACCCCATCTTCGCTTTGAACTGAGAGTGCTCTCAGCTTTGGGTGAGAGCTTGTGTGAACAGCATTCGTTATATAAAATGACTGATGCTAAGACGTTCTTGTCTGTGGAAAGACCCGAACCAACAGTCATCTGTCTATGTTGGGATTGCACATTGCACTAATCGCTGTGTCAGGGCATTGAATAGGAATGTGTGGAATTATTTAATGTTGCACTTTTTAAGGAACAAAAAAAAAAGATTAGTCTAAGATTCTGTGAAAAGCTAAATGACGAAAATGCATTGAATTTGTTTTGTGATAATTTGACACCGATGCATGAAAACAGGAAAATGGCTCTCAAGACCGAGATTGTTACTGTAATGTGTGCACATATCGAACAAAATGCTTGTTTTTTTTTTTTGATAAACCAGTTTGTCTACTAATTCTTTATCATGTTCACCACGAGCCAGCCTTTATCATTACTATGATCATGGTGGTTTTACGTGCTCTGTTATTCTTGTTAAAAGATTGTTTTATTCCGGTTCTGATGTCACTCCCTTAAATCACAGAACAAGTGATATTATATATAAACAAAAAAAAAGAACCCCACACAATTATAGAGTACAACTATCTGCTTGCTCCGTTAAATAACACAGAATAAGGGATATTACAAATACATCATCACAGATTACAGCTTATTCTCTCTATTGTTTTGGTGTGGTCAAATCCGGTTTCAGCATCCGCCTTGATGTGGTTCCCGTGGTCGGCAGGGCTTTGTAAGGGTCATGGTAGAAGATTTCATAATCACACTACATCATTGTTCGGTTGATTTTGTTCATTTCCTGATCTTCAAAAATGGGCTCTTGTCTTTCTTTTTCCTGCACTTATTCCACTGGTGACCTGTTCATACAGAGACAGATAGAGAGAGAGGAGAGAGAGAGAGAGAGAGAGAGAGAGAGAGAGAGAGAGAGAGAGAGGAGTAAGACAAATTCTGCAAACAGTGCTACAACAAAAAATAGAAGTGACATCAGAACTGCTAAGTACCTATTTTACAACTATAAAATGTATCTCTCAGAACTGCAAAAACATTGGGGGGGGGGGGGGGGGGGCATTGTATTTTGCACAAAACATATCTGTGACGATAACCAAATTACTGATAACTGTACTGTCGATGCCAAAGATGTGAATATTAATATTTGACAGATTGCAAGTGAAGAAATCTGTGGCGGAAGATTGTTGAAGATGACTTGTGTGCTGAGCAGTTGTGTCAAATCAAGTCAAGTAAAAAATAAAAAAAACCCACTTTAATCATCCCTGAAGGGCAATTACAATACTGACTGGCAAATTGATACATCCTTTTCTTTTTTCAGGGGGGGGGGGGGGGGGGGGCTCTGTTCTCTCTATCTCTGAAAACATTTTGTGTGCCCAACCTCTGGAAGAACTAAATCATTATTTTTCCCTGTACCCAAAAGTACTCCCCTTTTGTCTGTCTGTCTGTCTGTTTTGTCTCTGTCTGTCTGTCTGTCTGTCTGTCTGTCTCTCTCTCTCTCTCTCTCTCTCTCTCTCTCTCTCTCTCTCTCTCTCTCTCTCTCTCTTCCTCTCTCTCTCTCTCTCTCTCTCTCTCTCTCTCTCTCTCCAAAAGTCTTTCGGATGAGACTTTAAACCGAGGCCCCGTGGCGAACGCACGCAGAACATCTTGCACACTCGTTAAATCCTGTTCCGCTTTTCGTAAGAGTAGGCCATCGTGTGCCGGTGGGAACAGATGACATCAAAACTGCATACACACGGGGACTGGATGTAAAAAAGCACAAGAGTGCTTGTTTCCTATTATCCTCGATATAAAAGAATAATCAATCTCTCATCTCTCTCTCTCTCTCTCTCTCTCTCTCTCTCTCTCTCTCTCTCTCTCTCTCTCTCTCTCTCACTCTCTCTCTCTCTCTCTCTCTCTCTCTCCTCTCCTCCCTCCCTCCCTCCCTCCTCCCCCCTCCCTCTCTCTGATTTCAGCATGTAAAATCAATTATACAATTATGTTATCTGATTTTGTTGTTGTTTTTGGTTGTTACAAGAGGTATGTTTGGCAAACTTGTCAAGTGTCCTATATAGGCATTGACAAACTGGTTCGGTTCTCTCTCTCTCTCTCTCTCTCTCTCTCTCTCTCTCTCTCTCTCTCTCTCTCTCTCTCTCTCTCTCTCTCTCTCTCTCTCTCTCTCTCTCTCTCCTCTCTCTCTCTCTCTCTCTATCTATCTCTCTGTCTCTGTCTCTCTCCCTCCCTCTTCCTAATCCATCCACCCCTCTCTCTCTTCCTCCTCCTCCTCCTCCCCCCCCCTCTCCTCTCTCTCTTCCTCCTCCTCCTTCCCCCCCCCCTCTCTCCCTCTCTTCTCTCTCTCCTTTTCTCTCTATCTCTCCCTCTCCCTCTCTCTGTCCCTCCCTCCCCCCTCCTCCCCCCTCTGTCTTCTCTGTCTCTCTCCCACCTCCTCCCCCCACCTCCACCCCCCTCCCCCCCCCCCTCTCTCTCTCGCGCGCTCTCCTCTCTCTCCCCTCATCCCACCCCCACCCACCTCTCTCTCTCTCTCTCTCTCTCTC
>CM060319.1:46167411-46169911 GCA_030674155.1 Stramonita haemastoma | reverse complement strand
TCATTTTTATTCATATACAACAGTTTTCTCTCTCTCTGTCTCTGTCTCTGTCTCTCTCTCTCTCTCTCTCTCTCTCTCTCTCTCTCCTCTCTCTCTCTCTCTCTCTCTCCCCTACTCTTCCTCCCTCTATGCAAAAACATGTTGTTGTTGTTGTTGTTGTTGTTGTTGTTGTTGTTGTTGTTGTTCTTCTTCTTCTTCTTCTTCTTCTTCTTCTTCTTCTTCTTCTTCTTCTTCTTCTTCTTTCTTCTTCTTCATCGTCATCATCGTCATCATCGTCATCGTCATCATCATCATCATCATCATCATCATCATCATCATCATCACTATCATCATCTTGGTTTAAACTTGTTTTTATTTTCGCCAAACGTGTACATCTACATCATCGAGATCAGTTACAAGAGCACCCAGAGCTACAACAAGCTTGGAACATCTACCGTGCTTCGTCATTGGAAAAGAACACAGTTGAATGACAGAAAATTACTCACAAAAGTTTATTGGTAATCATACTACTCGAAATGTATGCCATTTTTATGACGAAAATATTTCTGATAGGCAAAATCGAGAAAGAAAGAGAACAGAGACACATAAGATTTTTTTTTTTAAGTAGTCGTGTGCTGAAGGTTTGTAGTGAATTTACCGAAAGGCTGGGTTGGGTTGTTTTTTTTTTAGTCTTGTTTTTATTTATTTATTCTTGTATATCGAGGATAATGGAATAAGCACTCATGTGGGTTGTTGTTTTTTTTTACATCCAGTCCCTGTGTGTATGCAGTTTGTAAATCTTGCCATCTGTTCCCACCGGCACATAATGGCCTATTCTTACGAAAAGCGGAAGAGGATTTTTAGTGTGCGCAAGATGTTCTGAGTGCGTTCGCACACGGGGCCTCGGTTTATAGTCTCTCTTATCTGTGCATTTATTTTCTGTTTTACTGAATGCTGGGTTGTCAAATGCTGGCAGTTATGATAACAGGAAGTGTTCAGCTGACTCTTCTACATAATCAGTAAACCTCTGGGATCTGGTCTGGTAATTGTGGCGATTGGCCAAATCTTGATCAAGATTACTTACTTATGCCCAGGCGAAGTCTGCAGCGCTGACTTAGCTCTTGTTCTGTTACCAGCGTCAATAAAAACAGGAAATAACCGTAACATTCAGTGAAAGATATCCTTTTTTTTTTATTACCTGGTCTATAGATTGCTTATCCTTTACATCATAGGGGATATTATTCCACGCTTTGGTGCGGAAAGGACAGAAGAGTTGAGATATGAATTAGTTTTGTAATGTGGCATTACTCCGTGATTACTATGTGGCATTACTCCATGGCTCTTTCATAATTGTGGTCTGCGATTGTGATAAAGGTTTGCTGGTAGTACAGGGGTTGTAAGGAGCAAACATGCAGTGCAATTGCTATGAACCATTTTGTCACATTGAGTTTGCATATGCCTTCCCCTTTTTTTTTCTCTTAGTGAAAAGGAATTGGACTCTTCTTTCAGTTGTACATGCCTTGCTCCTTAAAACTGCTCCAATCATGAACCATAATACTTCTAGATGAAGAGACTCGAATTTCTCATGAGGATTAGAACAGCTCTCCTGCAGAATACCTGTGTAATCAAAATGCGGCAACATAAAAATTATATATGTGTATTCATAGTTTCTCGGGCTCTTCTGGAAAATTAATATCTATCCTATTTCAAACATAAAATTAACACATTATTTCCAATACTTTTTTTGTGCTCTCCTCTACAACAGTCACTCTGAAAAATTACCACGAGATGTGTAAGTCTATTGATTTGCTGAAGAAAATTATCAATAAATAACTAGGGTGAATCTAGCTAACCTTTTTTAAAGGATACTAAGAGATTGTCTTTTCCCTGCATTGAATTCGATCTTCCATTGTGCAACCAATTTCCCAAATGTTTCCGATTCAGAATTGACGATTTTGTATGAACATCAGGATTCAAGTGGGTGAGATATAAACTCGCTTCATCATATAGTTTTCTCACCGATTTCAGAGTCAGTTACATTATCGTTGATGTATATTAGAAAAAGGAAGGGACCCAGAACTGATTCTTGACGCACACCAGAAGGAATTAATTGCATATCAAACTTGTCGCCTTTCAGCGCTACTACCTGAAATCTGTTTCTAAGAATGGTCTGTTTGGAACTCAGAAGCTTCCCATGGGCACCAACGGCATTTACTTCCAACACAGACTTTTAATTCGTGCCATACACTATCGACAGTGTTGGAGACAACAAAATACCTTGGTTAGGGGCACCACGATCGTATACACGACACAAAAACTAACATTGATATTGATGAGTATTTCCAGGCTGTGGTATCATTTGGCTTGACTGAGACCAACACATGTCTATGGATACATTTTTTCCGGTACTTTATCCACTCAGCTTAAATTAACAAAGAGATGTGTGACGATTATCTGAACAGTTTCTTTGCACCCTTTGTGTGCGAGGGAGTCACCTGTGCTAGTAGATTCCACAGCAGAA
>CM060319.1:46152411-46159911 GCA_030674155.1 Stramonita haemastoma | reverse complement strand
GATCCGGGGCCTTCAACCACACAGCAAAAAGAAAAAACTGGGTCCCACAAAGAAGCATAAAGGGGCCCAGCAAACAAAACCATGGACTCTGGAGTCCTTCTAAATTACAAACTTCCAAACCCCCCCCCATGAAACACTGCCCAAAAAATTTTTTTTCCGTACTACAAAAATCTATTATGGGGATTCTGTGATCAAAATATAATCCATCAGACGCCCCTGGGGGGGAGAAATGTTCAAGATCGTGTTGGAATGAATATCTGACCTGAAAATGGCCTCCCCTTTCCTGTCTGCCAAAAAAAATGTTAGTTTCCATTTTTGGTCAAATTTAAACTGGCCCCCATTTAGAAAAGGAAGGGGTGCCCTTCAAAATGCTTTTCCTCCTTCCCCAGTCCCATTCACTTGATTCCTTATTCCAGCTAGAGAAAAACCCCCTCAAAAACCCCTCAAAATCCCTCCAACAAAAACCTTAAAAGTCTGTCACACAAAAACATCAATTCATTGACCACCAACACTTTTCCCAAAAATTCTGGTCTCCTCGTTTAGTTCCTACTTTAATCTTACCCCCCCAGTGAAAGGGACATCCAAATAGCAAAATTTTCGGTTTCCTTAACAACATTGAACACCCAGTTCCCGGGAGAAAAAAAGCAAAGAACACTTGAAATGATGGGCCCTCCCTTTTGAACTTAAAAAGCAGAAATTACAACAAGTCATTTCAGGCAGTTATTCCCGTAAAGGGGTAAACAGGCCACCCACTTACAAAAACAGACAAACAGGGGGGTTTTTTCCCCCTCCAAAAGATCATTCAATACCGGAAACCCAAGACTTTTTTCAGCAACTAAGATCACAGCAAAACAGGACAAGTAAACCCCCAGAAACCACCCTGACCGGGGTTTTTTCCCCTTTAACAATAATTTTCAGAGCTGGTTCATTCTCAAGATAGTCACAGATCACTCATACAGTGTCAATCCACATGCCCTCCTCCCCTCCCCCTTTTCACCCCCACCCTCAGGTCAAGGCCACGTGAAAAATAACTGTACTCCATTCTCAGCCTTCTATCCAAAACCCTTTTTTGTATTCAAACTAAAAGACTTGGAAAAATTCCTTATTCTTTTTTCCCCCCTTATCATCCCCCCAAAAAGATAATTTGCACCTTCCCCCAACCCCAAAGCTTTTATGACTCTGAAAACTTTTCCCATAACCCCCCCTCCCTTTTTGCAGACAATTACCATATGCTTTGGATTGTCTCCTGGCCTCTAAATAAGGGGAAATAAGTCAAGCCCCCTATCCCCGCACAATAGAAAGGGGTTTTTGTTTTGCTTTTTTTTTTTTTTTTTTTTTTTTTTTTTTTTTTTTTTTTTTTTTTTTTTTTCTTAGTTTTGACCCATTTTGATGTGTAAAAATTTTTTGAATTTTTAGTTCCAGATGCTAAGGCTGGTTTTTTTGACCAGAAAGGTTATTTGTTCTAATTTTTATAACGGAAACAAGGTTTTGGGGAATTTTAGATTTTTTTGCTTTTGATCCTTTTTGCTTATAAATTTTTGGGCAATTTTTTGGATGGTTCTTTTGGGTTTCAAATTTCATTGAAGTGGGTCATATTTCCTTTTGAATTTTTGTGCTTTTGATTTTCCCTATATATTTACTTATCTTGTTTCATTTTTTTATTACGCATTTTTTTTATTATCGGATATAGTTGACCTTAGGACTAAAATTTATAATTAGTGATCATACACATGATATAAAAAATTTTTAAAACGATATGGTCATCAAAACAATTTAGGGTTTTAAATAAAGAGGGGCTTCGAATTGGTCCCCCCCAAAACAACTGCAATACACAAAATGACGGAAATACTTCAAATATTATCTAATTCAGGAAAAAAAATTTCCCCTTTGTTTGGTTTTACAGAAACCCATTTTTCCTCTCAAAATTTCGACAATGACACCAATCCCCGGCTACAATAAAAATCCGAAGAGACCCCCCCAAAACATAAAGAAACGGGGTTATTTTTTAATTTTAAATAAAATTTTTATTTTTAAAAAAAGTTACAAGTTTAAAACCCAACTTTATGTAAAAAAATTTTTTGGGGGTTTAAAAAAAAAATAAAAAAATTTTCCGAAAAAATTTTTTTATTTTTTTTATAGAAACCCCAAAAAAAAAAGCAAAAAGGTTGATCACTAGTTTTTTAGTTTGAAAGTAAAGTAAAGTTTTAAAAATGATATTATTATATTAGGGTTTTCAATATTAATTTAAAAAAACCAAAAAACCCAAAGGGTTTACAACATTCGAATTTTTCCCCAATTTAAAACCCAATTGATTTTTTCCAAACCCTCGTGTCACGATTTTTCAAAAATTTTGATTGACCAAAAATTTTGTTTTTAAATAAAAAAAAATTTTGGGAGGTAAATTTTCCCAAATTTTGGGGGCTGCATGACCTTTTCCCTAATAAATTCCCTGGTCCAAGAAAGGAAAAAAATTTAAAAAATTTTCCACAAAACATAATTTAAGAAATTTTTCACATTTTAAAAAAGTAACATCTTCTGGGGGAACTTCTCATTCACACCCAAAACAATTTTTTTATCAAATTACGGATCCTAATCTACCTTTAAAAAAAATTTTAAAAATTCATTTTTTAAAATTTTTACAATAAACTTTGCTCCATTACAAACAAAAAATTAAATACAAAACAAAACCACCTTGGCTTACTGAAAAAAATACAGAAACATATACATCATGGGGAAAATTTAACTATTAAAAAAAAGGTTTCCGAACGATTAAAAAAACAAAAAATTATGTAACTTCACTTTTACGGGGCTGAAAAAAAAAAGTTTTTTTAAGAGCTTCTTAAAAACAACAGGGCCCAATAAGGGGATTTGAAAACTTTAACCAGCTCCCCAAAAAAAAAGTTTTAATAAAAACCCAAAAATTTCACTGTGATATATCTCTGAAAAATTTAAAAACTTCATTTCACATCTGTTGTACCAACTAATTTTTTAAGGACAAATCAAAAGAAAATGACTTAAAAAAAATTTTAAAAACTTTTTTTGCAAACAGTAAAATTTCAATCTAAAACGGGAAAAAAAAATTTTTTACATTTAAATGAAGATTAAACTCTTTAAATCACTAAACAATCCTAAACCCAGGGGTCCGATGGAAAAGAGGGGAAAAAAATTTTAAAAATATCCCCTAAATTTAAAACAAAAAAACATTTAAAGGGTCAAAATTTTTTGCTTTAAAAAAAACCCCTTTTTCCAAAACTCAAAAACACAAAAATTACCCTTTTTAACCAAAAATCTGGCAATACCTCAGAACCATCAAACTATAACCAATATAAATATTATCCATTTTAAAAAAACCATTAGAACAGCACATTTACAAATGTTTACTTGCACATTTAAACAAAAAAAATCTTAAAAACCCCAAATAAATCTGTTTTTTAGAGCAAACCATTCATGCCACCCACCTTGTTAACTGACAGATAAAAGCGCTTTTAAAATAAAAAAAAAAAAATTTTTTCCCGGTATACTTTTATTGATTTTCCCCCAAACCGTGAAAGACCACAAAGCAAATAAAACGGGAACTTGCCCGGCAAAAACTACTCCAGAACCTCGAATACATCTTTCCTACTGAAAGACAGCAAAAAAAAACAAACAACACTTCCAAGTTTTCTTTTAAATAAATTTGGGACCGCAAGGGCATGCTTGGGCCCTTTTTTTTTTCTTCCATTTTAAAAGACCTTTCCATTAAGTATTAAAAAAAACAAAAGAAACTATTTTCAAAATACAAAAATTTTAAAAGCCACAAAAAAACCCCCCCAAGATGCCAAAGTTACAAGAAAAACATAAAAAACATTGCGAAAGGCCAAAAAAACCATTTGGCCCTTCAAACCAGTAAAACGAAAACATGCGTTATCAAAAAAACAAAAACTCAAATCTTTAAAAAAAACTTTCCCCATTTTTAACAACAATTCAGAAAATTTTTAAAAATTTCTAATCACAAAATTTTGGGGGTAACATTGAAAAAAATTTGTCTTGGGCTGTACATATACGTAAAAATAACAAAGAAAATTTTTTCCAAAACATAAACCCGTTAAATAAAAACAAACACTGTCTTAATCTGAATGCAAAAAAAAATATTTTTTATTCATTTATTCAGCCCCGGGGTGGATTAGCATCTAAAACATGGGACCTAGCCAGTAATAACCCCTTTTTAAACCCTTAATCATTTTTCATAAACGAGCCCGTCAAAATAAATAATAGATAATCATCTTTAAAATGACATTTTCAGATTACAAAAATGAAAAAATTCTGCCCCCTCAAAACAAGATTGTTTTTTCAATAAAGGTGGGACCCAATGCAATAAAATCCTTCATGGAAAAAACCCCCCCTCTTCCTTAAGCAGCATGTTCATTTTAAACAAATTTTTCGAAAATTCACAAAAAATCAACCTTCCTTTACCAACCATTACTCTGTTTAAATCAAGTCTAATATATTCTGGAGCTGGTTTTGGAATAGACCCCAACCTTTCTAAATATGAATCAAAGTTTTCAAGTTTTAAATTTTTTGTTGTATGATTTTTCTGATGACTCATGAAAATGTCACTTTGCTTTCACCCCCAAATGTTTTGATCAAACCCCCTAGAAGTTTTTAAATTTAACGTGAATTTTTTCCTCGGATAGTACAGTTAGTTCTTTTGTTTTTGCTTTTCTTTTTTTATTTTTTGGTGTTTTTTTTATTGTCCATAAATACATTTAATCTGTCTCGTCTCTGTCTCTATGTCCTCTCGGGTTTCCCCGTCTGTCTGTCTGCCCTTGTCTCCCCGCCTGCCTCCCTGCCTGCCTCCCTGTCTTTTCTGTCTGTCTGTCTGTCTCGTCTCTGTCTCTCTCTCTCCCCCTTTTCTCTCTCTCTCTCTCCTCTCCTCTCTCTCTTTTCCCCTCTCTCTCTCTCTATCTCTCTCTCTCTCTCTCTCTCTCCTCCTCTCTCCCCTCTCCTCTCTTTTCTCCTCTCTCTTCCTTTTTCCTCTCCCCTCTCTCTCTTTTAAAATTTTTTCTATTTCTTTCTTGCCTTTCGGTGTGTGTTGTGTGTGTTTTGTGTGTGTGTTGTGGTGTGGTGTGGGGTTTTTGTGTGTGTTTTTGGGGAGATCGGGAGAGAGAATGATTTTCTATTTTCTATGGGATTTTTGTAACTATGCATATTCTTCCCATGTTTTTTTTTTTTCCCTCTTGTTTTTAAAAACTTTTTTTATGCTCGTTTTCTATTTAAAATTTTTTTATTTGTTTGTTGTTTTTTTTTTTCCCTCGAGGGCTGGATGTTAAAAAACTTGGAAATGCTTAAACTATTTCCCTCTGAAAAAAAAAAATTTGTTAAATTTGTTCAATTTTTTTTCTCTCCTCCCCCCTCTCTCTCTCTCACTCACCCCCACTCCTCTCTCTCTCTCCCCCTCCTCCCCTCTCTCTTCTCCCCCTTTCCCTTCTCCCCTCTCTCTCTTCCTCCCCCTCACCTCTTTTTCTCCCACCCCTCCCCTTTTCTCTCTCCTCTCTCTCCTCTCCTTCTCTCCCACCTCTCCCCTTTTCTCCTCTCTCCTCTCTCTCTCTCTCCTCTCCTCCTCCCCACCCCCTTTTTTTTCCCCCCTCCTTCTTCTCCCCCCCCCCCTGCCTTTCCCAATTTTTGTTTTATTCAACACCCTAAATTTTATTCACCACCCCCTTCTCTCTCCCCTCTCTCCACTCCCCTCTCCCTCTCTCCTCCCTTTTCCTCCCCTCTCTCTCTCCTCTCTCTCTCTCTCCTTCCCCTCACCACACTCCCTCCTTTCTCCCCCTCCCCTTTCTCTCCTCTCTCTCCCTTTTCCTCCTTTTCTCTCTCTCTCTCTCTCTCCCCCCCTTTTTTTTTCCCCTCCCCCCCTTTTTCTCCCCCCCCCCCCGCCTGTCCCAATTATGTTTATTCAATATCATATTGTTTTCCCTTGCTTCCCAATTTTTTTTTAAAAAACATTTTCCGTTTTTGTTGTTCCCTTTTTTTGAGCGGGGTTTTCGTCTGCTTTCTCAAAGTCTCAAAGAGTCCCCAAAAGAGGGGCCGGGTTGTGTGTGTGTTTTTGGGGTTGTGTGTGTGTGTGTGTGTTTTGGGTTGTGGTTTTGTGCGCGTGCTTTTAATTCCCTTTTTTTTTTTTTTTTCTAAAATAATGGGGAAAAAAAACACTCATGTGCTTTTTTTTTTTAGGGGGGGGGGGGGGGGGGGGGGTGGGTATGTTAACGTGACGCGTGCTCTGTCTATCTCTGTAAAGTCCGTCTGTCTACCCGTCCCGTCCTCCCCCCTGTTTTTCTCTCTCTCTATCCTCTCCTCTCTCTTCTCCTGTCTCTCCCGGGGTTTTGTCCTTTTTTGTTTTGTCCCGTTGTCTTTCCTCTCCTGTTTTCTTCTTCGTCTGTCTTCCTCTCTTCTCTGTCTCTGTCCTTCTCTCTCTCTCTCTCCCCTCTCTCTCCCTCCCTCCCTCTCTTCTCCTCCCCCCTTTTCCTCTTCTCACCCCTCTCTCTCTCTCCTCTCTCTCTGTGGGGACTTTTTTCTTTTAATTTTTTTCAGCCCCCCCCCTTGCTTTTTTTTTTTTCCCCAATGAGACGTGAAGAAGTCGGCTTTTTTTGAGGTAAATAGTGAATGTCTGTAAATTTCCTTTATTTTGGGGTTTTTTTTGTTGAAAGATAGTGAATGTCGTAAATTTCCTTTAAATTTAGTGTTTTTGTTGTTGATGATGTGAATTTTCTTTTAACTTTCCCCCAATGGTGTTTTTTTGTTTTTTTAATGAATGTTTTGTAAATTTTTTCCATTTTTTTGGTGTGTTTTTTTTTGAGATAGTGAATTTCGTAAACTTTCCTATTTTTATAGGTGTTTTGGGTTTTTTATGAATGAAGTCTGTACTTTTCCCATAAAAAGGGGGTTTGTTGTTTAGAATGAAAATTTTGTATCTTTCCCCATTATTATAGTTTTTGTTTTGATGAAGGGAAAGTCTGATCTTCCTGTTATTATTTGGGGGGTTTTTTGTTGAGGTTTGAATGTCTGAAACTTTCCCCCTTTTTATGGGGTTTTTTTTTTGATGATAGTGAATGTCTGTATCTTTCCTAATTTTTTGGTGTGTTTGTTGTTGATGATATTTAATGTCGGGATCTTTCCGTTTTTATGGTGGTTTTGTTTTTTTATGATAATTTTTTTTCTGTATCTTTTTCCCAAAATGGTGTGTTTGTTGTTATGATAGTGAAATGGGCTGTATCTTTTTCCCCCATATGGTGTTTGTTGTTTAAAAGATAGGGGGAAGTCTGGGGTTTTTTCCCATTGGTGTGTTTGTTTAGATGCCCTTTTTTTGCAAACGCGGTGGGATGTTAAAAACTACCTGTTGGTTGATGGATGCCGGGATAACCCCCGCGGGGCGGTGTGTATGTTGGTTTTCTGCGTTGGTGGCGCGTGCTTTCGGGGTGTGTTTTGGAGAGAAGAGAGATGGCGTGGGGGCTTGTAAAGTGTATG
>CM060319.1:46122114-46147114 GCA_030674155.1 Stramonita haemastoma | reverse complement strand
AGTAAGTACTGTTTTACTTGTTTTGTGCTCTTTTCCCCCTTTGAATTCTAAACTTAAGGGTCACTTACTCTACCTTTATGTTTCTTTTCCATCTTCATTATCACTAGGAACGGTAGGGGGTTGGGGTAGGACGGGATAGCCTAGTGGCTAGAACATTTTTCTCGCAATCTGACGACCCGGGTTCGAATCTCATATAAGGGGATTTTTCCCCTGGAGTCAACATTAGTGCTGACTCCACTCACCCAAAAGTCTTTCGGATGAGTCCATAAACCGAGTTCCCGTGTGTGCATGTCTCACTAAATGTATGTTGTGTGTGTGTGTGTGTGTGTGTGTGTGTGTGTGTGTGTGTGTGTGTGTGTGTGTGTGTGGGTGTGTGTGTGTGTGTGTGTGTGTGTAGGGGTGTGTGTGTGGGTGTGTGTGTGTGTGTGTGTGTGTGTGTGTGTGTGTGTGTGTGTGTGTGTGTGTGTGTGTGTGCATTTGGACAAGGTGTGTAAGTGTTGCATTGTGTGGGTGAGGAAATGGACAAGAATAAAAGTAAATGATGTAGTCTTGACCTCCACATCCTTTATCATTGTTGTCAATGAAATGGTCATCTAACAACAAAAGAACGTGAAAGACAGAATGGGGGGTAGGAAGGGGGGGGGGGGGGTAGGGGGCGGGATTCATCAGGAGAGAAGTATATCGGAAAAAAATAACAAGAAGACATACACAAAAAACACGATGATTGTGATTTTTCTATGGAATTGCATCGACGAAACACAAAGCTCACACACATTCGCATACACGCGCGTGTGCGCGCGAACACGTATACACAAGTACACACGCACGCACGCACACACACACACACACACCACACACACACACACACACACAACAATACATATACACATACGCACAGACAGACACAAAAGCACGCACGCACACACGCACGCACACACACAATACATACACACAACACATACATACACACGCACGCACGCACGCACGCGCACACACACGCGCACACACACACACACACACACACACACACACACACACACACACACACACACACACACGTGCTTCTCACTCACTCACTCACCCAACACACCCCACCTCCAAACACACACACAAACCTCAAAACTAATCTTTTCTTCCCTCAACACACCCCACACCCCAAACCCCTCCCCTCCACCACCACCACCTCCCCTCCACCACCACCCGTCCCCCACCAACCACCACCCCACCACCACCCCAAAAAAACTTCTTCCCCCCCCAAAAAAAAAAAAATCAAGGTGCCATCCCACCACCACCACCACCACCCCCACCACCGAAAGAGCAACCGCGCCCGCCGCCCGCCCGCCTGCCTCCACAGCCCAAGCCCGCCCCGGGCCCGGCCCCCGCCCCCGCCGCGCCCGGCCCGGGCAGTTTTTCCATCAACCTGGGCCAGCTGAAAGACCTGAGGGCCGGCCTGCGGAAAGTGTCTGTGGGCAGCACTGCTGCCCCGGGCGCCAGTAGCAATAGCAACGCTGCAGGTGGTAGTGGAGGTAGTGGTAGTGGTGGTAGTAGCAGTGTGGGCGCGGACAGCGCGGAGCCCAAGACGTACGGGGAGTGCGCCCCTAGCGTGGCCAGCGCTAAGAAGATGTTCCAGGACAAAGCTTTCGGGAAGCCTGGTGAGTTTTGCTGTTGTTTTGTTGTTGTTGTTGTGTTGTGTGGTGTTGTGTTGTGTGTGGTGTGGGTTTGTTTGTGTGTATGTGTGGGTGGGTGGGTGGGTGGATGTAGGGGGGGGAGGGTTGTGTGGGATGTGGGGGGTGGAGGGGCGGGGTATGTGTGTGTGTGCGGGGGGGGGGGGAGGATGGGGGGGGGGGTTGGCGTAGGGGGGGGGGCGGGGTTGGCGTAGTCGGGGGTAGGGGGGTATGTTTGTGGGGGGGGGGTTGTGGGGGGGATGTGGGCTGTGTTGGGGGGAGGGGGGGTTGCGTGTGTGTTGGAGGTAGTTTGATGTGTGTGTGTGTTTGACCGAGGGGTTGGGGGGCGTGTATGTGTGTGACTGTGTGTGTGTGTGTTGTATGTGTGTGACTGTGTATGTGTGTGTGCATAGCGTGAGCGCATGCGTGCGCGCGCGTGTGTGTGTGTTTGTGTGTATTGGTATAGTGTGATGCATGTCTTACTTCCCTCTCCGGGATAATATCAAGATTACCGCCACATTCGTCGTGGCATACAAAACGCTTCTTCTAAATGTGTGTATATACACAATTCGACATAAGTGTATAGCGTGTGATTTTCCACGGAGCTGCCACTTCCAGGCGGCGCGGCCCCAAAGCCTGCTATCACCCCAAAGTTTGGTACCTGGAAGGCATCGGCCAGTAGCAGCAGCAACAACAACAACAGTAACGACAACATCGCTGCGCCGAAACCTCCATTCCGCAGTCCCTCGCCTAAAGAGCAGACCCCCTCGCAATCTCCTGATGTGACTTTCTTGAACAAGCCAAACAAGGTTTTTTGGGGGGGTTATCTTTGATAAGCTTTTATCGCCACCGCTTATATATATATATATATATATATTATATATATAATATATATATATATATATATATATATATATATATATCCTCTTTAGCTTGTGGGCATCATATCTGTTTCATTTCGGAACGAAACCCCAAACTCGCTACGCTGTGCTTGCATGGGTGGGAAGAGCTCGGTCTTAACTGCTGCGCCGTCTTCTTTGTGGAATGGAATGGACCCGACGATGAACCAGCTGTGGCTGGGATACCCAACACCAGTTGTAGCTAGGATACCAGCAGTTGTAGCTGGGATACCCAATACCAGTTGTAGCTAGGATACCAGCAGTTGTAGCCGGGATACCCAATACCAGTTGTAGCTAGGATACCAGCAGTTGTAACTGGGATACCCAATACCATTTGTAGCTAGGATACCAGCAGTTGTAGCTGGGATACCCAATACCATTTGTAGCTAGGATACCAGCAGTTGTAGCCGGGATACCCAATACCATTTGTAGCTAGGATACCAGCAGTTGTAGCCAGGATACCCAATACCATTTGTAGCTAGGATACCAGCAGTTGTAGTTGGGATACCCAATACCATTTGTAGCTAGGATACCAGCAGTTGTAGCTGGGATACCAAACACCATTTGTTGCTAGGATACCAGCAGTTGTAGCTGGGATACCCAATACCATTTGTAGCTAGGATACCAGCAGTTGTAGCTGGGATACCAAACACCATTTGTTGCTAGGATACCAGCAGTTGTAGCTGGGATACCCAATACCAGTTGTAGCTAGGATACCAGCAGTTGTAGCTGGGATACCCAATACCAGTTGTAGCTAGGATACCAGCAGTTGTAGCTGGGATACCCAATACCAGTTGTAGCTAGGATACCAGCAGTTGTAACTGGGATACCAAACACCATTTGTAGCTAGGATACCAGCAGTTGTAGCTGGGATACCAAACACCATTTGTAGCTAGGATACCAGCAGTTGTAGCTGGGATACCCAATACCATTTGTAGCTAGGATACCAGCAGTTGTAGCTGGGATACCGAATACTACTTGTAGTTAGGATACAAATTACCAGTTGTAGTTAGGATACCTTTACCTTTTAGTTAGATACAGATACAAAATATCAGTTGTAGTTAGGATACCACATACCAGTTGTAGCTAGGAATCGGATACCAAATACCAGTCGTAGCTGGGATACAAAATACCAGTCGTAGCTAGGATACCAGCAGTTGTAGCTAGGATACCAGCAGTTGTAGCTAGGATACCAGCAGTTGTAGCTGGGATACCAAATACCAGTCGTAGCTGGGATACAAAATACCAGTCGTAGCTAGGATACCAGCAGTTGTAGCTAGGATACCAGCAGTTGTAGCTGGGATACCAAATACCAGTTGTAGCTGGGATACAAAATACCAGTTGTAGCTGGGATACAAAATACCAGTTTAGCTATGATACCAGCAGTTGTAGCTGGGATACAAAATACCAGTTGTGGCTAGGATACCAGCAGTTGTAGCTGGGATACCAAATACCAGTTGTGGCTAGGATACTGATACCAAATACCAGTTGTGGCTAGGATTCTGATACCAAATACCAGTTGTAGCTAGGATACCAGCAGTTGTGGCTAGGATACCAAATATTAGTTGTATCTAGGATACAAAATTCCAGCTGTTGCTTGAATATGGAAACAAAATACCAGTTGTAGCTAGGATACCAAATACCACTTGTAGCCAGGATACCAAATACCACGTAGCTAGGATACAAAATACCACCTGTAGCTAGGATATGGAAACAAAATACCAATTGTAGCTAGGATACGGATACAAAGTACCAGTTGTAGCTAGGATATGGATATCAAATACCAGCTGTATCTAGGATACGGATACAAAGTACCAATTGTAGCATGGATGTGGATACAAAATACTAGTTGTAGCTAGAATACAGATACAAAATACCTGTTGTAGCTAGGATACTGATACAAAATACCAGTTGTAGCTAAGATACAAAATACCAGTTGTAGCTAAGATACAAAATACCAGTTGAAGCTAAGATACAAACAAAGCACCCATAGGGTGTCACAGGAATAAGTAACAAGTAAAACAAAACATTGTTGTTTTTTCCCAGCAGTAGAAGTGGTAGTAGTAGCAGTGGCAAAATAGTGGTAGTCATTTTTTATTAAAAAAGAGAGAAAACGTTGCAATTTTGCTATTTTAAAAAAAAAAGGGCTGCTTATGTAGCATGCTTGATCAAACTGTGTAAAGACTTTCCTTGGGAAAAGAGGGAAGGGAGGGGTGTGAGAGAGAATCATTTATAGAAACAGACGAACTGCAATACAAAACATAGTATCTATCCAAACCCATGCAATTAATCCGAAAGGGTCATACTACCCAAGTCGGGACGTTCATTCCACAACGATGAATCGGCACAGAACCGAAGATACCGCTGCTTGTGCTATCCATTTTTATACCGTCCCTTTCTCCCTTGATATTGATATCCGCTGGCTGTCTAACCTCTTGTATCCATGCTGATGCATCTTCGCTGCTTTCGAAAACGGCAACACCTCAAATACAGACGGGCCTTGCTGCATGACTTGACATAAACTCTCTCAGCTTTGGGGGCAAAAAAAAAAAAAAAGTAAGCTTATACTTATATTGTATTGGAACTTATATGCTTGAGCACAAAAAGTGGGAAATGCACCTGTTATGTGAAGACTTGTCTGAGGGTTTGTTTTGGTTTGTTGGATTTTTTTAATTTTTTTTTACAGAGGCTGCTGTAGACGTGGTATGTGAAGATTTTTGTCTAGCTTTTTTTGTGTGTGTGTGTGTTTTTTTTCTTTTCCAGAAGCATGGACTTGATGGTGTGATAGCGGCAGCAGCTACTGCTGCGGTTCTCTCTCTCTCTCTCTTTCTCTCTCTCTCTCTCTCTCTCTCTCTCTCTCTCTCTCTCCTCCTTTTCTCTTCTTTCCTTTCTTCTCTTTCTTTCTTTCTTTTCTTTTTTTGCCTTTCATTTCCTCCCTCACTGCCTTTTTGCCCTGCTCACTGTGTGTGTTGTGGCCAAAGGCCAATGTACAGTAAACCTGTTCAAAGCTCTCTCTCTCAAGCTCTCTCTCTCTCTCTCTCTCTCTCTCTCTCTCTCTCTCTCTCTCTCTCTCTTCTCTCTCTCTCACACACACACACACAAAACACACACACACACACACACACACAACACACACACACACACACACACACACACACACACACACACACACACACACAACACAGAGCGTAAATTTTGGTTGATTTTGTTTTCTGAAATCCTCCATGCCCCAAGAGGGGTCAAGGCAAATTAAATCTTGAATTTTGAAACACACACACACACACACACACACACACACACACACACACACACACACACACAACAACACACACACACACACACACCACACACACACACACACACACACACACACACACACACACACACCACCGAGGGAAATGCCTTTCCGGATTCTGTTTTATCTTTCTTTTTTGGTTCATCCTCATGGTGTGAAATTTTTCCTATCCCTTACGGTGAGAGTTTTCCTCCACTGAGTCTCGTGTCCTGCTTGAGACATGCACTAATTTTTGTATAGCATTTCGCGCGCTGGTGGCGTCGCGCGCGGTGCGCGCGCGCGCGGTGTGTGTGTTGTGTGTGTGTGTGTGTGTGTGTGTTGTGTGTGTGTGGCGCGCGCCTGCGTATGTGTGTGTGTGTGTGTGTGTGCGCGAGCGCGTGCGTGTATGTGTGTGTGTGTGTTTTGTGTGTACACGCGCGCGCGTTTCCTGCGTTTCCTTTCTTTGTAGGTCTCGGATAATATGTGTTTGTTCTTTTCTTTTTTTTTCCCCCCTTGTATCTGTCACTGTACCGTTTTCCCTATGAGAGATAATACCAAGCTCTCTTTTCCCTATGGGCCTGTGCGAATGAAGGGGATTATTCCCCATCATGAACTGTGAAAATTAGGCAATAAAACCTTCCCGAAACATTTAAACGTTTTGTTTTGTTTTTTTCTTCCTCCTATTTTTCTTTTTTATTTTTTTTTATTTCAGAAGCACGAAACATTTAAACGGGTTTTTTTTTCTTTTCCCTATGTTTCTTCTTTTTTTCAGAAACATGGACTTTGCATTTATAATAGCTGCATCTACAGCTACTGCTACTCTCTTCTCTCTCTCTCTCTCTCTCTCTCTCTCTCTCTCTCTCTCTCTCTCTCTCTCTCTCTCTCTCTCTCTCTCTCTCTCTCTCTCTCTCTCTCTCTCGCAAAGGGCACAAGTATCTAGATCTATGCGGAACACTTTTGTGTCTTGTGCCCAGTCCCCTTCCCACTGTCCCCTTGTGAATGGGCATCTTGCCTATCACAATTTTTTGTCATTCTCTCTCTCTCTCTCTCTCTCTCTCTCTCTCTCTCTCTCTCTCTCTCTCTCTCTCTCTCTCTCTCTCTCTCTCTCTCTCTCTCTCTCTCTCTCTCTTTTAAAGGACGCAAGTTATTTAGATCAGAGGGGGCTTGAAAATCAAAAGTGTGCACACACACACACACACACACACACACACACACACACAAGACACACACACACGCGCACACACGACACAGACACACAGACACACACACACACAACACACACACACACACACACACACACACACACACACACACACACACACACACACACACGGCCTATATCCCCGACAGACTAAGGGACTCAGAGAAGAAGAGTGCCAAGGCGGCTGGGTTCTGAAAAGCAATGCGACTTGAACTAATGAGGGAAAAAAGAAGGAAGAAAGAACTGATTTCAAAAGAAAGGATAGAAGAAAGAAGGGGGGGGGGAGGACAAAAAGAAAAGGGTGACGAGATAAAAAAAAAAAAAAGTAGTTTCTGATCATATAGATGATCTGATTCATAATGCAAGTAACCCGATGCATTGTCTTATACACCTGAAGTGTGTGTGTGTGTGTGTGTGTGTGTGTGTGTGTGTGTGTGTGTGTGTGTGTGTGTGTGTGTGGGGTGTTTGTGTGTGGTGTGTTTGTGCGTGCGTGTGTTGATTTACACACAAAAAAATGAAGCTGTGAGTATTGTAGATTAAAGATGAACTACTTTTTGATGGCTGATAGCAGGGGAAAGAGAAACACCCTACATACAAAATATTTCCTTCACGAATAGGAGAAATATCTTCTTTTTTTCTTAGCTTAGGGAACAACGGATTTCCTTGAAACATTCTTTGTGCTGTAGAGGATCAGTCGGTATTTCAAGATCCTGGCTTTCCTTTTCACCACACTCTCTGTATGTTTTCGAGAATTCACCCTCTCAGTTCTACGCAAACACATAACACACATACGTTATACTAGTGATGTTGACATCTTCGTGGAGTTTAACACACACACGCGCACACACACACGCCACACACGCACGCCCACACACGCAGGCACGCGCGCACACACACACACACACACACACACACACACACACACACACACACACACACACACACACACACACACACACACACAATCATGTAGTCGTCTGTTGTGGCTATGGGCCTATTGAAAAAAAAAAAAAGATATTATTTAGGAAGAAGGAGTTTATTTCTTATGCGTAGAATTGCAAAAGGAAATGACGGTAACCAAAATATTGAAGCAAGAAGCATGGTCCCCGTCTGTGTAGAATGCCAAACATTTTCGGCCCAAAAATTCCCGATACTGGACGAAAAACACAGATGGTAGATTATTTTTAAAGACTATCTTTTTAATTCTATAATTTCGAGGATAATGGAATTAGCGCTCGTGTACATTTTACATCAAGTTCCTGGATGTATGCGGTTTTGTCAATTTTGTCATCCGTCCTCACCGGCACACAATGGCCTATAATCTTCCGAGAAGCTAAATTCTGAATGAATTCTGTTATTTTAAGTATGATCAGGTAAATTCCGACATTTTTTTTTAAAGCTATTATCGGGTAAATTCTGTTTAAAATTCTGTTATAAAGCAACAGAGGCAGACTAAGGCTGCGGCCATAGTAAACCCGGCATTTTGACGCCGTCAATTTTGCCGGGCCGGGTGAAAAATGCTGCCCGGCTGAATTACTCTGTGGCGTCACTGAAAACGGCTGTGCGTGGCCATAGTAGAGCCGGCCCGGCCCGGTTTTTTTTAACCCGTCGTTTTTACGTTCGAGCGACACGTCCGTTTGCCGGGTTGACAGAAAGGAAAATAATCAAGAAAAACTTATTTATGGTGCTTCAAAAATTCTGACACACAAACTAGTAAATTGGCCCTTCCCGATTACATTCCAGTGGTTTTGATAAAAGTTTTGTGGGGGGATTTTACTTTTTATGTCGAACTATTTTCTGTCGATTCACGCGGAGTGTCAGACGCCGCAGCCATCAAAGAGACGGCCGTCAAAACAACGGGACGGGCCGGGTTTACTATGGCCGTAGCCTAAGGAAGAGATGGGAGGACAACATCAGAGAATGGACAGGCCTAGAACTCAACCAAACTTTCAGAAAGGCAGAACAGACAGAGTAACAGAGGGAACTGGTTGTCAAGTCTTCAGGGGTGCACCCACACGGTCGCCAGACTAAGGGATAGATAGATAGATAGATAGATAGATAGATAGATAGATAGATAGAATAGATAGATAGATATAGATAGGATGGATGGATGGATGGATGGATGGATGGATGGATGGATGGATGGATGGATGGTGGATGGATGGATGGATATAAGCATTGGTGAGGGTTTGGTGTTTTGTTTTTAAGTAGAACTCATTCGTCTTTCTTGCGATCATGGGGAGACTGTTAATACTTAAATGTGTCCCCATGAAAAGAAAACCTAAAAAAAACAACTCACCCACCCTCTAACCCCCGAACCCCCCCCCCCCAAAAAAAAAAAAAAAAACAACAAAAAAAAAAAAAAACCCCACACACAAGCCTCATCCCCTCTGTGTTGTGTATATGCCGTCAGCCCAAAGGACCGTCATGAGGTCCAACTCCAGACCCGAAATGAACACCACCGCCACCACCCCCACATGCACCAAACACCCCCCTCCCTTCAACCGCAGCACCAGCATGGGAGCGCACCTCGGACACCCTGGCAGCACACAGCAGCAGCATCAACACCACAACGGCTGCAGCAACGGTCACCACGGTGACCACCCCAGCTCTTGGCCGGGGAGGAGGCGGGAGGTCCCACCCCTTCCTCCGCGCCCCGGCCACCACCGCTATCCCCCCTCCAGTCCCTCCCTCTCGGAGGCGTCACCCTCGGCGACGTCAGCTAGGTCAGCGGTGTGGGGCCCTTCAGTTCTGTCGTCACTGTGGGTTCTCCTCCCCGGTCTCTGCCGCTTCAGGCGCCGTCCCTCCCATCAGCGTTATCCTGTACAACCACCACGGCAAAGTACGCGTGGAGTGGAAATGTAGTGTTCTTCTCCTGGTCCTATAAACTCGAACTACTAGTACTAGTGTTCTTCTCCACGTGTGTTGTGTGTGTGGTGTGCCGTACTGACTGTATGCTGCAGTGGAAATTCCGTACTAGTACTAGTGTTCTTCTCCACGTGTTTGTGGTGTGTGTGTGTTGTGTGTGTGTGTGTGTGTGTGTGTGTGTGTGTGTGTGTGTGTGTGTGTGCCGTACTGACTGTATGCTGGAGTCGAAATTCCGTACTATAGGCTACTAGTGTTCTCCACGTGTGTTGTGTGTGTGTGTGTGGTATGTGTTGTGGTGTGTGTGTGTGTGGTTGTGTTGTGTGTGTGTGTGTGTGTGTGCCGTGCTGACTTATGTATGCTATGCCACGGCAAAGTACGCGGGAGTGGAAATGTAGTGTTCTTCTCCTTGTCCCATAAACCGTACTAGTACTAGACTTCACCACGGTGTGTGTGTGTGTGTGTGTGTGTGTGTGTGTGTGTGTGTGTGTGTGTGTGTGTGTGTGTGTGTGCCGTGCTGACTGTATGCTGGAGTGGATAATATGTAGTGTTCTCTCCTTGTCCCATAAACCGTAGTACTAGGGCCTACTTATTTAGTAGTCTTCTCCACGTGTGTGTGTGTGTGTGTGTGTGTGTGTGTGTGTGTGTGTGTGTGTGTGTGTGTGTGTGTGTGTGTGTGTGTGCCGTGCTGACTGTATGCTTCTTAGTGCTTATTCCATTATCCTCGATATAAAAGAATAAATAAATATAAATGATATGCTATGCCACGGCAAAGTACGCGGGAGTGGAAATTAGGTCTTCTCCTTGTCCCATAAACCGTACTAGTACTAGTCTTCTCCACTGTGTGTGTGTGTGTGTGTGTGTGTGTGTTGTGTGGTGTGTGTGTGTGTGTGTGTGTGTGTGTGTGTGTGTGTGTGTGTGTTGTGTGTGTGTGCTGTACTGACTGTATGTTACGGTGTGCTGTGCTGTGCCGTTTAATAATGAGCTAAACAGTGAATTGTAAGCAGCAAAGGGGTCGAGAACCGCAGAGCATAGGAGCATAGTTGTTGACCTCAGTGATGAAGCTTTAGGGTTAGGATATGTGGGTCCTGGCCTTCAGATTGGGATGCCGTGCAAAGACAACAATTAGTTTCTGATTCCGTTAAGATTGACAGTTTCAATCTACAAGCACGTGGGCGCGCGCGCGCAGGCACGCGCACACACACACACACAACACACACATAACAGCCACGCCTACGCACACACACAAACACACTCACGCACACAAACACACACATGCACACACACACACGCACACACACACACACACACACACACCACACCACACACACACACATTTATCCTCGATATAAAAGAATTTTAAAAAATTTTAAATGACAAAACACACACACACATACACAACAGCCACACCTACGCACGCACGCACGCACGCACGCACGCACACAAGAACACAAAACACACACACACACACACACACACACACACACACACACACACACACACACACACACACACCTGCAGATGTTTTTTTTACCTACATCATCAGCCAACAAGCCTTTATCCCAAAAAAGGAAAAGAAAAAGCGAATTGATGCTTCGTAAGGGGGAGAGTAACCCATAATTTTGCGTCTTCCTTATCTTTCACTCTTTTTTTTTTTTTCTTCACCTTATCTTAGTCCTTATTTGTGTGTTTGCATTACAAACAGTGTATGCTTACACACTAACCATTTTTGAGTGAAATTTTGGTCTGTGTAAGAGAGCTGGCCCCTTTAGCAGCATAATGCAGCGCCAACACACACACACACACACACACCAGCAGCACGCCGCACGCACGCACGCACGCACGCAGCGCCCCATCCTCACCTCTCCTCACGATCACTCGCATCCTCCACGCACTCTCTCCCCTCCTCTCTCTCTCTCTCTCTCTCTCTCTCTCTCTCTCTCTCTCTCTCTTCTCTCTACTATCTATCTATCTATCTATCTGGCGCGCGTGTGTATTGAATTTATTTTTATATAGAGAAATCTGTTAAGTGAATACAATGCAAAGAATTTTTTTCAGGGTTCTGTCGTGCATATTCCATCCTTTGAACTTGTTTTAGACAAATCGTACAAATGTAATTACTGTATCTATACACATACACGCGGGCGCGCACGCACGCACGCACACACACAAACACACACACACCACCACACACACACACACAACCACACACACACACACAACACACACACACACCACACACACAACACACACACCACACACACACAACACACACACACACACCACACACACACACGGTGTGTTGGAGACTTATTTGAAATGCACACTAACAGCATGGCACCGCTGCACGTTTGAACAAGATGAAATAGCTGATTGAATGCTAGGCTCTTTGCTTTGGACTCCAGCTATGATCGACTGCTTCTTTTCCTTTTTTGTTTTTTTGTTTGTTCATGCTCTTGAATGCACCCTCTTCCTCCCCGTCCTTCTTCTTTTCCCGTAACTACCTGAAAAATCCTTAGGGCATTGCGCTAAAGTTATCTGCTGCTGATGCTATTTTTGTGTAAACGCCCGATAAAGTTTTAATCTTTTGTTTTTATAGGCAGCGTTGATTAGCTGTGTTCTTGTTCAAAAATGTGGTTGCAAATTATTTTCATGGAATTGTCAGTTGTTTATGTTGATTTGAGTTACGTGTGTGTGTGTGTGTGTGTGTGTGTGTGTGTGTGTGTGTGTGTGTGTGTGTGTGTGTGTGTGTGTGTGTGTGTGTGTTTGTCTTCAACGAATTGTGTTGACTAGTTTTAATAGGTAGATTTGGTTCAATGTGATTTGTTTTTTATGTAGTTGTAAATGATAGTAATGATGATTAATGATGAAGGATAATAATCATAATAATGATGATGGTGATGACAGTATGGTCTAAGTCTTTGTAAACAGTTGTTTAACAGTGGTCAAAAGTTCGAGCTTTTGTATCTTTATCTGTATGTGTAGTATAAGAACTGCGTGGGAAGATTGTGTGGTTGTGTGTGTGTGTGTGTGTGCGTGCGTGCGTGTGTGCGTGTGTGCGCGCGCGTGCATTGTTTTACGTTCTATTGACAGGCACGTTTCTCTGGGGTGTGTGTTGTGTGTGTGTGTGTGTGTGTGTGTGTGTGTGTGTGTGTGTGGGGGCGGCGGGTGTGTGTGTGTGTGTGTGTGTGTGTGTGTGTTGCATTTATCAGGACAGAGGAAGAAAAGAAGAATACATTTACAGTCATATGTTGCTACTATGTTGTTTTCAATGAATAAACACATCAACTAGAGTATAAAAAAAAAACCCAGTAACTCTTGCAAATATATTCTTTGAATTGTTGGAAAGAAAACTGTTAACATCAACTTTCTTTCAGTAGATTGGAGTTTTGCTTCAGCGATAGCCTTTATTTTTGAAAAGTGGCAAGGTTTTGTTCTTGTTGGTTTTCTTGGGGTTTTCTGTTTGTTTTTTGTTGTTGGGGTTTTTTTTGTTTGATTTTGTTTTGGTTTGGGTTTTTTTAGGGGGGGTGGGGAGCTGTTGTTGGGTTTGTTTGAGGGGTTTTTTTGGGGGGTGTGTGACAAAGATTGTTGGCAGAAACAGACTTACGCTTGCAATAAATCCAGAATTTTGAACCAACTGTACAGGAATCTAACCAACTTTTATCATCAAAAGTTGTGTTTTTATGGTTTTTGTTCTTCTTTGCTTTTTACTGATTTTCTCTTTTTTTCTTTTTTTGTTTTGTTTGTTTTTTTTAACCGTACTAACTGCAGCACACCAATGTGCCTGTATCTCAGGCACCCACCCCAAGCAAACCAGTCACCAAGTATGAGCCACCCCCGGTACAGGAGAACTATGAGTGTGATGATATCTACGACGACGCTTCCTCTACGGTAAGGAGTCGGGGTTGGTTGTTGTTGTTTGTTGTTGTTGTTGTTGTTGTTGTTATTTTGGGGGGGGGTTGTTTTTTTAACGGGTGTGTGAGAAAGGCAGAACAGAGAGAGGAATAAAGGAAACTGGTTGTCAAGTCTTCAGGGGTGCCCCCACGGTCGATCGCCAGACTAAGGGATGGATGGATGGATAGATAGGTAGGTAGGTAGATGGATGGATGGATGGATGGATGGATGGATGGATGGATGGATGGATGGATGGATGGATGGATAGGTAGTGTGAGGGTTATTAGTCAGTTTTATGTGTAAACTTCTAACGCTGTGTGTGTGTGTGTTTTGTGTTGCGGTGTGGTGTGGTGTGGTGTGGTGTGGTGTGGTGTGGTGTGGTGTGGTGTACAGTATGAGTGTGTTGTATTGTGTGAATGTGTGCATGCGTGCATGTGTGTGTGTTATGTTGTGCGTGCGATTTGTGTGTGTGTGTGTGTGTGTGTTGTGGCGCGTGTGCGCGCGCGCGCGTTTTCAATATAACATCTCTTCAGTTATAGTAATATTAGACTATGTGTGTGAGGAAAGAGAGAGAGAGAGGGGGGAGGGGGGGGTAACATCGTTAGTTTGCCTGGTTGGTGTTAAATTTAAAAAATAAAAAAAAAAGTTCTAGGATTGCAGACACAGGAGCTTTCTAGTTTCCCCTTGTATTTCATTGATGGTTTGCTCTTTTTTTGTCATTGTTGTTGTTCTTCTTGTCCTCGTGTTGGTGCTGGTTTATTTTCTCCGTCCAAATGGACAAGGGGTGCATTCGTGTTTTGGCAGCAGATTGTGCAGTTGTTGGTTCTAACGGTTGTAACTGTGGGTACAGGATACGATGCACCGATTTGACTGGTACCATGGCTATCAGGACCGCAAGCAGGCTGAAACCAAAGTGAAGTCTGTTGGCAAGGTCAGTCAGTCAGTCAGTTTGTATGCATGTGTGTGTGTGTGTGTGTGTGTGTGTGTGTGTGTGTGTGTGTGTGTTTGTGTGTGTGTGTGGTGTTGTTGGTGGTAGTGGCGGTGGTGGTGGTCAGTTTGTATACATGTATGTATGTGTATGTATTTATTTTATTTATTCTTTTATATCAAGGATAATGAAATAAGCACTCCTGTGCTTTTTTTTTTTTTCACAGCAAGTCCCTGTGTCTATGCAGTTTTGTTAATCTTGTCATCTGTTCCCAGATGTATGTATACATCTGTGTGTGCGTTTCCACCTTCGTGTGTGTATGCATCATGTGTGTGACTGTGCCTTTGTTTCGTTTTCTTTGGTATTTTTAAGGGTCCGAATATAAGGGAACGTTGATTATTTCAGTCTTCACTATGAAGTAAAAAAAAAAAAATAATAATATAATAAATGATTTAGTTTGAAGGAATAATGGCGAAGGGCCTTTTCCACCCTAGTGAGAGGAAGGTAACAGAGATGAGGTTTTCATAGCACTAACTACTGTGATAATCAAACACATCTGGGTTTTTTTCTATAAAAAAAATCAGGTGACCCAGTTGTAGACATTGTAAAAGAAGATAACAATGAGCGTACCCAGGAACTCATGTGTGATGGGACGGTAAGTAGATTACCTCCCATGCGATCAGAGCCTTGTCGCAGCGTCGTGTTACTGAAGTAAGACACACCTGCGAATTGTGTGATGCTCCGTCTCCTTGGGTGGTGGTCGAAAACCCACCATTACATACACTTCGCCTTCATGGTGAAATATTGTATACATGCAACCTCTTTTTAGAGATCGTGTCTGATCTGTCAGGTTGTGCCATGTGCGCGGGATTTGTGCAGAGATCAAATATGTCCTCTCTTTGACCCATGAATGACTGATCGCAGGAACGAAAAATAAAAACCCATTTCCCTAGAAAAGGAGGACAGGTTAGGCTGCTGGATATGCTCATCTAGAAAGTGCACAGTAGCAGGTATAGTCTAGTTCCTCTTTGAACCCGAGCTTTTAGACCTTGAGTGGTGGCCTGGGTTCTAGGTTTTATCCTGGTGAGACGATAGACTGAAGGCTTGTGCGCATCACACATTTAGCGCATGCAACAACAAAAAAAACCTCACGGCAACAAGAGAGTTGTCTGGTAGCAGATAGGTATTCCAAAGAAAACAAATAAATGGGTGGCACTGCTCTTGCAGCGATGCATTGTCCCAAGTAGAGCAGCCCAATTTTCACACAGAGATTTCTGCTGTGATTGAAAATGACATACAACAAGATACAATACAATTTCAGAATAAAAATGATCGCACTTAGGAAGGAATCCATACGCTTTCTTACGCACAGATACTTATGCCAGTTATGGGCAAAGTCGGAAACCTTAGTGTTGAGTATAGTATAATACAGTACAATTTACCCATCTCAAAATTTCCTTAAAGGAAAATAAAAACAAATCCAGAAATTCATGACAATAATTACAGATTGAATATAGAAACCATTTGTAGAGGTCCAGGCTTTGGCAAACGACTGACATAAGTGAGAAAACTTGGTCTAGAAGAACCTTTCAGTGCAGTGCTCAATGCCTTCCAACAGAGAGAGGGAACAGGATAGCTCTGTATTCAGAGCACTCGCTTTCCCCAAGCTAAAGTTATGCAGCATTAAGCATGGTTACCAAGCGGATGGGCGACGGTTTGCGCGCCTTGGCTTCAATAAAGTCCTCCAGTTCACCCAGCTGTAAACGGATACCTGCCCTCTTTATAGACCTTGGTCCCTCCGTAGACCCCCCTCCCCCCCCCTGGGGGGGATTTATGGGTGCATTTTTCTGAAACTTTGTTTATTTTAACGTTTTATGGTATATGTTACCCTCATGTAACCAGGTTATTTCAGGATATACATGCAATTCAATATGGTAACCCTTCAGAAGGAAAATATTTAGGGGGTGAGGTTAATTTACATTATTTATATAAATACATTCTTACACATTCATATCAAATTTGGTACCAAAATAAAGGGTATTAAACAGGCTATCAACATATGTTAATGTCACCACTGCACAAGGAACACCTGTCCCATATTTTAAAAACAAAACAGAAAATTGAAATGAAAACGCCGTACAATCCTGTCCTGCCTTCAACATCTACCTGCCAAAGTGTATAACGTTTATAGGTGTGTGTGTGCGCGCGCATGCTGCGTGCGTGCGTGCGTGCGTGCGTGCGTGTGTGCGTGCGTGCGTGTGTGTGTGTGTGTGTGTGTGTGTGTGTGTGTGTGTGTGTGTGTGTGTTGTGTGCGCATGCGAGTGAGTGTACATTCGAATTTGTTAAAACTGTAAATTGCTGTTGATTGCTTGTGTGTTGTGTAGGTCGAATGCAAGCGCTTTGATTTGTTTTTACAAGATATAGGGCTATACAAGTTCCATGTATTATTATTATTATTATATTATTATTATTATTATTATTATTATTATTATTATCATCATCATCATCATCATCATCATCATCATCATCATCATCATCATCATCATCATTATTATTATGTTCAGTGACAGGGTGGTGGATGGGTGCCATATAGTCCACAGTAGACTGCTTCTTTTCTGTCCCTTCTCCTGTGAGTGATACCCACCCTCCCCATCCAGGGACAAGTTGACTTCCATTTGTGGCCTAGAATCTGGAGAAGAAAAAAAACACCAAAAAATCAGCAAGTTGAGCTTTGTAGACTGCCTCTGTGTTTGAGAAATGAGTTTCCACAACATGCAACTTAGGTTCTGCCTTTACTTTTGCAAAGCATGGAGGAACATCATGTGGCTCATACTGCACTGAACATTGGCGGTCCTGATAATGAGGAGGAGGTTCTGTCTGAAACAGAAAAGTGTCAGGCATTGTGTCCCCAGTAACCTCTTGAATGACAATGCCATGAGTGGAGTGGGTGGTGTTGGCTCCTGATGGAGTTTCTTCGTTCAGGTCAAAGTTATCCCAGCAAAAATGGATAACCTTGTTCTCTGTCAAACTCACTGTTGAAGGAAGAAGACTTGCGCACTGAAGTACAGAACTGGCCATAGCAGTCTCAAGTCGCACAATGGTTTTGTATCCAGCAACATGACCAAACCTATTCAACAGACTTATGATTTCAGAGCTGCCAGTTACATGTCTGACAGACATTCCAAGCAAAACATGTTTAGGCATTTTCCACTTCCTTCCTGTCACAGATTAGCATAAAATTATGTCCTGGGCAATTAAGGATGCCAATCTGGTGGTTTTGGGTTGCTCCATAGAACTACTCTTTCCAGATAGCAGTGTTTTCAGAAGGTCTGTGAAAATATCTGGAGGTTTAACAGCATCAGACTGAAGAAATTCTTCAGAAGGAGGCCATGGCATATCAGGTGTTGCCCTGAAAGTATTCATAATGTATCGGCGAAGAACATATGCAGATTCCTCAAGACGTCTTTCTTCTGAAGCTGCTGACACAAATGCTGTCTCAACTGCCTGACCCTGGGCAAGTTCATCACAATAAACAAGATCACTGCGGTGGTTCGGAGCCCAGAATTGAATTCTGAAGCCAAAATGTCTCATTATTTTTTTCTTTCAGTTTGTAAGTCTTGTATCCTGGGTTGTAGAAGTCAGGAGAATGTTGTTGCATGTATTCACAGTACTTCTCACCTAGCATGGTCATTCTCTCCACCTGTGAACCTCTGATTATTGCATTTTCATCATACTCGCATATGTACTCAAATGCCCTCTCGTATGCCTGTAGCCGCTCAGTAGTTTTCTGGTCTGTTGATGTTTCAGCATGCCTGTCTTCACATCTCAGATAGTCTTTTCTACAACCTTCGTGATAGTGAGCTTCACGTACTACAAGATCTGTATCTTGATAATGAGTGAAAATGTCATCTTGTTTAGTTTTGGCTGCATCCTGTATAGACTGTTCTGCTGTCTTGGTGATACATTTTCCAAGTTTTCCAAAACATGGAACCCCTTTTGAAACTTTCTTTTTAAATTTCTTCTTGCAAAAAATGCAACTGTCTTTTGGAAGCAAAGGGCCTGAAGTAGCGACAGTCCTTTAGGTTTTGATGGTCCTGCAACCTCTTCACTACCTGTCACACGCTTTCTTTTCCTGGCAAATTTCACAATTGTAAACTGTGCATAACAGCTTCTGTGATAACCATGGTGTGTAAAGTCAAGGTCTCCTGGAATACAATTACAAATCTAATCTAGTCTATGACATGCCACATCTGAAGAACGTCTCAAGTGAAGAGACTTTTAAATAGTTTTTTTGTGCTTTCTTCAGTTAGTGGAGTTACAGTCTTTTCTGTTATTTTGGAAATGAATTATACAAGTTCTCCCACCCCTGGAAGTTTTTGTTTTGCACTTAAATGTACTTTTGAAGGTCACTGGATGTTCATCTGCCATGTTGAAATGTTCATTTTATACAGGAAACGTCACATGGGGAAGATGAAATACACTTTCAGTGAGAGACTGCACACTTGCCAGTGACTCCACTCTCCTCAAAAGTCTTTCGGATGAGACTGTAAACCGAGGCCCCGTGTGCGAACGTACCCAGAACGTCTTACGCACACGTTAAATCATGTTCCGCTTTTCGTAAGAGTAGGCCATTGTGTGCGGGTGGGAACAGATGAAAATATTTACACAACTGCATACACACGGGGACTGGATGAAAAAAGCACATGAGTGCTTATTCCATTATCCTCGATATAAAAGAATAAAATAAAAATAAAAATAAATAAAATGACCTGAAACATGATGGTTAAAATGGATACTAAAAGTACTACTCAACAGTTTGCCTTATCCCCAACGTTTGTGGTGGAGGACGCGGAACTGAAAAGAACAACGAATTATGACCACGCCTTGTTCTAATTTTTAGATGTATGTTATCGTGTGTCACTTGTATGTGCTGTGGTGTGTGTGTGTGTGTGTGTGTGTGTGTGTGTGTGTGTGTGTGTGTGTGTGTGTGTGTGTGTGTTACACGCGTGCACACGCGAGCGACTGATCTGCATATTATGTGTAATTTCTTGAGGAAAAAAAAAAGAAACTCAAAAAAATCATAGACTCAAGGCGCTGTGGTTAACACATCCTCTTCGTTAATTATATATATGGCTGTTGCAGTACTTACTGTGTGTTACAGACATTCTCTGATCAATAATAACATCTTGATCTAGACTTATTTGTTCATACTTTGTGGAACATACTGATAGTTGGGTACATTTCTGGCACCGGACACACAAGGCGTGAGATGAGAAAGTGCCGCTCAACTGATGGTGAGAGAACGGAACAGCGCTGGGCTGTGGTTGAGTGGTAAGACAGATTTCAGCTGCGTGCGGTTTGGACAGCCGCGCATTTAAGTCATCACTGTAGTTTTGTTTTAAATATGTCAGCAAAAAAATGTGCCTACATAATCAGGAAAATTTTACTAGATGCTATTCACAATAAAATTATGAGAAGTGAAGACAGATTTTTATGCAAAAATCACAGCGTGAACATCCCTACCCCCAAAACCTAAATATAGGGCGCAAAGAGGGGAAATGCACTGTTGATACACCTCTCACTCCTGAAATAACCTGTATCCCAGAGGGTAACATGTCAAATGTTTCTACCAACATCATAAGCTTTCAGAAAAACAAAGTCAAAAATCCCCCCCAGGGGGGGGAGGTTTCCCTCTCCTAGATCATGGTCTATTAGGGTCAGGGAAGGTAAAGCTGCGAGGGAGAGGAGATGAGCGCCCCCCTCAATATGCTGGCCACAGCTGTCAGTTTCCCCCACGTTCAGCTCCTCTTAGCTCCTAATTAATCCAGCCCAGCCCACATGTGGCCACTTGGAACTGACCACACTTGGACAAGGTATAAGTAAAGAATGCGCCAAATTTAGCAATCTTGGCTGAGTGATGCTGGATTTGTGCGCTATGTGGCCCCTCGAGAAGCCGAGGTCTCTGACATCTCGCTCCCCTACGACCATATAGGTTATGGGACACCTTTACCTGTTAGAGGAAAAGAGGGTAAGTAAGAAAGCACAGGCATAAATGTACAGTGTCTCACGGCTGTGGCTCTGTGTCCCTAACATGCAGGACGGGACTTACATGGTGCGTGTCAGTGAGAAAGATCCCCGCTTTCCCTACACGCTGGTCGTGCTGCACAACGGCCACGTCAACAATCTGCGCATCCGCAAACGTCCGGACAACAAGTTCGCTCTCGGGGATGAGAAAGTGGATGAGCTTGTGAGTAGAGAGCTGGGTCCTATAAGTATTATGTTTGATGGAGTTGCTTGTTTGTTTTTTTTTGTTATGATTGAGTACTCATGTGCCCTTTTACATACCAGTGCCCGTGTGTATGCAGTTTTGTCTATTTTTTGTCATTCATTCCCACAGGAACACAATGATCTACTCTTCCAAAAGGCAAAACATGTAGTTATCATGTGCGCAAGATATTCTATATGCAGTCACACACACACACACACACACACACACACACACACACACACACACACACACACACACACACACACACACACACACACACACACACACACACACACACACAGAGGTGTTGTGTTTAGACAACCCTCTCTGAATTCAGAATGCAGCTACCTCAGTGTTAGGTAAAAATGGTTGCATACACACAATCTCACTATTGGTGAAACCTGGAGATCTAGCTAAGGAAAAAAATAGAAGATTTTTTAAAGTATTTAAAATAAAGATGAGGTGTGACAGTACTTTTTTTATATTTTTTATTCTATACCATTTTATGTCACTGCAGATTTCTCTGCGTGAAATTCGGGCTGCTCTCCCCAGGGAGAGCATGTCGCCACAAATGCAGCGCCTACCCTTTGTTTTTTTCTTTTTCCTGTCTGTAACTGTATTTGTTTCCCTATCAGAGTGGCTTTTTTCTAAGTATGCATGGGCAAGTGTGAGTGCATGTGCTTGAGAAAAAGAGAGAGTGTGTGTGTGTGTGTGTTGCCAGGGACAACCCTCTTGTTGCCGTGGGTTCTTTCACATGCATTAAATAATGATGTGTAAAACACGGGACCTCAGTTTATCCTCTCATCTGAAAGACTAGACCCAGACCACCACTCATGGTCTAATGGATGGGGCAAAAGTTTTGGGCCCAAACGGCATTCAAACCACCGCATACACCGACCCGGACTTTTCGCTTTCTAGTCAGGCAGCGTTATCTCTAGACCACCAATCCACCTACTAATGGCCTTCCTGCTATTATTTCCAGACCTTCCAGACATAACGATGATTTTTTTTTTTAAGTATCAATAATTAAGATAAGTCTGACTGTACTTATGGCCTTCCTGCTATCATTTCCAGACATAACGATGATTTTTTTTTTTTAAAGTAACAATGACAAAGATAAGATCTGACTGTACCAATGGCCGTCCCGCTATTATTTCCAGACCTTCCCAGACGTAACGATTTTTTTTTTTTTAATGTATCACTAAAAAAGATAAGGTGTGACGGTACTGATGGCCTTCCTGCTGTCTTTTCCAGACCTTCCCAGACGTGATGGCGTTGATCAATCACCACAAGAACCACCATGTTGTCTTGCTGGGCAGCAGCAGCCAAACCCAGGTGGTCCTGCAACACACACCGCCCAAGCGTTGACCTGAAGTCGGACAACGTTCCTCAGGATTCTTCTTCTTTCTTTTTTCGTTTTTTTTTTTTTTTTTTTTGTCTTCTTCTTTCTGCCATGTCATTCCATTGATGAGTGGGATCAGCCCTGATCATGTTGAATATGATTCCAGCATTGATTAGTGGAATCAGCCCTGATCATGTTGAATATGATTCCAGCATTGATTAGTGGAATCAGCCCTGATTATGTTGAATATAATTCCAGCATTGCACCTTTCTGCCTTTGTTAACTGTGAAATGTTTTGTGTTATTGTTGCAATTGTTGACAGACTTTGTCTTGTGCATGCCTTGATGCTTTTGTTTGTTTTGAAAAAAAAATATATAAAAAACTTTGTGAGTTGGTTTTGGGTCATATTATGAAAGTGTACACGAGAACTAAAGAAATTGGTATTGGAAAGTTGTGTATATCTGAGCTTGGTTTTTAAAAAATTTTTGTGCTCATATATCTATGTTATGTATTGTCAAGCTGGCTTAAAAAAAAAAAAAAAAAAAAAAAAAGCATTCCTGGATCAAGAATGATTTTTGGGGGGGCGCATGTTTTTGTGTGTGTGAGAAAAAAAGAGAAGTGAAAAGTAAGACATCTTTATTAATTTGGACTACCTGCATAATGCAGTTGAAGTTTTGGCTTAATCTTAAAATTTAATTTAGTAGCCATCTTGACTGAAGACTTAAAACATAATGCAGTAGTAGTCTTTAAACATAATGCTATTGCGCCTTTAAACCTACTTCCATAGAGTCTTACAACATAAAGCTGTGGCAGTTTTAAATCACAGTGTTGTGGCCATCTTTTTAAAAAAAAAAGTATGCCATAGTGATCTTAAAACAATGTGGCGCTGTCTTAAAACTAATGTGGTAGCATTCTTAAACCTTAAAACATAATGATGTTGTGGTCTTCAGCCTTAAAACATGCTGCCATTGCGCCTTAAGTCTTAAAACGCAATGCTGTGGTGGTCTTTAAAACCTGTCATAGCCGTCTTAAGACTTAAAACATCATGTCCAAGCAGTCTTAAAGCATGAAGCCGTCGCAGTCTTAAAACATAATGTAGTCATCTTGCGTCTTCCGACATCATGCAGCAGCTGTCTTGGCTAAGCCTTGTCTTCACAGTCACAGCTTGAGGTGATAGGATCGGAGTGAAATGGGGTATAATTTTAGGTGAAGGAGAGTCAGTTTTGTGACAGGGTTTTTGGTTATGTGCAGAGATCTGTTTAATTCCTGTAAAATTTGAACACACATTGTGAATGTATTTTTTTGTGTGTAAGCCGTGTGCGATCAGAGACAGTTCACATGAGCGCTTCTTTTGTACTTTGCGCTTTGGTTTTGTTCACTTTACAAGATTCAGTGCTATCAAATTCCTGATGTTATTATTCCTTGTCTTTCTGCAATTTGTATCATGCAAGCATTATGAAGAAGGAGATTATTGTCTCCGTCGAGTCCATTCTAATCACTTACATTGATATTGTCTCATTGATAACTTACTGAGAAAAAAAAAATCTGAAGTCAAGTTTGTATCCATTTAAAAGCATATTTGGTGTCACCAACTTTGTTGAAGACTTGATTTTTCATTGTTCATATGGCAGTCAGAAAACTGGTCACATGATTTCTAATTCAAATATGAGTTGGCTTTTTTGTTGTTGTTTTTTTCTAATTTGCTTTTTTTTTTGAATGAATGACAAACAGGCATTGAAATAATTTAGTCTTTTCCATGCAATTTGAATGAATTGTTTAAATTATTGCATTTTTAGGTTATCAACAGTTACTTGTCTTTTTTTTACTATTGACATCATTTTAAATCTTACATTCCATTTTCAGATGTGCTGAGCATTTTGTGACTAGTCCCATGTGTTTTTTGCTGTTTGGTTGCTGTTTAGGTTTGGAGTTTTGATAGGTCTTTATGTGAGGATGGAATCTGAGTATCTCTCAAAATATGATCACTAACAATGCATTATTTTGTTCATGTCGTATCCTCTCTATGGAAAATGTTATTGCATATTTACCAGTGGTATTTGAACTAGGAATCTCGAATTTCTTATTTTTATTGCTGGTTTTATGATATAAAAGAGTTACTGTACTATCATACATTTTTTTTTATATATAGTGAAATCATCCCACAAGCTTGGAAGAATATGAGTATGCATGATTGTTGATTTCAGATGGCTTTTTTTTTTTTTTAGATATGAATTAAAAAAATTTTAATACTTGCCCAGAGTTGATGTGCAGATGAAAGTTACAGTCTAAATATCAATGGCATTTTGTTTTATGTTTAGATGTTATCTCTTTTTTTTTCCAATGTCATTTTACAGTATTATTTCTTCAGGTGTCTGTAAAATTAGTTGCTTATGAAATCTCTCTAAAATGTGATATACTCTTCAAAAGGGGTTGGGTAGGGGTGGGGGGTCTCAAGCTCTTGCAAATTGCTGTTTTGGAGATTGTTTTGTTCGATTTTTTTTTAAGGAGGGAGTCCGTGAATACTGTATCTGTTATTCTATTTTTTGTTCAAAGCTAGGAGATGTTGTTTTCTTTCTATCTAGCTTACAATCAATTTGAAAGGAAGACTCCGAGAAATCAGAGTAGTTAGATGTTTTGTCATGACAGTGTTCTGTGGTTGACATGT
>CM060319.1:46099614-46102114 GCA_030674155.1 Stramonita haemastoma | reverse complement strand
TGAATGGAGGTGTCCCACACAGCAAGACTTGGGTCAGTTTATTCAGGAACCCCTCTGTCTGCACGCGCACACACACGTGTGTATCTGTGTGTCTGTGTGTCTGTGTGTCTTGTGTGTGTCTGTGTGTGTGTCTGTGTGTTGTGTGTGGAGAGAGAGAATGATTGAGTGAATGAGTGAGTGAGTGAGTGAGTGAGTGATGAGTGAGTGATGTGAGTGAGTGAGTGAGTGAGTGAGTGAGGAGAGAGAGAGAGATCAAATCAACTCAAATCAAATTCTTTTATTTCGAGGATAATAAGCACATAATATGTGCTTTTTCTTACATCCAGTCCCCCCACCCTAATCAGGGATTACACCAATTTAAGAAACACCTCCAACTAACAACAATAATAAACAAATAACAAGACCAAGACAACAAGACAGTAGTAAACAGAGGGCAAGATGTAAAGACAGAAAATAATAATAGAATAAGAAAGGTGCAATACAGGGAACTAAAATTAATAATAAATAATCAAATGATCGTTACACTAGGAAACAAAAACAAAGTAAAACCAGAAGAGAGAGAGGGGGGGATAGGGAGAGAGATATATAGAGATGGATTTCCTGACTTTGAAATTCATGTGTGTGGTTTTTTGGTCTCGCATCAATAAACATTATTAGTTTTTCCACATTTTCCCCGTCACAATCTTAAAGTTTATGTATCCTTTTAATATGATATAATCACTGAAGGATGGAAACTTGGTGTAAAAAAAACAACAAAAAAGCCAACAAAAACCACAACAGCAACACGTCAATGCTTATCTATTATCCTCGATATAACGAAATTTGCATTGTCTTGAAGAAGAAGAAGAAGAAGAAGAAGAAGAAGAAGAAGAAGAAGAAGAAGAAGAAGAAGAAGAAGAAGAAGAAGAAAGATGAGATGATGATGATGATATGATGAATGATGATGATGATGATGAGATGATGATGATGAATGAGATGATGATGATGATGATGAATGATGATGATGAGAGACGACGACGAACGAAGACACGAAGACACGACACGCAACGATGATGACGATGATGACGATGATGACGATGATGATAGAAGAAGAAGAAGAAGAAGGAGAAGAAGAAGAAGAAGAAGAAGAAGAAGAAGAAGAAGAAGAAGAAGAAGAAGAAGAAGAAAGAGAAGAGAAATAAGTAGTAGTAGTAAGTAGTAGTAAGTAGTAGTAGAGTAGTAGTAGAGTAGTAGTAGTAGTATAGTAGTAGTAGTAGTAGTAGTAGAAGAAGAAGAAGACAAGAAGAAGAAAAGAAGAAGAAGAAGAAGAAGAAGAAGAAGAAGAAGAAGAAGAAAGAAGAAGAAGAAGAAGAAGCAGCAGCAAAGCAGCAGCAGCAGCAGCGTTAGTAATATAGAGAGCAGCAGCAGCAGCAGCATAGTAGTAAAATAGAGTATAGTAGTTATAGTAGTAGTAGTGTAGTGTTATTGCTTATTTTTTTCTTTCCCCCGCAGCGACCTATTATGGTAACAGCACGTCAGCCACAATGACATACAGCAACAGCAGCAACCGCGAATTCCACAGACATGGTGATGGAAGAAGCATTGGCAGCACCTAAGGATCTCATATACGGCAGAATGCGCAAGGTTGGTAAAGGAGATCTCTCTCTCTCTCTCTCTCTCTCTCTCTCCTCTCTCTCTCTCTCTCTCTCTCTCTCTCTCCTCTCTCTCTCTCTCTCTCTCTCTCTCTCTCTCTCTCTCTCTCTCTCTCTCTCGTGTCATGAACGAGCGTTGAAAATTGGGTAATAATTGATAATTGTTAAGAATAACGATTTTTTTATGCTGTCTTTAATTTTGTCTATCACGGCTTCGTCTGTGTTGAAGATTCTCAGTTGATCATAATGCTATCATTGTTTACTGATAAACGGCAGAATTCTTCATAGATACTTTCACAAGTGTTGGGGTGGTGCACCGACATTTTCAGGCAGTGTGTTAGTTGCGCAATGTCTTTTTATTGCCATGTGTTAAGGTCACGAGAAGCTGGAAAGGACATGCCATTATTTTCCCCAGATACATCTGACGGTGTAAAGCGAACGAGAGAAGAGGTTATGGTCAAGTGTTGAGATAATTCAGTGGTCAGGGCACTCGCTTTCCCCAAGCTTAGGTTAAATTAAGCAGCATTGAGGTGTTTATCAAGTGTTTGCTAACCTTGGCTTCAGCACAGTCCTCCAAGTCACTCAGCTGTAAATGGGTTCATGCCCTCTTTAGGTTCAGGGAAGGCAAAGCAGCGAGGGAGAGGAGATGGGCGCCGCCCTCAAAATGCTGGCCCCTAGAGAAGCTGAAGTCTCTGACATCTCGCTCCCCACCGACCACATAGGTTATGGGAACACCTTTACCTTTACAATAAGTTAGGCGGACAGAGCAAGGTCAACCGTTACCTTTTAAGTTAGGGTCGTGCTTTCGTGTGTGTTGACAGAAAACGACGTGCTAAGCAATCCTTTGAAAGCTACTGCTTGGCCAGGTT
>CM060319.1:46092114-46094614 GCA_030674155.1 Stramonita haemastoma | reverse complement strand
ACCCTCACCATCATCACTTACCACCACACCTTCTGTCAGCAAGCAACACACACACACACATGCACGCGCGCGGGCGCGCACACACACACAACACACACACACACATACATGCACATACACACACACACACGACACACACGCACTAAAAAAAAATGCAGCCCCCCCCCCCCCCACACACGCACCACCACCACACCCCACACACCACACACACCACACACACACACACACATACTACACACACCACCTCAACCCCCACACCCACCCACCCACCCACACTCACCCACACACCACACACCCCCCCACCCACACCACCCACACACCCACCCCCCCACCACCCACACACCACCACCACCACCCCCCCCCACACGCCCACCACCCCCCACACCACCCCCACCCCTACCCCCCCACCCCCCCCACACACCACCCACCACCACCACCCCCCCTCCCCCCCAAAAAAAAAAACCCCAAACCAAACCAAAAATTCCCATAAATATTACTACAGGACAGTTCGGAGCCCCAGTCTTCAGCGCTGGCGTGTTCCTAAGCTTCTTCCTCGCTACGCTACTGTCTGTGCTGGACTCCATCGGAGACTACAACGCCTGTGCGCGGATGTGCTTTGTGCCCCGGCCTCCGGAATGGGCGGTGAACCGAGGCATCGCCGTGGAAGGGCTGATGAGTATGCTGAGCGGAGCCTTGGGCACCGGGCAAGCCACTGTGTCCTATGGGGGCAACATCGGGGCTATCGGTATGACCAAGGTACGTGGGTGTGAGTGTATGTGAGGGGGGGGGGGGGGGTGTAGAGTGTGTGTGTGTATGTGGGGAGGGTAGTGTTTAGGGGGGAGGTGCTTTGGAAGGGCTGATGAGTATGCTGAGCAGAGCCTTGGGCACCGGGCAAGCCACTGTTTTCTATGGGGGCAACATTGGGGCTATGGGTATGACCAAGGTAGGTGGGTGATGGTGGTTTTGTGTTTGTGTTTGTGTGTGTGTGTTGTGTTGTGTGTGTGTGTGTGTGTGTGTGTGTGTGTGTGTGTGTGTGGGGTGGGGGGTGGAGGGAGGGGTGGGGGGATAGTGTGTGTGTGGGGGGGGGATTGTGTGGTGTGTGTGTGTAGTGTGTGTGTAGTGTGAAGTGTGTGTGAAGTGAGTGTGTGTGGGGGGGGGGGGGTACGTGTGTGGGCTTGTGTGTGTGTACGTTTGGGTGTGTGGGAGGGGGAGGTGAAGGGAAGTCACACGCATGTGTGCGTCTGTGTATGAGAAAGAGAGAGAGACAGAGAGAGAAAAGGGGAGGAGGGAGGGAAGAAGAGACAGAGACAGAGAGAGAGGTGGGGGGGAGAAAGTGTGTGTGTGTGTGTGTGTGTGTGTGTGTGTGTGTGTGTGTGTGTGTGTGTGTGTGTGTGTGTGTGATGTGTGTGTGTGATGTGTTTGTGATGTGCGTGTGAATGTGTGTGTGTGAAGCTTTAAGATCCTGGAAAAAAATATTACATGGGGAAAGTGTGCCAGTGCGCATCCAGTTGTGTACTTATACGTACATGTATGCTTGTATATGTGTGCTTGTGGTGTGTGTGTGTGTGTGTGTGTGTGTGTGTGTGTGTGTGTGTGTGTGTGTGTCTGTCTGTCTGTCTGTCTGTCTGTCTGTCTGTCTGTCTGTCTGTCTGTCTGTCAGAGTATGTGTGTATGTGCGCGCGCATGTGTGTATATGTGTGTAAGTGTGTGTGCATGCGTTTTTATTATTTTTTTTATATCGAGGATAACGGAATAAGCAATCCTGGGCTTTTTTCATCCAGTCCCCGTGTGTATGCAGATTTGTAAATATTGTCATCTGTTCCGTGTGTGTTTGTGCGTGCGTGCGTGCGTGCGTGCGTGCGTGCGTGTGTGTGTGTGTATGTGTGTGTGTGTGTGTGTGTGTGTGTGTGTGTGTGTGTGTGTGTGTGTGTGTGTGTGTAAAACAGGTTGCCAGTCGTCGAATCTTTCAAGTAGTGGGTCTGATATACGTGCTAATGGCGGTTTTCAGTAAAGTAAGTATTGGGGAAAGAGGCAGAATACTATATTGCTTGCAGCCCCTTACCCCCCCCCCCTCTCTCTCTCTCTCTCTCTCTCTCATCTCTCTCTCCCTCTCCTCTCTCTCTCTCTCTCTCTCTCTCTCTCTCTCTCTCTCTCTCTCTACCTCTCCCCCCCCCTCTCTCTCTCTCTGTCTCTCTCTGTGTCTCTCTGTGTGTCTCTCTCTGTCTCTCTGTCTCTGTCTCTGTCTCTGTCTCTCTCTCTCTCTCTCTCTCTCTCTCTCTCTTCTGTTTCTTCTTCTGTTGTCTGTCTGTCTGTCTGTCTGTCTATATGTTTGTGTCACATACACACAACACTCACAAACACATACACACTCAAACACACATTCACACACACGCACTTACTCACGCACGCACGCACAAATACACACACACACTACACTACACTACACTACACTACACTACACTACACTACACTACACTACACTACACTACACTACACTACA
>CM060319.1:46077114-46084614 GCA_030674155.1 Stramonita haemastoma | reverse complement strand
ATTTCATGAATGCTGACGTGTTGCTGTTGATGTCAGTTATTGAAACATGTTGTCCATGTCTCGTTCCATTGGTCTGTCTGTCTGTCTCTGTCTCTGTCTCCCTTTCTCTGTCTGTCTTGTCTCTGTCTCTCTGTTTCTCTCTGTCTCTCTGTCTCTTCTCTGTCTCTGTCTCTGTCTGTCTGTCTGTCTTCTGTCTGTCTGTCTGTCCTGTCTGTCTCCTTCTGTCTCTCTTCTGTCTCTCTCTGTCTCTGTCTGTCTCGTCTGTCTGTCTCTGTCTCTCTCTCTCTCTCTCTCTCTCTCTCTCTCTCTCTCTCTCTCTCTCTCTCTCTCTCTCTCTCTCTCTCTCTCTCTCTCTCCTCTCTCTCTCTCTCTCTCTCTCTCTCTCTCTCTCTCTCTCTCTCTCTCTCTCTCTCTCTCTCTCTCTCTCTCTCTCTCTCTCTCTGTTGGCATGCGTAACGGACTGTCTGAACCTCCTTATAGTGAATAGTTATTAAATCTGTGAAAAGAAAAATGAATGTGTGTATGCGTGCGTGCGTGCGCGCGCGCGTGCGCGTGTGTGTGTGTGTGTGTGCGTGCGCGTGTGTGTGTGCGTGCGTGTGCGTGCGTGCGTGCGTGCGTGTGTGTGCGAGCAGGCGCGCATTACAGACAAAATAAAAGAAACGAAACTGTTTTGGTGGTGATGGTGGTCAATGGCGATTGAGACTGTAGTCAGATGAAGCACAAAGAGACGCTTAAAAAGCATAACCTAGGCGATCGTAGGGGAGCGAGGCATCAGAGACCTCAGCTTCTGTAGGGGCCAGCATGTTGAGGGCGGCGCCCATCTCCTCTCCCTCGTTGCTTTACCTTCCCTGTCCCTAAAGAGGGCAGGTACCCATTTACAGCTGGGTGAACAGGGGGGACTGTACTGATATGATAGACCATGATCTAGGAGGGGGAAACCTCCCCCCCCCCCCTGGGGGGATTTTGGACTTTGTTTTTCTGAAAGCTTATGATGTTGGTAGAAGCATCTGACATGTTACCCTCTGGGATACAGGTTATTTCAGGAGTGAGAGGTGTACCAACAGTGTATTTTCCCCTCTTTGCGCCCTATATTTAGGTTTTTGGGGTAGGGATGTTCACGCTGTGATTATTGCACAAAATCTGGCTTAACTTGTCATAATTTTATTGTGAATAGCATCTAGTATATTTTTCTCGATTATATAGGCATAGTTTTTTTACTGACATATTTAAAACAAAACTACAGTGATGACTTTAGTGCGCGGCCGTCCGAACCGCACGCAGCTGAAATCTGTCTTACCACCCAACCACAGCCGAGCGCTGTTCCGTTCCCTCACCATCAGTTGAGCGGCACTTTCTCATCTCACCCCTGTGTGTCCGGTGCCAGAAGTGTATCCAACTATCAGTGTATTCCACAAAGTATGAACAAATAAGTCTAGATCAAGATCTTATTATTGATCAGAAAATGTCTGTAGCACACAGTAAGTATTGCAACAGCCATAAGTATAATTAACGAAGATGATGTTTTAACAAAAGGGCTTTGAGTCTATGATTTTTTTAAAGTTTTTTTTCCTCAAGAAATTACACATAATATGCAGATCAGTCGCACGCGTGCGCACGCGTGTAACACACACACACACACACACACACACACACACACACACACACACACACACACACACACACACACACACACACACACACACACCAGCACATACAAGTACGATACACACGATAACACACATCTAAAAATAGAACAAAGCTGAGGTAGACCATCAGCTGCACTGCCCACGGCCTTGGTGAAAAAAAAAAGAAAAGAAAAAAAAACGCGGTCATAGTTCGTTGTTCTTTTCAGTTTCGCGTCCTCCACCACAAACGTTCACAGAAATGCGAATAAGGCAAACTGTTGTGTAGTACTTTTAGTATCCATTTAACCATCATGTTTCAGGTCATTTTATTTTATTATTTTTATTTTATTCTTTTATATTGAGGATAATGGAATAAGTACTCATGTGCTTTTTTTCATCCAGTCCCCGTGTGTTTGCAGTTGTGTAAATATTTTCATCTATTCCCACCGGCACACAATGGCCTACTCTTACGAAAAGCGGAACAGGATTTAACGTGTGCGCAAGACGTTCTGCGTGCGTTCGCACACGGGGCCTCGGTTTACAGTCTCATCCGAAAGACCTTTGAGGAGAGTGGAGTCATTGGCAAGTGTGCAGTCTCCCACTGAAAGTGTATTTCATCTTCCCCATGTGACGTATCCTGTATAAAATGAACATTTCAACATGGCAGATGAACATCCATTGACCTTCAAAAGTACACCTAAGTGCAAAAGAAAACCTTCCAGGGGTGGGAGAACTTGTATCATTCATTTCCAAAATAACAGAAAAGAAAAGACTGTAACTCCACTAACTGAAGAAAGCACAAAAAAACTATTCAAAAGTCTCTTCACTTGAGACGTTCTTCAGATGTGGCATGTCATAGACTAGATGAGATTTGTAATTGTATTCCAGAAGACCTTGACTTTACATTTACAAGTGTGAAATTTGCCAGGAAAAGAAAGCATGAGACAGGTAGTGAAGAGGTTGCAGGACCATCAAAACCTAAAAGGACTCTTGCTACTTCAGGCCCATTGCTTCCAAAAGACAGTTGCATTTTTTGCAAGAAGAAATTCAAAAAGAAAGTTTCAAAAGAGGTCCCATGTTTTGGAAAACTTGTAAAATGTGTCATCAAGACAGCAGAACAGTCTATACAGGATGCAGCCAAAACTAAACAAGATGACATTTTCACTCATTATCAAGATACAGATCTTGTAGCACGTGAAGCTCACTATCACGAAGGTTGTAGAAAAGACTGTCTGAGATGTGAAGACAGGCATGCTGAAACATCAACAGACCAGAAAACTACTGAGCGGCTACAGGCACACGAGAGGGCATTTGAGTACATATACGAGTATGATGAAAATGCAATAATCAGAGGTTCACAGGTGGAAAGAATGACCATGCTAAGTGAGAAGTACTGTGAATACATGCAACAACATTCTCCTGACTTCTACAACCCAGGATACAAGACTTACAAACTGAAAGAAAAAATAATGAAACATTTTGGCTTCAGAATTCAATTCTGGGCTCCGAACCACCGCAGTGATCTTGTTTATTGTGATGAACTTGCCCAGGGTCAGGCAGTTGAGACAGCATTTGTGTCAGCAGCTTCAGAAGAAAGACGTCTTGAGGAATCTGCATATGTTCTTCGCCGATACATTATGGATGCTTTCAGGTCAACACCTGATATGCCATGGCCTCCTTCTGCAGAATTTCTTCAGTCTGATGCTGTTAAAACCTCTGACCTAAGCAACTTACACTGTCCAGCCAAGTGGAACACTTCCTTTCTATATGGTAGTGGTGAAGAGGAATGGAGGGGGTGGGTGTGATTCAAACATTCCTTCTTTAATTTAACTCCTGTTCCCTTAAATTAATGTGATAGATCTATTAGACCACAAAAAGATCCTTTATGTAATCGTGTAATATTTCGAGAACATGTGTGTGTATGTGTGTGTGTGTGTGTGTGTGTGTGTGTGTGTGCGCGCGCGCGCGCGCGCACGTGCGTGTGTGTGTATGTGCATGTGTATAAGTGCATGCGTGTTTATATGTGTGTGTATTGTGTGTGTGTGTGTGTGTTTGTATGTGTTGTGTGCTGCGTGTGGTGTGTTGTGTGTGTGTGTGTGTGTGTGTGTGTGTGTGTGTGTGTGTGTGTGTGTGGTGTGTGTGTGTTTGTGCTGTGTTGTGTATGTATTTTTTAAATTTTGTTTTATTCTGTCTGTGTTTGTGTATGAATGTGTGTGTGCGCGCGCGAGCGCGCGTGTATGTGTGTGTGCGCGCGCGTATGTGTGTGTGTGTGTGCGCGTGTGTGTGCATGTGTGAGTGTGTATGTGTTTGTGTGTGTACACGTGCTCGTTCGCGCTCCAGTATGTGTGCATGTATTTATACACATGTGTGATTTGTGCGTGTGTGCGTGCTTATGTGCATACATACACACATTCAATGATTCATGATAGAACGCTTGCATAATTTTTCTTATCTGTTCGCTGGTGTGTGTGTGTGTGTGTGTACTTATTTATTTATTTTATTTTCTCTGTGTGTGTGTGTGTGCGCGCGCGCGCGTGTGTGTGAATGTGTGTGTATGAGTGTATGTGTGTGTGTTTGAGTGTATGTGTGTGCGTGTGTACGTGTGTACGTGCATGTGCGTGTATATGTGTGCGTGTATATGTGTGCGTTCATACCTGTGTGTGTGTATGTGTGTGTATGAGTTAGTGTGTGTGTGTGTGTGTGTGTGTGTGTGTGTGTGTGTGTGTGTGGTGTGTGTGTGTGTGTGTGTGTGTGTGTGTGTGTGTGTGTTAGTGTGTGTGTTAGTGTGTGTGTGTGCGTGCACCTTTGACTGTCTCTGCATATGATACAAGAAATAAAACGAACAAACAAAGAAAGAAACAACAACAACAGAAATCACCTCCACCCCCTTAAATAATAAAGAATCTGAAAGAACCCAACTTTACGTCCAATAGTTTCATCTGTCCCTTGTCAGTCCTAAGCCCAATTGCAAACCCATATGCATTTATTTATCATGGAAAGGGAACTGAACAACTCAAACTAATACAAGAAAAAATACAAAAGTTTGCCAAGAAAGCTTCTTACTAAACTGTTATTTATTTCCAGCATAATCGCATTATTAAGCAATATTTTGTCCAAATGACATTAATTCAAGCGTTATATTGCGCAAATTGCACACCGTGACGATGGGTACCATTATATTTCGACTTTTATTTGTATAAACAAGACCTTAAACAAATTATGGTATTAAAAGTCCTTAATTTTAAATACTACCAGCAGTCTTCTTCCTGTGCAAACGCAGATGAAAATGGAAGTCTAAAAAATTATGTCTCCCTGTATAGTTCCTCTGTAAGCAGGATGTTGCTGTCACATCCCTCTGTTACTAGATTACAGACTAGGATTTACAGAACCCCCCTCTTTCGCAATCGCCAGCAGTAATCATGTACAATTGGCCGGTTTGTGCAGGGTCAAAACAATGTAGCCTGTGGCCACTTTGCCTCTACCTGCTTCAATCATCCCCAGATAGACATTTTGGGGAGGAAAATTGAAATCAGAAGTAGATGAAATTGCATTGCCAGTAGCGGCCTTCCTTATATGTCCGGTTCTGGCGGTAAACGGAATCAATACGGGTAGTACTCTTGCACTGCGAGCAACGGCTATCGTGTTCTGGGCATTTCAGGCAGGGTTGGGATGGGTGAGAACCTTGATGAACCGGAATAGTTTTTTGTAAATAACTACTTAAAAATCAATCACAGCCACATGGCTTATTGTAACAGTAAAGTATATGCTATAAAGAGTCTCCACATACCAAAAAGTGAAAAAGTGAAAAAGTGGCCGATAGCAGCTTCTGGCAGGCAACCCTCGATATATAGCCCGAGGGCGTTTTTATTCTGGTTTTCCCCTCTTAGTTATGTAACTAGATGTAAGTTATAAATGTCTAAAAGTGTCTCACAAACTGAAGTCGTATACGACGAATGTACGCACTGGCCGAGTGGGCATGAAATGTGTAATAGCCTGGGGAGACGGGATAGCCTAGTGGTCAGAACATTGCGCTGGCAATTGGACGACCCGAGTTCGATTCCCGTTGGAGGGGATTTTTCCCCTGGAGTTAACGTTAGTGCTGACTCCACTCTCCCCAAAAGTCTTTCGGATGAGACTGTAAACCGAGGCCCCGTGTGCGAACGCACGCAGAACATCTTGCGCACACGTTAAATCCTGTTCCGCTTCTCGTAAGAGTAGGCCATCGTGTGCCGGTGGGAACAGATGACAATATTTACACAACTGCATACACACGGGGACTGGATGAAAAAAAGCACATGAGTGCTTATCCCATTATCCCCGATATAAAAGAATAAAATAAATAAAAATAAATAATAGGGCACAGGGCATTCTCTTTCTTTGCCCCTTTCTATGGTTTTTAGGGGGGCGGGATAGCTCAGTGGTCAGAGCGCTCACTTTCCCCCAGTCAAGTTAAGCAGCGTCGAGCGTGGTTACCAATTGAATGGGTCACCGTTTGCGCGCCTTGGCTTCAGTACAGTCCCCCCAGTTCACCCAGCTGTAAATGGGTACCTGCCCTCTTTAGGGACAGGGAAGGTAAAGCAGCGAGGGAGAGGAGATGGGCGCCGCCCTCAACATGCTGGCCCCTACAGAAGCTGAGGTCTCTGATGCCTCGCTCCCCTACAACCGCCTAGGTTATGCTTTTTAAGCGTCTCTTTGTGCTTTATCTGACTACAGTCTCAATCGCCATTGACCACCACCACCACCAAAACAGTTTCGTTTCTTTTATTTAGTCTGTAATGTGCGCCTGCTCGCACAACACACGCATGCACGCACGCACGCACGCACACGCACACACACACACACGCGCGCGCGCGCGCGCGCACGCACGCACGCATACACACACATTCATTTTTCTTTTCATAGATTTAATAACTATTCACTATAAGGAGGTTCAGACAGTCCGTCACGCATGCAAACAGAGAGAGAGAGACAGAGACAGAGACAGAGACAGAGACACAGACACAGAGACAGACAGACAGACAGACAGAAAGACAGACAGACAGACAGACAGACAGACAGACAGAGAACTCTGAACTCTGAACTCTGAACAATTTTATTGTAGAAGGCCACCGGACCCATTACAATTTCACACACTCCCTCACATTAATTTCGTTCTCAATCCTTTCCAAAAATGCACCTGAAAACACTTCCAAGCACAACGATTATAACATTCGCTTGTGGTATTAGCATATATCTGATTAGAATGTTTGCAACATTTTAGACTAAACATAAATTTAGTAACTAACTAAATAAATGAATGAATAACTAAAATTGATTAGAGAATTGATAATTAGGGCACAAATTGTACACAGAGTAGCATAAGACACTGAAACAACTTGAAAAATACGTTAATCATTTTGCTACAGCCATCATTCTAAAGCAGAACGCCTTTTGTTGGAATGATATATGAATCGTCCTAAGTCATGAAGGCTTTTGTCTTCTTGCATCATAAGTTTCAGTGTTTTTTCTGAAGCGTATTGCCTATAACGAGATGGGATGTATTTTTGTCGCAAATCATTCAGAGATTTACAGTAAAATAAAGTGTGTACTTCATCTTCAAGACAAGAATTACATAGCGGGCATTTCAGATCACCCGGATTGAAAGTAGCATATCGCATTTTATGTGTACGTATTTCAGTTGCACCGATTCTAAATCGGATGAGCACATCTCTGATGTGTTTGTTAGTGATAACGGTGAAATACGATTCCAGTGATATAGAGGATTTAAAATTCCGATAAACTGCAAACCTACTGCTTTCTTGAATATGCGCGTGCCAATTTTGACTGTGACAATCAATCAATCTCTGCTTGAATGTAGATAAGAATCCCCTTATAT
>CM060319.1:46062114-46067114 GCA_030674155.1 Stramonita haemastoma | reverse complement strand
ACGCACACACACACGCACAGATACACACTCTCTCTCTCTCTCTCTCTCTCTCTCTCTCTCTCTCTCTCTCTCTCTCCTCTCTCTCCTCTCCTCTCTCCACCACACACACACACACACACACACACACACACACCACACACACACACACACACAACCACACACACACACACACACAGATACTAAAAAAAGACGCACATACGCGCACACGCGAACATTTTGAGCACACGTTAAAACCTGTTCCACTTTTAGGAAGAGTAGACCATTGTGTGCCGGTGGCAACAGATGACAAAATTTACAAAACTTCATACACACGGATACTATTTGCAAAAAAAAACACATGAGTGCTTAGTCCATTATCCTCGAAAAAAAAATTGAATAACAAAATAAATAAAAACGATAAATGCAACACACACCGTCTCTTGCATTGAGGCCTGTCCATACATACCTTTTAAGAAAAAAACCCACAATAAACTTTTTAATTCATTCTTTGGTTACATAATTATACAAAATGAAAAACATATAAACGGTTTTGTTGACACTTAAAAGAACACAGAAAACAGAAAGAAAAAAAAAAAGAAAGAACGATATAAAAAAAAGAAAGAAAGAAAGAAAATGTCCATACATACCTGGATAAGGGAAAGAGAACCAGGCAGTGTTGTATACAACATGAAGCTGGGTGTCTGTACGAGCATAAAATTGGACACTGTTCCGGTCTTTAGACAGCCAGTCGAAGTAGGTAAAGATGGCGCTCAAACTCCAGCCAATGATGATGGAGATCAGAATCTGAAGACGTCAAAAATTTGAAAAAAAAAAAAAAAAAAAAAAAAAAGTTTGCTGTACAGGCTTTGTTTTTGTAGGGGTTACAAGGATATTATTATTATTATTATTATTATTATTATTATTATTATTATATTATTATTATTATTATTATTATTATTATTATTATTATTATCATCATCATCATTATATTATTATTATTATTATTATTATTATTATTATTATTATTATTATTATTATTATATATGGAATTTATATAGCGCTATATTTTGTTGTGTGTGTGTGTTGTGTGTGTGTGTGTGTGTGTGTTGTGTGTGTGTGTGTGTGTGTGTGTGTGTGTGTGTGTGTGTGAGAAGGCAAATTCTTTTATTTCAAGGATAATGAATAAGCACACGTGTGCTTTATTACATCCAGTTCCCGCTCTTATCAGGTATAAGATCAAGATAAAAAAAAAAACATCCTCAACTAAACAACAATAACAATAATGATACAAATACCAAGAACAAGAAACCATACCCAGAGAGAGAGGCAGAGACAGAGACAGAGAGAGACAGAGAGACAGAGACAGACAGACAGACAGACAGACAGAGACAGACAAACAAACAAACAGACAGAAAGACAGAGACAGAGAGAGGACATAGTGTAACTCACAGCAAACACTTGGTGCAGGGGGTACCACTTCACATAGAATCCTCTCTGACGGTTCCACGCAGGTATGGGGGTAGAGCGCTTGCCCATGTACATGGACAAGATGATGCCGCAGGCAGCTACACTGATGACAGACACATCCCAATAACCATCTTTTTTTTTTTTTTTTCTTTTTTACCTGCTTGATTATTTCTGGCTTTGGTATCTTTTTTTGTTTGTTTTTGGTCGTTCTTTGGTTACAGCTCCAAGGTTCACCAATAGTGAGATTTTTGTGTGTGTATATATATATATATACACACGACAGTTTTTTACCCACCATGAAGGTAGCCGTATTCCGACTTCGGGGATGTTTGCTGGGTATGTTCGTGTTTCTGTCACCCACCGAATGCTGAGATGAGTTACTGGATCTTTAACAAGCTTATTGATATTCTGCAAGATTGTTTGTACATATATACACGAAGGGAAGGAAGGCATTGGCAGGTCTGCGCTTGAATCTGACACAGGAAATTGTAAAGATCTCTTCCCTTAAATTGGCTTAATTTACCAGAAACCGCCGAGATTCAAACCCACGACTTCATGGACCCATGGGGTTGAAGAATGGTCTTAGCCATTCGGCTGTAGCGTTCATCCTTTGTTTATACATCTAAACTGCATGAGATATATTACGATACGAAATCACACTTGAGTCACATCTACTTCTTGCATACTTAGTTCTTAGAACTGATTTTTAACAATAGCAGGATTGCAGAACACAGCAAGGGGAAGTGAGAAAGTTGGTTTTGTGAGTTGATGGTAGTTTGACGTCACAAAATTCAAGTTGTTAATTGCTGTTGTTATGTTGTTGTTGTTGTTGTTGTTGTTGTTGTTGTTGTTGTTGTGTGAAGCGTTCTCTAGGTTTACACCCTAGGGTTCACCCCGAATATATCATTATATTAAACCCTGTCTCAGCCATCACAAACGGGAATCTTTATGAAACCGTTCCATGAGAAATTTGTGAGCATGGCTGATTGCCAGTCTCTAATCTAGGGAAGGAATGAAGACACAATGGAATGGAGATAGGTGAAGGGGCATACATCATCTGTGGCCATGAAGAATTATATCACCGACAGGAGCACGGGTGTGCCTAAGATATGATGGTATAATTTATCTCTTGAATGCTTTACTGGATTGGATAAAGTCCTTAGCCTCTCCCCTTCTTCTGCTGGCGTTTCTCTCCTGAGAGGGTAAACTATATTCTATAAATCGTATTCTCCAATATTTTTTTCGGTTGGTTTGGCTGGTTAGTAAGTTGATAAGTTGAGTTGTTTAGTTAAAGCCTTTTCAGTAAAGTGTGGCGCGCAAGAAACGTTTTCTATTTTCAAGTTAAATGTTTAGTTATGATAAAGTGTACTTGCAACACAACACATCGGAACACTACACAACACAAAACAAAACACAGACACTGACAGACAGGCACACAGACAGACAGACACACAACACACAACACGCACGCACCGCGCGCGCATGCACGCACCCCCCCCCCCCACACACACACACACATACACCCCCCCCCACACACACACACACACACACAGAGCGTAAATCGGTGGATGGGAACAATGTCGTCACACTTACGTGAATGCCACTGTCCAGTTGGTTTCGGCAAACTTGACCACAAGCTTGTAGATATACAGCCCCACCAAAGTGATGGCGGGAACAATAGTAATAGGGCCGATAAATCTCAGCATGAAACCCACAAGGCCAGTAACTCCGATCAAGAAGTGTAACCCGCCTGCAACTATCATACTTCCTGAAAGCTGAAACACAGCAAAGATAGATTTGCTTTCAATCTGATACTTTCAATTAGCCTACATTGTGCACTTTAGTCCTAATCTGGACATACTTTTTCAAAACGAAAGCTGGCAAAATGCTTACTAGATATTTGCAGTGGTCTTTATTTGTGTACATCAGGGATATCTGGTTATAGCTGTGCTATAAGTTAGGGAACGGGATGGCTCAGTGGTCAGAGCACTCGCTTTCTCCCAGCCAATGTTCAGCAGCATTGAGCGTGGTTACCAAATGGATGGGTGACCGTTTGCGCGCTCGGCTTTAGTACAGTCCCCCCAGTTCACCCAGCTGTAAATAAGGGCCGCCCTCAATATGCTGGCCCCTGGAGAAGCTGAGGTCTTTGATGCCTCGCTCCCCTACGACCGCATAGGTTATGGAGCACCTTTACCTTTACTATAAATTAGGAGGGCAGAGCAAGGCTACTCGCATAGTGAGCCCGGACCCGACCGTTCCTGGCTGTAAACAGACGAGTCGGGCAAGGTGCACTATGTAGGCTAGCGCTGTCTGCTAGTTTGCCCATCGTGTTTGACGATGACCCCCAAAGCAGCAGAGGAGGCAGCTACTGTTTCGGAAACTGGGCAGGAATTTGATTATAGTGGAGATGCCTTGCCCACAGTACATCCCCACTCTCTCGGACAAGAGAGCATAAGGACAGTCAGCGTTGGAGATGTTCTCCAAAGGCCAACTAGCCCCCTGGGCTGCAGTACATAAGGACTGTGCAAGTCAAGCCTCCTAGTCAGAGAGTCATAGTCGATCACTAAAGACTAAGCTGTAAAGTGGAATTCCATGTGTGGGAAAAAAAAGCCACTGATCATACAGCGTCTCACCTTGTTGTTGCCCCCAGCGTCAATGGTTTAATCAAGAACTGTGTTAGAGCCCAGGCACTGAAGTATCGTCGAAAAGACCTTCAAGAGAGATCAGCCCGCGCAGGATTTTTTCTCTCAAATGGGCGGGGCATGGTCATGTTGAGGATAGGCATTGGCGAGAACGTCTGTGGGATTGTTTAAGGAATTCCTTCTTGTCGCTAAGTGGGTTAAGACCATCAACTGCGCAAACCTGGCCAAGCAGTAGCTTTCAAAGGATTGCTTAGCACGTCGTTTTCTGTCAACACACACGAAAGCACGACCCTAACTTAAAAGGTAAAGGTTAACCTTGCTCTGTCCGCCTAACTTATTGTAAAGGTAAAGGTGTTCCCATAACCTATGTGGGCGTTGGGGAGCGAGATGTCAGAGACTTCAGCTTCTCTAGGGGCCAGCATTTTGAGGGCGGCGCCCATCTCCTCTCCCTCGCTGCTTTGCCTTCCCTGAACCTAAAGAGGGCATGAACCCATTTACAGCTGAGTGACTTGGAGGACTGTGCTGAAGCCAAGGTGAGCAAACACTTGATAAACACCCTCAATGCTGCTTAATTTAACCTAAGCTTGGGGAAAGCGAGTGCCCTGACCACTGAATTATCTCAACACTTGACCATAACCTCTTCTCTCGTTCGCTTTACACCGTCAGATGTATCTGGGGAAAATAATGGCATGTCCTTTCCAGCTTCTCGTGACCTTAACATATGGCAATCAAAAGACATTGCGCAACTAACACACTGCCTGAAAATGTCGGTGCACCACCCCAACACTTGTGAAAGTATCTATGAAGAATTCTGCCGTTTATCAGTAAACAATGATAACATTATGATCAACTGAGAATCTTCAACACAGACAAAGCCGTGATAGACAAAATTAAAGACAGCATAAAAAAATC
>CM060319.1:46052114-46057114 GCA_030674155.1 Stramonita haemastoma | reverse complement strand
AGAAAGACCAAAGTGATGTCTTGCACACCAGAGTGATGCCCAGTGCAGATTGCCACACAGACCACCGCCTCGTGCGATGCAACCTCAGCCTTCACATCAAGCCAAAGTCAAAGCGAGGAGGTCCCCCCAGAAAGAAACTCCAGGTTGGCAGCCTCAAGTCCGCTGAAGTGAAAGCTGAGCTACAGTCCAACCTCCAGTCAAAGCTGGAAGTCGAGGACTGCCCCTCTGACCCCTGTCCAGAAACGCTCTGGACCCGCCTAAAAACTGCCATCCTGCAGACCTCTGCGGAGGTCTTGGGCTTTTCCACTAAGAAGAACAAGGACTGGTTCGACGAAAATGACCAAGAAATACAAGATCTGCTGGCGAAGAAGAGAAGTGCCCACCAGGCTCACCTTGCACAACCATCTTGTCCAGCAAAGAAAGCTGCCTTTCGTCTTACATGCAGCAACCTCCAGCGCCAGCTTAGAGTTATCCAAAACGAGTGGTGGACTAACCTCGCCCAGAAAACTCAGCTCTGCGCTGACACAGGTGACTACAGAGGCTTCTACGAAGCTTTGAAGGCAGTCTATGGACCCTCTCACCAAGTGTTGAGTCCTTTGCGCAGCACTGACGGCCAGGCACTCCTCACAGACAAGATGTCCATATTGAACCGCTGGGCTGAACACTTTCAAACCCTCTTCAGCGCTGATCGCACTGTTGATGACGCAGTGATCCAACAGATCCCACAGCAACCAGTGAAAGAAGAACTGGACGAAGCCCCAACCCTGGAAGAGGTAACTAAAGCCATAGAACAACTGAAGAGTGGGAAGGCTGCAGGCGTCGACGGTATTCCACCAGAATTATGGAAAAACGGGGGGCAAACACTGCACTGCAAGCTCCATGAATTTTTTGTCTGCTGCTGGGAGCAGGGAAAGTTACCACAAAACCTTCGTGATGCAATCATAATCACCCTTTACAAAAACAAAGGGGAAAAATCAGATTGCTCCAACTACAGGGGGATAACTCTTCTCTCCATCGCTGGCAAAATCCTTGCAAGAGTTCTCCTCAACAGACTAGTACCTGCTGTTGCAGAACACCACCTCCCTGAGAGCCAGTGCGGCTTCAGAGCTAACAGGGGTACCACCGACATGGTCTTCGTGCTCAGACAACTTCAAGAAAAGTGCCGCGAACAGAACAAGGGACTGTACATCACCTTCGTTGATTTAACCAAGGCATTTGACACTGTGAGCAGGAAGGGCCTGTGGCAGATCATGGAGCGTCTTGGCTGTCCCCCAAAGTTTCTCAACATGGTGATCCAGCTACATGAAGACCAGCGTGGCCAGGTCAGAAACAGCAACGACCTCTCAGAGCCTTTCCCAATCACAAACGGGGTGAAGCAGGGCTGCGTTCTTGCACCAACCCTCTTCACTATCTTCTTCAGCATGATGCTTCAGCGGGCCACAGAAGATCTTGATGACGAAGACGGAGTTTTCATACGCTACCGCACAGATGGCAGCCTATTCAACCTGCGGCGTCTTCAGGCCCACACCAAAACCCTGGAGCAACAAATTCGAGAGCTACTTTTTGCTGATGATGCTGCCCTTGTAGCCCACACAGAAACCGCCCTGCAGCATGTAACATCCTGTTTTGCAGAGGCAGCCCAGCTCTTCGGACTCGAAGTCAGCCTGAAGAAGACAGAGGTTCTCTACCAGCCCGCACCTCAGGTAGCGTACCACCCACCTCACATTACAATTGGTGAGACAGAACTGAAGACAGTCCAGCAGTTTACCTACCTGGGATGCACAATCTCCTCTGACGCAAAGATTGATAAAGATGTAGACAACAGACTGGCAAAGGCAAACAGTGCTTTTGGCAGACTCTACCACCGTGTCTGGAAAAACAAACACCTGAAGAAAGACACCAAGATCAGTGTCTACAGAGCCGTGGTACTGACCACCCTCCTGTACGGCTCTGAGTCATGGGTCACATATAGATACCACCTGCGAATTCTGGAACGCTTCCACCAACGCTGTCTCCGCTCCATCCTCGACATCCACTGGAGCGACTTCACCACGAATGCTGAGGTGCTGGAGCAAGCAGGGATCACCAGCATTGAGGCCATGTTGCTGAAAACGCAGCTACGCTGGGCAGGGCATGTCTCTAGAATGGAGGACCATCGCCTACCGAAGATGGTTCTCTACGGTGAACTTTCCACCGGACACCGCTACAGAGGCGCACCAAAGAAGAGATTTAAAGACTCTCTGAAGAAATCTCTGTCAGCCTGCCTCATAGACCATAACCAGTGGTCAGTCCTTGCTGCTGACCGGCAGGCCTGGCGACACACTGTGCATCAGTCGGTCTCCTCCTTTGAGGACAATCGCAGAGCCGCCCTTGAGGAGAAGCGAATGAGGAGGAAGAACCGCGTCCCCTCTACATCAACCCCAGAATCGACTTTCCCCTGCAGCCGCTGCGGCCGGGTTTGTTTGTCACGCATTGGACTGAACAGCCACCAGCGAGCCTGCACCAGACGTGGACAGTGCCCTTAATCTTCGTTCGCGAAGCCAAGCCATGATGTATGTATGTATGTATGTATGTATGTATGTATGTATGTATGTATGTATGTATGTATATAGGTAGGTAGGTAGGTAGGTAGGTAGGTAGGTAGGTAGGTAGGTAGGTAGGTAGGTAGGTAGGTAGGTAGGTAGGTAGGTAGGTAGGTAGACCTATGTATCCATCCATCCATCCATCCATCCATCCATCCATCAATCCATCCATCCAGCTAGCTAGCTATCTGCCTGCCTGCCTGCCTGCCTGTCTGTCTGTCTGTCTGTCTATCTATCTATCTATCTATCTATCTATCTATCTATCTATCTATCTATCTATCTATCTATCTATCTATCTATCTATCTATCTATCTATATCTATCTATATATCTATCTATCTGTCTGTCTGTCTGTCTGTCTGTCTGTTTGTCTATCTCTCTAGTATATATATATATATATATATATATATATATATATATATATATATATATATATATTGTGGTGGGGAACACAAAGAAAGGAACAAATAAACACATGGGAAAAGCAGTTGGTCCATTCTTCGTCAGTGAAGTCCACAGTACGCGTGAAATTGTAAATATATATATATATATGATATATATATGATATATATATCAAAAATGCACTATTGTGTGCTCTATGGTATTATAAAGTATTTCTAGTTACCAAAGGGTGTTTTCTGCTTAAAGTCCAGGCTGCTCTGTGGATAAAAAAAAAAAGGGAGGACTGGGAGATTTTGTTTCAGGTTTGTTGCTGATGTTGTTAGCAACCCCCCCCCCCCCTTAAAAGAAACAAAACAAAAAACAAAAACAGAAAACAAATAAGAAACAAACAAATACAACAAAAAACAGACACCCCCCTCCCCAGGTGCTAGATCTATAACTATCAAAGTAGTGATGCACTCGGAATCAGACAGACATACAAACAAATAGATAGACAGACCGACCGACAGACAGACAGAGAGAGACGAGACACACACATGTATAGTTAGTTACCTGCAAAGATAGCAGCAACACCAGTCGAAGGGGTGGCGACTCGCTGACTTTGTAAAAGAGCCGTTTTTCTCTCACATGCTCTATCTCAATCACCTCCTCGGCCTTTGCAGAGTCTGTTGGATCCCCTTTCTTTGACTCAGCAGACGATTTGTTCAGCAGCAGCGCGGAATCCGGAGTCGGCTGACCATCCTGAGCTCCATTCTGTGTGGTGGTGTGCTGGGCGTGTGAGAAAGTTTGGGATGTTTTCGGTAATTCGTTAGCATTGTTGTCACTTCCGCCCATACTTGCTGATTCTGTCAAACTGGAAGTCATGAGTTTATTGACTTATGGTTTAAAGCTTGGAAAATTTTCACTATGCTTATTCAGTAATCCAAAAATGAATCGATAAATGAGGAAAGAAGGAAAAGTATCTAAATTTGAATTCCTTGTAAAGAATTTCACCAGAAATTACGTTGAAGTACACATCACATAAAAAAAAACTGCTAAATGACATGATTAAAAAAAAAAAAAATTTCCTTACTTAAGCCCATCATAAACGGGCTTCTTTGTTTTTGATTGATATGTTGCGCTCTTACGAACATTTGGCTAAAACTTTGATTATGATTTCGTCATCAGATGACAAAAAAGAAGGATATCTTCTCTTTGGACAATAGCTTTTCCCAAAACTTGGCCATTTCGCGTGCTGAAGTAACACTGTGTCACAGGGCGGTCGTGTGTGTTAGCGTGAATGTGCCCAAAAACGTGTTCACGTCAACCCAGGCTCCAACACATATTACACCACACCAGAATTTAGGGGCAAAAAATCATTGTTTTGCTCCCCCCCCCCCCCCCCCCCCCCCCCCCCCCAAAACAAAAAATCCCATTTATCTTTTTAACACATCAAATTTCTCATTTCAAATTGAACTTGATCATATAATTATGTTTTTATCAAAAATATGTTTCCTCACTTATCCAACCACAGGTATGGCCAGCATAATTTTTTTATAAGGTGCCAATGGTTGAGTTTGGGTCATTTTTGTTTCTCTATGAGAGAGAGAGAGAGTGAGAGAGAGAGAGAGAGAGAGAGAGAGAGAGAGAGAGAGAGAGAGAGAGAGAGAGAGAGAGAGAGAGAGAGAGAGAGAGAGAGAGAGAGAGAGAGAGACAAGGCAAGGCAAGGCAAGGCAAGGCAAGGCAAGGCAAGGCAAGGCAAAGTCTTTTATTCGAGGATAATAGATAAGCACTCATTTGCTTTTTTACATCCAGTCCCCAGAGAGAGAGAGAGACAAGGCAAGGCAAGGCAAGGCAAGGCAAGGCAAGGCAAATTCTTTTATTCGAGGATAATAGATAAGCACACATGTGCTTTTTTATATCCAGTCCCCGCCCTTCTCAGGGATAACATCAAAATAAAAGATATTAAACAATAAAACTATACGCAGTACCAAACAACATACGGAAATAAGTACACTGCATATAATAAGGTAAGAGA
>CM060319.1:46037114-46049614 GCA_030674155.1 Stramonita haemastoma | reverse complement strand
CTTTCTTCCAGAAACACTTAAAAAAGAATAAATCCTCCCATACCAAAGTCGGATGCACTGGGCCTGACTCGTCACATGCTTAATGGCACTGCAACGCATTTTCGCTCATATGATAGGCGATAGCTGCTGTCTGAGCGTTAGAAGAGGAAGAAAATGCCTTTGTGATCAGTAGGGCTACGCACCACATGAAATGAAATAAAATCAAATGAGCGTGCATGCAACCACAAAGGCAGAGCCCTAAAATTGTTCATGTTATTTTATTTTCATTTATTTAGTTTAGCCTGTCTGTGTGTAACTGTTTCGCTGTAAGAGAAGGAGGAGGTAACGGGGAGGGAGGAGGACGACGATAGGTTAGGGAAGGGTTTGAGTGAGGATGGGGATAGTTGAGGGTGATAGGATGGGGGGGGGGAGATATTGAATAGTGGGGTGACAGATTAAGGAGGAGAAGGAAAATAAATTATCTAGCACATAGCAACAGATTAACTGATGATATACAGAGAGAGAGAGAGACAGAGACAGACACAAATAGAGACAGAGAGAGAGACAGAGACAAATAGAGACAGAGAGACAGACAGACAGAGACAGAGACAAATAGAGACAGAGAGACAGAGACAGAGACAAATAGAGACAGAGACAGACAGACAGACAGACAGAGAGAGGCGCACACAGAATACCGAAACTGGCACAGTCAAATTCAATTAATCTGCCTCTCTTTTCATAGCCATCATAGGCAACAAGCTGTTACGATGGATGAAAATGAAACTAATTTTCACCTTTATATGTCATTACTCTAAGATAATTATCCATTATTTTCCTTTATTTAAAAAAAAATGTATGTATACGTATGTTTACAAGGGGGGTATGTAAGGCTTGGGTTGGCCTTGAATCTGCATTATTGTGTATTAAAGATCATTCATTCATTCAATCATTCATTCATTCATTCATTTATTTATTCATTCTATTGCTCTTTCTCACTCTCATGTTTTTGCAATTTTGGTTTATTATTAAGTTAACTAGAGTTGTTGTTTTTATCTTGATCTTATCCCTGATAAGGGCGGGGATTGGATGTAAAAAAGCAAATGAGTGCTTATTCATTATCCTCATTCATTCATTGTATTATGGTGGGGGGTAGATGTAGGGAAGGAGGTTTAGGGGAGGAATATTTCACTCAACTCCAAGATCAGACTAATGTGCTGTCTTGTCATATCCACATTCTTGTATGCCTGTGAATCGTGGACCCTGACTGCAGATTTGGAGAGGAGAGTACAGGCGGTAGAGATGAGATGCTTCTGGAAACTCCTTGGCATCTCCTACAAAAATCACATAAGCAACAAAGACGTGCATAACAGAATCCAGCAAACCATTGGTCCCTACGAAAATCTTCTATCAATCGTAAAGAAGCATAAAGTTAAACGGTACGGCCATGTCACAAGATCAAAAGGACTTGCAAAAACAATACTGCAAGGCACTGTCCAAGGAGGAAGAAAAAGAGGCAGACCAAGGAAGAGATAGGAGGACAACATCAGCGAATGGACAGGCCTAGAACTCAACCAAATTTTTAGAATGACAGAACAGAGAGAGGAATGGAGGGAACTGGTTGACAAGTCTTCAGGGGTGCACCCACAGTCGCCAGACTAAGGGATAGATAGAGATAGAGAGAGAGTATGGTGGTGGTAGGTGTAGGGAAGGAGGAGGAGGTTTAGGGACAGGGGTATTTTTATTTATTTTATTTTTATTTATCTATCTTTTATATTTTTTATTCATTCTTTTATATCGAGAATAATGGAATAAGCAATCATATGCTTTTATAGTGGGGGTAGGTGTAGGGAAGACACAACACCCTAGCAAAAGCCATCCTGCAAGGAACAGTCGAGGGCAAGAGAAGAAGAGGCCGCCAAAAGAAATCATGGGTTGACAACATCAAAGACTGGACCGCCCAACCCCTGCAACACCTCCTACTAGCCACACAGGATCGTGAAGCATGGAAAAAGATCTCTGTTGCGTCTTCTCTCATGTCCCCCCTCCTTTGGGACATGGGACTGAGTGAGTGAGTGAGTGAGTGAGGTGTAGGGAAGGGGCAGGAGGTTTAGGGAGAGTAGTATGGTAGGTGTAGGGAAGGTGGAGATTATGAGAGGAATATGGTGGGGGTAGGTGTAGGGAGGATGAGGAGGTTTAGGGGGAGGAGTATTGTGGGGGTAGGTGTATGGAAGGAGGAAGAGGTTGGGGGGGGAGTGCAGTGGGGGTAGGTGTTGGGAAGAAGGATGTTTAGGGGAGGGGGAGGTGTAGGGAAGGGGGAGGAGTATGGTGGGGGTAGGTGTAGGGAAGAGGGAGGAGTATGGTGGGGGGTAGGTGTAGGGAAGGGGGAGGAGTATGGTGGGGGGTAGGTGTAGGGAAGAGGGAGGAGTATGGTGGGGGTAGGTGTAGGGAAAGGGGAGGAGTATGGTGGGGGGTAGGTGTAGGGAAGGGGAGGAGTATGGTGGGGGGTAGGTGTAGGGAAGAGGGAAGAGGTTTAGGGGGAGGAATATGGTAGAGGTAGGTGTAGGGAAGGGAGAGGAGGTTTAGGGGGAGGAATATGGTAGAGGTAGGTGTAGAGAAGAGAGAGGAGTATGGTGGGGGGTAGGTGTAGGGAAGGTGGAGGAGGTTTAGGGGGATGAATATGGTAGAGGTAGGTGTAGGGAAGGGAGAGGAGGTTTAGGGGGAGGAGTATGGTAGGGGTAAGTGTAGGGAAGGGGGAGGAGTATGGTAGAGGTAGGTGTAGGAAGGGAGGAGGTTTAGGGGGAGGAATATGTGGGGGTAGGTGTAGGGAAGGGGAGGAGGTCTAGGGAGAGGAATATGGTAGAGGTAGGTGTAGGGGAAGGGGAAGGAGGTTTAGGGGGAGGAATATGGTGGGGGTTAGGTGTAGGGAAGGGGGAGGAGTGCTTATCCCATTACCCCCCATGTAAAAGAATAAAATAAATAAAAATAAATAATAGGGCACAGGGCATTCTCTTTCTTTGCCCCTTTCTATGGTTTTTAGGGGGGCGGGATAGCTCAGTGGTCAGAGCGCTCACTTTCCCCCAGTCAAGTTAAGCAGCCTCGAGCGTGGTTACCAGGTGCATTTATAGGTGCATTTTTCTGAAACTTTGTTAATGTTAACGTTTTATGGTATGTGTTATCCTCCTGTAACCAGGTTATTTCAGGACATACAAGCAATTCAATATAGTAACCCTTCAGAAGGCAAATATTTAGGGGGTGAGGTTAATTTACATTATTTATGTAAATATATTCTTACACATTCATATCAAATTTGGTACCAAAATAAAGGGTATTAAACAGGCTATCAACATATGTTAATGTCACCACTGCACAAGGAACGCCTGTCCGATATTTTAAAAACAAAACAGAAAATTGAAATGAAAATTCCCTACAATCCGAAGAAATAGGTGGATGTTCAGTGACAGGTGGTGGTGGTGCCATATAGTCCAGAGTAGACTGCTTCTTTTCTGTCCCTTCTCCTGTGAGTGATACCCACCCTCCCCATCCATGGACAAGTTGATTTCCATTTGTGGCCTGGAATCTGGAGAAAAAAAAATCCACCAAAAATCAGCAAGTTGAGCTTTGTAGACTGCCTCTGTGTTTGAGAAATGAGTTTCCACAACATGCAGCTTAGGTTCTGCCTTTACTTTTGCAAAGCATGGAGGAACATCATGTGGCTCATACTGCACTGAGCATTGGCGGTCCTAATAATGAGGAGGAGGTTCTGTCTGAGACAGAAAAGTGTCAGGCATTGTGTCCCCAGTAACCTTTTGAATGACAATGCCATGAGTGAAGTGGGTGGTGTTGGCTCCTGATGGAGTTTCTTCGTTCAGGTCAAAGTTATCCCAGCAAAAATGGATAACCTTGTTCTCTCTCAAACTCACTGTTGATGGAAGAAGACTTGCGCACTGAAGTACAGAATTGGCCATAGCAGTCTCAAGTCGCACAATGGTTTTGTATCCAGCAACGTGACCAAACCTATTCAACAGACTTATGATTTCAGAGCTGCCAGTTACATGTCTGACAGACATTCCAAGCAAAACATGTTTAGGCATTTTCCACTTCCTTCCCGTCACAGATTAGCATATGTCCTGGGCAATTGAGGATGCCAATCTGGTGGTTTTGGGTTGCTCCATAGAAGTACTCTTTCTAGATAGCAGTGTTTTTAGAAAGTCTGTGAGGATATCTGGAGGTTTAAGCAGTGTTGAGTGTGGTCACCTCTTGGAAGGGTGACCAACCGTTCATGCACCTAAGCTTCAGTACAGATCCTCAGTTTACCCCAGCCACGAATTGGGTACCTGCCCTCTTTTAGGGTCAGGGAAGGTGAAACAGCGAGAGAGACAGATGGGATGGGCACTGCCCTCAATATGCTGGATCACAGAGGATCTCCCAGAACCCAGTCCGTTGGAGGTGTGTTGTTGCGGCCCTTTGTTCCCCAGGGAATTCATAGGCATAAGTTAGTCAGAGAAGCTGAGGTCTCTTACACTTCGTTCCCCAACGACTGCATAGGCTATGGGAGCATGGTTTTTTTTTAACACGTTTTACAACCTTTTTAAGTGCTTTTACAATTTATTTTTACTCCAGTGACTGGGTGAATTGATTGAAAACCCCATGTGTCGGCATGTTTATGCTTTTGGGTTGCAAATATTAAAAGTCGATGCTCTGATAGTAGGCTTCAACCATCAGAATGTGTAGAGAAAATGTTTCTTTAGAGGATTGACAAAGTTTGTTGTAAACAGCATTGCTTCCATTTTTCCTATATTTATTTCATGACGGTCCTGTACAGACTTCATGAATTACCTTTAAATGTTTTTTGCCTTTTTTTTTTTTTTTTGGGGGGGGGGTTAGGTGGTGAGCACACACCACAGGCACATGACTACCCAACTCACTTTCTTTTCTGAGGATAAAGTGTGTCTGACTAACTTTATCTTTAAAATTGATAAGCTGATGTTTTACACTTACCCATTTCGAGGGTCTGTGTTTTCTGGCTGTAAAGATAACACGGCTGGAATATAGCTTTTTCTCACTTTGTTTTAAAAGCATATTGGAATGAACATTGTGGTCTGAGATATATCGACTGATGGTGTGAGAATTCAAAAACTAACAATTGTCAGTGGGTCAGTCATTGCCACTGCTGGTCAGAGCATTGGGAAAAGCCTACCTCCCCCTTCAGCAAAAAAAGGCTGGAGTTAGGGTTGGGTAGCCGGCTCGCAGCTGAAGTAGAATTGAAACTCCAAAATGATTTGTAAAATCTGGTTGTCAAATCTTGATGAAATATTAGACAAATACACCCCCCCCCCCCCCCCCCCCCCCCCCCAAACAAAAATAAAACAAAAACTCGACAAAGGTCTTTGTTCAAAATTCTCTTAATGAAAAAATGGCGGTGTGTTTAGTGTAGAGTATGTGCACAAGACCTCAGATACATCTCTCTCTCTCTCTCTCTCTCTCTCTCTCTCTCTCTCTCTCCTCTCTCTCTCTCTCCTCCTCTCTCCTCTTGCTCGCTCGCACGCTGGCTCACGCACACACACACACACACACACACACACACAACACACACACACACACACACACACACACACACAACACACACACACACACACACACATTCAAATGAACTCAGTGCATCAAAATTACGGAAACAACTGTGACTGGTTTAAAAAATTCAAATTCCTGTCAGAAATAAAAATACATCCACAAAATACCTAAAATCTTTATTTTCCAAAATATCTTGCGTATTTAATCAAATGCATTCTGGACAAAATTTGTTTACGCACGCACGCACACACACACACACACACACACACACACACACACACACACCACACACACACACACACACACACACACACACACACACACACACATACACACACACATACACAAAAAACACGCACACAAATATATAAATAAGGACATGATGAGAAAAAACAAAACAGAAAGACATGCCGGATCGTCGAGGCCCGGATCAACAACGACCGCGCTACCCACTGCAAGCCTCCAGGGTGGGAGTGACAAGTGTGCTACTGGGGCAGAACCAACTCTAAAGCTTCCAGATAAAGGGCAACCATTGGTACATGGAATGTAAGGACTGTACCAAACAGGGAGAGTACAGGAACTTATACATGAATTACAGAGGTATAAATGGGACATCATAGGCTTGCGGAAGTCAGATGGATTGGCTTCGGAGAAACAACCACGCAAGACGGCCACAAAAATATGGTACAGCGGAGAAGAGAAACTACATCAACATGGAGTAGGCTTATTGTCAGGAAAGAGATTGTGTCAAGCATCATCAGCTGCACACCAGTATCCAGCAGACTCATCTCAATCAGAGTTTCTGCAAAACCCCAGAATCCCACCATCATCCAAGTGTATTCTCCTACAATCTGACTACGATGATGATCAGATAGAAGAATTCTATGAAGAACTTGAAAACGTCATCTCCAAAACGCCCAAAAAAGACATCCTTATTGTGGAAGGCGACTGGAATGCTAAGGTGGGACCTGATGCCTATGACACCTGGGCAGGAACCACAGGACGATTTGGACTGGGAGAAACAATGACAGAGGACAGCGGCTGCTGGAATTCGCAAAGAAGCACAAACTGACTTTGGCTAACACACTCCACCCTCACAAGCCATCCAGAACATCAACCTGGCACTCACCAAATGGTCTGATTCATAATCAAATTGATTACATTCTGTCACCCCAAAGATTCAAATCCAGCATAAAACAAGGCAAACACAAGAACATTCCCAGGAGCTGACATTGGCAGTGACCACGACCTTGTACTTACCACCATCAGGCTAAAACTGAAAGCAAAACAACAGCCAAAAAGCCCACGCATAAGATTCGACCTGGAAAAACTCAAAGACCCAACAGTGGTTGAGATCTTCCAAGCCAACATAGGAGGAAAGTTCGCCGCACTCACAGCCATCGACAATGATGTGAACACATTGGCCAACAACATCAAAGAAGTGCTAACGACAGCAGCAGAAGAAACATTAGGAAGAAGCAGAACAAAGAAACAACCGTGGGTGACAAATGAGGTTCTTGACCTCAGCGACAAAAGAAGAGAACTTAAAAAACAAAAGTTCACAAGTCAAGAAGCTTACAAGAAGTACATGGATAGCCACAGAGAAGTGAGGAAAAAGATGAGAGAAGCCAAAGAAGCGTGGATAGAAGAACAATGCAACAATATCGAAGCTGGAATGACCAAGGGAAACAGCAAAACAGCTTACGACACTTTGAAAGCACTAACGAAAACCACACAGCCTAAAGCCTCTGTTATTGAAGACAAAGAAGAAAATCTTTTAACGGAAAACAATGCCATCCTCCAACGCTGGACAGAATACTGTGAGGGATTGTACAACTACCCACTACGCCCAGATACCAACATAGTTTCTGACAAACCCCCTGAACACCAAGATAAAGACCCACCAATACTAAGGTGTGAAGTAGATGCAGCTATTAAACAATTGAAGAAGGGGAAGTCCCCTGGAATCGATAACATCCCAGCTGAACTCATAAAAAAATGGAGGGAATGAAACAGCAAGGCGATTCACAGAACTTTGTCAGAAGATCCACGACACCAAAGAATGGCCAAAAGAATGGACACAGTCTCTTGTAATACCCCTGCCAAAGAAAGGAAACCTCAAGCAATGCAGAAACTACAGAACCATCAGTCTCATAAGTCATCCTAGAAGATCATGCTGCAGGTAGTCCTCAACAGACTGAAAAACCAAGCGGAAAAACTCCTGGCAGAAGAACCAAAGCGGGCTTTAGACCAAAACGCAGCACAATGGAACAAATTTTTTAATCTGAGAATTCTGAAGAGAAGCATCTCCAACACCAAAAAGATTTGTACCACAATTTCATAGACTTCAAAAAAGGCCTTTGACAGGTATGGCATGACGGCCTCTGGCAAGTACTCAGGCACTTCAACATTGACAGCTGCCTAATTGAAGTCATCAAGGCTCTGTACGAGAACGCAAAAAGTGCAGTTTTCATGAACAATCACGTGGGCGAGTTTCTTCAAGACCACGGTTGGGGTTCGCCAGGGCTGCCTTCTCTCACCTGTACTCTTCAACCTCTTCCTCGAAAACACATGACAGAGACACTGCAAAACCACCACACTTCCATCTCCATTTGTGGAAGACCCCCTTTTGCAACCTCATTTGCAGATGACATTGACCTCATGGGCAGCAGCAAACAAGAACTGCAAATCCCACGACAATTTAACAGATCGAGCGAGCGCATACGGCATGGAGGTCAGTACACAGAAATCAAAGATCATGGTCAACAGCGCGAGTAATGACATCACAGAAATAAAGAGAATGGAGAAATACTAGAAGAGGTGAGCCAATCAAATACTTTAGGCTCCATCCTAACAAAAGATGGCACATCAAACAATGAAGTGAAAGCTCGCATTGCAACAGCAACATCTGCTCTAGTCAGACTCGAGAGGATCATCAGAAGCAACAACATCAGCTTCTGCACCAAATACCACCTTACAAATCCCTCGTGATATCTATCCTCCTATATGGCTGTGAATCATGGACTCTGACAGCAGAGTTAGAGAGGAGAATCCAAGCATTCGAGACAAGTGCCACAGAAACTCCTCAAAATATCTACAAAGAACACAAGACCAATAACTATGTGAAAGAAGAAATCAAAAAGCGTGTGGGCCCCCAAGAGCCTTTGCTCTCCACCATAAAGGGAGAAAGCTGATGTGGTTGGTCACACCACAAGACACAACACCCTAGCAAAAACCATCCTGCAAGGAACAGTCGAGGGCAAGAGAAGAAGAGGCCGCCAAAAGAAATCATGGGTTGACAACATCAAAGACTGGACCGCCCAACCCCTGCAACACCTCCTACTAGCCACACAGGATCGTGAAGCATGGAAAAAGATCTCTGTTGCGTCTTCTCTCATGTCCCCCCCTACGTCCTTTGGGACATGGGACTGAGTGAGTGAGAGTGAGATAGATATAGATATAGATATAGATATATATAATATATAATATATATATATATATATATTATATATAAAATATATATATATAATATATATATATATATAAATATAAATAGGAACAATATACGAGCGTTCGTTCTCGTTTTAATTCAAACAAATGCATTTTGTTCAATATACTTAACAAAAAACGCACTTTATAAAAAACAAACTTAATGTTAATCATTTACAATCAACGGAAACTCTGGCTAAAGTAAACGAAAAACCCAATTTACGACAACTGCCTTTACTAGCATCCATTGCAAACAACGAAGATTCACCGGGAGCTTATCCACCCCCCCCCCCCCCACCCCTCATTGTGACACATCGACATTGATAAAACAACCCATACATATGATACAAATGAGCTCTCGCACAATATAAAAACACCAAAAACGTAAGGCTACCCAAAAAAATATCTGGATTGGAAGATTAAAGCCTATTTAAAAAATTGAACACACAAAAGGGTGGGTGGGGGTGCGCGCGCACCCCACAACACATACCACCGCACCACAGCGCACAGCAACACCACCCCGAAACACACACACGCTATGCACGCACACTAAACCCCAAAAAACCCAAACCACACAAACAATAAAAAAAATAAATTAAAAAAAAAAATAATATATAAATAAAATAAAAATATAAATAAATATATATATATATTTATGGGGGCCCCTGACTAGGTTAAAAAAAAATAATAAAAAAAAAAACTCTATGGAAAACCGGGCCCCGCACCGAACATCTAGACGGCAAACTTGTAAAAAGGGGGAACATCCTTAAAACAAGGGGGGAGACAAGGGGGCCCCAGAGAAAACGAAGGGGGGTACCACCAGAGAGGGGGCTGTCCTTAAGGGGGAAAGATTTCGCTGGGGGAAAACGGGAACCGAAACCAATGAGGGGGGGAAGCTGGTTGCAAATTTTTTGGGGGGCCCCACGGTGGCACCGCTACGTGATAGGAACAAAAAAGCCTACTCCATAACCGGGCTTTTAAAAAAACCCGACATAATTAAAATTTTTTCCCCTTTTTCTTACAATTCCGGTTTTTTCAATTTTTAAAAAAGCATCTTTAAAATTTTCTGAAAACGTAAACATTTTGCACGAAAGGGGGTTAGTGGAGGGGAAAGGGGATCGGGTCTAAGGAAAGCACCGCTAAAAGCAAAAAATTTAAGGTCAAAGGGTGCGGGGGTTCGAATCCCTTTTGGGGGCCCAAAAATTTTTCCCCCCATCCATTAGACATAGGGGGCCCCTGGGATTTTTTAGATGAACGATAAACCGAGGCCCCGGGGGTTACACATGATTTTTAGCGCGCATAAAAAAAAACCCCCGGGAACAAGGGAAAGTTGTCCCTGGCAAAATTCTTTTGAAAAAATCCACCTGAAGGAAAAAAACATTTCAGTCGGGAAAAAAAAAAAAAAAATAAGGGGAACCGCAAGTTGGGTACGCGCTACCCCCGGAGAGCACCCGAATTTCACGCAGAGAAATCGCCGTACAAAAAATGAGTAAACCCAAAAAAAAAAAAAACTAAGGGGACCAACAGGTCTGCACATTAAAAAAAAGTTTTTAAAAAACCCGGGGAAACGTAAAAAATCTTCCCCCAAAAATTTTGCCAACCCGCTGACGGGTTTTTGAACCCACCTTCATTGACCCTTTGGGTTTTTAAAGGGAAAAGCTCAAAAACCCCTCAGCAAAAAAAGGGGTTCCATAGTACAATTCCAAAAAATTTTTGGCCCGGGGGGGTCCCCGCTTTTTGAAATGCCAAAACCCTCCCGTGATTGGGACCTTTTTTCCCTTTTAAACCCACTTACAGCAGGACACCCCTTTTTTCCAAAGGGGGGCGCCTTGTATCTCATAGTTTTTTTTCTCGGGGGATCCAGGAAAAAGAGAGGTTTTTGCAAAAGGGAATTAATCTTTTTTAAAAATTTTAAAACCCCGCTCCAGGGCCAGGGTTAAACAGTGGGGTTTAAGAGCATTGTGCTCGTGATTTAACGCCGGGGGGGGGCCTGGGGGTTTTAAGCCACCAGAAGACACCCGTTCAAGGGGGCAAAGGGCTTTCCCTCGGATTTAACACAATACTGACCCCACCTCCGAAAGCCTCGATAAAACAGAGAGAAACGAACTGAGGGCCAAAAGGAACAGACGCAGGAGTCATGAAAAACACGCCCAAAACCCAATTTGGGGGGAGAGGGCTTTCGTCCGGAAAAAAACGAAGACAAAAAATGCCCACACACACACACACACCCCCAAAACACACACACACAAAAAAACACCCAACCACACACACACACACACACACACAAAACACACACACACATTTTTTTTGGGCACTTTTTTCCCCTTTTTTTTTTTAAAAATAGATGGCTTGATGGAAAAAAGCAAATTAATGGTTATTCAATGTACCACTGGAAATAGAAATTTGATTTTGGGTTTACACCAACAAACCACACACACACACACACACACCCACACACACACACACACCCACAACAACACACACACACAAAACCCCCCAAAAAACACACATTTTCCGTTTTCAGACCCCAACGCCCGAGTCAGATTGCAGCTAAAGGGCCCAGCGAATGGGGGGGCAAACCGATCATAAAAACGCAAAAAATCTCACCAAGAAAAACCCGGACTCTAGCCGAGAAACAAAAACAAAAGAAACAAAAACCCCAAAAAAAAGGAAAAAAGAGAGAGAAGAGAGGAAGAGAGAGAGAGAGAGAGAGAGAGAGAGAGAGAGAGAGAGAGAAGGAGAGAAGAAAAGAGAGAAAGAGAGAGAGCATTCAAATGATTTAATGTCAAAAGTAAGAAAAGAGAGAGAGAGAGAGAGAGAGAGGGGAGAGGAGAAAAGAGAGAGAGAAAAGAGAGAGGAGAAAAAGAGAGAGAGAGAGAAAAGAGAGAGAGGAGAAGAGAGAAGAGAGAAGAAAAGGGGCAAAAAATTTTTTATTCGAGTCGTATAACCCCGGGGTTTGCTTTTTTACATCCTTCCCCCGCCCTTACAAAGGGGTAAAATCAAGAAATTTTTAAAAAAACCCAAAAACCCAAAAAACCCCCCGCCCCCTGATTTTATTTTAGGGCGTTTGGGCCCTTTTAAAATTTTAAAAAGGGCGGGTTTTAAAAACCAAACTTTCGCTATGGCGGGTTTTTTCCCTTTTGGGAAAAAAAGGGACTTTTTAAAAAAAGGGTTTTTTTCCCCCCACCCCCCCCCCAGGTTTAAAAAAAGGGGGTTTCCCCAAAAACCCTTTGTTTTGGGGGTTTTAAAACCCTTTCAAAAGACGGCCCTTTTTAAAAGGGGGGGGCTAGGACTCAAAACGCTTAAAAAACCCCAAAACCGGGGGTTTAAACCCCCCGGGCCCGGATGAGCCTTGGGGTGGGGGCCCGACTTTAACTTTTTTTAAATTTTGCTTAAACAAAAAAAAATGATAAGAAACCCCAAAAAACCAAGACAAAAAAACAATCCAAGTAGCAAACAAC
>CM060319.1:46024941-46037014 GCA_030674155.1 Stramonita haemastoma | reverse complement strand
TTTGACTCAGCGACAAAAGAAGAGAACTTAAAAAAACAAAGTTCACAAGTCAAGAAGCTTACAAGAAGTACATGGATAGCCACAGAGAAGTGAGGAAAAAGATGAGAGAAGCCAAAGAAGCGTGGATAGAAAAAACAATGCAACAATATCGAAGCTGGAATGACCAAGGGAAACAGCAAAACAGCTTACGACATTTGAAAGCACTAACGAAAAACCACACAGCCTAAAGCCTCTTGTTATTGAAGACAAAGAAGGAAATCTTTTTAACGGAAAACAATGCATCCTCACAACGCTGGACAGAATACTGTGAGGGATTGTACAACTTACCCACTACGCCCAGATACCAACATAGTTTCTGAACAAACCCCCTAAAACACCAAGATAAAGACCCCACAATACTAAGGTTGTGAAGTAGATGCAGCTATTAAACAATTGAAGAAGGGGAAGTCCCTGGAATCGATAACATCCCAGCTGAACTCATAAAAATGGAGGGAATGAAACAGCAAGGCGATTCACAGAACTTTGTCAGAAGATCCACGACACCAAAGAATGGCCAAAAGAATGGACACAGTCTCTTGTAATACCCTGCCAAAGAAAGGAAACCTCAAGCAATGCCAGAACTACAGAACCATCAGTCTCATAAGTCATCCTAGCAAGATCATGCTGCAGGTAGTCCTCAACAGACTGAAAAACCAAGCGAAAAAAACTCTGGCAGAAGAACAAGCGGGCTTTAGACCAAAACGCAGCACAATGGAACAAATTTTCAATCTGAGAATTCTGATAGAGAAGCATCTCCAACACCAAAAAGATTTGTACCACAATTTCATAGACTTCAAAAAGGCCTTTGACAGGGTATGGCATGACGGCCTCTGGCAAGTACTCAGGCACTTCAACATTGACAGCTGCCTAATTGAAGTCATCAAGGCTCTGTACGAGAACGCAAAAAGTGCAGTTTTCATGAACAATCACGTGGGCGAGTTCTTCAAGACCACGGTTGGGGTTCGCCAGGGCTGCCTTCTCTCACCTGTACTCTTCAACCTCTTCCTCGAAAACATCATGACAGAGACACGCAAAACCACCACACTTCCATCTCCATTTGTGGAAGACCCCTTTGCAACCTCAGATTTGCAGATGACATTGACCTCATGGGCAGCAGCAAACAAGAACTGCAAATCCTCACAGACAATTTAACAGATCGAGCGAGCGCATACGGCATGGAGGTCAGTACACAGAAATCAAAGATCATGGTCAACAGCGCGAGTAATGACATCACAGAAATAAAGATGAATGGAGAAATACTAGAAGAGGTGAGCCAATTCAAATACTTAGGCTCCATCCTAACAAAAGATGGCACATCAAACAATGAAGTGAAAGCTCGCATTGCAACAGCAACATCTGCTCTAGTCAGACTCGAGAGGATCATCAGAAGCAACAACATCAGCTTCTGCACCAAATACCACCTTTACAAATCCCTCGTGATATCTATCCTCCTATATGGCTGTGAATCATGGACTCTGACAGCAGAGTTAGAGAGGAGAATCCAAGCATTCGAGAACAAGTGCCACAGAAGACTCCTCAAATATCATACAAAGAACACAAGACCAATAACTATGTGAAAGAAGAAATCAAAAAGCGTGTGGGCCCCCAAGAGCCTTTGCTCTCCCACCATAAAAGGAGAAAGCTGATGTGGTTTGGTCACACCACAAGACAACAACACCCTAGCAAAAACCATCCTGCAAGGAACAGTCGAGGGCAAGAGAAGAAGAGGCCGCCAAAAGAAATCATGGGTTGACAACATCAAAGACTGGACCGCCCAACCCCTGCAACACCTCCTACTAGCCACACAGGATCGTGAAGCATGGAAAAAGATCTCTGTTGCGTCTTCTTCTCATGTCCCCCCCCTACGTCCTTTGGGACATGGGACTGAGTGGAGTGAGATGAGATAGATATAGATATAGATATAGATATATATATATTTATATATATTATATATATATATATATATATATATATATATATATATATATATATATATATATATATATATATAATAGGAACAATATCGAGCGTTCGTTCTCGTTTTAATTCAACAAATGCATTTTGTTCAATATACTTAACAAAAACGCACTTTATAAAAAACAAACTTAATGTCAATCATTACAATACAACGGAAACTCTGGCTGAATGTAAACGAAATACCCAATTTACGACAACTGCATTTACTAGCTTCCATTGCAAAACAGACGATGATTCACCGGTAGCTTATCCACCCCCCACCCCCCACCCCTCAGTGTGACACATCGACATTGATACTAAACTACACATACATATGTATACAAATGAGCTCTCTGCACAATATAAAAACACACAAAAAACGTAAGGCTATCCCATAAATAAATATCTGGATTGGAAGATTAAAGCTAGTCAAAAATTGAACACACATATGGGTGGGTGGGGTGTGCGCGCGCACACACATACACATACACACGCGCACGCACATGCGCACAGACAGACACACACACACGCACACACACACGCGTATGCACGCACACTCATACACACACACACACACACATACATATATATTATATATATATATACATATATATATATATATATATATATATATATATATATATATATTTATATATATATATTTATGAAGGGCTCCTGACTAAGGTTAAAAAAAATAATATATAAAAAACTCTAGTGGTACGGGCACGTCACACGAACATCTAGACTGGCCAAGACTTGTCCTAGAGGGAACAGTCCATGTATACAAGGAGGGAGACGAAGAGGCCGACAGAGAAAACGATGGGAAGATACCACCAGAGAGTGGACTGTCCTTAAGTGGAACGACTCGCTGCGGAAAGCTGGGAACCGCACGCAATGAGTGGAGGAAGCTGGTTGCAAAATCTTCGGTGGTGCCCCACGAGTGGTCTACTCGACTACGTGATAGGTGAACATACAGCCTAGCATCCATAACCAGGGTCGTTTTCTTAATCGACATAATTATAATTCTCGATTTGCTTGACAATTCCGGTTCTTCAATCTTAAACATGCATCTTTGATCTTCTGCAAGCGTATAATCATTTGCACGTAAGGAATTAGTGGATGGTGGTAAGTGGATCGGTGGTCTAGAGGTAAAGCACCTGTCTAGAAAGCGAAAAGTCAAGGTCAAAGTGTGCGGTGGTTCGAATCCCGTTTGGGCCCAAAACTTTCCCCACATCCATTAGACCATGAGTGGTGGTCTGAGTGGCAGTCTTTCAGATGAGACGATAAACCGAGGCCCCGTGTGTTACACATGATTATTTAGCGCGCATAAAAAAAAACCCACGGCAACAAGAGAGTTGTCCCTGGCAAAATTCTGTAGAAAAAATCCACTCTGATAGGGAAACAAATACAGTTGCAGTCAGGAAAAGAAAAAAAAATAAGGGGTAGACGCTGCAGTTGTGGTGACGCGCTATTCCCAGGGAGAGCAGCCCGAATTTCACGCAGAGAAATCTGCCGTGACTTAAAGTGGTATACATGAATAATTAATAAACTAAGGCACCAACAGGTCTGCACATTAATAAAAGTTGTTAAGTTGACTCGGGAGATCGTAACAATCTTCACCATCAATTCGCCAGACGCCGCTGACGGGATTCGAACCCACGACTTCATTGACCCATGGTTTTGAAGTGAAACGCTCTTAAAACCAGTCAGCTAATTAGCTTCCAGTAGGTGACAATTCTAATAGTAGGCGTGGCGGGTCCTGCTTTATGAACAGTGTCCGTAAGTCGGTCAGTGAGTGTACCTTGTGACCTTAATCCCACTTACAGCAGGACACACTTTTCCAAGGGACGCCTTGTAGTCTCATAGTTATGTTCATCGTGGGGAGTCAAGGAGAGAGAGGATTTTGCAACAGGGAATTAATGCTTTTGAAGTGTTTTAAGCCCCGCTCCAGGGCCAGGATATAGTCTAGTGGTTAAGAGCATTGTGCTCGTGATTTAACGGCCGGGGATCGAGCCTGGGTTCAAGCCACCAGCAAGACACCCGTTCAAGGGGACAAGACTTTCCCTCTGGATTTAACATCAATACTGACCCCACACTCCTGAAAGTCCTTCGTATAAGACTAGAGAGAAACGTAACTGAGGGCCATTATGGGAACAGACGCAGGATGTCTTGCATACACGTCAAAACCTATTTGGGAGAGAGGGCTATTCGTGCCGGTAAGAACGAATGACAAAAAATGCACACACACACACACACACACACACACACACACACACCCCACACACACACACACACACACACACACACACACACACACACACACACACACATTTTTTGGTCACTTTTTTCCTTCTTTTTTTATAGATAGATGGCTTGATGGAAAAAGCAAATTAATGCTTATTCAATGTACCATCTGGAAATAGAAATTTGATTTGGTTCACACACACACACACACACACACACACACACACACACACACACACACACACACACACACACACACACACCACCACACACACACACACACACACACACATTGGTGTCGTTTTCAGACATCAACGCCCGAGTCAGATTGCAGCTAGGCCTAGCTGAATGGTGGTGGGCAAAACCGATCATAATTATACGCAAAAAATCTCACCATAGATGAACCTCGGAGCTCTAGCCGAGAAACAAAAACAAAATGAAACAAAACCAAAAAAGGAGAGAGAGAGAGAGAGAGAAGAGAGAGAGAGAGAGAGAGAGAGAGAGAGGGGAGAGAGAGAGAGGAGAGAGAGAGAGAGAGAAGAGAGAGAGAGAGAGAGAGAGAGAGAGAGCACTTCAAATGATTTAATGTTCAAAAGTAGAGAGAGAGAGAGAGAGAGAGAGAGAGAGAGGAGAGAGAGAGAGAAGAGAGAGAGAGAGAGAGAGAGAGAGAGAGAGAGAGAGAGAGAGAGAGAGAGTGAGAGAGAGAGAGAGAGAGAGAGAGAGAGAGAAGGCAAGGCAAATTCTTTTATTCGAGGATAATGTATAAGCACTCGTGTGCTTTTTTACATCCTGTCCCCGCCCTTATCAGGGATACATCAAGATTTTAAAAAACTCAAACCAAACAACAGCCGCCGCTGTAGTCTAGTGGTTAGGGCGTTGGACTCGTTATCTAAAGGTTGCGGGTTCGATCCCAGCTTTCGGCTATGGCGTTGTGCCCTTGGAAAAGGCACTTTACGGCTATTTTCTCACCCCACCCAGGTGTAAAAGGGGTACCAACCTTGTGTTGGGGGTTAACCCTGCGATAGACTGGCGTCCTATCTAGGGGGAGTCTATGACTCAGTCGCTTAACGCCACAGAAACCGGGTTAAGCCCCGGCCGGATGAGCCTTAGGCTCGGGACAGACTTTAACTTTTTTTTTATAGCTTAAACAACAACAATGATAATGACCCAAATACCAAGAGCAAGAAACAATACCAAGTAGCAAACAACAGACAAGAAATAAGAAAGCAAAACATTAATAAGGTTGTTTTTTGTGTGTTTTTTTTAAGGCACGCATTCAGAAAATAAGAAGTAAAAATCAATGATGATTTTGATTTGAAAGAAAAAGCGCAATAAAGAGCAAACATGGGAATATAATGAGGTAAATGACTGAAAACATCAATCCACCACCATCTATCGACAAAATAAGTCATATAAATCATAACATTTTGATAAAAGGGGAGAAACTCTCTCTCTCTCTCTCTCTCTCTCTCTCTCCTCTCTCTCTCTTCTCTCTCTCTCTCTCTCCTCTCTCTCTCTCTCTCTCTCTCTCTCTCTCTCTCTCTCTCACACACACACACACACACCACACACAATCATTCACTCACTCACTTACTCACTCACTAACAGGTTCGCCTGCATGCCATCAATAACTTTCACTCTAAAGGAACTATCAACAAATCAAGAAGGAACGCCTTCGCAAAAAGCACAACTACAAAACAACAATCCGACAATCAGTAAGGTAAAGGAACAAGCGGTAAGTAAATGAACAGGTCACTGCATGTACACATTCTCTCTTTCTGTAAAAAAAAAAAAAAAAAAAAAAAAAAAAAAAAGAGAGAGAGAGAATTAGTTTTATTTATTTATTTATTTATTCTTTTATATCGAGGATAACAGAATAAGCAATCATGTGCTTTTTTTCATCCGGTCCCCGTGTTTATGCAGTTTTGTAAATATTGTCATCTGTTCCCACCGGCACACGATGGCCTACTCTTACGAAAAGCGGAACAGGATTTAACGTGTGCGCAAGATGTTCTGCGTGCGTTCGCACACGGGGCCTCGGTTTAAAGTCTCATCCGAAGGACTTTTGGGGAGAGTGGAGTCAGCACTGATGTTAACTCCAGGAAGAAAATTTCCTCGACCGGACTCGAACCCGGGTCTTCAAATTGCCAGTTTTGTTACATGAAGGGTGATAGGAAACCCATTCAGTGTCTGAGAGAAATTATACTAAATAGTCAACACCCTGAACTTTATATCTGCATTAGCGCTCATTTTTATAACCTGCTGTCCTGCGGAGAGATTTACATGCAGGGTGTGCGGGATATGTACTTAGAAGGCCTTCTCTCACTCCCTTTTTATATGTGTCGGGAAATGGGTAGCAATAGTCTATTATGCCGAACAGAGAACATCTACAATAGCATGCTTTTTTTTTTTTTAAAGGATGCTATGAAAAATATTTAAAATACAATTTACCTTTTGTTTGTCTTTTTTTGCCTATGTATCCATTGGTCCATGTTACGCTAATGTGCGACGCCTAGAATTCCCTCCCCTGACCATGAAAAACACAGTTGCCTTCTTTAAAACTACTAAAATTCATAAAGGATTATCGCCCCATGCTTTGAATTGCCTCCTTAGCAGGAACGCTGTTGTCTTCTTTGTTCTTACTAAAATTCATAAAGGATCGCCGTTTCAAGGGAGTTAATTAAAGAAACCCACAAAATAACTTGCTCCACGAAGAATTCTTTCATGTCTAGTTTTGAATATATGACATCATTTACATCCCTAAAATACCATTCTGACGGTAGATATCCCAAGATCATTATTTTGCTCGACTTCAGAAGACATTTTGTTTCAAACTCAAAGAAATTATGGAGATATATAGGACATTCTAGAGTATATATATTTTTCTGGAGAGAGAATGAATGAATAATGAATAAATGAGTGAATAACTTTATTTTTAATCGTTACAGAGTAAGTATGCACATACTTTTCTCATCCGCCCTTGCCCTGATTAGGGAATATGTATTTTTAAAAAATATTCAAAGGTAATAGCAACCCCCTACCCCACACATCACAGTCACCAACAACAGTTCAACCTATGATTAAAAAAAAAAAATATTTTATATATAGGTATACATTTAAGAAACACATAATGCCCACTGGGTACATTGATAGTTATTTTTTTAATAGGTAGGTAGGGAGGTAGGTAGGTAGGTAAGTAGGTAGGTTGTTAGGTAGGTAGGGAGGGAGGGGGGTAGGCAGGTTGTTAGGGAGGTAGGGAGGTAGGTAGGTAGGTAAGTAGAGAGAGAGAGAGAGGAGAGAGAGAGAGAGAGAGAGAGAGAGAGAGAGAGAGAGAGAGAGAGAGAGAGAGAGAGACAGACAGACAGACAGACAGACAGACAGACAGACAGACAGACAGACAGACAGACAGACAGACAGAGAGGAGTTCTGCATTCTAAATACAACTAACCTAACCATCTGCTGTTCAGGGACCGCTCATAGTAAACCATCTTGAGGAGAAAAAAAACCTGTTCGTGTGATCGTTTTTGATTTCAAGGGGAAAGACGTAAGCGTCAGACAGTCTTGCGAAAGATGGAAATGACATCTCCTGAAGACTGAACAAAAGAAAAATCATAAGATAATAATAGTAAAAATATAAATTTTTAAAAAGCCAAAAAATAAAAATAATAAAAGATTTTTTTTTAATGAAAAAAGTAATTTAAATAATATTTTTTTATCTCCTGTAGACTGCTGCTTCCCTCTGGTGCCAGTAACTGAATGTTGGTCGGGAGTAAGGGGGGGGGGGGGGGGGGGGGGGGGGCGTCAGGAAGGCAAGGCAAGGCATGGCAAGGCAAATTCTTTTATTTCGAGGATAATGAATAAGCACTCCTGTGCTTTTTTTTTGTGCTTTTTTTACATCCAGTCCCTCCTGCTCTTATCAGGGATAAGATCAAGATTGAAAAAAAAAAAAACCTCCTCTAACTAAACAACAACAACAACAATGATCCAAATACCAAGAACAAGAGACCATACCCAGAAAAAAAACAAGAGACCAAAAAAAAAAGGATAGGAAGACAATAATAAGGTAATAAGAATGCACTCATTCATGGAACAAAAAATAAGAAATAACAATTAAATGATGATTTTGATTTTTTTTTTAAAGCGCTAATAAAAAAAAAAAAAACGAGAAAAAGAACATAACGAGGTAATCAACTAAATACAACAACCCACCACCACCTATCAACAAAATAAATAATATAAATCATAGCATTTTGATAAAAAGGGGGAAAATTACTAATATCCTCAGGGAGGGAGGGGTGGGGGAGGGGATAGCCCAGCGGTTAGAACGTTGAGTTCGTGATCTGACGGTCCCGTGATCGAGCCAACATCGAGGCACCTGTTCGAAGAGATTTTTCCTCTTGAGTAATATCAGTTCCAATCCCCCTCCCCCGAAAGTCCATTAGGTGAGATTAAAAACCGAGGTCCCGTTTGTGAACGCATGCAAAACATCTTTACACACACGCCCAAACCCCGTTCAGCCTTTTGGAAGAGTATGCCATTTTGTGCCGGTAGGAACAGACGACAAAATGTTCAAAAAACGCGTGCACACATGTGTTTTTGACACCATCCCCGAAATTGAAATGTGACTACCTTAACAGTGATTAAAAGCGGTTGCATATGCAAAATCTCAACATTGGTATGCCTTGGAGCTGTAACCCAGGAACAAAAAAAAATAATAATAATAAATAACTATAAAAAAAAGGGAGAGAAAAAGAAATGTAGGTCTTATGTATAAGAGGGCTAGCATAGACTGGAGAAGTGAGAATATGGTGTTTCAGAGCTTACGAAAACACTGAAATTCAACCAAAAGCTCAGAATTGTTTCTTCTTGAAATCGCATGAGCTGTGAGGCAGAAACTGCACTGCAATACAATACAACACAATACAACACAACACAATACAATACAACACAATACAATACAATACAATACAATACAATACAATACAATACACACAATACAATACAACCGAGTCAAAGTACAGGCATGATTTCGATGATGCAGACAGTTATTGTCCCCAACTCTTAAAAAAAAAAATTAATAAATAAAAAAAGAAATAGGAAGCCTAGGGCAAATGGTTACAACTAATTCAATTATTCAGGCGAATGCCTTTTCCCACGTTTCAAACATAGATACACTTATGCGTCTGCAAGAGACAAAAAAACTCCGACAACAACCCCCCCCCCCCCCCCCCCCCCCCCCCCCCCCCCCCCCCCCCCCCCCCCCCCCCCCCCCCCCCCCCCCCCCCCTCCAAATATCAAAAAACCAAAAAACCAAAACAAAAAACAAAACACGTAAGTGGAGTGGGGAGTTTGCTACGTTTGCTGTATTTAGATGTTTCGCAATAATACTTCCGTTTGAATGGCGGGCACGAGGAGGCACCGGCATCGAAACTGAAAGAAAAAAAAGCTTATCTCAGAGCCTCCAGCCTTTCTAACGTTCGATAGGCTGCTTCTTCTTCTGTTGCCATGGCCAGAAGAAGATTGGTATGATCATTCTACTCATGTTGAAGTCGATTCATCGTATTGGTTTTAAATGTCTTTCCCTCGTTTCAAAATCAATGTACTACCAGAAAGATGCTTTCTTTTCTTTTCTTTTTTTTTGTCTTCCAATTACGATTAGTTCATACCCTCATTACTACATTAGATGTCTGTGGATATATAGATGTATGTGTCTAGGAAACTTTATTCACTTTTATATAATATTCTTTTTCCTCTCATCTATGCGAAAATAAGTCAGAGTAGCATTCGCAGCTTAGGCAATTCCCATACAAAATGATACATGTAACAATTACATGATTCTGGAATCTGGTAGGCCTACTTCTAGCATGACCCCTCCCGACCCCTGAATGAATTCAGACGACCTCAGTATCGTGTAGAAATGGAAACAAATATATTTTTCCCACTAACTACTATAAATGTTATTGACAGATTAAATATTGCCTTCTAAATTACTTAGTAGTTTAAATAGCCCAGTAGAAATCTAGAAAAGTAGATCATAGGGATTGCCTCTACTGGGCTCCAGTCTAGTTCTGTAAGTTTATGTAACAACACTTGTTACAAATGTTACTTGCAGTTGTGCTTGGATATGAGTGATGATTTGTAATTTTTTTAAGTAACTAAAAAAAATTTTTTTTTTAAAGTGCTGATAATTGAGTATTCAAATCAAAGCAATTATCTCTGTAGTGAAAGTGAAAAAGAATTTTTTAAGAAAATACAGTATCTTTTGTTTTGCTGTGAAATAATTATGTGATTTTTAAATAATAAATCTGTACCAGTACTAGGAAAATGAATGCAAATGACATCTGTACCAGTACTAGGAAAATGCATGCAAATGACATACACAAATGACCTGTGCAGTTTATGATATCTGGACTTTGCCCTGGACAGCAACTGAGCAAGTGATAAAAGTTGATTGCTATGGTTTGTTCCATCAGTCTCAACAAATGAAAAGGGTAGAAAAAAAATGGAAGTCTGTATAGTGTCTATTGATAGAATGATACTAGATGTGGTGACTTTCTACTATACTGATATATAAGACTCACAAATGCTAGAACCAACCAAACCAACTATAGATAGTATTAACTACTACTATACAAATATAATATTTCCATGTATTATTTATTATTAGATAGTATAGTGTTTTTAACATAGCCGACAAGAAAGTGCTTGAATCTTGATTTTATATTGATTTATTGACCTAATCTTTTTTTTTTAAGGTGAAGTTTATACATGTTTTATAAATCATTTATTGATTTAATAAATGCTCACATTTTTTTTCTAATTGACACCTATTTGGCTTTTTGATGCCTCCCTTGAGTCTTCTTCAGTTCTTGAGTCTTGAGTCCCTTAGCTATTTGAGGAGTCATCTGGGCGCATAACAAAAGTTTGAACAAAGCAGTGAGACTTGGGTAGGTTTAACTTGAACTTAAACCTGATGGAGTCTGTCCCTCTCCATGTCATTGATAGCATGCTGGGTATGTTTTAGTCATCCATGTGACCAGCTGTTGCTGACATGTGTACACTTCAGTAAAAGGAGGATGGGTTTTTTAATGTGTGCGCTGGATGTTTTGTAGAGAGTGTCATCCATAAGCCTCGCAGAACAATGGGGTCAGAACCACTGTTAACTGCAAGAGATACCAGAAAGTCTTCTAGTCCTAGTCTCAATGGGGAGTTGAACATTTTACCTTTGTTTTATCATCAGATCTTGATAATAGGACTTTGACGATGAGCATATTCCGCTCCCATTAATTTTTTTCTGACAACCACAGTGCTTGCTGTAATTGTTTCACCTTTTTTTTCTGAATACTTCTCTAGTTCAGTATCTCATTATCTGTGTGCAGTTGCACGGAGGACTGGGGGAGATGTTGGAAGGAGAGTCCCCAGTCCCCAGAGAGAAGGAAACTGTGCAGACCTTTAAGCGTCGCAGTACCAACATCGACCTACAGAAATGTATCCTCTTTATTTTACCAGCATTATTCTATGATAATAGTTGAAAATGAAGTTGAGGGTTTTTTTAAATATTTAGGAGAGATGCCATTGATTATTTGATAGACCTGTTATGTTGCTGTGGATATGAGTGGTGTGTGTGGAATAAATTATAAGCCAAAAAGATGTGCTGTATTGGCTTTAGACCTCCCTAGACCTAACTTCATCATATGAGTGATGTAAGATTTCTTTAACGGTCTTAGTCCTGATCCGGGATTTGGCGGGATTGAATAATTGCCCCCCCTGAATCTTGAACTGGGATTTGCCGGGATTTACACACAGTCGATTTCCATCACGCTGTGATCATCAC
>CM060319.1:45994941-46019941 GCA_030674155.1 Stramonita haemastoma | reverse complement strand
CTGTAGACGAGCTCGTTTTGGATGTCACAAAGTTAGTCTCTTTGTCTAGCTGGTTTTGATTTTATCTGCTTCTGTCTCTTCTTCTGTCTGTTCTTCTGTCTGTCTGTCTGTCTGTCCCTCTCTCTCCCCTCTCTCTCTCTCTCTCTCTCTCTCTCTCTCTCTCTCTCCTCCCCCTCCCCCCCACCCCCCACCCCTTTCTCTTTTTTTTTTTGTTGCTTCGTATTTTGTACTTCCGTCAACTTTATCCTCTTTGAGAAAAGTACAGTTCTATCTGTGCATTTTCTGTCACTCTTTTCATTTTGCGGTATTGTATTTTCATTCTGTCTAGTATTGGTGCTGACTGTTTTACCTTTGGCCTGATTTGAACATTGAATGCATGTGTATTTTGATATAGGTCTTGGCATAGTGCTTACACCAATAACTGACAAAGCTTTTGACCTGGGGTTTGTTTTTAGTTTTTGATGTGGTGACCAACTTGTTTTCAATGATTTCAGATAGTAAACAACTTTCACTGCAAAAACTTATCACAATAAGGAATTTTCCCCTATTTGCTCTTTTTGTGGTTCATGTAATGTTTGATAATGGATGCGGTCCCCAGCTGTGAGTTTCACGCTGCTTTCAGCTACTCCCAGCTGCTGTCCATTCCATCCCATCCCAGCCCAGCTGGTGCTGATTACAGCAGGAACTGACCACACTTAGACTTGGGGAAAAGAAAGCGGCGTCCTTATTTTTAGCACTGGACCCTTGACTGAGTTATGCTGGATTTGTGCGCTGTGTGTCTAACCCTCCCCAAAATCTCAAGAGGTTTATGGCCAGAACAAATGCAAGGGGTGGGATTTCTTAGCTTCTGTCTAAAAGCCTTCATGTTCTAGCTTTGCTTAGAGTTTCTGTCTTCTGACAAATATCCTGTCAGGACTTTAAGTTAAGCCACATGACTGTAAAAGCATGATCAATTTTTAAATTTTTTTTGGGTGTCAGGTTCAAAAAGACGTACACTACATTGGACCTGTTGGACAAGGAGAGGAGCACATGGCAGTTGATCGGTTCATTGTTCAAAGATCGTCTGGAAGCAGAGGCCCTGAAGGAGACACAGCTCATGGACGAGGATGCCGACATGGCTTTGGATCCCAAACAAAGGGTGATTTGCCTGCACAGTGGGGTGCACAGTGTGTACAGTGGGTGTGTGGGGTGTGGGTGGGTACAGGTTGATGGGTATTGTGTGTGCAGCTGCATGTGTGTGTGTTATTTCTTTTTTTTTTTATAATTCTTTTATATCGAGGATAATGGAATAAGCACCCGTGTGCTTTTTTACATCCAGTCCCCATGTGTATGTAGTTTTGTCAGTCTTGTTATCTGTTCCCACTGGCACACGATGGCCTACTCTTACGAAAAGCGGAACAGGATTTAATGTGTGCGCAAGATGTTCTGCGTGCGTTTGCACACGGGGCCTCGGTTTATAGTCTCATCCGAAGGACTTGTGTGTGTGCATGTGTGGGAGGGTGGGGGGGATGTAAGTGATGAGGGAGATGTGGCTTGTGTGAATGATTGTGTGTCTGCATGTGTGTGTCCATGTTTTTAAATATGTAGTTTTATGGTGTGGTTTTTTTTAACCCTTATATCCCTGGGGTCACACAGTTTATTCACTGTGAAACTTGTGTCAAAGGGAAGTAATTTTTACATCTTTCAATAGTCAATACACAAAAAACTGAAGGCACTAATGGGCGCTACAGGCTTACGTTATAAAGGGGCGCTAATGGGCGCAGCAGGGGGATAAGGGTTAATAACTGCCGAGATGTTGAATCGCATAGATTGTGTGTTTATGTCCTTCTATGCATTAAAAAAAAAAAGGTTGCATGTTCAGAGGGATTTATTAATAAAAATAACCCACTATTCCAGTTGTTAATTCATCTCACAGACATGAGCATGCATGCACACGCACGTACGCACGCGTGCGCGCACAGAGTAACATACAAGAAACCATAGACACATGCGCAAAGATGCACAGCCAAATCAAAGCTTACATAAGATGATTATGTGAGTAAAAAAAGTGCTGTATTACCAGTACCTTTTGACCTTGAAATTGTAGCTGCTGAAATATAATGCTAGCATTTGTAATGCCAGTGATTCTGTGAGGAAGAAGTGAAAATTTTCTGAGAAGATGACGTGTCTTGATTTTGTTTTCAGATTATTGAGCTGAGTGAGCAAGAAATTACTTCCAAGCTGTTTGAGAAAGATACAGAGCTTAGACAGTGTCAGGTGAGTTGTCAAGTGCTGTGCTTTATCTCTCTGTGTGTCATCTTTGTTTCTGTATTCCTTTCTGTGTTTAGGTGATCTTGTGACAACCTAAGTGTCCCTACTGTTTCCATAGCTTATCTTTGCTAAGTGGATTTTAGAAGAAAAAAAAAAACTTTTGTTTTCTGTTGGGTTTTCTTTTTGCCCCCTTTATTTAGGGAGAAGTGTCTGCCCTCTACATATCTTTCCTTACATGACCATTTGTACTGTTTTTTGTTGTTGTTGTTTTTCTTTTTTTTTGGAAAGGTAGATTCACAATTTCACAAGCTAAATTTGCTAGTGAACTATGGGGGTGTCAGCATACACAGTGCCTGCTGATGGACAACTGAGAACTCCTTACTTCTTGAACTCAAGGCTGTCTTGCTGCCTGCCTACTACTGCTAGTTTTAGTACAGACTTCTATGATGCACTTGCTGAACATTGTGACACATGTTTAGCCTTATGGGAAAAGAGGGATCGGGATTCACACAGCCCTTCCAGCACTGAATATCTGCTAACAATTACTTCCCCTATCCTGAATTTCTGCACCCGCGCTCTCCCCTTCAGTCCGGTCAGCCAATTTCCCGGCGATAACGGTACCAGAGGAGGGTTTGTTTATAGTGATCCGTCATGCAGCTAGCTGGCATCAACAGACTTTTGAAAATAGTTTTGATACAGCAAACACTGCTTCTCCTTTCCCACAAGAATGTTTACAAAGCTTCGTGTGTGTGTATGTAAAACTTACCTTGGTACCCATTTAACACTCTCTTGTACCTCAGAAACCCGGGAATCAAAGGAAAGTTTGGTTGCGCTGGTTTTCCTCCTTACAGGACTGAAAGGTAGCAGAAAGCTGAGCCGGAAAGCAGGTTTGCCGTAATGAAAGGGTTAATTAAGTGTGTACAGTGTTTAACTGGTGGTTTGGTGGTGTTGTGTAGCTGGTGGTGGACTGGCTGGAGAACTGTGCCCGGGAAGATCTGGATGAGGTGGCTGACAATGTCAAGTTCTTCACAGACCGCCCGGTCGTTTGGTGAGTATTCAAAAAAATTTTTTTTTTTTTTTCAAAACAAGAAACAGTATCTTTCAATTGATTTCAGAGGTAATGATAGGACGATTCACAGCACACAAGTTCAATATCACTCAGTCCAGAGTGCTAAATTTAGCATGCCCCTCCCTTTTACCTTGTCCAAGTGTGGACAGTTCCTGCTATAATTAGCACCAGCTGGCCCCATCTAGGTTGGGATGGGATGAAATAATTAGCCTCTGAGAGGAGCTGAAAGTGGGAGAAACTGACTGCTGTGGACATTTTAAAACTTGACTCTTACAAAGCATAGAAGCTCTTTTCGAAACATTCCCCCAAAATAATTATTAATTATCACCAGTATAAAGGAGAAAGTGTATTTGCTGATAGTTGTCAGCTGAAGCTCTCTAATGATGTAACTTGGTTTTTGGTAGTAAGTGCTTTGGAGTCATTTATAAATTCATCACTGTCCAACGGTTTTTTTCTCTCCATCAGTGCATTCAGGGTTTTAAAAGTTGAAGCAGAATGGCTTTGAAAACTGAATACTTTTCGTAATGAAAATGGTTTTCAGTATTTGTTTTTTATGTGGAGAGAGAGAGAGTGTGTGTTTTTTGTGTGTGAGTGTGTATGTATACATGCATGAGTGGAGTTAATGTATGTGAATGCATACACACACATGTACTCACACACACACACACACACACACACACACACACACACTCACACACACTCACACCTCACACACACACACACACACACACACACCACATTTGCATAAGTCTGTATAGTTCATATCCTAGTCATCTTGATGAAGTTATACTCATAAACAACCATATCCATGCATAATGAAATGGAAATGACTATTCACATGTACTGTAGCCTACATGTGTGCCTGTGATTGCCTGCAGGGAGAACACACTTCACCACCTTCAGAGTCGAAAGAAAGGAACGTCAGTGAATGCAGAAAGACCCCTTGTGAATCAGCTGGTAAGCAGTGCTCTTGTTTCTTGTCAACTTTCCCTGTCTGTATCCCGTTTGGGGGCATTTTTTCCCCTCCTGTTCCTTGTTAGAGCTGTGCGGTTCACCTTACTTTACTTTAGCCGTCCTCTTGTACCATCTAGGGCGTTGAGGGGAGTGTGTGAGGTTCACCAGTTGTGATATTTTTGCGTATGCAACCATTTTTGCCCATATTATGGTAGTGCATTTTACTTCAGGGATGACGTCTAAACATGACACCAGACTGCAGGTGTTTTTTAGATATATTTTTTTGTCATCCATTCTGACCAGCACGAAATGGTCTGCTCTGAAATGCAGAAACAGGTTTTAGCACACACAGCACTCGGTTTAGAGTCTCATCTGAAGGACTTTCATGGGTGTGCAGTCAGTGTTGATGTTAACTCGAGGGGGAAAATGCCCCTGAACAGGCATCTCGGTGGCAGTTCGATTCTGGGCTTCCAAATCTAACCACTGTGCCATCTTACTCCCCTGGGTGTGGGAGCACTATTGCCAAGTAGTTATAGAGTGTCAGACTCCTGATTCAATAGTGAACTGAAGGCCCAGGCTCGAGTCCCTACCAAACTGTCTGAGGAGGTTGTTTTTGTTTTTTTTCTTTGGATTAACAGTCTTGCCTGCATATGCTGATAGAAGTGTAAACCAAGACCCTGTGTGTGAAAGCACATAGCAGCACCTTATACAAACACATTAATTAGCCCTCTGCTGCTGACCTTTTAGACTTAGTAAAAATAACTACGTAAAGACCATATCGAGAGAAGTAAATCCGCAACACATGCACCCCCACTACAAATGTACATCAATTAAACAAAAAAATCTTTCACTTAGTTCCCCTATTTTCCTCTGCCTTCCTTCCTCTCTGTCTCAGAACATCTTGCGTACATGTTAAATCCTGTTCTGCCTTTCGTAAGAGTAGGCCATTGTGTGCCGGTGGGAACAGATGACAGTATTTGCAAAACTGCATACACATGGGGACCGGATGGAAAAAAAAGCACATGAATGCTTATTCCGTTATCCTCGATATAAAAACAGTGTTGATTAGGTGCGCCCTTGCGGGATTCCCGCATTTTTTTCAACTTGCCACAAAATAATGTGACCAGTGCGCCCTAACGGACGCAAAAACTGTGGATAGCGCATATTTGAACAAACAGTGCGCCCCCGCAACTGCCGTTTGTATAGTTTCAAAATAGCGCTACATGCGTTGGTCATTACGTTGATACCCCAGGGACAGCAGGATGCACTGATTAGCGCCTACAGTCATCACAATCGCTACAAAGCGGCTGGTCTGACGTCATTTTCCTACTCATTTACGTCATTACATCATTTTTCAAAGGAGCCATGACTCCTGAAACAAGGGATGTCATTGTGACAGAGATCGTTAGTGGTGTTAGTGGAAGAGGCAGCGTCCCAGCAGGGTTCAAAGCTGATAGACCTAAGAGTTTTCAAGGCAGTTTTTCAGATCTGGCTAGACAAGTAGCCTGTGCTTGGCAACAATAATGATGGCATAGGGTAGACTATCCCTGGATATCAAAAATGACTTTGACCCCCCCCCCCCCTCTCTCTCTCTCTCTCTCCTCTCTCCTCTCTCTCTCTCTCTCTCTCTCTCTCTCTCTCTCTCTCCTCTCTCTCTCTCTCTCTCTCTCTCTCTCTCTCATATGGTAAGGGGGGGAGAGACTGATTTTAGCTCTTGCCTTTTTCATCTAGATCCAGCTCTCTCTCCAACTCAAAATGTGGAAATACAAATTTTACTTTGACTCTCTCTCTCCTTCCTACCCCCCTCCTCTCTCTCGCTGTCTCTCTGTCTCTGTCTCTCTGTCTCTGTCTCTCTCTCTCATATACAAACAATGCATCTCCTGTATCTATGTAGTTTGTATCCCTCCACATCTGAATGTACCACAATCTCCCCCCCCCTTTCTCCCCCCCATCTCCCCCAATTCTCTCTCTTTCTGTGTAAGAAAATCATTTTACAGACCAGCTGCAATACATAAGGTGTATATAAATCCTGTCTGCCTATATACCTCTTGTTTGTTTTGTTTCTCATTCTTGAAAAATAGCAGAAATCAGATACTAACAGTATTGAGCAAAATATACTACTTATTACTTGTTCCCTTTTTATGAAGAAAAAAGGGGGGAGGGGCAAATGCCCCTTTTTTTCATTTCAGGGCCCTTGGCCCCTTTTTGAAATCCTAGAATCAACACTGTAAAAGAATAAATAGATAAACGAATAAAAAATAAATATCTCCCATTCTTCCACGGTGTCCCGGCCTGTCTGTTGCCCCCCACCTTCACCACCCCCCACCCCACCCCTCCAGTCCCTCTTCTTCCTCTCCTCCTTCCAGCTGTGCCTGTAAATGTATGTGACCTTAATTTAAGATAATCTGTTGCAGGATCCGGATGCTCCGATCCGCCAGAAGCGATACCTGGATGACCTTGACAAGGAGGACGAGCAGCGTCTGCTTCAGCATCTGTTTATGTGCCTTCGAGCCGGACAGCTGGAGAAGGTCAGTCCTGGGGATTCCCAGGAGTTGTAGGATGGATGGATGGATGAATCCCCGCACTCTGTGAGCACTTGGGAGAGGGATGGGCCCTGCCAGGTTCAAGCTCAGTGAAGATGCATTACTTGCAGAGTTAAGTCGGTTCACAGAAAAGGGAAAAGTCGGCATTTGAAAATGAGGAATGCCTTACTTTTGTAAGGCCTTGACAGTCTCAAAGAATGAGGATTTTACTCTTTAGTGCTTTAAAAATAAGTACTGACATTGTATAATTTATTTAAAATATACGTTTTATTTAGATCCCTGATAAGTTATGTCTGGTGTGAATCAGACCCAGGAGCTTTGTTCTGTGTGTGTACAGACTCAGGATCTTTGTTCTATGTGTGTTCAGGTCCAGCTTTGTTCTATGTGTGTGTTCAGACCCAGCTTTGTTCTGTATGTGTGTTCAGACCCAGGATCTTTGTTCTATGTGTGTGTTCAGCCCAGCTTTGTTCTGTGTGTGTGTGTTTAGTCCAGCTTGTTCTATGTGTGTTTAGGTCCAGCTTTGTTCTCTGTGTGTGTTCAGGCCCAGCTTTGTTCTATGTGTTTGTTCAGACCCAGCTTTGTTCTGTGTGTGTTCAGACCCAGGATCTTTGTTCTATGTTGTGTTCAGACCCAGGATCTTTGTTCTATGTGTGTGTTCAGGCCCAGGATCTTTGTTCTGTGTGTGTTCAGGCCCAGGATCTTTGTTCTCTGTGTGTGTGTTCAGACCCAGGATCTTTGTTCTGTGTGTGTTTCGGCCCAGGATCTTTGTTCTGTGTGTGTGTTCAGGCCCAGGATCTTTGTTCTATGTGTGTGTTCAGACCCAGGATCTTTGTTCTGTGTGTGTGTTCAGGCCCAGGATCTTTGTTCTATGTGTGTTCAGGCCCAGGATCTTTGTTCTGTGTGTGTGTTCAGACCCAACTTTTTATTTATTTTATTTTTTTAATTATTGTATTTATTCTTTTACATCGAGGATCATGGAATAAGCAAACATATGCTTTTTTTACATCCAGTCCCCATGTGTATGCAGTTTTGTAAATGTCATCTGTTCCCACAACACAAAATTGGCCTACTCTTACGAAAAGCGTAACAGGATTTAACATATGCGCAAGATGTTCTGCATGCGTTCGCCACAGCCTGGCCTCGGTTTAATAGTTTATCAACTCTGGATCTGATGGAATCAGCACTGATGTTGACTCAGAGGAAAACCCTTCGACGGAATCGAACCGGGTCGTCAAATTGCGAGTGCAATGTTCTGACAACTAGGCTTTGTTCTTTTGTGTGTGTTCAGGCCCAGGATCTTTGTTCTGTGTGTGTGTGTTCAGACCCAGGATCTTTGTTCTATGTTTGTGTTCAGGCCCAGGATCTTTGTTCTGTGTGTGTGTTCAGGCCCAGGATCTTTGTTCTATGTGTGTGTGTTCAGCCCAGGATCTTTGTTCTATGTGTGTGTGTTCAGGCCAGGATCTTTGTTCTCTGTGTGTTCAGGCCCAGGATCTTTGTTCTGTGTGTGTGTGTTCAGGCCCAGGAATTATGTCAGAGCTGCGGCCAGGCGTGGAGGGCAGCGACCCTTGAGGGGTGCGGCTGTATCACGATGCGAACCGTCAACGCCTGCAGGCCACCATCACCCCCGTCACCGGCAATCCGCAGCGCGACATCTGGAAAAGTGTGTGCTGGAGAATGGCTGCTGAGGTAAAAACAGTTTATAGCCTGATGTGTGGGTGTTAGGGAGAAAATTTGTGTGTTATGGTATTCTGTTCAGCTTGTAACAGTCATGGACTTAACTCTCTGGATATGTTGGTGCATATAACTTTAAATTGTAGCCATAAAGATTGTAGGAAAATCAGTGGTTAAATGTTACATGAACTTGTAAAATAGTAACTTGATGATAAGCTTTTTACTTTTTTTCTACAGCAGTGATAATATGCAATGCAAAGTGCAAGCCATATGCCCTTTATATTTACAGTTGTGAAAGTTATGATATTGTTTCATTTGTTATGTGGAGCCACGAGTTTTGATATTCGGAGCAACAGATAGATACTTTGTGTTTAGTCAAGTGTATTTCAAGTGTTAGATTGTCTTTTATTAAGGTAAGGCTTAATTCTTGGGATTTTGCTTTGTGGATAGCTCATGATTTTTGGGGGTGAATTTCAATATTCAGTGGGTTTACAACCCAGGAATGGCTTCTGTGACAAGGTAGACTTTTAAAAAGCAGCACAGGATAAATGAATGAATGTCTGATTTTGATAGAGTGCGTCCCACAGCTGTCAGTTTCCCCCATTTTCAGCTGCTCACAGCTGCTATCCATTCCAACCCATCCCACCCAACCCAGCTGGGGCCATCCGGTGCAAATTATAGCGGGAACTGACCACACTGGACTTGGTAAAAAGAAGGGGTGCGCTAATTTTAGCACTGGACACTCGACTGAGCTGTGCTGGATTTGTGTGCAGTGATCCAATTTTTGACACCCCCACAGCTGTGATTTTCTGTTGTGTGTCCCTCCAAGCGTCGTCTTTCTTCTGTGCAGGGCAAATACAACCCCTTTGAAACTGCAATCTACAGCGTCTTCTGTGCAGGGCAAATACGACCCCTTTGAAACTGCAATCTACAGCGTCGTCTGTGCAGGGCAAATACGACCTCTTTGAAACTGCAATCTACAGCATCATCTGTCTTCTGTGCAGGGCAAATACGACCCCTTAGAAACTGCTATCTACAGTGTCATCTGTGCAGGGCAAATACGACCCCTTTAAAACAGCAATCTACAGTGTCGTCTTTCTTCTGTGTAGGGCAAATATGACCCCTTTGAAAGTGCAATCTTCAGCGTCTTCTGTGCAGGGCAAATACAACCCCTTTGAAACTGCATTTTTCTTCTGTGTAGGGCAAATACGACCCCTTAGAAACTGCAAAAATCTACAGTGTCGCCTTTCTTCTGTGCAGGGCAAATACGACCCCTTCGAAACGGCCATCTACGCGGTGCTGAGTGGCAACCTGAAGAGCGTGTTGCCGGTGTGCCACTCGTGGCACGACTACCTGTGGGCCTATTTCCGCACGCTGGTGGACGTCAAGGTGGAGCAGGAGATCCGTCTGCGCAGCATCACCTTCCGCACCCCTGTGGACCTGCCCCCGCAGTACTGGGATTGTCTGTGAGTTTGGGGGGGGGGGGGGTTTGTTTTGGGGGGGGGGGGGGGATTGTGCATTTGTTATTTTTTGTTTTGGGTTTTTTTTGGGGGGAAGGGGATTGTCTGTGCGTTTGTTTTTTTTTGTTTGGTTTTTTTTTTGGGGGGGGGGGGGGGGGGGTGTCTGTGCATTTGGATTTTTTTTGTTTTTTTGGGGGGGGGGGGGGATTGTCTGTGAGGTTGTTGTTTTTTGTTGTATGGGGGTTTTTTGGGGGGGGGGATTGTCTGTGCATTCGTTTGTTCTTTGTTTTTTTTGGGGGGGGATTGTCTGTGCGTTTGTTTTTTTTGTTTGTGGGGGGGGATTGTGCGTTTGGTTGTTTTTTGTTTTGGGGTTTTTTGGGGGGAGGGGTGCACAGCTGCCAGTTTCCCCCACTTTCAGCTCCTCTCAGTAGCTAATTATCTCGTCCCAGCCCAGCCCAACTGTGGCCTTGCTGGTGCTATTTTTAGCAGAAGCTGACCAAACGTGGACTAGGTAAAAGGAAGGAGCGCCCTACATTTAGCACTCTTGACTAGGCCTTGCTGAGTGATGTCGGATTTGTACACTTGAGGGGGGGGGGGGACTGTCTGTGAGTTCACCTCAAGTCAGGTCAAGTCAAAAAGACTTTAACCCTCTTAGTCCCATAGGGGGATTCGCCAGGGTTGAATAATTGTCACCCTTGAGTCCCAAACCTGGGATTTACACACAGTAGATTTCCATCATGCTGTGGCCATCACTAATTGCTGCCACATGCTTAAGCTCTTATCAGGTTAGAGGTAGAAACCCTGCTAAGAGTCTGGAAGTAATTATAGCTGCTGGTATGTACTTAGAAGGAGGAAAAGGCGAGGGAGCAAGTGTGCTTGACCTGATTTCGTGATGAAATGCGAAATCTAGGGGCAGTTTGTGTTCAGAGACACTGAATGCAAGAGGGTTAATCATCTCTGAAGGGCAATTACAATACTGACAGGCATATTGATATGAATCATAATCAAGAGACACAAGATAGCTACATTTCATATTTGTTCAAACATTATGTGCTTCAGATAAAAATATCACAAGCACTCACGTCATTTAGTGTGGTAATGGTTATACTGGTTTATTCAAGAAGGAGGGGGGTGGCAGGGTGGTTAATACTTTTGCCTGCCAACAAGTAAACCGCAAGGTTCTTGGTTTGAGCCCTGGCCTCGCTTTTCTTCCCAGTTTGATGAAAAAATCAAACTGAATGTCGAAAGTCCTTTGATGAGACTATCAACTGAGGCCCCATGTACAAACACAAGCAGTAAACATAAACATAAAGATTTACAAAGCTGAGAATGTTTACAATGATGAGAACCCCTAAACACTCTTAATTTTGTAAATCTCTGTGCAAAGATTACAGCTGTGCTTAGTATACAGTGTATCACAGCTGTACAGACAAGCATAATCAGCTGTACATTATAGTAACAGGTTCAGAGTACAGCTTATCCTGTGGAGTCTTTCCATTAGGTATTTATTTATTTATTCTTTTATATTGAGGATAATGGAATAAGCAGTCATGCTTTTTTACATCCAGTCCCCGTGTGTATGCAGTTTTGTAAATGTCATCTGTTCCCACCAGCATACGATGGCCTACTCTTACGAAAAGCAGAACAGGATTTAACGTGTGTGCAAGATGTTCTGCGTGTGTTCACACACAGGGCCTCAAATTTTAGTCTCATCCAAAAGGTATACATATCTAACAGGGACCTGTGAACATCATCAGCATTATGCTTTGGCAACAGATGCATGGTGAGGGAGGGGCGAGCCCTGTCAGGTTTCACTTCCCCAAGACACTGCCTGAAAAAGTCAGTGCAGAACCCTGCTGACTTTTTAAGAAGGGGGATGGGATAGCCTAGTGGTCAGAACATTTCACTCGCAATTTGACGACCCAGGTTCGATTCCCATTCAGTGGGATTTTCCCCCTGGAGTTAACATCTGTGCTGACTCCACTCTCCCCAAAAGTCCTATGGGTGAGACTGTAAACCGAGGCCAAGTATGTGAACGCATAGAACATCTTGCTCACACGTTAAATCCTGTGCCACTTTTCGTAGGAGTAGCCCATTGTGTGCATGTGGGAACATATGACAAGATTGACAAAACTGCATACACACAGGGACTATATGTAAAAAAGCACATGAGTGCTTATTCCATTATCCTCGATATAAAATGAATAAATAAATGAATAAATAGAAGTCAGATAGAGAAGTCAAGTCAGTAGGTGTGTTGACGTATAATTTTGTGTGATGGTGGTAGTTACCTGTGGGCATCATGACAGATTTGTGATGGCTGGTGGTGGTGTGTTACAGCATTGAACCTGTCCAGGTGTTTGAAGCCATGCAGGCCTGTCCTGATCAGGTTGGTATCTATTTTCTTTCTTTTTTATATTCTGTACCATCAGAAATTTCAGACTGTTGCTGCAAAAGAGTGCTAGTATTTCAGAAATCAAGTTTGAGTAAATCTGTTAAAGGTTGCAAATGAATGGAAATTTTAATTTTTGGATTTGATTCATTATTGCTGTTTCTGTTGGTTTTTTGTCAGGTTTTTAAAAAGTTTTGTTTTGAGAGTGGTTTTCAGATTCCTAGATGAATTTCTTGTCCACATCTGAAAAAAAAGTATATGTGAGTTGTGCTGCAACCTTCAAACATCCAGTTTCTTTATAAAAAAAATAATTTAATTTACAAAGTCAGTTTTCCACTCTGGAGAGAATACTCACACCAAGTCTAGAGAAACATTTTTCTTTTAGTTTGTTTTGTCGGTGTCCACATTCACATGGATTCTGATGTCAGCAGTGGCTTCAGTCTGGTGGGGCATAAAAGAAATCAGGCTTGGGATCCTGTTGCAACTATGCTCTGAAGAGACTATAAACTGAGGCCCCATGTGCAAATGCATGCAGAACATCTTGCGCACACGTTAAAGCCTGTTCCTCTTTCAGTAAGAGTTGGCCATGGTGTGCCGGTGGGAACAGATGACATTTACAAAACTGCATACACACAGGGACTGGGTGTAAAAGAGCAGAGGAGTGCTAATTCCACTATCCTCAATATAAGAGAATAGATGAAGAACTATTTGCTGTGAAGGAAGAAAAGCAGCAGACAAGGTGATCAATAACTGTAATGACTGTGTTATTAGCATAGAAAGATGAGCAAGTTTCTTGTGTTTCTGAGATAGTGCTCACAAATAATAATAATACAAATCTGAATCATACAAATCTGGATCGGTGGTCTAGGTGGTAACGCGCCTTGCCTAGAAAGCAAAAAGCCCGGGTCGGAGTGTGCGGGGTTTGTACCCCGTTTGGACCCAAAACTTTTTCCCCATCCATTAGACCCTGAGTGGTGGTCTGGGCGATAGTCTTTCGGATGAGACGATAAACCGAGGTCCCGTGTGTAACACATCACTATTTAGCGCACGTAAAAGAACCCACGGCAACAAGGGGGTTGTCCCTGGCAAAATTCTGTAGAAAAAAGCCACTCTGATAGGGAAACAAATACACTTGCATGCAGGAAAAGAAGAAAAAAATGGGTAGGCGCTGCACATGTGGCGACGCGCTCTCCCGGGGAGAGCAGCCCGAATTTCACACAGAGAAATCTGCTGTGATGTAAAGTGGTACAAATACAAATACAAAATACAAATACAGCGATGTCGGTGTCATACCTAGTGTCAGATTTTTTATATTTCGGGTAACTTTTTTTTTTCCTCTTTAAGATTATGATAATTTGCTTCAAAGTTATTCTTCTAGCGGTTTGGGCTCCCAATTTGTAGAGGAATAAACTGTTAATTGGAATTTGTGTGTGTGTGTGCGTGCGTGGCGCGCGCGTGTGTGCATGCGTGTGTGTGCATGTGTGTGCGTGCATGTGTGCGTGCATGTGTGTTACAGCTCATCCGATCAGAGTGTGAACAATGCTACCACGTCATTCAGAAACACATCATCCTCGGGAATATAGCTGGTGAGTACTGATATCTTTTTCCCTTTTTCAGTATTCTTTTTTAGGCCTGCATTCAATCATCCCCTCTCTGCAAGGGAGGAATGGAATTTGTGCAGTGGCAGATCAAATTTACTTTAACCTGTTGAAAATTCTGATGATTGTTGTTGTTCTGCCACTGTAAGTACAAGTGCAAGCATGCGTGCGCCCTTGTGCATGCTTACGTGCGTTTGTGATTCAGATTCGGAATATTTTATTGCCATGAAAGTCACATAGACTTTATTTGACACAACGAAAAAGAAAAGTCATTTTATAATCAGTTATTAAGTCAAAGTGGCTGTGAATGCACACATGCTTGCGTGCATTTGTGATTCAGATTCAGAATATTTTATTACCATAAAAGTCACATTAACTTATTTCACCAAACAAAAAAGAAAAGTCATTTTAAAATCACTTATTAAATCAAAGTAGCTGTGTGTGTACACTATGGTACACACATGCTTGCTTGTGTTTGTGATTCATATTCAGAATATTTGATCACCATAAAGTCACATAGTCTTATTTGACACAACAAAAAAGAAAAGTCATTTTATTATCATTTAATAAATCAAAGTGGCTGTGTGTGTGCACAAGGGTGCATGCATACTTGCATGCATTTGTGATTCAGATTCAGAATATTTTATCACCATAAAGGTCACATAGACGTAATTGATACAACAAAAAAAGAAGTAATTTAAATCAAAGTGGTTATGTGTGTATGTGTGTGTGTATGTGTGCATGTGCGTGCGTGTGTTTGTGCACGCGCACGTGCATGTGTGTGTACATGCGTGTGCACGTGTGTGTGCTTGCATGAATTTTATGCTTGTGTGTGTGTGTGTGTATTACGTTGACAGCTCTGGTGGATGTGATGTACGACTGGGTGCACAAAGACCGCAAGAGTCTTCCCCACCACCTGCTTCGCTTCATGGCTCACCTGGTGCTCTTCCTCAGGCGCATCGGGCAAGACATCAACGTGAGTCTCTCACCAACACGCATCACCATTGATTGATTGATGATGCACCTTGGACCTTGTACTGTACCTTGTACATAGGGGACGTATAGCCTAGTTGTCCGAACATTGCGCTGGCAATTTGACGACCTGGGTTCGATTCCCGTCGAGGAGATTTTTCTCCTGGAGTTAACATCAGTGCTGACTCCACTCTCCCCAAAAGTCCTTCGGATGATACTTTAAACCGAGGCCCTGTGTGCGAATGCATGCAGAACATCTTGTGTACATGTTAAATCCTGTTCCGCTTTTCGTAAGAGTAGGCCATCGAGTGCAGGTGGGAACAGATGACATATACAAAACTGCATACACACGGGGACTGGATGTAAAAAGCACAAGAGTGCTTATTCCATTATCCTCGATACAAAAGAAGAAAAGAAAAAAAAAGAAAAGAATACAGTTCTGTGTTTGGGGTTCAAGTCTAGCAAAAAGCACTGTTTAGCAATACTGGGGGGTTCAGATTTGACAAATGTATGCCTGTTTTAATGAAAACAGGATACAGAGTCAGTGGAAATGTTTACATTTGACACATGTGTGGTTGTTTAATTGTGTACAGGTATCTCCAGCTATGTCTCAATGTGTGTACAGATTTTCTCAGTTATGTATGGATGTGTACACATATATCCCCAGTTATGTATGAATGTGCGTATAGATATCCCCAGTTTTGTATGAATGTGTGTACCGATATCCCCTGTTATGTATGAATGTGTATACTGATATCTCCTGTTATGTGTGTACATATATCCCCAGTTATGTATGAATGTGTGTACATATATCCCCAGTTATGTATGAATGTGTGTACTGATATCCCTAGTTATGTATGAATGTGTGTACTGATATCCCCTGTTATTTCTGAATGTATTGTTAGTTCTTCAGTTTAATGTCCTTCCACTAATTAGTGATATCTGACGGGAAAGTGTGTTGTGTGTGAGTTTGGGGTGGGGGGGGGGTAAAAATGAATATCCACATTAAATACTATAAGAAACAACAACCCAAAAAAAGCCATTAAAGAAGAACGTTAAAGAGAAAGAAAAAAAACAACGGCTTAAACGCTAACTTTTTAATCAATGTAACTAGTAAACATCATCATACACAGGATTCGCGATAACCGGTAATTGCCGGTATTTTACCGATTGTAAACAGGGAATACCGAAAATTTTCAAAGCAGCTGGTACCGCGTACCGATTCTGTTTGCCTGTGACCGATTAGATTTCCGTCTCAAAAAAAAAAAAAAGTCTGAAGTGACATTTTCTGACAGTCTGTCATGCGCCTGTACTGTGCTTACGCACCTACCCCTTCCTATCCCTTCCGACGAACATCTTTGGCGCCAGCCTCATTTAATTAGCCTAGCACGCAGAACAGCAAGCTTTACTGTGAAAGAACAGAGCTTTGCGCTCTTCTCGGCATGACAGTGACTTCCATTCACAATGAGTAAATGGGGCCTAGATTGATTTACTCTTTATTCTTTTAATCTTTTATATCGAGGATAATGGAATAAGCACTCCTGTGCTTTTTTTACATCCAGTCCCGTGTGTATGCAGTTTTGTAAATGTCATCTGTTCCCACAGCACACGATGGCCTACTCTAACAAAAAGCGAAAAGCGGAAGGTCTATGACTATGAATTTGCGCATTGCTTTGAGAGAGAAGAGTCGAAAACAAAATCTAAATTGAATAAAAGATCTAGATGAGCCCTAAGCATAGAAACAAGAAAGAAGAATATAGGCCTAAGTCACACGAATGATGTGCTAAACAACAGACTGACACAGACAGTGGCACAGGCGCTAGAAAAAAAAACCTATTTCCTGCGTGGCTTTGTGCCCAAGAAGCGAGTGGCAGCAGCACGGCAGTCAAAGTCTCTGAGAGATTTGCCTTCAATTTAGATTTAGTTTTGCTGCCGAACAACCCCACCCCCTCCCCCACCCCCTCACTAAATAGTTTCGTTTTGTTCACAGTACTACCGGATTTTATTTTCTGGGGACCGATTTTGGGGGAGTTGGTCAAGATATCTCTGAAATGGCAACTCGCAGTACCGGTTTTAAAAAATCCTAGCGCGAACCCTGCATACAATAAGAATCTGCTTAAACTCTAACTTTGCTATCGATATAACCAGTAAACATCATCATACAATAAGAATCTGCTTAAACACTAACTTTGCAATTAATAGAAATAGTAAACGCTGTTGTACTATAAGATTCTGATAATGGGACTATGACATAATGACAATACAATTTCTTTCAATAATGTATCTGTTGTGTCACATCATGCAGGACTTAATGACAATACAGTTTCTCTCAATAATGTATCTGTTGTGTGACATCACACAGGACATAATGACAATACAGTTTCTCTCAATAATGTGTCTGTTGTGTGACATCACGCAGGACTTAATGACCATACAATATCTCTCAGTAATGTATCTGTTGTGTGACATCACACAGGACTTAATGACCATACAATATCTCTCAATAATGTGTCTGTTGTGTCACATCACGCGGACTTAATAACCATACAATATCTCTCAATAATGTATCTGTTGTGTGACATCACGCAGGACTTAATGAACATACAATATCTCTCAATAATGTGTCTGTTGTGTGACATCACGCAGGACTTAATGACCATACAATATCTCAATAATGTGTCTGTTGTGTGACATCACACAGGACTTAATGACCATACAATATCTCTCAATAATGTGTCTGTTGTGTGACATCACGCAGGACTTAATGACCATACAATATCTCTCAATAATGTGTCTGTTGTGTGACATCAGGCAGGACTTAATGACATTACAATTTCTCTCAATAATGTGTCTCTTGTGTCACGTCACACAGGACTTAATGACCATACAATATCTCTCAATAATGTGTCTGTTGTGTCGCGTCACGCAGGAGAAGCTGTGCACTGTGATCCTGGAAGCCTACGTGGAGCAGCTGATCGATAGCGACCAGAAGCCGCTGATCGCTCATTACGTCTGCGCCCTGCCTCCCCCTCAGCAGATCCAGTGGTACGCTCACTTCTTGGAAGGTGAGTGTTGCCTGTGTTGGGTTGCATTGTGTTGTGTTGGATTGGATGGAGTGGGTTGTTGGTGTTGTGTTGGAGTGAATCTGTCGGTGTTGTGAATTGGAGTGAGTGCTGACTCCACTCCCCCAATAAGTCCTTTGGATGAGACTATAAACCAAGGCCCTGTGTCCGAACACACACATAACATCTTGTGCACATTTTAAATCCTTTTCTGCTTTTTGTAAATGAGTAGGCCGTTGTGGGACAGATGACAAAGATTTACAAAAACTGCATATACACGGGGACTGGACGTAAAAAAGCACATGAGTGCTTGTCCCATTATCCTCGATATAAAAGAATAAGTAAATGAACAACAACAAACAGATCAACCAAATCACGAGTTGTTTGGAACGACCTCCCTCTCTCCCTCTGGCAAAAGCCTACTTATGACACTTTTAAATCCAACCTCAAGACACACTTATTTCAAACCTAAGATTTTCTCCTTCTGTTTCCATCTCTTATTTGTCCCTGCCTTCAACATCTACCTGCCAAAGTGTAAGTGTGTGTGTGTGTGCGTGCATGTGTGCGTACATTCGAATTTGCTAAAAACTATAAATTGTTACTGATTGCTTGTGTGTTGTATAGGTCAAACACAAGCGCTTTGATTTGTTTTTACAAGATATAGCGCTCTATAAATTCCGTGTATTATTATTTTTTATTATTCTTATTACCCCAGGGGTGAAGGGTCAGGAGGAGCGTCAGAACTGTTTGTACCTGGCGGAGGAGGCGGGACTGGACGTGGCGGCCATCACCAAGCGGGTGGTGGAGAACATCCGCAACAGGGACGCCCCTGTAGTCAGCCTGGACACGTCCATGGCCATCAACGTCGGCATCTCCGAGGTGAGGGTTTGGGGGTTTTTTGGGGGGGGGGGGGGTTTAGTGTTTGGTTTGTGCTGAAGCTGATAGGCCGGTATGTTGTGCGTTTTTCTTGTCTTTTTCTCTATTGTTGTGCGCTTTTCTTGTCTTTTTCTCTACTGTTGTGCTCTTTTCTCGTCTTTTTCTCTACTGTTGTGCACTTTCCTGTCTTTTCCTCTATTGTGCAGTGCACTTTCCTGTCTTTTTCTCTATTGTTGTGCTCTTTTCTGTCTTTTTCTCTATTGTTGTGCTCTTTCCTGTCTTTTTCTCTATGTTGTGCTCTTTCCTGTCTTTTTCTCTATTGTTGTGCACTTTCCTGTCTTTTTCTCTATTGTGCACTTTCCTGTCTTTTTCTCTATTGTTGTGCACTTTCCTGTCTTTTTCTCTATTGTTGTGCACTTTCCTGTCTTTTTCTCTATTGTTGTGCACTTTCCTGTCTTTTTCTCTATTGTTGTGCACTTTCCTGTCTTTTTCTCTATGCATCTCCGAGGTGAGGGTTTGGTTCGTGCTGAAGCTGATAGGCCGGTACGCTGTGCGCTTTTCTGTGTTTATGGGCTGCTGTAGTGTAGCTCAGCACCAGTCTTCACTGTCCAGTTTGACTTGACTTCTCCCTTACCTCCCCAAGGAATCTTTGCAACACTGCACTCAAACTTTCACACAGTGTTTTGGCAGTTTAAAACCCTTTGCTGGGCACTGTCCTAAGTGCTTGGCCCCTGTCTTTGGCAAAACGCTCAAAAGCACCTGGAAATATGACCAGGACGTTACAGTGTTCATACAACTGAAATTCATGCCAATCTCACTTGGAATCTTATGAAAATAGAAGCAGCAAGACTTCCCACAATTCCATTCATGTGCATTTTGCAAATGGTGGCGATTGGGGTGAGTTTGTAGCAAATTTTGGAGGAGAATAATTTAAGTTTTTTCCAAGATGGATATCTTTGAATCTGACATTTACTATCATTTTTGTGGCTTTGGGAATAAGGGGGGGGGGGGGAGGTATAAAAAAAAAAGAAAAAAAAAAGGCTTTTACACACAAAAAAACTCGCTGTGAGACCTGTATCCAGGCTCAAATATTGGTGTAAGTGATCCTAGTAGCATGTGCGCTTGTTTATAGCACTTGACAGTTTCTTTTCCCACTATGTCAAGCTTGTGGAGGGGATGCATTGACTAGAGAGCTTTTGCAGATTTGTGTCAGTTTTTCACGTGTCTATATGATAAATGTACAGGAGCAAAAAGGAAAAGTTGGCAACAGAAAACGCCAGAAGAACAACTTTTTTCTTCTTTTGCTGAGCCGGAGATCTGCCTGCCATGTAAATGTATGGATTCCATGATGAATCCACATAATGTTGCTTCAACTGTTTTTCTCTGCTGCTTGCACCTCCACTTTGACTTGAAGGTAATGCCTCCTGCAACTGCTGTTGTGTGTTGTTGAAATGCAGTCCTCGTTTGTGCAGGATGACAGACAGAAAATCGAAGCCATCGACTGGCTAGTGTTTGACCCGGCACAGAGAGCAGAGGCCTTGAAACAAGCCAATGCCGTCATGAGAGCCTTCATTGGTATGGGTTTTTGTTTGTGGGTTTTTTTTTGGTTTGGGGTTTTTTTGTTTGGGTTTAAAAAAAATAATTTTTTAATCCATGTTCTGGTTTTATTTTCATTGTCTCCTCAGTAATATGACAATACAGTTGGCACGGAGATTGTTTAACAGTGCTTCCAGGACTTTAGATGAATTTATTTTTTAAAACGAGTAATTTTTTTAAGTAATGTTTTCAATACTGGGAAATGATTACAGTTTTCATGAACAGTCGAAAGAAAGTTGTACTTACGACTTGCACATATCTCTCACTTGTTTTTGAGTACATACATGTTTTTTTTTGGTTTCAGTACTGAAAAAACACAATGCTGCACGAGAAGTGTTCAACAAACTGCCCACTGACAGCATTGACGTTGTCTACAAGATCTGGCATGCTAAGGTAGGGAGTTACTACACCCATTTGTTTCAGAGCATATTTGCACAAAAGTTCTCATTTTGTCTCTGTATATTCGTCAAAGCACAACTCAACTGTCTCCATCGCTGTTGTCATCAGTAGGAGCTCCACGCAGTGCCACCAGGGTTCGCCATCTCTCTGTCTCTGCTGAGTTCTACCATATCCTGTAGCTGCCCCGCCCCCCCCCTTCCCCCCCTCTCCTTCACCCCAACCCACTGATCTCAATGATGTTGGTGATGTAGAATGTTCATGGTCTGCCTCTTTTCCTTCAGCCCGTAACCTTATCTTGGAGAACCGATGTCATAAGATTTCTCTGTGCGTTTCATGCAAACAGAAACAAAAAGAAACATACATTTGCATTTTGGTCATGGGACTTCATCATATCATCTCATCTCATCAGAAAGATTTATATTCAGACTACCATTCTTGGTTAGGGTTGGGAGGGAGGGTCATGCTGTAGCTCTCTAGAGTCACTGGGAGTCACTGAGCGATGACAAGCATCAGGTCTTTGTCTGCAAACCTGGTCTTCCCAAGCATAAAGACAAGAGGGGAGAGTAGGTTGGTGTGCATGGAAGTTGACCCTATCATAAACATCTCCACGCTTCTCTAAAAACTGCCAGGATTTAACCCCGCGACTCCAAAAACATCTCAGAGGAGAAGCTTCTTGCCTTATACATTCATCTGGTGTGCATGAAGTTATGGCCTTCTTGAAAATTTCACCTGATTGGTCATTCCCAGTGCCACAGCACACACACATTCAAATATGTCGCCTATCCCTGAATTTGGGATGTATCTACCTTAAATGGTGGGTAAAACCAGTTGCATGTGCAAAATTTCACCATGCATGAACCTGGGAGCCCTGTTCAAGGTATGAAACATATTACATGTATTACTTTTAGGAGAATCAAGCTGAAGTGTTTTTTTCTAATATTTTTTAAAAAAAACTATTTGATATTTTTTTTAATCAGTTTTTAAAAATGTTTTTTTTGTTTTTTTTTAAATCATGTTTTTAAGTTTATGGTTAGAATTTTACAGTTTGATTTTCTGTTATTGTGTCATTGGTTCTTCCTGGTTTCCAGACGGGGTCCACCAGTTTGCCTCCCTCTGACGACAATGCTCTGCGGGAATACATGTGCATGCAGGCATACCTGGTAACTTAGATCTCTTATTTGTGTGTGTTGTGTGTGTGCAAGGTTGTGTGTGTGTGTGTTTGCATGCTTGCACCCATCTGTCAAATGTTTGTATTTCTATTTGTTTGTGGTGTGTGTGTGTGAGTTTGTATTGTGTGTGTGTGTGAGTTTGTGTGTGTTGAATCATTCGTGTGCTTGTGCCCATCTGTCTTTGTGTGTGTTTTTGTGTTTGTCACTTTCAACGTGTATGTAAGAGAGAGAAAGAGAGAGTGGGGTGGGTGGGGGGATTGTGTGCTTTTTTATATACAAGTTTGTTTTATTTCAGGCATGTCAGACAACATATTGTTCATTCATAACCATTTTTACCTGTATTGTCTTGGGAGTTAAGTTTAAAACAGCTCATTCTTTTTCAAATTTAAACAAAGATTTAGAAAAAAGACGCAACATGAACCATTGGACATGAGTATTCAGTGGTGAAACAAGTGTACATCTCAGTATTCAGAGAGAGAGAGAGAGAAAGAGAGCTTGAAAACTGGATGAATTCTACACAGCATGTGATGAAAGTTAGTGTCACAATGTTTATGAAAACAAGAATATTACATAAGCCATAACATGGATATTCAGTGGTGAAACAAGTGTACATCATAGTATTGAGAGAGAGAGGGGGGGGGGGGGGGGGGGGAGAGAGAGAGAGAGAGAAGCTTGAAAACTGGATGAATTCTTCACTGAGAAGTCAGTGTGAATGGTGGTGACCTATTTGTGATGTTTGCAGGACGCCATGGAGAGCTACAACGACTGGTTCTCCTGTACCACCACAGCAAACCCGCCAAACCCAGCAGCGCTGACGTGGGCAGCAGCTTCACAGACCGCGTGGCCCAGGAGCACCGCCTGAAGCAGTATCACACCGATCTGGAGCGGTGGCAGCATACCCTCGTGCGACAGACACAGGTAGGTGGATCCCGTCCACTCAAGTCAGTCCAGGTATAATGTTTATAGTTCTCTCTGGCCATGGGGGCCGTATCAGAGCTGTCATTTCATCGAGAAATTTTAAAGTTCAGTGTCTAAATGACACTACTTGAAAATAAAAACAGTGTAATAAAAACCAGCTACTTATTTTGTTCTGTGTCTCATCACCACAGCCAATGATAGGTCCAGCTGTAACGCATGTCTGTTAAAATATTATGCCGGCATCATTTCCTTTTTCATACAAGCATTTTAACCATGAAAACCTTTCCGAACTCCCTAAACCAGGGCTTTCCTGCCCCAGTCTCGTGTCTCACATCAGTCTTGCTGCTTAGAAGTGCACATGGTCACAGAATCACTATCTCAGAAAGTAAAATTTGTTATACTTTTTTTTTTTTTTTTTTTTTTTTTTTTTTTTTTTTTTTTTTTTTTAGCTATACCTACTTTTCTCAAAAAAAGTTTTTCCACTCAGTATGTCTTCTGCTTTTAGGCTAGTTTTTATGCTTCATTCTCAAAAATTTCTGGAATATTGTGCTTTTTTTTGTTGCTTTTTTTTTTTTTTGGGGGGGGGGGTAATTGTGGCTATTGGCAAAGCAGTTCATTTTGAGTATATCTGGAATTTGTAGTTACACACAAGAATTTCTGTTTCTGTTTTTTTTTATTTGGTCTCTGCATTTTTCTTCCTGGCCCTATCCCCTTGTTTGTTGTTGTTGTTTTTGTTAATTTACCTGCATTTGTCATTTTGGAAACTGAAATTAAATTCATTATTTGGGCACTCAGGTGTCTCTTTTAATTTTTGCCTTCCCCTTTTTTTCTTTCTCTGGTACTGATTTTTCACTGATGATTATCATATTCTTGTCATATTTTTTGTTAACAGATCACCAAAGACCGCATCTACAACGTCTTGCTGTTCATGGATGGGGGGTGGATGGTGGACAGATTCAAGGTAAGATCTCTTTTGATTTTTTTTTAATTTGAGAAATAAATTTCTTGCTTCTGTCATCAGTGGTGGGAGTCTCACAGATGTTTAATTGATTTGTCAGACTGCGGAGAAAGACTGGGCATTGATGTAATGTCAGCAGGATTCACAGAAAGTGTACAGTGTTTTGCCTCTGTGTCAGAGAAGACAGTGGCTCAGTCAACAACAATATCACATGAAATTTGGCCGTTAATTTTCTGTAAATTCAGATTATCAGGTGGGTTTTTTTGTTTTTTTCCAAAGGGGGGAAAATAGCCTTCATTTGGTTGCAAGGGTCATCATTTTCTCTTTCAGTTGCCGCCTTTTTTTTTTGTCTTTTTGCCCTCTTAAGGAGGTAGTCTCTGGATTCATGAATGTCTTATTTGTTTGTGTGTTTTGTTCTTGTTGTATTTTGTTGTTAAAAAATAGCTTTCATGTATTTTCCCTGAAAAAAAAATAGAGAAAACAATTTTTTTTAATGATGATACACCAGCTTGTAAACAGGCAGATAAATGATGCAGATAAATGAACTAGCTCTTATGTGTTTGCCATGAAAAAACCAAACCCAACCAAACCACCCATTCTCGATAATACATAAACTAAAAAACTAGCAGAGTCATAGTCTCAAACCACATGCACTTCCATAGCAGCAGCATTACATCATCCTCATCCTCATCGATGATCATGCAATGATGCATGATAATCATTGGTGATGAGGATGATGTAATGATGCTGCTGTGGAGGAAGTACATCCACTTTGACTGGGTTGTACTCTACGCTTACCGTCATAATATATCCTGGCATCAACCGGGGACTGAATGTAAAAATGTACACGAGTGCTTATTCCATTATCCTCAATATAAAAGAATAAATGGATAAATAAATACCAGTAACAATGCTGATAGTTGAAAAAAAACAAAAAAACACTATCATATGAAATTTGAAATGCTGGTGTATCATCATTTTAAAAAAATGTTTTCTCTATTTTTTTTTTCAGGGAAAATACACGAAAGCTATTTTTCAACAACAAAATACAACAAGAACAAAACACACAAACAAAGAAATATGAAATGTTGTGCCCAAACTTGAGTGCTTATT
>CM060319.1:45990971-45994841 GCA_030674155.1 Stramonita haemastoma | reverse complement strand
GGACAAAAATGAAGTGAAAAAGTTGATTGCTATGGTTTGTTCCATCAGTCTCAACAAATGAAAGGGTAGGAAAAAAAATGGAAGTCTGTATATTGTCTATTGATAGAATGATTACTAGATGTGGTGACTTTCTACTTACTGATATATTAAGACTCACAAATGTTTGAACCAACCAAACCAACTAAGATAGTATAACTACTACTATAAAAAATAATATTCCCTTTGTATTATTTATTATTAGATAGTATGGGTGTTTTTAACTAGCCGACAAGAAAGTGTTTGAATCTTGATTTGATTTGATTTGATTGATTTATTGACCTTATTTTTTTTTTTAAGGTGAAGTTTATACATGTTTTATAAATCATTTATTGATTTAATAAATGCTCACATTTTTTTTTCTAATTGACACCTATTGGCTTTTTGATGCCCCCCTTGAGTCTTCTTCGTTTTGAGTCTTGGGTCCCTTAGCTATTTGAGGAGTCATCGGGCACTGCACAAAAGTTTGAACAAAGCAGTGAGATTTGGGTAGGTTGAACTTGAACTTAAACCTGATGGAGTCTGTCCCTCTCCATGTCATTGATTGCATGCTGGGTATGTTTTAGTCATCCATGTGACCAGCTGTTGCTGACATGTGTACACTTCAGTAAAAGGAGGATGGGTTTTTTTTAATGTGTGCGCTGGATGTTTTGTAGAGAGTGTCATCCATAAGCCTCGCAGAACAATGGGGTCAGAACCACTGTTAACTGCAAGAGATGCCAGAAGTCTTCTAGTCCTAGTCTCAATGGGGAGTTGAACATTTTACCTTTGTTTTATCATCAGATCTTGATAATAGGACTTTGACGATGAGAATATTCCGCTCATTTTTTTCTGAAAACCACAGTGCTTGCTGTAAATTGTTTCACCTTTTTTTTTCTGAATACTTCTCTAGTTCAGTATCTCATTATCTGTGTGCAGTTGCACGGAGGGCTGGGGGAGATGTTGGAAGGAGAGTCCCCAGTCCCCAGAGAGAAGGAAAATGTGCAGACCTTTAAGCGTCGCTAGTACCAACATCGACCTACAGAAATGTATCCTCTTATTTACCTACATTATTCTATGATAATAGTTTGAAAATGAAGTTGAGGTTTTTTTTTAAATATTTAGGAGAGATCCATTGATTATTGATAGACCTGTTGGTGCTGTGGATATGAAGTGTGTGTGTGGAATAATTATAAGCCAAAAAGATGTACTGTATTGGCTTTAGACCTCCCTAGACCTAACTTCATCATATGAGGGATGTAAGATTTCTTTAACGGTTTTAAAGTCCTGATCCGGGATTTGGCAGGATGAAGAAGAATTGAAGAAGTCTTACGGATGAGACGATATAAACGAGGTCCCGTTGTTACACATCACTATTTAGCGCACGTAAAAGAACCCCGGCAAACAAGGTGGGTTGTCCCTGGCAAAATTCTGTAGAAAGAAGCCACTCTGATAGGGAAACAAATACACTTGCATGCAGGAAAAAGAAAGAAAAAAAATTGGGTAGGCGCTGCACATGTGGGCGACGCGCTCTCCCCGGTGGAGGGCAGCCGAATTTCACGCAGAGAAAACGGGCGTGACATAAAGGGGTACAAAATACAAAAAATACCAAAAAAATAATTGCCCCCCCCTGAATCTTGAACTGGGATTTGCCGGGATTTACACACCGTAGATTTTCCATCACGCTGTGATCATCACTATTTTACACATGTCAAAGCTCTATCAGGCTAACAGGTAGAACCCCTGCTAAGACTAAGAGTCTGGAAGTAATTATAGCTGCTGGTATGTACTTAGGAGGAAAAGGCCAGCCAGCATGTGTGTGCCTGACCTGATTTCATGATGGAATACAAAATCTTAGGGGCAGTTTGTGTTCAAAGAATCTGAATGCAAGAGGGTCAATCAGTTTAAAAAAAACACAAAAAAAACGAACAACTACCAAATGACAGGATATATGATATCCCGTCATTGAGCTCGGTGCTTGGGTTGTCTTTTTTTCTTCTTTTTTTTCCTTCCTTAGCTAGAGCTTCAAGGTTCACCAATGGACTTGAAGAGCATTTTTGCATATGTGACGATGCCCCCCCCCCATCCCACCACCGCCACCACACCATTTAGCTAGCCGCATACGATTTCAGGGATTTTTGGTTGTTGTGCGATGTGCTGCGTTGTTTTTTTTTTCTTAATTGAGCTAGCTTTGAAGCTACTGGATGAAGCGGTGGCTCCAGCATTCCCTGCCCAGGCTTTGGCACGCACGCCCGCTCTGGCCTGCTTCGACACAGCCACTGTAAGTAGATCTCATACCTGTTAACATGTATAATGTAGGTTAAAAAGTAGGTACAGGTGTCCCATAAGCTTTGGTCGTAGGGGAGCGAGGTATCAGAGACCTCAACTTCTCATCTCTCACTAGTTTGATACACTACCCCCACCCACAGTCACACAGATTTCTTTCAACAACAAAAAAATGTGAGGTTAACTCTTCCTCCCACCCTTCCAATGGAACTTAATCCCCTGCTCTCCATGCCACACACACACACACACACACACAACACCACACACACAACCCCACACACACACCACACACACAACACACACACACACACACACAGGGGGATGTGTGAGTGTGTACCAATAAGGGTTGGGTGGTTGTGGTGATCTTAAAGGTTAAAACTAAAAAAAACTTCAACTAGGTAGGACTCTTTATTATTAGCGCCAAGACTCGTCAGAGTTGTTACTACCATTAGGTCTGACTGAATAATCTGGAAAAACAAATTAACAGGGATGTATAATTGTGCATATATTATATAATAATGTAAATACGCACAAAAATGTCCCCTTTTTCTTTTGTACAGGTATTGTAGTTTGGCAAGGGGAAGGGAAGACAAATGTCCCCATTTTTTAATGTTTAAGGAGACTTCTGTCACCCTAAAATAAAAAAGAAATCCCAGAATCAGCACTGTAATTTTCTAGTGACTAGTTTGTTAAAGGATAGGATGCCTTATCAGAAAGTAATGTTGACTATTGGGTTTTTGTTTGTGTTTTTGTTTTTTTTTGGGGGGGGGGGGGTTCTTAATTTGTGGACATTTGTGGTTGACAAGAGTAAATCAGTGGAACAATTTCTTGAGTTTGCCATTTTCTGTACTTATACAGATTTACACACACTGAGATTTGCGCAATCACTCATTCATCTGTCTCTGAAAATAACACTTTCTCTGGATCGTGTTTGTCATTAGCACCTCAGCCCTGGAAAGCCCTCCCTAACAGCAGAGGGGGTACATAACTAAACACAAGGGTCCCTTTAAAACTGCAAACACCCAAGTCCTGGAAACCAGCACAATAGGTTAACAGGAAAAGTTAGTCTGGGGAAAATGATTTCAAAGACATGGTGACCATTCATAAGGCTAACATTTCAAAAATGTTTAAACCTGAAAAATTTGTTTTTATTATGTTTTTCTTTTTGGTGTCCTGTTTTTTGTTGGGTTTAAAGAACACGCTTTGTGTTAATTGTTGTTTTTTTCTGTCTGCAGATACCCAAAGAAAGTGTCATCAGCCTCAAAATTTGACATCAGCAATATATACACACCTACCCGTGGGTCTATGAGTGTGGTAAGATGTTTCAGACAGCTTTTTTTTTTCTTTTTTTTTCATGAATAATAAGCTGATCTTCATCTAAATGAATTTGGTGGAAGTGATTCTTTTGGGGAGGGGGGGGAGGCGTTTGCCAAATTTATCCAATTAATGGTTTTGTTGATCTTTTTCCTTTTGATGAATGTTTTAAGTCTTTTTAAAATGAGAGGGATCGTATTATAAGTTATGTTGTTACAATGTGTTCTTTGACTTCTTTTTTTTTCCTTGATTAAC
>CM060319.1:45945971-45985971 GCA_030674155.1 Stramonita haemastoma | reverse complement strand
AGAGACCTCAGCTTTCTCCAGGGGCCAGCATATTGAAGGTGGTGTCCATCACCTCACCACTCGTCGAGCTTTATCCTTCCCTGTCCCTAGAGGGGGTAGGTGCCCATTTACTGCTGGGGTGAACAGGGGGGACTGTGCTAAAAACCAAGGTGCGCAGACAGTCCCACCCACCCACGTGGTAAAAACCACACTCAGTGACATGTTTCATTGACGGTTGGCTGAATAACAGATGTTGTGATTGTTGTCGTGCAGCTTCAACAGGTCTGTACGCTGATTTTGATCAGTGTCTGCGCCAGAACGGACCCCCCCGCATCAAGGGGCTGGGATCTGCTCTCCGATTACGAGACAGCTGTCGCTGAGCGGGGTCTCCATTGTCAGGAAACTCGTCAGACGAGCTCGTCTGGAGTCACAAAATTTATTTTTCTTTTGTCTAGCTGTGTTTTGATTTTATCTGCTTCTGTGCTCCTGTCTGTCTGTCTGTCTGTCTGTCTGTCGCTGTCTGTCTGTCCTGTTCTGCTCTCTCTCTCGCTCTCTCTCTCCTCTACTCTCTCTCCCTCTCTCTTCTCCTCTCTCTCCTCTCTCTCTCTCTCTCTCTCTCTCCTCTTGTTCTTTCTCATCTCCTCTCTCTTCTCCTCTCCTCTCATCCCCTCTTCCTCTCTCTCGCTCTCTCTCTCTCTCACCTCTCTCCTCTCCCCCTCCCCCCCACCCCCACACCTTTTCTCTTTTTTTTTTTTTGTTGCTTACGTATTTTGTACTTCCGTCAACTTTATCCTCTTTGAGAAAAGTACAGTTCTATCTGGCATTTTCTGTCACTCTTTTCATTTTGCGGTATTGTATTTTCATTCTGTCTAGTATTGGTGCTGACTGTTTTACCTTTGGCCTGATTTGAACTTGAATGCATGTGTATTTTGATATAGGTCTTGGCACAGTGCTTACACCAATAACTGACCAAGCTTTTGACCTGGGGTTTGTTTTTAGTTTTTGATGTGGTGACCAACTTGTCTTCAATGATTTCAGATAGTAAACAACTTTCACTGCAAAAACTTATCACAATAAAAAATTTTCCCCTATTTTTTTGCTCTTTTTGTGGTTCATGTAATGTTTGATAATGGATGCGGTCTCCAGCTGGGGAGTTTCACGCTGCTTTCAGCTACTCCCAGCTGCTGTCCATTCCATCCCATCCAGCCCAGCTGGTGCAGATTACAGCAGGAACTGACCACACTTAGACTTGGGGAAAAGAAATCGGCGTCCTTATTTTTAGCACTGGACCCTTGACTGAGTTATGCTGGATTTTGTGCGCTGTGTGTCTAACCCTCCCCAAAAACTCAAGAGGTTTATGGCCAGAACAAATGCAAGGGGTGGGGTTTCTTAGCTTCTGTCTAAAAGCCTTCATGTTCTAGCTTTGCTTAGAGTTTCTGTCTTCTGACAAATATCCTGTCAGGACTTTAAGTTTAAGCCACATGACTGTAAAAGCATGACCAAATTTAAAAATTTTTTATTGGGTGTGTCAGGTTTCAAAAAGACGTACACCTACATTGGATCCTGTTGGACAAGGAGAGGAGCACATGGCAGTTGATCGTGTTCATTGTTCAAAGATCGTCTGTAAGCAGAGGCCTGAAGGAGACACAGCTCATGGACGAGGAGTGCGACATTGGCTTTGGTATCCCAAACAAAGGGTGAGTTGCCTGCACAGTGGGGTTGCACAGTGTTACATGTGGGTGTGTGGTGGGGTGTGTGGGGGGGAACGGATGGGTATTGTGTTGGCAGCTGCCCTGTGTGTGTTTATTTTTTTTTTTTTTATATAATTCTTTTAATCGAGGATAATGGAATAAGCACCCTGTGCTTTTTTACATCCAAATCCCCATGGTAAAGTAGTTTGTCAGTCTTTTATCTGTTCCCACTGGCACACGATGGCCTAAATCCCTTAAAGAAAAGGGAACAGGGTTTAATGTGAGCGCAAGATGTTCTGCTTGCGGTTTGCACACGGGGGGCCTCGGTTTAAAAGTCTCATCCGAAGAACTTTTGTGTGTGTGCCATGTGTGGGAGGGGTGGGGGGATGTTAAGTGAAGAGGGAGATGTTGGGTTGTGTGAAAGATTTGTGTGTCTGATGTGTGTTCCGCCCATGTTTTTAAATATGTTAGTTTTAATGGAGGGTTTTTTACCCCTTTTATCCCTGGGTCACACAGTTTATTTTATTGTGAACCCTTTTGTCAAAAAGGGAAGTAATTTTAAATCTTTCAATAGTCAATACACTAAAACAGAAGGCACTAAATGGGGCCGCTACAGGCTTACGTTATAAAGGGGCGCTAATTGGGCGCAGACAGGGGATAAGGGTTAATAACTGCCGAGATGTTGAATCGCATAGATTGTGTTTTTATGGTCCTTCTAATCATTAAAAAAAAAAGGTTTTCATTTCAGAGGGATTTTATCAATAAAAATAACCCCCCTATTCCAGTTGTTAATTCATCTCCCCAGACATGAGCATGCATGCACCGCACGTACGCACGCTGCGCGCACAGAGTAACATACAAAACCATTTTAAAACAAAGCGCCAAGAAATCACATCCAAATCAAAGCTTACATAAGAAGATTAAGTGAGTTAAAAAAGTGCTGTATTACCAGTACCTTTTGACCTTGAAATTGTAGCTGCTGAAAATATAATGCTAGCATTTGTAATGCCAGTGATTCTGTGAGGAAGAAGTGAAAATTTTCTGAGAAGATGACGTGTCTTGATTTTGTTTTCAGATTATTGAGCTGAGTGAGCAAGAAATTACTTCCAGCTGTTTGAGAAAGATACAGAGCTTAGACAGTGTCAGGTGAGTTGTCAAGTGTTTGTGCTTTATCTCCCTGTTGTTATCTTTGTTTTCCGTCTTCCTTTCTGTGTTTAGGTGATCTTGTGACAACCTAAGTGTCCCTACTGTTTCCATAGCTTATCTTTGCTAAGTGGATTTTAGAAGAAAAAAAAAACAACTTTTGTTTTCTGTTGGTTTTCTTTTTTGCCCCCTTTATTTAGGGAGAAGTGTCTGCCCCTCTACATACTTTTCCTTTACATGACCATTTGTACTGTTTTTTGTTGTTGTTGTTTTTCTTTTTTTTTTTGAAAGGTAATTCAAAATTTCACAAGCTAAATTTGCTAGTGAACTAGGGTGGTGTCAGCATACACAGTGCCTGCTGATGGACAACTGAGAACTCCTTACTCTTGAACTCAAGGCTGTCTTGCTGCCTGCCTACTACTGCTAGTTTTAGTACAGACTTCTATGATGCACTTGCTGAACATTGTGACACATGTTTAGGCCTTATGGGAAAAGAGGATCGGATTCACAAAAGCCCTTCCAGCACTGAATATCTGCTAACAATTACTTCCCCTATCCTGAATTTCTGCACCCGCGCTCTCCCCCTTCAGTCCGTGTCAGCCAATTTCCCGGCGATAACGGTACCAGAGGAGGTTTGTTTATAGTGATCCGTCATGCAGCTAGCTGGCATCAACAGACTTTTGAAAATAGTTTTGATACAGCAAACACTGCTTCTCCTTTCCCACAAGAATGTTTACAAAGCTTCGTGTGTGTGTATGTAAAACTTACCTTGGTACCCATTTAACACTCTCTTGTACCTCAGAAACCCGGGAATCAAAGGAAAGTTTGGTTGCGCTGGTTTTCCTCCTTACAGGACTGAAAGGTAGCAGAAAGCTGAGCCGGAAAGCAGGTTTGCCGTAATGAAAGGGTTAATTAAGTGTGTACAGTGTTTAACTGGTGGTTTGGTGGTGTTGTGTAGCTGGTGGTGGACTGGCTGGAGAACTGTGCCCGGGAAGATCTGGATGAGGTGGCTGACAATGTCAAGTTCTTCACAGACCGCCCGGTCGTTTGGTGAGTATTCAAAAAATTTTTTTTTTTTTTTTCAAAACAAGAAACAGTATCTTTCAATTGATTTCAGAGGTAATGATAGGACGATTCACAGCACACAAGTTCAATATCACTCAGTCCAGAGTGCTAAATTTAGCATGCCCCTCCCTTTTACCTTGTCCAAGTGTGGACAGTTCCTGCTATAATTAGCACCAGCTGGCCCCATCTAGGTTGGGATGGGATGAAATAATTAGCCTCTGAGAGGAGCTGAAAGTGGGAGAAACTGACTGCTGTGGACATTTTAAAACTTGACTCTTACAAAGCATAGAAGCTCTTTTCGAAACATTCCCCCAAAATAATTATTAATTATCACCAGTATAAAGGAGAAAGTGTATTTGCTGATAGTTGTCAGCTGAAGCTCTCTAATGATGTAACTTGGTTTTTGGTAGTAAGTGCTTTGGAGTCATTATAAATTCATCACTGTCCAACGGTTTTTTCTCTCCATCAGTGCATTCAGGGTTTTAAAAGTTGAAGCAGAATGGCTTTGAAAACTGAATACATTTTCGTAATGAAAATGGTTTTCAGTATTTGTTTTTTATGTGGAGAGAGAGAGAGTGTGTGTTTTTTGTGTGTGAGTGTGTATGTATACATGCATGAGTGGAGTTAATGTATGTGAATGCATACACACACATGTACTCACACACACACACACACACACACACACACACACACTCACACCACACTCACACTCACACACACACACACACACACATTTGCATAAGTCTGTATAGTTCATATCCTAGTCATCTTGATGATAGTTATACTCATAAACAACCATATCCATGCATAATGAAATGGAAATGACTATTCACATGTACTGTAGCCTACATGTGTGCCTGTGATTGCCTGCAGGGAGAAACAACACTTCACCACCTTCAGAGTCGAAAGAAAGGAACGTCAGTGAATGCAGAAAGACCCCTTGTGAATCAGCTGGTAAGCAGTGCTCTTGTTTCTTGTCAACTTTCCCTGTCTGTATCCCGGTTTGGGGGCATTTTTCCCCCTCCTGTTCCTTGGTTAGAGCTGTGCGGTTCACCTTACTTTTACTTTAGCCGTCCTCTTGTACCATCTAGGGCGTTGAGGGGAGTGTGTGAGGTTCACCAGTTGTGATATTTTTTGCGTATGCAACCATTTTTTGCCCATATTTTTGGTAGTGCATTTTTACTTCAGGGATGACGTCTAAACATGACACCAGACTGCAGTGTGTTTTTTAGATATATTTTTTTGTCATCCATTCTGACCAGCACGAAATGGTCTGCTCTGAAATGCAGAACAGGTTTTAGCACACACAAGCACTCGGTTTAGAGTCTCATCTGAAGGACTTTCATGGGTGTGCAGTCAGTGTTGATGTTAACTCGAGGGGGAAAATGCCCCTGAACAGGCATCTCGGTGGCAGTTCGATTCTGGGCTTCCAAATCTAACCACTGTGCCATCTTACTCCCCTGGGTGTGGGAGCACTATTGCCAAGTAGTTATAGAGTGTCAGACTCCTGATTCAATAGTGAACTGAAGGCCCAGGCTCGAGTCCCTACCAAACTGTCTGAGGAGGTTGTTTTTGTTTTTTTTCTTTGGATTAACAGTCTTGCCTGCATATGCTGATAGAAGTGTAAACCAAGACCCTGTGTGTGAAAGCACATAGCAGCACCTTATACAAACACATTAATTAGCCCTCTGCTGCTGACCTTTTAGACTTAGTAAAAATAACTACGTAAAGACCATATCGAGAGAAGTAAATCCGCAACACATGCACCCCCACTACAAATGTACATCAATTAAACAAAAAAATCTTTCACTTAGTTCCCCTATTTTCCTCTGCCTTCCTTCCTCTCTGTCTCAGAACATCTTGCGTACATTGTTAAATCCTGTTCTGCCTTTCGTAAGAGTAGGCCATTGTGTGCCGGTGGGAACAGATGACAGTATTTGCAAAACTGCATACACATGGGGACCGGATGGGAAAAAAAAGCACATGAATGCTTATTCCGTTATCCTCGATATAAAAGCAGTGTTGATTCTAGGGTGCGCCCTTGCGGGATTCCCGCATTTTTTTCAACTTTGCCACAAAATAATGTGACCAGTGCGCCCTAACGGACGCAAAAAAACTGTGGATAGCGCATATTTGAACAAACAGTGCGCCCCCGCAACTGCCGTTTGTATAGTTTCAAAATAGCGCTACATGCGTTGGTCATTACGTTGATACCCCAGGGACAGCAGGATGCACTGATTAGCGCCTACAGTCATCACAATCGCTACAAAGCGGCTGGTCTGACGTCATTTTCCTACTCATTTACGTCATTACATCATTTTTCAAAGGAGCCATGACTCCTGAAACAAGGGATGTCATTGTGACAGAGATCGTTAGTGGTGTTAGTGGAAGAGGCAGCGTCCCAGCAGGGTTCAAAGCTGATAGACCTAAGAGTTTTCAAGGCAGTTTTTCAGATCTGGCTAGACAAGTAGCCTGTGCTTGGCAACAATAATGATGGCATAGGGTTAGACTATCCCTGGATATCAAAAATGACTTTGACCCCCCCCCCCCCTCTCTCTCTCTCTCTCTCTCTCTCTCTCTCTCTCTCTCTCTCTCCTCTCTCTCTCTCTCTCTCTCTCTCTCTCTCCTCTCTCTCTCTCTCTCTCTCTCTCATATGGTAAGGGGGGGGGGAGAGACTGATTTTAGCTCTTGCCTCTTTTTTCATCTAGATCCAGCTCTCTCTCCAACTCAAAATGTGGAAATACAAATTTTACTTTGACTCTCTCTCTCCTTCCCTACCCCCCTCCTCTCTCTCGCTGTCTCTCTGTCTCTGTCTCTCTGTCTCTGTCTCTCTCTCTCATATACAAACAATGCATCTCCTGTATCTATGTAGTTTGTATCCCTCCACATCTGAATGTACCACAATCTCCCCCCCCCCTTTTCTCCCCCCATCTCCCCCAAATTCTCTCTCTTTCCTGTGTAAGAAAATCATTTTACAGACCAGCTGCAATACATAAGGTGTATATTAAATCCTGTCTGCCTATATACCATCTTGTTTGTTTTTGTTTCTCATTCTTGAAAAATAGCAGAAATCAGAGTACTAACAGTATTATGAGCAAAATATACTACTTATTACTTGTTCCCTTTTTTATGAAGAAAAAAGGGGGGAGGGGGCAAATGCCCCCTTTTTTTCATTTCAGGGGGCCCTTGGGCCCCCTTTTTTGAAATCCTAGAATCAACACTGTAAAAGAATAAATAGATAAACGAATAAAAAATAAATATCTCCCATTCTTCCACGGTGTCCCGGCCTGTCTGTTGCCCCCCACCTTCACCACCCCCCACCCCACCCCCTCCAGTCCCTCTCTCTTCCTCTCCTCCTTCCAGCTGTGCCTGTAAATGTATGTGACCTTAATTTAAGATAATCTGTTGCAGGATCCGGATGCTCCGATCCGCCAGAAGCGATACCTGGATGACCTTGACAAGGAGGACGAGCAGCGTCTGCTTCAGCATCTGTTTATGTGCCTTCGAGCCGGACAGCTGGAGAAGGTCAGTCCTGGGGATTCCCAGGAGTTGTAGGATGGATGGATGGATGAATCCCCGCACTCTGTGAGCACTTGGGAGAGGGATGGGCCCTGCCAGGTTCAAGCTCAGTGAAGATGCATTACTTGCAGAGTTAAGTCGGTTCACAGAAAAGGGAAAAGTCGGCATTTGAAAATGAGGAATGCCTTACTTTTGTAAGGCCTTGACAGTCTCAAAGAATGAGGATTTTACTCTTTAGTGCTTTAAAAATAAGTACTGACATTGTATAATTTATTTAAAATATACGTTTTATTTAGATCCCTGATAAGTTATGTCTGGTGTGAATCAGACCCAGGAGCTTTGTTCTGTGTGTGTACAGACTCAGGATCTTTGTTCTATGTGTGTTCAGGTCCAGCTTTGTTCTATGTGTGTGTTCAGACCCAGCTTTGTTCTGTATGTGTGTTCAGACCCAGGATCTTTGTTCTATGTGTGTGTTCAGGCCCAGCTTTGTTCTGTGTGTGTGTGTTTAGGTCCAGCTTTGTTCTATGTGTGTTTAGGTCCAGCTTTGTTCTCTGTGTGTGTTCAGGCCCAGCTTTGTTCTATGTGTGTGTTCAGACCCAGCTTTGTTCTGTGTGTGTTCAGACCCAGGATCTTTGTTCTATGTGTGTTCAGACCCAGGATCTTTGTTCTATGTGTGTGTTCAGGCCCAGGATCTTTGTTCTGTGTGTGTTCAGGCCCAGGATCTTTGTTCTCTGTGTGTGTGTTCAGACCCAGGATCTTTGTTCTGTGTGTGTGTTCGGGCCCAGGATCTTTGTTCTGTGTGTGTGTTCAGGCCCAGGATCTTTGTTCTATGTGTGTGTTCAGACCCAGGATCTTTGTTCTGTGTGTGTGTTCAGGCCCAGGATCTTTGTTCTATGTGTGTTCAGGCCCAGGATCTTTGTTCTGTGTGTGTGTTCAGACCCAACTTTTTATTTTATTTTATTTTTTTAATTATTGTATTTATTCTTTTACATCGAGGATCATGGAATAAGCAAACATATGCTTTTTTACATCCAGTCCCCATGTGTATGCAGTTTTGTAAATGTCATCTGTTCCCACAACACACATTGGCCTACTCTTACGAAAAGCGTAACAGGATTTAACATATGCGCAAGATGTTCTGCATGCGTTCGCACACGTGGCCTCGGTTTATAGTCTTATCTGAAAGACTCTTGGGGGGAGAGGAATCAGCACTGATGTTGACTCCAGAGGAAAAATCCCTTCGACCGGGAATCGAACCCGGGTCGTCAAATTGCGAGTGCAATGTTCTGACAACTAGGCTTTGTTCTGTGTGTGTGTGTTCAGGCCCAGGATCTTTGTTCTGTGTGTGTGTGTTCAGACCCAGGATCTTTGTTCTATGTTTGTGTTCAGGCCCAGGATCTTTGTTCTGTGTGTGTGTTCAGGCCCAGGATCTTTGTTCTATGTGTGTGTGTTCAGGCCCAGGATCTTTGTTCTATGTGTGTGTGTTCAGGCCCAGGATCTTTGTTCTCTGTGTGTTCAGGCCCAGGATCTTTGTTCTGTGTGTGTGTGTTCAGGCCCAGGAATTATGTCAGAGCTGCGGCCAGGCGTGGAGGGCAGCGACCCTTGAGGGGTGGCGGCTGTATCACGATGCGAACCGTCAACGCCTGCAGGCCACCATCACCCCCGTCACCGGCAATCCGCAGCGCGACATCTGGAAAAGTGTGTGCTGGAGAATGGCTGCTGAGGTAAAAACAGTTTATAGGCCTAGATGTGTGTGGTGTGTTAGGGAGAAAATTTGTGTGTTATGGTATTCTGTTCAGCTTGTAACAGTCATGGACTTAACTCTCTGGATATGTTGGTGCATATAACTTTAAATTGTAGCCATAAAGATTGTAGGAAAATCAGTGGTTAAATGTTACATGAACTTGTAAAATAGTAACTTGATGATAAGCAATAAATTATGTACTTTTTTTTTTATTGAACAGAAGTAATGTGCGAAGTGCAAGCCATATAGGCTCTTTACATTTACAATTGTGAAAGTTATGATATTGTCCCATTTGTTTTATGGAGCCACAAGTTTTGATACTGGAAGTAATAGATACTTTGTGTCTGGTCAATTGTATTTGAAGTGGTGGATTGTCTTTTATGAAGGTAAGGCTTAATGCTTTGGATTTTGCTTTGTGGATAGCTCATGGGGTTTTTTTTGGTGAATTTTAATAGTCAGTGGGTTTACAACCCAGGAATGGCTTCTGTGACCAGGTAGACTTTTAAGCAACACAGAATAAATGAATGAATGTCTGATTTTGATAGAGTGCGTCCCACAGCTGTCAGTTTCCCCCATTTTCAGCTGCTCACAGCTGCTATCCATTCCAACCCATCCCACCCCAACCCAGCTGGGGTCATCCGGTGCTAATTATAGCGGGAACTGACCGCACTTGGACTTGGTAAAAAGAAGGGGTGCGCTAATTTTAGCACTGGACACTCGACTGAGCTGTGCTGGATTTGTGTGCAGTGATCCAATTTTTGACACCCCCACAGCTGTGATTTTCTGTTGTGTGTCCCTCCAAGCGTCGTCTTTCTTCTGTGCAGGGCAAATACAACCCCTTTGAAACTGCAATCTACAGCGTCTTCTGTGCAGGGCAATACGACCTCTTTGAAACTGCAATCTACAGCATCATCTGTCTTCTGTGCAGGGCAAATACGACCCCTTAGAAACTGCTATCTACAGTGTCATCTGTGCAGGGCAAATACGACCCCTTTAAAACAGCAATCTACAGTGTCGTCTTTCTTCTGTGTAGGGCAAATATGACCCCTTTGAAAGTGCAATCTTCAGCGTCTTCTGTGCAGGGCAAATACAACCCCTTCGAAACTGCATTTTTTCTTCTGTGTAGGGCAAATACGACCCCTTAGAAACTGCAAAAAATCTACAGTGTCGTCTTTCTTCTGTGCAGGGCAAATACGACCCCTTCGAAACGGCCATCTACGCGGTGCTGAGTGGCAACCTGAAGAGCGTGTTGCCAGTGTGCCACTCGTGGCACGACTACCTGTGGGCCTATTTCCGCACACTGGTGGACGTCAAGGTGGAGCAGGAGATCCGTCTTCGCAGCATCACCTTCCGCACCCCTGTGGACCTGCCCCCGCAGTACTGGGATTGTCTGTGAGTTTGGGGGGGGGGGGTTTGTTTTGGGGGGGAGGGGGGGATTGTGCATTTGTTATTTTTTGTTTTGGGGTTTTTTTGGGGGGAAGGGGATTGTCTGTGGGTTTTTTTTTTTTTTGTTTGGTTTTTTTTTTGGGGGGGGTTGTCTGTGCGTTTGGGTTTTTTTTGTTTTTTGGGGGGGGGGATTGTCTGTGAGGTTGTTTTTTTGTGTTGTTTGGGGGGGGGGGGGGGGGGGGGGATTGTCTGTGTATTCGGTTTTTTTTTTGGGGGGGATTGTCTGTGCGTTTGTTTTTTTTGTTTGTGGGGGGGGGGGATTGTCTGTGCGTTTGGTTTTTTGTTTTGGGATTTTTTGGGGGGAGGGGTGCACAGCTGCCAGTTTCCCCCACTTTCAGCTCCTCTCAGTAGCTAATTATCCCGTCCCAGCCCAGCCCAACTGTGGCCAGCTGGTGCTATTTTTAGCAGGAGCTGACCAAACGTGGACTAGGTAAAAGGAAGGAGCGCCCTACATTTAGCACTCTTGACTAGGCCTTGCTGAGTGATGTCGGATTTGTACGCTTGGGGGGGGGGGGGGGGGGGGGGGGGGGGACTGTCTGTGAGTTCACCTCAAGTCAGGTCAAGTCAAAAACACTTTAACCCTCTTAGTCCCGTAGGGGGATTCACCAGGGTTGAATAATTGCCCCCCTTGAGTCCCAAACCCGGGATTTACACACAGTAGATTTCCATCACACTGTGGCCATCACTAATTGCTGCCACATACTAAAGCTCTTATCAGGTTAGAGGTAGAAACCCTGCTAAGAGTCTGGAAGTAATTATAGCTGCTGGTATGTACTTAGAAGGAGGAAAAGGCGAGGGAGCAAGTGTGCTTGACCTGATTTCGTGATGAAATGCGAAATCTAGGGGCAGTTTGTGTTCAGAGACACTGAATGCAAGAGGGTTAATCATCTCTGAAGGGCAATTACAATACTGACAGGCATATTGATATGAATCATAATCAAGAGACACAAGATAGCTACATTTCATATTTGTTCAAACATTATGTGCTTCAGATAAAAATATCACAAGCACTCACGTCATTTAGTGTGGTAATGGTTATACTGGTTTATTCAAGAAGGAGGGGGGGTGGCAGGGTGGTTAATACTTTTGCCTGCCAACAAGTAAACCGCAAGGTTCTTAGTTTGATCCCTGGCCTCACCTTTTCTTCCCAGTTTGATGAAAAAATCAAACTGAATGTCGAAAGTCCTTTGATGAGACTATCAACTGAGGCCCCATGTACAAACACAAGCAGTAAACATAAACATAAAGATTTACAAAGCTGAGAATGTTTACAATGATGAGAACCCCAAAACACTCTTAATTTTGTAAATCTCTGTGCAAAGATTACAGCTATGCTTAGTATACAGTATAGCACAGCTGTACAGACAAGCATAATCAGCTGTGTGTTTTAGTAATAGGTTCACAGCACACTTTATCCTGTGAAGAATCTTTCCATCAGGTATACACATCTAACAGGGACCTGTGAACATCATCAGCATTATGCTTTGGCAACAGATGCATGATGAGGGGTGAGTCGTGTCAGGTTTTACTTCCCCAAAACACTGCCTGAAAAGTCAGTGCAGAACCCTGCTGACTTATGAAGAAGGGGGATGGGATAGCCTAGTGGTCAGAACATTGCGCTCGCAATTTGACGACCCAGGTTCGATTCCTTGGAGTTAACATCAGTGCTGACTCCACTCTACCCAAAAGTCCTTCGGGTGAGACTGTAAACTGAGGCCCAGTATGCGAACGCACGCAGAACATCTTGCTCACACGTTAAACCCTGTGCCACTTTTTGTAGGAGTAGCCCATTGTGTGCCGGTGGGAACAGATGACAAGATTGACAAAACTGCATACAGACAGGGACTGGATGTAAAAAAGCACACGAGTGCTTATTCCATTATCCTCGATATAAATGAATGAATAAATAGAAGTCAGATAGAGAAGTCAAGTCAGTAGGTGTGTTGACGTACTATTGTGTGATGGTGATAGTTACCTGTGGGCATCATGACAGATTTGTGATGGCTGGTGATGGTGTGTTACAGCATTGAACCTGTCCAGGTGTTTGAAGCCATGCAGGCCTGTCCTGATCAGGTTGGTAGCTATTTTCTTTCTTTTTTATAGTCTGTGCCATCAGAAATTTGAGACTGTTGCTGCAAAAGAGTGCTAGTATTTCAGAAATCAAGTTTGAGTAAATCTGTTAAAGGTTGCAAATGAATGGAAATTTTAATTTATGGTTTTGATTCATTATTGCTGTTTCTGTTGGTTTTTTGTCAGGTTTTTTAAAAAGTTTTGTTTTGAGAGTGGTTTTCAGATTCCTAGATGAATTTCTTGTCCACATCTGAAAAAAAAGTATATGTGAGTTGTGCTGCAACCTTCAAACATCCAGTTTCTTTATAAAAAAAATAATTTAATTTAAAAAGTCAGTTTTCCACTCTGGAGAGAATACTCACTCCAAGTCTAGAGAAACATTTTTCTTTTAGTTTGTTTTGTCAGTGTCCGCATTCACATGGATTCTGATGTCAGCAGTGGCTTCAGTCTGGTGGGGCATAAAAGAAATCAGGCTTGGCATCCTGTTGCAACTATGCTCTGAAGAGACTATAAACTGAGGCCCCATGTGCGAATGCACGCAGAACATCTTGCGCACATGTTAAAGCCTGTTCCTCTTTCGGTAAGAGTTGACCATTGTGTGCCGGTGGGAACAGATGACATTTACAAAACTGCATACACACGGGGACTGGGTGTAAAAAAGCACAGGAGTGCTAATTCCATTATCCTCGATATAAAAGAATAGATTATGAACTCTTTGCTGTGAAGGAAGAAAAGCAGCAGACAAGGTGATCAGTAACTGTAATGAATGTGTTATTAGCATTGAAAGATGAGCAAGTTTCTTGTGTTTCTAAGATACTGCACACAAATAATAATAATACAAATCTGAATCATACAGCGATGTTGGTGTCATACTTAGTGTCAGATTTTTTTTATTTCAGGTAACTTTTTTTTTTCCTTTTTAAGATAATGATCATTTGCTTCAAAGTTATTCTTCTAGCTCTCTGGGCTCCTAGTTTGTAGAGGAGTAAGCTGTTAATTGGCATTTGTGTGTGTGTGTGTGTGTGTGTGTGTGTGCATATGTGTGTGTATGTGTGTGTGTGTGTGTGTGTGTGCACTTGTGCGTGCGTGCATGTGTTACAGCTCATCCGGTCAGAGTGTGAACAATGCTACCACGTCATTCAGAAACACATCATCCTCGGGAATATAGCTGGTGAGTACTGATATCTTTTTCCCTTTTTCAGTATTCATTTGTAGGCCTGCATTCAATCATCACCTCTCTGCAAGGAAGGAATGGAATATGTACAGTGGCAGATCAAATTTACTTTAACCTGTTGAAAATATTCTGATTGTTGTTGTTTTGCCACTGTAAGTACAAGTGCAAGCATGCTTGCACCCTTGTGCATGCTTACGTGCATTTGTGATTGAGATTCGGAATATTTTATTGCCATGAAAGTCTCATAGACTTAAATTGACTTAACAAAAAAGAAAAGTCATTTGATAATCATTTAATAAAACAAAGTGGCTGTGTATGCACACATGCTTGCGTGCATTTGTGATTCAGATTCAGAATATTTTATTACCATAAAAGTCGCACAGAAATTTGATACAACAAAAAAGAAAAGTCATTTTATAATCATTTAATAAATCAAAGTGGCCATGTGTGCACACATGCTTGCGTGCATTTGTGATTCAGATTCAGAATATTTTATCACCATAAGAGTCACATAGACTTATTTCATACAACAAAAAAGAACAAATATTTTTATAATCATTTAATAAATTTTATCAAAATGGCTATGTGTGCGTGTGTGCGCGCGCATGTGTGTTTGTGCATGCGTGCGTGTGTGTGTGTGTGCGTGCGTGCTTATGCTGGTGTGCATGTATGTGTGTGTATGTGTGCATGTGCGTGCATGTGTTTGTGCATGTGCATATGTGTGTGTTTGAGTGCGTGTGCTTGCATGTATTTTATACTTGTGTGTGTGTGTGTATGCGTTGACAGCTCTGGTGGATGTGATGTACGACTGGGTGCACAAGGACCGCAAGAGTCTTCCCCACCACCTGCTTCGCTTCATGGCTCACCTGGTGCTCTTCCTCAGGCGCATCGGGCAAGACATCAACGTGAGTCTCTCACCAACACGCATCAGCATTAATCCGGCTTAAACGCTAACTTTACAATCAATGTAACTAGTAAACATCATCATACAATAAGAATCTGCTTAAACACTAACTTTGCAATTAATAGAAATAGTAAACGCCATTTACTATAAGAATCTGGTAATGGGACTACGACATAATGACAATACAGTTTCTCTCAATGATGTATCTCTTGTATCATGTCACGCAGGACTTAATGACAGTACAGTTTCTCTCAATAATGTGTCTGTTGTGTCACATCATGCAGGACTTAATGACAGTACAGTTTCTGTCAATAATGTGTCTGTTGTGTCACATCATGCAGGACTTAATGACAATACAGTTTCTCTCAATAATGTGTCCGTTGTGTCACATCATGCAGGACTTAATGACAATGCAGTTTCTCTCAATAATGTGTCTGTTGTGTCACATCATGCAGGACTTAATGACAATACAGTTTCTCTCAATAATGTATCTGTTGTGTCATGTCATGCAGGACTTAATGACAATACAATTTCTCTCAATAATGTGTCTGTTGTGTCATGTCACGCAGGACTTAATGACAATACAATTACAATACAATTTCTCTCAATAATGTATCTGTTGTGTGACATCACGCAGGACTTAATGACAAAACAGTTTCTCTTAATAATGTGTCTGTTGTGTGACATTACGCAGGACTTAATGACAATACAATTTCTCTCAATAATGTGTCTCTTGTGTCACGTCACACAGGACTTAATGACAATACAGTTTCTCTCAATAATGTGTCTGTTGTGTCGCGTCACGCAGGAGAAGCTGTGCACTGTGATCCTGGAAGCCTACGTGGAGCAGCTGATCGAGAGCGACCAGAAGCCGCTGATCGCTCACTATGTCTGCGCCCTGCCTCCCCTCAGCAGATCCAGTGGTACGCTCACTTCTTGGAAGGTGAGTGTTGCCTGTGTTGGGTTGCGTTGTGTTGTGTTGGATTGGATGGAGTGGGTTGTTGGTGTTGTGTTGGAGTGAATCTGTCGGTGTTGTGAATTGGAGTGAGTGCTGACTCCACTCCCCCGAAAAGTCCTTTGGATGAGACTATAAACCAAGGCCCTGTGTGCGAACACACACATAACATCTTGTGCATATTTTAAATCCTTTTCTGCTTTTTGTAAATGAGTAGGCCGTTGTGGGACAGATGACAAAGATTTACAAAAACTGCATATACACGGGGACTGGACGTAAGAAAGCACACGAGTGCTTGTCCCATTATCCTCGATATAAAAGAATAAGTAAATGAACAACAACAAACAGATCAACCAAATCACGAGTTGTTTGGAACGACCTCCCTCTCTCCCTCCGGCAAAAGCCTACTTATGACACTTTTAAATCCAACCTCAAGACACACTTATTTCAAACCTAAGATTTTCTCCTTCTGTTTCCATCTCTTATTTGTCCCTGCCTTCAACATCTACCTGCCAAAGTGTAAGTGTGTGTGTGTGCGTGCATGTGTGCGTACATTCGAATTTGCTAAAAACTATAAATTGTTACTGATTGCTTGTGTGTTGTATAGGTCAAACACAAGCGCTTTGATTTGTTTTTACAAGATATAGCGCTCTATAAATTCCGTGTATTATTATTTTTTATTATTCTTATTACCCCAGGGGTGAAGGGTCAGGAGGAGCGTCAGAACTGTTTGTACCTGGCGGAGGAGGCGGGACTGGACGTGGCTGCCATCACCAAGCGGGTGGTGGAGAACATCCGCAACAGGGACGCCCCCGTAGTCAGCCTGGACACGTCCATGGCCATCAACGTCGGCATCTCCGAGGTGAGGGTTTGGGGTTTTTTGGGGTGGGGTTTGTTGGGGTTTTTTTTTTGTAGTGTTTGGTTTGTGCTGAAGCTGATAGGCCGGTATGTTGTGCGATTTCCTTGTCTTTTTCTCAATTGTTGTGCTCTGTTCTTGTCTTTTTCTCTATTGTTGTGCTCTTTTCTTGTCTTTTTCTCTACTGTTGTGCTCTTTCCTTGCCAATTTCTCTACTGTTGTGCGCTTTCCTTGCCTTTTTCTCTATTGTTGTGCGCTTTCCTGTCTTTTTTCCCCCTCTCCTCTGTTGTGCGCTTTCCTTGCCCTTTTTCTCTATTTGTGTTTTGCTTTCCTGTCTTTTTTTCCTCCTCTCCTCTGTTGTGCGCTTTCCTTGCCTTTTTCTCTATTTGTGTGCACTTTCCTGTCTTTTTCTCTATTTGTGTGCACTTTCCTGTCTTTTTCTCTATTGTTGTGCACTTTCCTGTCTTTTTCTCTATTGTTGTGCACTTTCTTGTTCCCCCCCCCCCTCTATGTTGTGCACTTTCCTGTCTTTTCTCTATTGTTGTGCACTTTCCTGTTTTTCCCTCTATGTTGTGCACTTTCCTGTCTTTTCTCTATTGTTGTGCACTTTCCTGTCTTTTTCTCTATTGTTGTGCGCTTTCCTGTCTTTTTCTCTATTGTTGTGCACTTTCCTGTCTTTTTCTCTATTGTTGTGCACTTTCCTGTCTTTTTCTCTATGCATCTCCGAGGTGAGGGTTTGGTTCGTGCTGAAGCGGATAGGCCAGTACGTTGTGCACTTTTCTGTGTTTATGGGCTGCTGTAGTGTAGCTCAGCACCAGTCTTCACTGTCCACTTTGACTTGACTTCTCCCTTACCTCCCCAAGGAATCTTTGCAACACTGCATTCAAACTTTCACACAGTGTTTTGGCAGTTTAAAACCCTTTGCTGGGCACTGTTCTAAAGTGCTTGGCCCCTGTCTTTGGCAAAACGCTCAAAAGCACCTGGAAATATGACCAGGACGTTACAGTGTTCATACAACTGAAATTCATGCCATTCTCACTTGGAATCTTATGAAAATAGAAGCAGCAAGACTTCCCACAATTCCATTCATGTGCATTTTGCAAATGGCGGCGATTGGGGTAAGTTTGTAGCAAATTTTGGAGGAGAATAACTTAAGTTTTTTCCAAGATGGATATCTTTGAATCTGACATTTACTATCATTTTTGTGGCTTAGGGAATAAGGGGGGGGGGGGGGGGGGGGGTGAGGGTTAAAAAAGAAAGAAGGCTTTTACGTGAAAGAAAACTCCCTGTGAGACCTGTATCCAGGCTCAAATATTGGTGTAAGTGATCGTAGTAGCATATGTACTTGTTTATAGCACTTGACAGTTTCTTTCCCCACTATGTCAAGCTTGTGGAGGGGATGCATTGACTAGTTTAACTTTAAGAGAGCTTTTGCAGATTTGTGTCAGTTTTTCACGTGTCTATATGATAAATGTACAGGAGCAAAAAGGAAAACTTAGCAACAGAAAACGCCAGAAGAACAACTTTTTTTCTTCTTTTGCTGAGCCGGAGATCTGCCTACCATGTAAATGTATGGATTCCATGATGAATCCACGTAGTGTTGCTTCAACTGTTTTTCTCTGCTGCTTGCACCTCCACTTTGACTTGAAGGTAATGCCTTCTGCAACTGCTGTTGTGTGTTGTTGAAATGCAGTCCTCGTTTGTGCAGGATGACAGACAGAAAATCGAAGCCATCGACTGGCTAGTGTTTGACCCGGCACAGAGAGCAGAGGCCTTGAAACAAGCCAATGCCGTCATGAGAGCCTTCATTGGTATGGGTTTTTGTTTGTGGGGTTTTGTTTGTTTGTTTGGGTTTTAAAAAAAATAAATTTTTAATCCATGTTCTGGTTTTATTTTCATTGTCTCCTCAGTAATATGACAATAGAGTTGGCACGGAGATTGTTTAACAGTGCTTCCAGGATTTTAGATAAATTTATTTTTTAAAACAAGAGTAATTTTTTTAAAGTAATGTTTTCAATACTGGGAAATGATTACAGTTTTCATAAACAGTCGAAAGAAAGTTGTACTTACGACTTACACATATCTCTCACTTGTTTTTGAGTACATACATGTTTTTTTTTGTTTCAGTACTGAAAAAACACAATGCTGCACGAGAAGTGTTCAACAAACTGCCCACTGACAGCATTGACGTTGTCTACAAGATCTGGCATGCTAAGGTAGGGAGTTACTACACCCATTTGTTTCAGAGCATATTTACACAAAAGTTCTCATTTTGTCTCTGTATATTCGTCAAAGCACAACTCAACTGTCTCCATCGCTGTTATCATCAGTAGGAGCTCCACGCAGTGCCACCAGGGTTCGCCATCCCTCTGTCTCTGCTGAGTTCTACCATATCCTGTAGCTGATCCACGCCTCCCTCCCCCCAACCCACTGATCTCAATGATGTTGGTGATGTAGAATGTTCATGGTCTGCCTCTTTTCCTTCAGCCCGTAACCTTATCTTGGAGAACGGTTGTCATCAGATTTTTCTGTGCATTTCATGCAAACAGAAACATATATTTGCATTTTGGTCATGGGACTTCATCATATCATCTCATCTCATCAGAAAGATTTGTATTCAGACTACCATTCTTGGTTAGAGGTTGGGAGGGAGGGTCATGCTTTAGCTTTCTAGATTCACTGGGAGTCACTGAGCGATGACAAGCATCAGGTCTTTGTCTGCAAACCTGGTCTTCCCAAGCATAAAGACAAGTGAGGAAAGTAGGTTGGTGTGCATGGAAGTTGACCCTATCATAAACATCTCCACGCTTCTCTAAAAACTGCCAGGATTTAACCCCACGACTCCAAAAACATCTGAGAGGAGAAGCTTCTTGCCTTACACATTCATCTGGTGTGCATGAAGTTATGGCGTTCTTGAAAATTTCACCTGATTGGTCATTCCCAGTTCCACAGCACACACACATTCAAATATGTCGCCTATCCCTGAAGTTGGGATGTATCTACCTTAAATGGTGGGTAAAACCAGTTGCATGTGCAAAATTTCACCATTCATGAACCTGGGAGACCTGTTCAAGGTATGAAACATACTACATGCATTACTTTTAGGAGAATCAAGCTGAAGTGTTTTTTTTCTAATATTTTTTAAAAAACTGATATTTTTTTAAATCAGTTTTTTAAAATAAGTTTTTTTTGTTTTTTTTTAAATCATGTTTTTAAGTTTATAGTTAGAATTTTACAGTTTGATTTTCTGTTATTGTGTCATTGGTTCTTCCTGGTTTCCAGACGGGGTCCACCAGTTTGCCTCCCTCTGACGACAATGCTCTGCGGGAATACATGTGCATGCAGGCATACCTGGTAACTTAGATCTCTTATTTGTGTGTGTTGTGTGTGTGCAAGGTTGTGTGTGTGTGTGTTTGCATGCTTGCACCCATCTGTCAAATGTTTGTATTTCTATTTGTTTGTGGTGTGTGTGTGTGAGTTTGTATTGTGTGTGTGTGTGAGTTTTGTGTGTGTTGAATCATTCGTGTGCTTGTGCCCATCTGTCTTTGTGTGTGTGTTTTTGTGTTTGTCACTTTCAACGTGTATGTAAGAGAGAGTAAGAGAGAGTGGGGTGGGTGGGGGGATTGTGTGCTTTTTTATATACAAGTTTGTTTTATTTCAGGCATGTCAGACAACATATTGTTCATTCATAACCATTTTTACCTGTATTGTCTTGGGAGTTAAGTTTAAAACAGCTCATTCTTTTTCAAATTTAAACAAAGATTTAGAAAAAAGACGCAACATGAACCATTGGACATGAGTATTCAGTGGTGAAACAAGTGTACATCTCAGTATTCAGAGAGAGAGAGAGAGAAAGAGAGCTTGAAAACTGGATGAATTCTACACAGCATGTGATGAAAGTTAGTGTCACAATGTTTATGAAAACAAGAATATTACATAAGCCATAACATGGATATTCAGTGGTGAAACAAGTGTACATCATAGTATTGAGAGAGAGAGGGGGGGGGGGGGGGGGGAGAGAGAGAGAGAGAAGCTTGAAAACTGGATGAATTCTTCACTGAGAAGTCAGTGTGAATGGTGGTGACCTATTTGTGATGTTTGCAGGACGCCATGGAGAGCTACAACGACTGGTTCTCCCTGTACCACCACAGCAAACCCGCCAAACCCAGCAGCGCTGACGTGGGCAGCAGCTTCACAGACCGCGTGGCCCAGGAGCACCGCCTGAAGCAGTATCACACCGATCTGGAGCGGTGGCAGCATACCCTCGTGCGACAGACACAGGTAGGTGGATCCCGTCCACTCAAGTCAGTCCAGGTATGATGTTTATAGTTCTCTCTGACCATGGGGGCCGTATCAGAGCTGTCATTTCATCGAGAATTTTAAAGTTCAGTGTCTAAATGACACTACTTGAAAATAAAAAACAGTGTAATAAAAACCAGCTACTTATTTTGTTCTGTGTCTCATCACCACAGCCAATGATTGGTCCAGCTGTAACGCATGTCTATTAAAAAAAATTATGCCGGCATCTTTTTTTTTTTCATACAAGCATTTTAACCATGAAAACCTTTCAGAACTCCCTAAACCAGGGCTTTCCTGCCCCCAGTCTCGTGTCTCACATCACTCTTGCTGCTCAGAAGTGCACATGGTCACAGAATCACTATCTCAGAAAGTAAAATTTTTTTTTTTTTTTTTTTTTTTAGCTATACCTACTTTTCTCAAAAAAAGTTTTTCCACTCAGTATGTCTTCTGCTTTTAGGCTAGTTTTTATGCTTCATTCTCAGACTTGATGGAACATTCCGATCATTGTCCCATTGATCTGAACATATATTTACCAAACTTTGATAACGTTTTCCATCAGAAGAAGCTAACACCAAAAAGATATACACAAAAAGAGTTGGTTAGTAATAGTTCAGCTCAAAAAGTAGGCCCACGTTTTCTATGGGATAAAAGCTCAAGTGAACAATTTCAAAAGGCACTAAAACTCCCATCAATTCAAACACACATCAAACAAATACAACTCCAAACAGATAAAATAGCGGAACAATTTAAACAAAGTACAGAGCAGTATGATTCTCTCGATCTACACTTTCAATCTCATCTAAATGAATGTTCCGAAAAGATGTCAGATATATTTATCAAAGCAGCACAATTGAGTTTGAAAGCTAAAAAGCCCCAAACGTTAAAAATGAAACGCAATAAAAAGTGGTTTGACCCAGATTGTACAAAAATGAGAAAAGAAGTACAATCATTACTTAATGCTGTAAACAGATATCCACACAAAGCTGAACTTCGACAAAAATATTTTTCAAAGAGAAACCAGTATAATAATATGATAAAAAAGAAAAAGAAAGCCTTCAAAAATATGCTAGTATCACAGTTACATGACATGATAAATGCAGATCCAAATATAGTGTGGAAAACATTACAGAAATTAAAAGAGAGTGAAAGTGATGGCATAAAGCATGTAAACCATATGAACAGCAGGAAGTGGACTGAACACTTAAAAAAACTTATTGGAGAGGAACCACACATAGATCCTGAACAAATACAACTTGTACATAACATGTATAATGACATGAGAACAAATAGCAATAGGTACTTAGATAAACAAATTACTATTGAAGAAATAACAAGAACAATTAAAAGATTAAAAAATAAAAAGTCACCTGGTAAAGATGGCATAACAAATGAAATGCTCAAATCAATTTCACCCAGTCTGATGAAAGTAATAAAGAGTTTGTTTAATCTAGTGCTTGATACAGGTGCCTATCCTTGTGACTGGAAACTGGGTGTTAGTATCCCCATTTATAAAAGTGGATGCACGGTGAATCCGGATAACTACAGAGGGATAACATTAACAAACACAGTAGGGAAGCTCTTCTGCCAAATTTTGAATACAAGAATCTCAGAATATTTGGAGCAAAACAACAAACTTGTCAGAGAACAAGCTGGATTCAGAAAAACATGTAGAACAGCAGACCACATCTATATCCTTAATAAACTAATAGACAATGTATTAAAACAAAAAACAATAGACTGTATTGTTGTTTTGTAGATTTTCAGAAAGCATTTGACAATGTTTGGAATCAGGCATCAGGCTCTACTTGTAAAGTTAAATAAGATAGGCATAACTGGTAAAACCTTTAATGTCATTAACAGCATGTATACAAACGCAACAATCCTTGTAAAAATAAAAGGAAGTTACACAGAAGAAATTGTTGTAAAAAGGGGGGTACATCAAGGCAGCACACTAAGTCCTACATTATTTAATGTTTACATAAATGATATTGTTCAGGTCCTTGATGAAAAAGATTCACCGTATATTACTGCAGAAGATAAAATTCCATGTTTGCTCTATGCGGATGACTTAGCACTGTTATCAACAACCAAACTAGGACTGCAAACTAAACTAGATAGATTAAATGGTTACTGTTCCAAATGGGGACTAAAAGTAAACAAAGCAAAAACAAAAGTAGTAGTTTTCACCAAATCACCCCCTAAAATTCCAATTCATTTCCAATGTGGAGAACATCTAATTGAAACAACTAAAACTTATAAATACCTGGGTGTAGTATTTCACCAGAACGGGAAGTTTCAAGCAACCCAGGAACATTTGGCAAAGCAAAGCAATAAAGCAGCTCATGCTTTGAAAAAAGCAATTCATGGGCAAGGGGTTAAGGCTAATATCACAATGCAGTTATTTGATTCATTGATAACGCCCATCTTAACTTATGGAGCAGAAGTATGGTTTCCTTTTTGTTTCAATGGCCAATCAGACTTTCATATTCAAGATTTATTTAAATTAAGCACAACAAGAAAATATCTTTATGAAAATATTCATGTAAACTTTTGTAAGCAAACTTTGGGAATACATAAAAAAGCGATGGCATTACCCACTTTAGGAGAACTTGGACGATTTCCATTGACTATCAAAATACTTAGTCAGTTAATGTCTTTTTGGATACATGTAACAGAGAAAGACAAAAACTCATATGTTAAAATATTGTATGATTATATGTATCAAAATAATGAATATGATCGGTGGATTAGCACAGTTAAAAATGTTCTGTGTAAAATTGGTTTTAAACATGTATGGGAAAACCAAAGTACACTTGATGTACACCGATTGTGCCATGCAATACAAACAAAACTGGAGAGTTTATATAAAACATTTTGGATTAACCAGAAACAAGAGTACACAAAACTTAACTTTTATAATTTTGTGACTAAAGAATATAGACTAGAACCATATCTTATTAACTGTGAAAACAAAAACCATAGGAAAACATTTTGTAAATTTCGTACAAGTTGCCATGATTTAATGATAGAAAAAGGAAGATATAAGAATATACCAAGAGAGAACAGAACTTGTCAATACTGCAACAAAATAGAAGACTAGTTTCATTTACTTGATGAGTGTATCTTATATACTGAACAAAGAAAACAAAATATGGTAAATCTGAAATCTGATGTCAAAGAATATAAGAATGGTATAGACAAATTAAGCAATGTTTTAGTAACTGATAATCATCAAGCTGAAATAATTCAATATGTTTGTTCCTGTTTTGAAAAAAGAGAACAATTGAAATAAGATAGAATGCAACATGGTTTTGCTTTGTGGTAGTTTTGGGTGTTTTTTTGCCTGCACATCATTTCAGTCATGCTGACCAGTGAATAGTATGTTGTATTGATGAATATGTTGAGTTTATTTTGTTGTGTGTCAATAAGTCCATGTGACTTTAATGGCAATAAATAATTTCTGATTCTGATTCTGATTCTGATTCTCAGAAAAGTTCTGGAATATTGTGCTTTTTTTTGTTGTTGCTTTTTTTTGGGGGGGGGGTTAATTGTGGCTGTTGGCAAAGCAGTTCATTTTGAGTATATCTGGAATTCGTAGTTACACACAAGAATTTCTGTTTCTGTTTTTTTTATTTGGTCTCTGCATTTTTCTTCCTGGCCCTATCCCCTTGTTTGTTTGTTGTTGTTGTTTTTGTTAATTTACCTGTATTTGTCATTTTGGAAACTGAAATTAAATTCATTATTTGGGCACTCAGGTGTCTCTTTTAATTTTTGCCTTCCCCTTTTTTTCTTTCTCTGGTACTGATTTTCCACTGATGATTATCATATTCTTGTCATATTTTTTGTTAACAGATCACCAAAGACCGCATCTACAACGTCTTGCTGTTCATGGATGGGGGGTGGATGGTGGACAGATTCAAGGTAAGATCTCTTTTGATTTTTTTTTTTTGGAGAAATATGTCGGTTGCTTCTGACATCAGTGATGGGAGTCTCACAGATGTTTAACTGATTTGTCAGACTGCGGAGAAAGACTGGGCATTGATGTAATGTCAGCAGGATTCACAGAAAGTGTACAGTGTTTTGCCTCTGTGTCAGTGAAGACAGTGGCTCAGTCAACAACAATATCACGTGAAATTTGGCCGTTAATTTTCTGTAAATTCAGATTGTCAGGTGGGGTTTTTTGTTTTTTTCCAAAGGGGGGGAAAAAAGCCTTCATTTGGTTGCAAGGGTCATCATTTTCTCTTTCAGTTGCCGCCTTTTTTTGTCTTTTTGCCCTCTTAAGGAGGTAGTCTCTGGATTCATGAATGTCTTATTTGTTTGTGTGTTTTGTTTTTGTTGTATTTTGTTGTTGAAAAATAGCTTTCATGTATTTTCCCTGAAAAAAAAATAGAGAAAACAATTTTTTTTAATGATGATACACCAGCTTGTAAAGAGGCAGATAAATGATGCAGATAGATGAACTAGCTCTTATGTGTTTGCCATGGGGAAAAACAACAACAAAGAAACAACAAAACTACCCATTCTCGGTAACACATTAATAAACTAGCAGAGTAAGTCTCAAAGTGGATGCACTTCCATCGCAGCGTCATTATATCATCCTCATCCATCATCATGCAATGATGCATGATTGCATGATAATCATTGGTGATGAGGATGATGTAACGATACTGCTGTGGAGGAAGTACATCCACTTTGAGACTACTTGACAGGGTTGTACTCTACGCTTACTGTCATAATATATCCTGGCGTCAACCAGGCACTGGATGTAAAAAAGTACATGAGTGCTTATTTCGTTTATCCTCGTTGTAAAAGACTAAATAGATAAATAAATACCAGTAACAATGCTGATAGTTGAAAAAAAACAAAAAACCACTATCATATGAAATTTGAAATGCTGGTGTATCATCATTTAAAAAAATGTTTTCTCAATTTTTTTTTCAGGGAAAATACATGAAAGCTATTTTTCAACAACAAAATACAACAAGAACAAAACACACAAACAAAGAAATATGAAATGTTGTGCCTGAACATGAGTGCTTATTCCATTATCCTCAATATAAAAGAATAAATAGATGAATAAATACCAGTAACAATGCTGATAGTTGAAAAAAAAAAATTTTTTAAGATAAATAAATACCAGTAACAATGCTGATAGTGGATCAAAACCAAAAACAAAAAAAATCCCCTGTTTCTTCTTCACCAGGACCTGGAAGAAGAAAAGTCGCTGTAAAAAAAAAATTTTTTAAAAGATAAATAAATACCAGTAACAATGCTGATAGTGGATCAAAACCAAAAACACACAAAAATCCCCTGTTTCTTCTTCACCAGGACCTGGAAGAAGAAAAGTCGCTGTAAAAAAAAAAAAAAAAAAAAAAAAGATAAATAAATACCAGTAACAATGCTGATAGTGGATCAAATAATAAAAAAAACCAAAAAAATCCCCTGTTTCTTCTTCACCAGGACCCGGAAGAAGAAAAGTCGCTGAAAAAAAAAAAAAAAAAAAAGATAAATAAATACCAGTAACAATGCTGATAGTGGATCAAAACACACACAAAAAAAATCCCCTGTTTCTTCTTCACCAGGACCCGGAAGAAGAGAAGTCACGGAGTCAGCAGCTGGAGCTGCTGCGAAAGGTGCACATACCGGCGCTGTGCCTGAACCTGCATCACATGCTGCACGCCAGTGGGCTCTACTCGGAGTGTCTGCAGCTGGCAGACTGCATCGCCTCAGAGTACCACCACCTGTACAAGGTCAGTGCCCCGGATCCACCCTGAGTGAGTCACCCAAGGTGTTGATAACAAGTAACAACTGTAGATGTGTTTTCTTTTGTTTCGTTTTTTTTTTTTTTTTTTAAATGACTGTAAAGTTGGTTTTATAAAAGGTAAAGATGTCCCATAATCTAGGCCGTCGTAGGGGAGCGAGGCGTCATAGACCTCAGCTTCTCCAAGGGCCAGCGTATTGAGGGCGGCGCCCATCTCTTCTCCCTCGCTGCCTTACCTTCCCTGACCCTAAAGAGGGCAGGTACCCATCTACAGCTGGGGGAACTGTACTGAAGCCAAGGCGCACACATGATCAACCATCCACCTGGAAACCACTCTCAACACTGCTTAACTTGACTTGGGGAAAGGAGCGTTCTGACTACTGAGCTATCCCGCCCTGGTTATATGCCCTGTTTTAATCTGTACATAGTTGCAAAGTTTTATTCTGTGTTAAAAGTTGACAAGGTTACAGCCCCTATATGGCCTGTATGGTTGGCAGGTCTGTAAACAACATGATTGGATTGGATTGGATAGATGCGGGTTTTTGTTGTTGTTATCGTGAAGTTTGTTTTTCTGAGAAGACTGAAACTAGAGAGACAGAGCTGGATCATGGAAGTAATTCAGAGAAGCCCCCTTTTCTAGCAAGCATTCCAGCCATTAGCTTCTTTACACTCCGGTGGCCTGACAGTGATGGTGTAAATGTAGCCAGAGATAGGTCCCTATTACCCAAAACTTGTTGTATGGTGATCCCAACATTTCAGGTCACTACAGCAAAAGAAATCTGGATACTGGATAGTATTTAAGCTTCTTTTTAGTTGAGAAAAATTGCTGGTCAGACTCTTATTCACCTGATGTAACAAACCATCCTTCACGCCTAGTATGGTTAACTTATCCAACTAGATAACTAATGTGGGAATCAACATTAATTCAACCCCGGGTTTTTTTGTTGGTTTATTTTACGATCAGTATTTAGTTTAAACGTGTACAGAGGCGTGTGTACAGAGGTGTGTGTATGCTACCCCAACCTACCCATCTACCCTTGAGGTTAAGCTGAAGATGTGGTGTGGTGTGTGAGAGAGAGCGAATGGTGTGTCTGCAAAGATGGCTGATTATGTCACAAACTTGTAAAAAAAAAAAACAAACAGCTGCAGGAAATAAGCAGCCGTGTAGTTTCTGTATACTGTCAAGAATCTCTGTCTCTCCCTTTCTGTCTGTCTGTCTTCTCTGTCTGTCTGTCTGTCTGTCTGTCTCTCTCTCTCTGTCTCTGTCTCTGTCTGTCTGTCTGTCTGTATCTCTCCCTCTCCCCCTCTCTCTCTCTCTCTCTCTCTCTCTCTCTCTCTCTCTCTCTCTCTCCTTCTCTCTCTCTCTCTCTCTCTCTCTCTCTCTCTCTCTCTCTCTCTCTCTCTCTCTCTCTCTCTCTCTCTCCCTCCCTCCCTCTCCCCCCTCCCTCCCTCTCCCCCTTCCTCCCTCTCTCCTCTCCCCCCTTCCTCCCTCTCTCTCTCTCTCCCCCTCCCTCCCTCTCTCTCTCTCCCCCCCTCCCTCTCTCTCCAATCAGAAATCTGTAAGCATCCACTTCGTTGTTGCAGGAGTTCAACAAAGACGATCTCAAGCAGCTGTTGCGTCAGATCCGTGAATCATCCCTCTCCCTTCTGGACCAGAATAAAGACCCATTGGGCTACGAGCTGGTGTAAAGAAGAAAAAAATCAGAATAAAAAAATGCAGCCTTCTTTTTTTTTTTTTTTATCAGAATGAAAAATGCAGCCTTCTTTTTTTTTTAAATCAGAATGAAAAATGCAGCCTTTTTTTTTTTTTTTATTATTTATCAGAATGAAAAATGCAGCCTTCTTTTTTTTTTTATCAGAATGAAAAATGCAGCCTTTTTTTTATATTATTTATCAGAATGAAAAATGCAGCCTTTTTTTTTTTTTTTTTTATCAGAATGAAAAATGCAGCCTTCTTTTTTTTTTTTTATCAGAATGAAAAATGCAGCCTTTTTTTTTTGATCAGAATGAAAAATGCAGCTTTTTTTTTTTCCCTTTTTAAAAAAAAAAAAGAAATTTGACTTTCTCCTGTGACATGAATCATTTATTCAGTGCAAGGAAGCTCTTTGTCAGCCGGTTGCACAGCACAGCACAGCAAGTATGTGTGTACAGTGACTTTGTTCTTGTTTTTGAGACTGAGTGTTAGGTGGCGCATCACAGCCTACTTTACGTTTAACCATACACAGGTTAGAATATGAGACTTATATCTTGCTCCGTTTCATGAATCAACTATTCGTAATTTTTGAAAATGGCGAACACAGCTGTGTCATCATGATTGATTGATCATGTTGTTGCTGGTATTTGACAGTGCAAGAGTATTTGGTGGCAGTTCACTTAGTAATTATGAAGTGTGGTTTATTTGTGTTGTGTTTCAAGATGGAACGGTACAAAGTGCGTTTTCAGTATGATGATGATGATTTGTTTGTTCTTTTCCTTTGTGCTTTTTGTTATGCTGTTGTTTGGTTGCTTGCTTGTTCACCTGTAAAATATATTTTGTTGTGTTTCTTGATGGGTTGGTTCTGCTCGCTAATGAAGTATTTTCATTTGTTTCATAGGATTAGGTGCAGAAATGAAAGAAAGATGCTAAATGTGTGTGTGTGTGTGTGTGTGTGTGTGTGTGTGTGTGTGTGTGTGTGTGTGTGTGTGTGTGTGTGTGTGTGTGTGAGAGAGAGAGAGAGAGATGATAAGGAAACCTGTTCCTGCAGAAAATCATGTTCAGCCTGTTCCCTTTCTGTAAGACATTGGCCAACTTCCTAAGTAAAATGCTTCTCCAGCACCTAGAAAATGTCAGCTGACGCCCTTGTTTTATTCTGATTTTTCACATGTTCTTGTCTGGTACAAAGGGAAAAGAAATTCTTACATGGTAATGTTTGTTTTTTTCCCTGTTCCTCGGCTACAGCTCTGACGTTCACCAATGGTGAGATTTTGTCTGTGCGACCATTTTTGCCTACCTCTAAGGTAGCTGGATTCTGACTTCGGGGACATGGTTAGAATAAGTTATTGGCTATTCTAGATCAGGAATGGAATCCCTCTCCATCACAGGGAAACATCCTTTAATTCTTCATGCTAGTCGGCACCGGGCAAGTTCACGCATGTGTGTATGCCAAACACCACATGGCAAGATAGATTCTCAACCTCTGTGTTGTCCAATTCAGGAAAACGAGCACCACTTTGTAAGCACTGTGGATGATTTTTTAACCTCTTGACTGCACTGTTGACACACTGAAACAGCATTCGTTATAGAAACTGTTGCCAGCAATGCTCAGTTGATGATCGCTGTTCGTCATGATTCAATGCCTCTCTCTGTATCATCCAGTATGTGCCTGAGCAAAATATGATAACAGTGAAAGGGTTAATCAAAATAATGGTAAGGGAGGTGATGATCTTTTGTCTGATGATTCACTTGAAAATGACAATGATTATGACAGTGATAGCTATGTGAGACAGTTGCTGGATGCTATGCAGCTTATGAACTTTTCAGCAGACAAGTGTACTTATGATAGTGACAGTGAGTCAACTGATAGTTATAGCAATAACAAGACTTGGTCAAGGCCTGAGCCAGTAGGAAATAGGGAGAGGTGTCATGTATGTGGTGTGGGTAGGGGGAGAGGAGTGGTGAATAGTAGCAGAAGGCCGATTGAAGGGAACATGGCCAAGTCAGCAGGCCCAGAAAATTTTAATTTATGTATTATATTGAAATATGTGGATTTGAGCAAATCAGTGAAAAGAGATCTCCAAAGAATACATTTTCTACTCACTTTTGTGGTTTTATCTTGCTAATCTGTGGCCATGAAATTTGCTTAAGTGTCAGGCAAAGTTTGTATAGATGATAATTTGTAATTAGGCATGTCATGTAACATTAATTGATTAATTAATCAAAATTTTTAAGATCCAAATAAGGATTGAGATTCCTCTTTCATTTTCCATTAAACACAAATTTCTATGCTTGTTTTTCTATCTCAAATAATTTTTTAGACCAGATTATTTTTTTAATAAAAAAAAAAAAAAAGGCCAGATTTTTTTTTTGCTAACATTACCCCTCGAAACAGTAAAAGTCTTTGGCACTGGCAGAACCTTAAATCAGTTATTTTGCGGGCAGTAAAAGGGTTAGATTCAGGGAGAAAAATTATGCTTTTGGCAAAACTCTGCAGGCTTTGTTGTTGCATGTCCATGCAGCAACTGTGTATTGAGCATAAGCTTAGTTCTCTGACATAAAAATGTGTGTATATATGTATAGATGCGAGTACCAACTCATATTGATATAAATATATAAACATCTGTTGTCATTATTAGTGTGACAAATGTATTTCATGTTATTTGTTGGGGGGTTTTTGTTTTGTTTTTTAATGTGTCATTTTGAGTCTTCATCATCAGGAATAAAATCAGACAACTTCAGCTTGTCTACAATGTTATTTGTATGTGTGTATCAGCTTGTGAGCTCATCAATTTGAAAAAAAATCAGTGTCAGTGTGTGTGTGTGTGTGCGTGCAACATTGTGTGATACTTAGCCATGTTTTCAGCTCAGAGAACAATGGATTCGGGGACAGCTACAGATCAGGCACGATCAGAGAGCTGATAAGTTATCCTCATTTCATATTTTCAGAATGTAGTAAAGGTGGAGAAAATGTAAGCTATATTGTAAAGAGTACTGCATCCTCTGCTATTAAGCAAGGAGTGAAAATCACAACACATCTATCAGGACATACAACTTCCAAAGGTGGAGACAACTATCCTGGAGGGACTTTGGCAAGACAAAGACATCAGAGAATAATTGTGTAAATCTGGAATGAACGATCAGTATATGATAGACTTAGGCTTTGAGACCATCATCTTGTTATTCCAAGATGTGCTTAGCGCAAGTGATGTAAAAAAAAAAAGAAGTTTTACTTAAATCACAAATCTCACCATGACAAAGTCAAAATCAGAATACCTCGGAGACCAGTATGGTTTTTAAAGGTAGTGATGAATTCATTGAAGACTCGTGAAATTTTTATCTCCATGTCATAATTCATAGACAGGTTGAAAAACTCGTGAGTTTATCTTCCCAACATCTTCTACCTCAGGAGCCATAAGGTCTTTGACTAGATTTTCTGAACCTCTTCTGAGTAGTAATTAGTTGTCAGTCAATTCCCAGCAGCAGAAATGGTTCCCTCTACATTTGCAACTATTGTTCGTTCTTCCATTGCTTGACAACTTTTTCTCATCAAGACGTTCTTGAAACAGTAAGAGAAGATAAAAATCTTTTTAATGGATGTGAGCTTGCCGAGCTTGCCAAGAAAGACAGATTTCATGTCAGAAAACTTTCTTCTTTGAAGCATGAAGCAAATGGTGAAGGCAGAAGCTGAAAAAGTCCATGTCCTCTTTCAGCAAGAATATCAGAGCTGCAACAGTTGCAGACCTAAGTCAGAAAAGCCAACTTGTCACTCTCCTTCACCAGTATTAAGTGTGGTACCCACATTTCTGCTGTATCTCTGGAGCCTACACAGTGAAAAAAATATGATCTTCCAGAATCTCATATTATGACTCCAAACAATTCTTGCACATACTGGCATCTTTTACAACTAATCTGTCAGCTAGCAGAGAATGACTATTTTCACTGAGCAGAAATGAAATATAAAAAAAAACAGTCGAGCTTCATCAAACTTGGTGACTTTGCCCCTGTAAAACGGTTGAGTGAGAAGAAAATAAATACTGGTTTTCTTTTTCTTCCTCTCATTCCTGTGTGATTACACAGAAAAAAAGTGTTGCACGATCACTGTCAAAAAGGAAGGAGTAAGAATCACAATAAACCTACTTCAAGTTTGTTTGAGAAAACTGCCTTCATTTTATCCCTGAAGAAGAAAGAAGAAAATACCTATGCTTCTTAATTTATTGATTGTATAGGTCTCTGATAACTAAAGACCTGTCTACATCACCATTCACATCACCTGGTCAATTTTCCCTGAAATCTCCAGAGTGCGCATTTGAACCAACACCGTGGAAAACGGAAACAGTTGACATATCCTCATGCTTGTTCCTCTGGCCCTAGCAAACAACCAACCCATGGATGTCTAGTTTCCAACAAGGTGTAGAGGGTCAGAAACTACATAGCTCCCTTCCAAACAGGTCTGACAACATTTCTGACTGGCTCACTTAAAAGACTGACATCCTGAACTGATCATTCATGACAAAATGCATATACACATACTGTTGATGACACATACACACACAGATGGACATGCCTTCATGCATATGAAGCCTACAGGACCCATCACATGTACATCAAGGCCATGCATGCAACCAGTGCACTCACCATGCATATGCACGCAGGCAAACACACTGACTCTAATGCACAAACAGGAAACTGGTAGTAGAATGAAGCATGCCCTTTACTTGTACTTCTATAATTTAAATGACTTCCTCCCCATGCACACACGCCCCCCACCCCCCCAATTTACACACACACACAGGGCAAACTGAAACAGTTGTATCCCCACACCAATTGCTTGGACCCTGACATACATACAATCAATCCATACATGCTTTCACTGCACACACACACACACAAGTGTTTATCCCATTATCCTCGATATAAAAGAATGAGATTAAACACACACACACACACACACACACACACACAAATACATACACTGACAGAGGTTTGGGAAAGTTAAGCCCAAAGTAGGACAAATCAAATGTGTGTGTGTAATAAGGTAACAGTTTAAATAAAAATTTTAAAAAAAGAGTGGCTATCTTCGGCAGAGTTAGGGTCTTAGGTCGCTGACCTATGGACCCAGCATCCAGTAGAGGACTTTGACCGCCTCATACGTAGCACCCAGGAAATTATGATAATTTTATGCAGACTGGTCATCGTACTTTGGATAGTATACCTGTCACATTTATTGAAAACATCTGCAGTATTTATTTATCTATTTCTTTATTCTTTTATATCGATGATAATAGAATAAGCACTCATGTGCTTTTTTACATCCAGTCCCCGTGTTTTTGCAGTTTTGTTTCTTTTGTCATCTATTAGCAAGACAGCGGCAACAGTAACAAGTAATCGTTATTGTTACTTTTATTTCGTTCAACACTTACGCAACAGCCTTTGGGTCTTGATTGCTGTGAAAGGGTCTTAAAGAAGACCAAAAAAGCCCACTGTTTACTCCATTGATTTTTTATTCAGGAAATGAATACCATGTTGGCTTTGAAAAAAAGTTTATATCTTAAAACACACACACACACACACACACACACACACACACACACACACACACACACACACACACACACACACACACACACACACACACACACACACCTGTCCATATTCCTATCATCATGTTTCCGTTTCTTACCTCAATCCTATTCTCTGGGCACATTTTAGGTACTACAAATTGTCTCATTAATAGACCTAAATTAACTACCTCGAAGACAAAATATGCTAAGAACCTGCACTGCATATGTGATGAGAAGATTTCAGTCCTTAATGTTCTTTTGACTGTCCTGTTTTAAAATATGTTTTGCCTATCAAACGCGAGAACTCTTTGGACAAGATTTTAAGCAACTGTGTATTGCTGTGTGAAATTGCCTTGTCGTTGACGAAGAGTCCCACTGACAGTTTATTATAGTTACTATGAACATGTTTGTAGTTTGTGCACGACAAAAAGACATGATTAATCTTGTGCTCTTTCTTCAGTTTTAAAAGGTTGTGTTTAATTTTTCTGTTTTTTTTTTAAAACAAAATTTTTTGTGTTTATTTTATGATATATAACTACTTATTTTTTACAATATGCAATGGGTTCTATTAGTTACTTAGCCCCCTCTCCCTTGCTTCATCTTTTTCTTGTTTGTTGCATTGGGGGTGAGGGGTGGGTATTTTGTTTTTTAATCCCTTTCTTATTGTCTAAAATCACGAAATGTGAATAGACCTTAAACTGAAGATACATACACACACACACACACACACACACACACACACACACACACACACACACACACACAACACACACACACACCACACACACACACACACACACACACACACACACACACTATTTGACACTGCACAGATTTTTAAAAAAATGTATATAAATACAAAATATCAACTTGAATTTTAATGATAAACCATATTTTATTTTAAATAGTTTGTGTTGCCCACGAAATATAGAGATTATAATTATAATTATAATTCATAAATTACGTCTAAATGCTTGGAAAACTAAATATTCAAAAAATGTTTTCTGCACTTGTTCTGCTATTATATCAGTCCACCATAAACTGTTTGATTGCCCTGTGCTCATTGCCTCGTATAAAAGCAAAGGCATAGATCTAAGGGGAAAATACGGAAATTTCCAAAGTGTTCTGTATGATTCCGAGTCGCATGTCCTAGTATCAATTGCAGCAAGTATTTGCCAGTCACCAGTAGGTCAGTTACTATAAATGAAATTGTATAAACTTATCATCATCCATTATATTCTTTATCCTTTCACTTTTCCCCCTCATCCCCTTTTCAGTGCATTCTTAACGTGAATGTACCATTGTCTAAATCACCTTGTAGTGAACGGACATTAAACCAATGAGAAGAAGAAGAAGAAGAAGATAAACCATAGATTTTCAATGAAAAGGCCTTATGTCAAATTGCATAATTTCATTTTGTGAGTAATTATGTAATCTTGCACGGAAATCGGGTTTTTTACTGCTGTATAGGCAAGCACTCTGCGAAATGACCAATGTGATAATATAAGATTGATTTAGGCCCAGGTCTCATCTGTGGATGGCAACCTAGCACAGCTGTGTGAATAGCCTTGACCTTGACCTCTGATTGAGGTATCGTCTGCTATCCCGTCATACTGTTGTTATCATCGAGGTCCTGTTTTTCGTAAGGCTTTCTTTTATCATTTCTGCGTCTTTCGTTTTAATATGGGGAGGGTTGGAGTTGAAATTTCAGAGGATTTTATAATGGCGTGTATGCAATTAAATGTCACAAAGGAACGAATTTAAAAAAAGCTGGATTAAAAAATTTTTCAGTTGCAAAGTCTGCAGCCTCACAAAGTAGGTGTCAAAGGTCACACCGATACGCCTATAGGTTTATAGGCTATTACTATTAGGCTAATGTCTCGTTGCATCATTTCACCAAGGATAAGACAATTAAGACAGGTATGCATTCCGTTTAATCGGCTGGAATAAATGATGTGCCACTTCAAAGTGATGTGCATGTGTGCGTAGCCGAAGCCAACAGCATTGATGAAGCAGGCCTGATTAAAAAGTAAAATTAATATTCAAAGATGTAAAACATGTCTAAAACAGTAAAAGAGATGTGACTGGGCCACAATTAGGCTACATACAGATGGACAGGCAGAAAAGTGTTGAAAATTTTTCCCCTTTTTTATGATGAAAAATTACAGGCTTTTGTGCCTAAGCTTGTCAGGGGTTAAGACCACATAATATAAAGCACTTGAAATGAATGCTCTATTGTATACCTTGGCACTATGTTTGTAAGCTTCAGTAACTGACAAAGCTTTTGGCCTGGATCTGGCACTGTCATTTGATGCAAGATTTGTTTTTGTCTATGATTAGCTTGAATTTGTCTGAAATATATATTTGAAGGTTTTAGGAGGTGCTGTTTTTTTAAAACTGAAGTTGAAAGTTACTGGAGTCACTAAAGCAGAATGAGGTGACAGCTCTGATGTGGCTTTTGTGGTTGGTAGGGATATATATATTCTCTCTCTCTCTCTCCTCTCTCTCTCTCTCTCTCTCTCTCTCTCTCTCTCTCTCTCTCTCTCTCTCCTCTCTCTCTCTCTCTCTCTCTCTCTCTCCATACATACATACATACATACATACATACATACATACATACATACATACATACATACATACATACATATAAACAACATGGTAGGGTATGGTTTATCAGAATTTTCTGTGATTTGCAGGAGAAGCAGGGTGAACAGTCAGAATGAAATTCTGCAGTACAGCAGGCAGGGTCCAGGGTCTGTCTTTTGAGGATGTTCTGTTCTCCGGCTTTCTGGAGGATGGTGGGATGGCGCTTCCAGAGACTATTCCTGCTGTGTCTCGGGAAACCCTGAAGTCATGGGCAGGCTTGTCCTACAGAGACATAGTCCTCAAGATTGTGCCTCTTTATGTCACTGAAGAAGAAATACCTTTTTCAAAACTTGAAGGTAAAGCATGTGTGTGTGTGTGTGTGTGTGTGTGTGTGTGTGTGTGTGTGTGTGTGTGTGTGTTGTGTGTGTGTGTTGTGTGTGTGTGTGTGTGTGTGTGTGTGTTGTGTGTGTGTGTGTGTGTGTGTGTGTGTGTGTGTGTGTGTGTGTGTGTGTGTGTGTGTGGTGTGTGATGTGTGTGTGTGTGTGGTGTGTGTGTGTGTGGACATGTCCAGGTTGTATGGTGCATATCAGCTAGAATTGATACTAGTATGAAATCTGGTATACTATACTAATACTCATAAAATTTAGGGAAGACTGGATGGTTGTGCTGAACTGATGTTCTGTAATGTGCAAACACAGTCACTTTTACAATGACTACACTTGATGGTACTTTCGTTTTATTGCAAGTCCTGGATCTGTGAGACAGGTAGACTTTTTTTTAAAAAAGCGTCTTCTTCACACCATACAGGCTGTGAACTCCTGCAAGTACCCCAAATCTAAGCATGATGGGGTAAATTTGAAGAAGATTTTGTCTCGCCTTAAAAGGCATCCATACTCTGTGTATAGACGGGAAGGAGATTCAACACATTTTAAAGACAGTCCTACTGTCTTCAGGTAATAATGTGATGACACCAAAGCAGATGATGGCTTTATCCATGGTAGATCTATGCTTTATGTTTAGTGATCTTGGTTGCAAGTCATGCATGTGGAATCGATCCAAAATATGTAGATTACCCCCCCCCCAAAACAACAAAACAAAACAAAAAATCCAATGAAAATTGAAAAGGACACAAACCAGTAACATTAACAAACAAACAGCAACAACAACAAAGCAGCACCCCCCCCCCACCCCCTGCATGCATGCACAAGTACATGCACATGTGTTTCCCCCCCTCCACACACACACACACACACACATGCGCACACGCACATGCACATACAAAAACCCATTGAAGAAGAAAAGAAAGTACTAATGAAGAAGAAGATGATCACTTGTGTAACTGTCTTAGATTTGCGCTGGTCACTTGAAGCCATCTGGAAGTTATATTGATTACAGTTTGGGCAGCACTTACTGCAGTCCCCCCCACCCCCCTCTCCCTATTAAAGTCTTGCGTCCAGAACAAAGTCCAGAACATCTTGCGCACATGTTAAATCCTGTTCCGCTTTTTGTAAGAGTAGGCCATCGTGTGCCGGTGGGAACAGATGACAATATTTACAAAACTGCATACACACGGGGACCGGATGAAAAAAAGCACATGATTGCTTATTCTGTTAACCTCGATATAAAAGAATAAATAAAAGAATAGATAAATAAAAATAAATAAATAAATAAAGTCAGGACTGGGAACAGGAGATGTTATTTTCACATAGCACCAAACTCTGCCTTGATTTTGACATTGGAACAGTATGCTGGTTCTCAATTTGAATGGTGTGATATCATCATCATCATCATCATCATCTCATCATCATCATCATCATCATCATCATCTCATCATCATTATTCGTAATATTATTAGTATTATTATTAGTATTATTATTAGTATTATTATCGTTATCATCAGTATTATTATCATTATTGTAACCATGTGGGGATTGTTACAGAACTCGTCGACAAAGCCCTCGTCACTTTCGACGTCCCAGAAATCGCTCCAATAAAGCACCTGGCCAATGGGCTGAATGTGATTGAGATGTTTCACGGATGCACTTGGGCCTTCAAAGACATGGCCATGAGCATTGTGGCCCAGCTCTTTGATTACTTTCTCAACAAGCGGAAGAAACACCTGATGATTGTTGTGGGTGAGTGCAAAGTTTAACCCTCTTTGTCCTGATCCGAGATTTGCCGGGATTGAATAATTGCTGCCACCCCCCTTTCCCTTCCCCCCCTCTGAATCCCAAACCGAGATTTGCCGGGATTTACACACAGTAGTATTCCATCAGGCAGTGATTATCACTGATTGCTACCACATGTCAAAGCTCTATCAGGCCAGAGGTACAAACCCTGTTGAGAGTCTGGAAATAATTATAGCTGCTGGTATATACTTAGGAGAAGGAAAAGGCGAGCCAGCATGTATGCCTGACCTGATTTCGTGATGGAATGAGAAATCTAGGGCAGTTTGTGTTCAGAGAATCCGAATGCAAGAGGGTTAATCTCCATGTCCTAGCTGTGTACTTGAAGCACTATTCATAAAGCTCTATGATGTAAAGAGATGGACTGAGCTGAAGTAAATTACCAGTAAAACTTGTAGAAAATTTGTTCATTTGGAGCCACTTGACTACCTCATCTCTTTCAGAATTCTGTAGCTTTATATGTATATATATATATATATATATATATATATATATATATATATATATATATATATATATATATATATATATATATATATATATATATATATATATTATGTCACAAGATCAAATGGACTTGCAAAAATAATACTGCAAGGCACTATCCACACACCAACTCATTCTAACACTTTTAGTTTGGCAGTGGGAGAGAAAAGAAGGCAGAGGCCGAAAAACTTAAGAAACCAGCATCACTTTTCACCTCCACTCATCCCCCCCCCCCCCCCCCCCCCCCCCCCCCGTGTCAGAGTCAAAAGCCACGTTGCACCAATGTCAACATTTGCAACGCGAGAATAGCTAAACATCTCTCTTAGTCCCAGTCAAACAGCGCTATTTTTGCACCAAGGTCAATAAGTCCTTACAGAGTAGCCTACCAGACTTACAGGCCTAAAGGCACATAGCCCCTGAGTGGAACGGCCTGATTTCAGGGGATGTGATATAACACAGATGTCTACCATATGTGGCCGTCTACTAAATAGCCTATCTGTAGGTCTAAAGGTCTATGCATTCTACTTATTTTGTTGCTGTTATGTTACTGAGTGTCAGTGCACAAAGTACTTGTAAATCTCTTTATGTACTTTTCTTTTAAAGATATAACTAACATTACTTTTCAACACAAAGATTTAAGGCAGTAATTATTCAACAAAACCAAAAAGAAGCTCAACATTTTAGGTGTGTGTGTGTGCGCGTGCACACACGCACGCACGCACACACACACACACACACACACACACACACACACCACACACACACACACACACACACACACACACACACACACCAGAGAGAGAGAGAGAGAATGCTGTCATTGAAATTTAATTTTAGACACAAGGACATACCTATGGCAATGTGCTTTTCCTAAGATTT
>CM060319.1:45918471-45938471 GCA_030674155.1 Stramonita haemastoma | reverse complement strand
ACCTTTTTTCATATGCAGATGCACACACATAGTTTTACAAAACTGCATACACACGGGGGCTGGATGTAAAAAAGCACAAGAGTGTTTATCCCATTATCCTCGATATAAAAGAATAAAATAAATAAAATAAAACACACACACACACACACACGTGCGCGCACACATAAGTACACACATATTTCATGTTGTCTCTGTGTACAGTAATAACTATCAACTTTGTTTTTGGTGGACAGTTTGCCTACAACTTTGAACGCGTGTGGTACCTGTGTTCTGACCGAGACTCTGCGCTTGTGCGACAAATGATGAACGAAGTGGAGAAGACTGGAAAAACCAAGATCCCTGATCACCTGCTGAAACAAGTACTGAATTCTTCCCTTTTTCTTTTTTTTTGGTTGTTGTTGATTGTTTGATTATTGCAATTGATGTGTGTGTGTGTGTGTTGTGTGTGCATGTGTGTGTGTGTGTGTGTGTGCGCGCATGTGTAGTGTTTGTGAGTGCATGCATGCATGCATGCATATCTGCATGTGTACGTTTGTGCAGATCTATTTTTTAAATTTGTATGTGTGTGTGTGATTAATTCTGAGTACTTAACATTGCATAGAGGTTCTATTACTGTAATGAATACAAAAATGAAGTCCTTGTATTGCTAATACAAAAAAGAAAAAATATCCTGCACAGTTCATTTCATCAGGAAAGAACTTTTTCTGGAAGTCTTCTCAGGTATCTTGGGTTAGAGAATGAAACCAGTTTATCTCTTCAAGTAAGACAGGGATTTTGTAGATTCAAAATAAATTATTTAAACAGGGAGGGGGGGGGGGAGGGGAGTTGGGGGCGATAATCTAGTAGTTGGAGCATTGAGCTCATGATCTGATGGCCCAGGCTAGAGCCTCCACCAAGTCACTCAATTGATAGGATGATAGTTGATAGGATGATAGTTGAATAATATACTCTGACAATATTCACCAAATTATGGAAAAGATTCTTTTATTTTTTCAAAACTATTTCAACCCAAAATTATGCAAGATATTTTTTTCTGCTATTCATTTCATTTTCCCACCATCTGCATCATGTCTCAGCGACCCATGATACCTGTTGTCAGATGCAGTCGGACATAAAGACGTTTGTGATGGGAGATGAAGGAATCAAGCGGACACTGAAGCGATGCTGGGAGGAGAACCAGTACCTGCTGTGTCCTCACACTGCTGTGGCTGTGAGCTACCACTACAGCGTTTTGGATCAGGGGTGAGTGAGTGACCCTGTCTGGGGGCAGAGGTACATAAATGTGGGGGGGACGGATAGCCTAGTGGTCAGAACATTGCGCTTGCAATTTGACGACCTGGGTTCGAGTCCGGTTGAGGATATTTTTCTCCTGGAGTTAACATCAGTGCTGACTCCACTCTCCCCAAAAGTCCTTCGGATGAGACTTTAAACCATGGCGCCGTGTGCGAACGCACGCAGAACATCTTGCGCACACGTTAAATCCTGTTCCGCTTTTCATAAGAGTAGGCCACCATGTGCCGGTGGGAACAGATGACAAGAATTACAAAACTGCATACACACCGGGACCGGATGAAAAAAAACAACTGCATACACACCGGGACCGGATGAAAAAAAGCACATGATTGCTTATTCTGTTATCCTCGATATAAAAGAATAAACAAATAAATAAATAAATAAAAAATTCAGCTTGCACAAACCCGGTAGTGCTCTGGGAACACGGCGCACAAATCTAACATTAGTCAGTCCATAATCCTAAATTTAGCGTGCCCTTTCCTTTTACCAAGTCCAAGTGTGGTCAGTTCCTGCTATAATCAGCACCTGCTGGCCCAGGCTGGGCTGAGATGGGATGGATTAATTAGCCGCTGAGAAGAGCTGAAAGTGGGGAAACTGACGGCTGTGGGAGTTGTACATTGTAGGCGACACTGCTTTAAGTCGTGGCAGACTTCATTGTATGAAATTTGGGCATGTCACTCTCAGGAAAGCATGTTGCCTTAAGTGCAGGGTGACTTGTAATAAGAAAAGTCTGTTTGTGGGTATATTTGTTTCCCTACGAGAGTGTTGTTTTTTTTCTCTACAAAATTTTGCCAGGAACAACCCTGTTGTTGCCAGGACTTCTTTTTATATATACTAGATGTAACTGTGTTTTTAAAATTTTTTTTATAATGGTCATCATCATTTAAATAAGCTGCACACAAACCCTACATTTTTGTTTGTTTTTTTTGCTATCTTTTCAGTCGCGACACATCCTTCCCCTCAGTGTGTGTGGGCACAGCCTCCCCTCTAAAGTTCCAGGAGGCAGTCTTGGCTGCGGGGCTTCAGCCGTTAGAGTCACCGCGGATCCAGGAGCTCTTGACCTCTCCCACCTTTTCCCAGGACATGGAGGCCACCGACAACTGGGAGAAAATACTCCGTCGAAAAATTGAGGAGATGACAGAAAACTTCTTTGCCAGAAACAGTGTGTAGGTTGAGGGTGCCGGGTTTTTTTTGTGTGTGTGTGCATGCCATTTTGCTGGCAGAACTTTTAGTGCTATTCTGTGTTTCAGTTTTGTGCATAGTGCAGTTTTTTGTAGATAGTTTGCGCGTATAGTCTTTAGTGCAGGTTTTGCATATAAAGATTTGAGTACTGCTTTTTTTTTGTTGTGTTTTTGTTTTGTTACAATTTTTGTACTTAAAGCCTCAAGTAGTTTTTTAGTACAGATTTTGTACATAAAGCCTCAAGTACTGTTTTAGAGTACAGATTTTGTACATAAAGCCTCAAGTACTGTTTTTCTGTACAGTTTTTGCATATAGAGCTTCAAGTGCTGTTTTTCTGTATTGTTTTTACACATAGAGCTTCAAGTGCTGTTTTTGTGTACAGCTTTTTACACATAGAGCTTCAAGTACTCTTTTTGCACATAGAGCCTCTAGTGGGCCTACTGTTTTTTGCACACAGAGCCTCTAGTACTGGTTTTGCACACAGAGCCTCTAGTTCTGGTTTTGTACATAGACCCTCCAGTACTGGTTTTGCACATAGAGCTTCTAGTACTGTTTTTGCACATAGAGCCTCTAGTGCTGTTTTTGCACATAGAGCCTGTAATGCTGTTTTTGCACATAGAGCCTCTAATGCTGGTTTTGCACATAGAGCCTCTAATGCTGGTTTTGCACATAGAGCCTCTAATGCTGTTTTTTGCACATAGAGCCTCTAATGCTGTTTTTGCACATAGAGCCTCTAGTACTGTTTTTGCACATAGACCCTCTAGTACTGTTTTTGCACATAGACCCTCTAGTACTGTTTTCGCACACAGAGCATTTTGTTTTTTTCTCTCACGTAGAGCCTCTAGTACTGTTTTTTTTTTTTTTTTTGGCATACAGAGCCTCTAGTACTGTTTTTGTACACAGACCCTCTAGTACTGTTTTTGTATTCAATTTTTGCATACAGAACTGATGGTATATTTTTTTGTTCTATTTTTAAAAAATGATTTTTTTTTGCACATTCTCTTGTACCGTGTTTGCACTCAGATCCTCTGATACCATGTTCGCACACAGATCCTCTAGTACTGTGTTCGCACACAGATCCTCTTGTACTGTGTTTGCACACAGATCCTCCTTTACCATGTTTGTACAAGATCCTCTGGTACCATGTTTACACATAGATCCTCTTTTACCGTGTTTGCAGAAGATCCTCTGGTACCATGTTTGCACATAGATCCTCATGTACCGTGTTTGCACATAGATCCTCTAGTGCTGTTTGCACATACAGCGTCTAGAACTGTTTTTGTGCACAGTTTTTACACATAGAGCCTCCAGCACAGGTTTGTGCACATGTTTTGCACATAGGAGCCTATAGTGAATTTCTTTTAGCACAGTTTTTGTCCACAAGACGTTGTAAAGTTTTTGTGCACAACTTTTACACATAGGAGCCTAAAGTGGAATTTTTTTTAGCAGTCTTTGTCCACAAGACCTTGTAGTAAAGTTTTTGTGCACAGTTTTTGTACATAGAGCCCATGGTGACATTTTTATGCACAGTTTTTGCACATAAGAGCTTGTAGTGAAGTTTATGTGCACAGGATTTGCACATAGAGCCTATAGTGAAATTTCTGTGCATAGTTTTTGCTCACAGAGCCTATAGTGAAGACTTTCTGCACAGTTTTGCACATAAAGCTTATAGTGAGGACTATGTGCACCGTTTTTGTACATTTACTACTAAGAAACGAACAGAAAATGTTCAATGAAAGAGGCAGGAACACCTTGTAGTCTTCCTGATAAACTCTTAGTCATCTGTCTATGAAGAAAAAGAAAAAAAGGAGAAAGAATTCATATGCAATAATAGTCAACTTGCACCAGTCCCTTCTCATTTATTATTTTTTTTACATTTTCAATGACAGTTTTTTAAAATGTTTGTTTGATTATTTCATAAATCTTTCCTGTGATAGTGCATGCATTCAGATCTTTAAAATAATGTGTTTAAAAAAAAAATGATACCATGTGTCTTCAGATTAAAAAAAAAAATTACATATTGTTTGAATGACTTGCATATCCTGATATGCTGCTGTATAAAGAGGTGTACATTTAAAAAAAAAAAAGTAATAAGCATGTATTCAAAGTATGAAATATGGTGTATACTTTTTGACAAAATAAGGTGTTTGCTTCGTGAACACAACATATTTATATTAAGATTTTAAAGGTCTATTTTAGATAAATAAACAAAAAAAGAAAAAGGGCATGAATTCTGTGTATGTGATTGATTGGGTTTTTTTTTACATTTATCCCTGAAGTTAGAATGGGGTTACCATAATAAAGGGTAAAAATTGTGGAATATGTAAAATCTCACCATTGGTGAACCTCAGAGCTCTAGCCATGGAAAAGCAAAAAAAAATTTTTTTTTTTTTTTTTGCATTTGTTTGCTAGTTTTGAGGAATGAATAGGCATATTATATGAATAAGAATCCAGAATAACTGTCTAAGTTTTTTTGTCAACATGCACATGTGTCTAAATAGCACATGAAGATAATGCTCAAGTGACTTTGTGCCGAAGGTAAGTGATGCGGGTACGATGCATACTAATAAACATTCATTGCAACTTAGGTCCTGTGGATGAGACTATAAAGTAAGGCCCAGACTGCTAACACACGCAGAACATCTTGCGCACAAATTAAAAACGTTCCACCTTTTGGAAGAGTAAACCATTTCATGTCGGTAGCTCCTTCTCCCCTGTGTGCCTGTGGTAAAGAAAACCAGACAGCACATCCTTCAGAGGTGTACGCTATTCAGCGACCTGAGGAAGAAAGTGTGGCCGACGGAGATAACCCTACAGACCAAGCTGTACGGCCCACGAGAGGAGCTGGAAAAGACATGCCATTATTTTTCCCAGACACATCTGACAGTGTAAAGCGAACGAGAGAAGAAGAAAAATGTCGGCAGGAACTGACGACAAACTTTAAACAAACTAATGCACACAGGTGTTGTGTTTAAATACCACCTCCGAAGTTAGAATGTGGCTGCCTTAATGGTGGGTAAAAATGGTTGCATATGCAAAGTCTCATCATTGTAATACTCCTTGGAGCTCTAGCAGAGGATCAGAGAGAAAAAAACCCAACAACAACAACAAACAAATCAACAACTTTACTGCAAATTTGAAGTCACTGTATAATAAATACATCAGATGCAAAACCATTAACATCCCAGCTCATATTCTGTTTGTTCATATTTGCTGGTAGGCACAATGAAATCCAAAATTGAAGAAAAAAGATGTACATGATGATGAACCTCTAGCATCAGAAACCACAGATTTCACTATCTGCACTGTTGTAAACATTTTGAAAATTTGATCTGTAGTCATTTGTCTGTCAAAAACAAACTTTGTAACAACCCCCCCCCCAAAAAAAAAAGAAAAACCCCAAACAACCCACAAACAAACCCCAAAAAACGAACATCAAATAAAGCCCCTCCCTCCACCCCCCTAAAAAAGAACCCCCCCCCCCCTCCCCAAATGTCTGAAAGGCTTTACCTGAAACAATACATGAATTTCCACATGTATTATCATATAAAAAGTATTTTTTAAAAATCTGAGAAGAAAATATGATTGTTCATACTTGGATAAATACATGTACAAAAGATACCTTACAAACCATACTTCTGTAAACATACCACTCTCATTTAATTTAAAATCTTTTCAATTTAAAAAAAAAATTGTGAAACATCCTCATCAGATTATCAACTGCTAACATACTTGACAAAAACTTTTTGTGACTTGCTTTCCGAACATATGGGTCAACATACAAATTGATGATAAACAGCCTATGTCATATATCTTCTGTCAATACTGTGTTGACATACAGTGTTAAAATATAACGCTCCTTTTGTACTCGCCAGCATTGCTCAGAAATTGTCTGGCAGACATCAGATCAGACCCCCTAATGGCTTTCTTTCATGCATAGCAAAACCTTTTTTAAAAAAAAAAATTCTTCTATTTATTTTCAAAAAAGCTCTTTGTATTCAGTCATTAACATTATTCATTCCCAAAATTACTGGACACTTGAACAAATATTGGATGAAGTTTTCCATAATTCCAATAGTGAGGGTGAAGAGCTTGATCTCAAAAACATCAAACTTAAGAAAGGCAAATGCAAACAAACCTGATTTTGACTTGGGTTTTGACAACAAAAATATTTTAAAATCTCTCTCTCTCTCTCTCTCTCTCTCTCTCTCTCTCTCTCCTCTCTCTCTCTCTCTCTCTCTATCTATCTATCTTTTTTTAAAATCATATTTGTATTTCAGGACTTTTGCATGACAACTGGGCTCATTATTTGAAAATAGCACAGCCACGGAACATTAGCTTGTTTTTCTCTCATTGAATAAACACTTTTATGGAGCTATCTTCAGTATTTTAGAAAGTATACGGAAATTAGAATCATGGAGGTATGATTTTTCCATTTTTCTGAGAAAACTGGCTGCATACACTACAGCAAAACATGTGCACAGCCAAAGGGTCAACTATGCCATCTCTATATGCAGACACATTCTTGCGTTCAGGACTGGGGTATAGCAGTATAAAGTTACGGGTCAAACACATGAAAGGGACTTTTCTGAAGACTCAGTCCAGCTGTCTTCAGAGCAAGTTTCTTTTTGGGCGTTTTTCTGATTCAAAACCCTCTGAACATAGACATAGATTGTGCAAATGATCCTTAAAGCATGCATTTTGATCTAAAGATGCACATGTGTCTTTTTAATCTACATGATTTATCTATTCTTTTATATCGAGGATAATCGAATAAGCACTCATGTGCTTTTTTTTTTTACATCCAGTCCCCGTGTTGATGCAGTTTTGTAAATCTTGTCATCTGTCCATGACGTCCATAGTAGAGATCTGGTCCATCCTCTTGCAAGAATTATTTCACAAAAATCAATTCAAACATTTAATTTCCAAACATACAAAAAAATGCTATTTACAAGGACAGTTGATAATGATATATCATCAGTTTCTCTCAGACAGCTCCCATTCTCAGTGGTGGTTACAAATTATAGTACATAAAAAGTTACAGACAATAATCTCTCTCTCTCTCTCTCTCTCTCTCTCTCTCTCTCTGTATCTCATCTCCTCACACAATCTTCATTTCAGCCCCATTTGCGTATCTTTAAAATTCTAGATCAGTCTTTAAATTTAAACACATTTCATCCAAGCTGTCTCATCCAACACTGAAACAATATTAACAAACTTCTCAAACATAACCTTCAGCACCAAACTGATTGAACAAAAAAAGACACAACTTAACCAAACAACCAGGCCCCCCCCCCCAAAAAAAAAAAAAAAAAAGAAGAAAAAAAAGAAAAAGAAACCTACAACAAACAAATAAACAAAAACCAACAGAAAATAAAACCCAACCAAAAACAAAAAAAGAACGAAACGTGAAACAAGAAGTCTAAAATAACCCAAACAAAGTCAAAACACGAAACGGCAACATGAAGAAAAAAAGGTAACACATAGGAACTGGGAAGAAAAAAATAAATACCACCAAGGAACATTGAAACTCACTGACAGGTCAGTCTGTCTCATTTCCTTGGATGTTTTTGAGGGAAGGAACAAAAAAAAAAAAAAGGGAAAAAAAAAATCCTGGACTGTTGAGATTCACTGAGATTTCACTTTGTCACGTCGCATCTGTCGTATCCATTTAACGGCCTGTGCGAGGGATGTCAGGACTGGAATGCTGATGGGTAGGAAGAGGGGGATGTAAATGGCAAATCTGTAGACCAATAAAAACCAATGCAGGATTTAGTCATATAGTGGACATTTTTGTGTCTAGCCTCCCAGTTTTTTGGGGGTAAATAATATGTGTGTGTATTTGCACACACACACCACACTCTTTCAGTCACAAACAAGCATCTGCTTTTCTCCTGAATTTCCCTCTATCTGACTCCATTTGTCCAATATCACCAATTGTGAAAAGACATTAAATCAAAAGAACATGCACACACGCATGCTTACACACATGCACGTATACACACACACACATCGATGCCTCAGAGCAAGAACGGTTTATCTGAAAAAAAATACCAATTTTCAATTTTTTGATATTTGGTAGAATTTACTGTAAACTTTCAGATGACAAAACGATAAAATATATATTTTTTTAAATTTTAAAGATATTTGAAGAAAACCGTTCTTGCACAAAATTACCCGAGTGAATTTCTCATGGTAAAAGGGACGACTGCACGGCACTCCGCTTTTGCTCTAAAGGCTGTAGTGCCAATTAACCTGGTAATTTGTGTAAGGAAGGACTTCCAGCAGTGCAAAACCTTCTTGCATGGGAAGGGATACACTAGGACCACTGGGCAGAGTTTACGCAACACTGGCGGGCCTGGATGCCGTGTGGTTCTTGCGTGGGAACACTGGTGGCTGGAGAGTGATCTTATCTGGGAAAAGGGGTCAAGCTAATCGCCATGCCATGCTTGCATGGGAGGAAGTGCCAGTTCTGCTGTAATTTTTCTGCAGACACGGGTGGTCTGGCTTCACTGCCAGTGTTTTTGCTATCATGGCGTTTCTTCTACATGTATTACAACACAAACATACTATGGTAAAGATAGCATCAATGCCCTTCCTCTCTCCGAAAACCGAATGCTTCCATTCAATCCTTGATTTGTTCTGACCTTTCAAACTTTTCAAGTGAGCATATCTCGAAACTTTTGAAAATGGCAACTCTGCCGGTAGACCTTTCTTGCTCTGAGGCATCGACATATAAAAATAAATAAAAATATACACACACACATACAAACATACATGCACACGCAAAAACACATCCAAGAACTTTGCAAGAAACCCAAGATTTTACTGAATAAAATTTGTTATGACAAGAAAGCTTTGGAATGGAGAGAAAAAGAATCCAGTGTCTGTGAATTTAAATTTTAACAATAAAAAACAAACAAACCTTATAATCTATCTTAGAGTAATATACTAAACAGATTGAATATGTTTGTAGTTGGTGGGAATGACTGATTCTGCTCTCCAGCCCCCCCCCCCCCCCCCCCCTCTCTCTCTCACACACAGACACACAAACCTGCACGCACACAGACACTTTTGTACAAAAACACATGCGCGGCGCGTACACACACACACACACACTTTTATGCATACACATACACACATCTAAATGATCTATGCACACACACATACACACACAGACACACACACACACACACACACTCCCACACATTTTTCTTACTTTTGATCTTCTGGAAAGTAGAGCAGTTCCAGCAAAGAAGGATCGAAGAATGCTTTTTCTGCACAGAACAACACAAGAACATGTCTCAATCACCCCCTGAAGCCATACGTTACAATCATCACCAAAGTTCACACACATACACAGGAATAATATTTACACTTGTTTCGAGTTTAACCCAGTTGTGTCTTAAAAATAAACAAACATACAAACAAAAACAACAACAGCATGAAACCTGCAAATTCATACATTCTACAACTTAGAATTGAAAAAAAAAACAAAAAAAACTTGAAAATAAGACAAGCCAAAAAATGTGTATGACTCTTTCTTCTTCTTCGTCGAACGATCAGACAGAAACTATTGTTGACTGTTATATGAGCCAAAATGCGTCACGCTGCTGTTAAGCGCCTGACAAGTCAGGTCCAGCACATCCTACTTCGGCATAAGAGAGAATTGTTATTTTTTAAGTCTTTATGGAAAAAAGGCAGGAGAATGGAGCAAGAAGGCAGAAAAAAGACAAGAAGGAGGTCAGAGGAAGAGAAGGAGCAAGGCAGAAACAAAGAGATTGATAGAAAAGAGGAAATTTCTACCACAGAATTTCTTGAAAGAGGGGATGCTATTTATACTGACAAGCCCCCAGCATCCCTATATGGGGGGAAGGGGGGGGGCATGGATGTGATTTATTTTACAGCTCCCCTGAGTTTACATTGGTGATGAGTGCACTCCCCTAAAAGTCCTTCGTTATGTCAGAAGCAAATTATTTTTTGTCAGTTATTTTTCCAAGTTTGCAAATGTTTCCGTTGGATTCTGTTATCAGAATCCAGCAAACCATTGGTCCCCACAAAAATCTTATATCAATCGTAAAGAAGCGTAAACTTAAATGGTACAGGCATGTCACAAGATCAAAAGGACTAGCAAAAACAATACTTCAAGGCACTGTCCAAGGAGGACGAAAAAGAGGCAGACCAAAGAGATGGGAGGACAACCTCAGCAAATGGACAACAGGCCCAGAACTCGACAAAACCCTGAGAAAGGCAGAACAGAGAGAGGAATGGAGGGAACTGGTTGTCAAGTCTTCATGGGTGCCCCCACGGTCGCCAGAATAAGGGATGGATAGATACATAGATAGAAAATGTTTCTACATGATGTTCTATGTCTGTGTTATCAAATGCAAAATTTTACATCAGTTCTGTTCAAGAGATAGGTATCTGAGAGCAGGCGGGGGGCAATCTCAAAGCCAAACAAGGAGAATAATCTGACTGCAGTGGAGAGAACAGAAAAATATATGTGGTGTGCTGAAGGTTAATCGCACTTCAACTTACCACAGTGTAATATAGGTCTCTGCGGCCAATGAAGTAGACAATGCCCATAAAACCCATCTACCTGAACATCCATTCATCCACACACGCACACACACACGCTCACCAAAATGCATGCATGCACACACACACACACACACACACACACACACACACACACACACACACACACACACACACGCACACACAAAGTTACAGTCAACAAGACAGCACTGCTTACCAGAAGCGACAATAGCACTACGGGATGCTATGAAGGCATCATGCAGATGCCCACGAGCTAACAGGTCTTCACTCTGTTGTATGGAAGCCACTGCATCTTCCACCTGCCCAGTCAACCATCATTCCCATAAAACCGTTTGTTGGCTTTGAACAATGATGCAATAAACCATCATTCTTATAAAACCATTTGTTCACGTGGAACAATTCTACAATCAACCATCATTCCCATAAAACCGTTTGTTGGCTTTGAACAATGATGCAATAAACCATCATTCTCATAAAACCATTTGTTCACATGGAACAATTCCACAATCAACCATCATTTCCATAAAAACGTTTGTTTGCGTTGAACAATTCTACAAAGTCCTCTTTTTCACAGTAATACTACACACAGGGGACAGGATAGCTCAGCGGTCAGAGCGCTTGCTTCCCCCCCAGCCAATGTTAAACAGCGTCGAGCGTGGTTACCAGTTGGATGGGTGACCGTTTGAGTGCCTTCGCTACAGTACAGTTCCCCTAGCTGTAAATGGGCACCTGCCCTCTTTAGGTCAGGGAAGGTAGAGCAGCGAGGGAGAGGAGATGGGCACTGCCCTCAACATGCTGGCCCCTAGAGAAGCTGGAGTCTCTGAACCTCCCTCCCCACTATACCCCACAGGTTATGCGACTCCTTTACTACACACTGACAATCCCAATGACAAAGTACAAAAACATAAAAGTAGAGAGGAGGGTGAATGAGAAGAGATTACACTGACTGATGCTATGTCTCTTTCTGGGGGCGGGATAGCCCAGTGCTAAAATTGTTGACCATGCAGTCTGACAGTATGAGTTTGAGCCACTTCTGAGGTGCCTGTTCAAGGAGATTTTTTCCCTGGAGTTAACACCAGTACTAACTCCACTCCTCCAAAAGTCTTTTGAAATGAGACTATAAACCAAGATCCCATGTGGGAATGCATGCAGAACATCTTACACACACACATTTAAACCTGTTTTGTCTTTTGGTAGAGTAGACCATTAGCCACTGTGTGTTGGCAGGACTGGATGAGGAAAAAACCCCAAAAGTATGCACAGAGGTGTCATGTTTAGATGTCATCCCAGAAACCAGAATGTGGCTACCTTAATGGTGGGAAAATGGTCGCATACACAAAAATCTCACCATTGGTGAACCCTCAGAGCTCCAGACAAGGAATGAGAAGAAAATGCCTCTTTGGACAGAAAATGTAAAGTAAACTGCACAAAGGTGACAGAAGAGCACAACACAAGAGGACACATACACTGCCCGCAAGTGAAAGCAATAACATTCAATCTAGTCATAGGCTGACCCTGGCAACACGACAGAAGAGAAATAACACATTTTCTTGCTTGTGGACACATGTATCGCGCTATTTCTATCCCCAAAGCTCATAAATATAATGACAGATCACTTTGTGCTGTTACTGTTCATAAAAAGAGAAAAAGTAATTAAAAAAAACAAACTCAGAACAAGCATGCATGCATGCACACACATTTGCCTGCTCACGTATCATTACATGCATGCATGTGTGTAATCCCTCTTTCATTGTCTAATACTGCATAATCATAAGGAAAATCTCCAATGTTGGAAATGCGGCTAGGTTAATGGGGGGTAAAAATAGTCACATATGCAAAATATTCACCATCGGTGAACCTAGAGCTCTAGCCAAGGAACAAAAAAGACAAAAAAAGGAAAGATGTATAATATAACCACCATACTACTAGGATTACTCTCTCTCTCTCTCTCACTCTCTCTCTCTCTCTCTCACTCACACTCACACTCACACACACACACACACTCTATAGGAATATTTTATTTTTTAAGGTTGTTGAAATCATGTTAGTTAATTAATGTTGGTGAAATGTGGGTGGGTTTTTTTTTTTCTTTCCTTTTTTGTTTTTGTTTTATTTGTTTGTTAGGGTTTTTTCTTTGTTGGTTTTTTTTTTTTTTTCTTTTCTTTAGATAGATGGCTCGATGAAAAAAAGCAAATTGATGCTTATTCAATGTACCATCTGGAAATAAAAACTTGATTTGATTTGATTTGATTTGACACACACACACGCGCACACAAACTCCCCCCCCCCCCCACCACCACACACAACACACACCTGACACGCTGAACTCAGACCCTGGCTACACCTACCTCTCGCCCGATGTCGTCGTTGATGACGATGTTCCCGATCTGATCCAGCAGCTGAGCCAGGGAGTGCAGGGAGGCCTTGGCAGTGGCCAGGTTCTCCACACACCGACACCGCAACCACCCTGCCAGCTCCTGCAACACCACACACACACAACACTGCTGCACTCTACTTCACACTCTACTTCACACACCGACACCGCAACCACCCAGCCAGCTCCTGCATCACCACACAACACAACACAACACTGCTGCACTCTACTTCACACACCGGCACCTCAGCCATCCAGCCAGCTCCTGCAACACAACACAACACAACACAACAACTGCTGCACTCTACTTCACACTCCACTTCACACACCGACACTGCAACCATCCAGCTAGCTCCTGCAACACCACACAACACAACACTGCTGCACTCTACTTCACACTCTACTTCACACACCGACACTGCAGTGACGGATAGCCTAGTGGTCAGAACATTGCGCTGGCAATTTGAAGACCCGGGTTCGAGTCCGGTCGAGGAAATTTTTCTCCTGGAGTTAACATCAGTGCGGACTCCACTCTCCCCACAAGTCCTTCGGATGAGACTTTAAACTGAGGCCCCGTGTGCGAACACACGCAGAACATCTTGCGCACACGTTAAATCCTGTTCCGCTTTTCGTAAGAGTAGGCCATCGTTCGCTGGTGGGAACAGATGACATTTACAAGACTGCATACACACGGGGACTGGATGAAAAAAAGCACAAGAGTGCTTATTCCATTATCCTCGATATATAAGAATAAATCAAATCAAATCAAATCAGCCACCCTGCTAGCTCCTGCAACACAACACTTCACTTTAACCCTCTTAGTCCCGTACCGGGATTTGCCAGGATTGAATAATTGCCCCCCTTTAGTCCTAAACCGGGATTTACACACAGTAGTTTTCCATCATGCAGTGACCTTCATCGATCGCTACCACATGCCAAAACAGTACCAGGCCAGATGAGCGAGTCTGGAAGTAATTATAGCTGCTGGTATGTACTTTGAAGGAGGAAAAAGGCGAGCGAGCATGTGTGCCTGACCTGATTTCGTGATGGAATGCAAAATCTAGGGGCAGTTTGTGTTTAGACAATCCAAATGCAAGTGGGTTAAAACATATGCACCACAGGCACACAAGTGCATGGGAAAACTGAAACTGAGGTCACCACAAGACCAGAACAACTCACAGCATCAGAGGCAATTTTCTTTTATTGTAGGATGATCATTGAAGATGGGGATGACGTGTTGCTGCTGCAATGGAAGCGCATGTGCTCTGAGATTATGTGACAGGGGTGTACTCTCTGCTTTCTATCATAATATATCCTGGTGTTGACAGGGCTCAAGAGATACAGACATCTGCAATGTTGCTCAGGTAATTCAAGCAACACCCTCAAAATTGCATCCGTAAAGTGGATGAAGCTTTACTGTGTGGTCCCAGTCTTCCCTATGCGTCCATAGCAAACTCGCTGTGGGATGAGCTTGCCAGAATCTGAAAAATCCCTATGACTCTTCCTTCACCATCACCTGTCCGTAGTCCCACGGACTGTGGAGGCACCACTGAAGATTTTGCAACCAGATTCCTCCACTCCCCACGGTCCTCCGCCCTCCATAGCAGATGGCTCCACCCAAGGCCTGTCTACTGCCTGATGTTGGCTTCCCATCATTTCCTCTGTCTGCCTCTTCGTCTCCCTCCTTTTACTGTTCCCTGTAAAACAGTCTTGGCCAGTCCAGATGTTCGTGTGACGTGCCCGTACCACTTTAGCGTGCATTTTTTCACTGAAGTCAGGAGCTAGCTCTTCATATGACTCTTACTGGGAAAAAAAAAAAAGACTCTTACTGGATTTGAATCTGCAGACTTCCAGTTCACAACCCAAGGCAATAACTACTGCACCATTGCAGCTGGTCACAATTATTTTTTCTAGCACTTGTAATGTAAAACCAAAAACCATGCAGTACTTACCCAGTCTGTGAGTGCCTCTTTGCCCAAGTGGGAGAACTTCACCTGCATATTGGAAACCTGATAGGAAGGAGAGAAAAAAAAAAAGAGACAAGATTCAGGTTGTTAACAGATGTGAGTAGATCCTATTTATGTTTCAAACTCATCAATACATGCAATATGTGACATTTTCATGTATTTGTAATGGGGTTTTGAAATAAACTTTTGACATGCCTGGTCTTGCCTTGTGACTGGTTGTAAGGTTTGGCTCAGGCCAAAAGTTGAGTCAGTTATTGATGTCAGCTCATTGTCAAGGCCTACACTGAAGTGTTGTGATGTTGTAAAATGTGGTGTTGAGATTGCCTTCAGCCGTGACAAGCTCTTAACAGAGCAACCTGCACTCTCCTTTAAAGGAGAAAAAATCCTCTGAAGTCGGAGTATGGCTGCCTATATGGTGAGGTACTTGAAAATAGTCATACACGCAAACTTCTCATTCAGTGTGCAATTTCAATCCCACAGTGATTCCCAGGTGGGATGAGTGAGTCAGAGAACTCATTCTGGGTGACCCCCCAGAGTGTTAAGCTGAGGAACAACAACAACAACTGGCTGTTGGCTACCTTTAGAAGATCAACACAGTATTGAACAATACCAACCCTTGCCATGCTATGAAAGATAAAGGAGCTTAGTCTTATTGCTTGCACATGAATGACATTGAAGTGTGCAAGAGATAGCTTTAATTCACATTACTGTATTTATCAAGTTCAACTTACACACAAGAAAATCATTTTTTTCAAAATGTAAATGAAAACGAATGCTATCGTACATCAAAACATTCCCAACAGTTGAAGGAATCCACCTTTTTCACAGTGAATTTCCAATCAAGTCAAAGTGTTCAAAAACCTACCTGCACATGAACGTTCATGAGCAAGCGAAGCTGGGTAAGAAACACTTCCATGACCCGTTTAATATCAATCTGGACAGTGGGCGGACCAGTTTTGTTGGCAGAAACATCTGTGTTGTAAATCAAAATCCCACCCCAGCGAGGGCTCAGGAAGGCATTGCTGGATATTGGGTTGCCTGCAAAGAAAAGAAAAAAAAAGAAAAAACCCCACAAGATTAGTTTTCTCAAAAAAAAGCACCCATATTTATCTTTTTAAGATTCCACGAAATGGCTATAAACTACAGCTCAAGAAACTTAGTTCGAATCAGAAATAAAAATCCCAAATAAACACACTCACACACAAAAACAGGCACACATACGCAGACATACACAAATACTGACACAGAGAGGCACACATGCATACATGCAAGCTTGCTCCACCCAACCCTCAGATAATGACACAACACATGCACATACATGCACACATTCATGCACACATACAAAAGCATACACAAAAACCCCAATTCCCTTCACACTCACTCACTCTCTCTCTCTCTCACTAACACACAGACACAGACACAGACACACACCCATTCAACTGGGCCACCCTGTATTCCCCACTCACCCACTAATATATACTCACAATGCACCTACACTGACCAGCACATCTCTATGCTAACCCCTTCCCCTCACCCACCTATATACAATGCACCCACCCCCCTGCACTCCCCCCCACCCCCCCCCCCTACTCACCTACCCACCCACATACACACACTGACACATTCACACAGAAAGGACCCACCATTGTGATCTCTGATGTACAAAGGACTGCTGGCTCTGGCAGGTACATAGACAACAAAGTTCAGGGATGGTCTGTTGGAAGCATGAGAACCTGAAAATACCCAACACATCACTAACATTACCACCCGTTTCGACTCACTTAAGACAGCTTGTTCCGTCTCTTGCTACTTTTGCTTTAAAAGGTCACCCAATGAATGTTAAGGCCATTGCAGGGCAGCAGAAAAGCTTAAAGGTCATTCAGCACACACGAGCAGCATGAATTTTGATTGGTTTAGGGATAATTTATATATATTTTTTTGACCAGTCACAATCGCCCATCTCTTCAGCTCAGAAAATGGCAGCCAACTTTGCACCAGAATTTCTTGGTGTGTTTTTCAAGCTTTTTGACAATATTGACAGCAAGGAGGGGTTTTAGGGATTTGTCATCTGGCTTTGCAAGGACATCCCAGAATGTTCCAGGAACTGTGCAACTAAGGTAAAAAAACCCAAACAAACCAACCAAACTTTTGTTGGAGCCTAAACTTCAGTAAGGCTTCAACATGTCATACTGAAGTGACAGAATGAGTTAAGGAGACTTCCCCTCTAAAGTTACCCACTGTTTCTAACTCCCTTTCTCAGTAAATCTTTTTGGATGAGACTACAGACAGAGACAACATATGGGAAACAGTTGCATAACATCCTGTTTGCATGTTCATGTTGAAAATGCAACCACCAAACATTACCATCTCTTAACGCTGTCCTTTTTCAACGTTTTTTTTTTTTACTATGCCACATGGTTTGGTATTTGTATTACACTCCACTGCATTGCATTGCATTGTGTTGTAAAGCCCTGTAACATTTGCATTATACAGTATTTCTCAGCATTACACTGTATTGCACTGCACAGCATCATATTGCATTGTACTGTATAGTATTGTATTGTTTTGTTCCATGATAAGTGTGCCACAACAAATCACTACCCACCCAGCTTGGCTTCCAGAGGGTTGATCAGGTGAGGCAGATCTTGTTCTGTGTAGAAGAAGGAATTGTCCTGGGAATCTTTCCTCGGTGTTGCCACCAGACCCACAAAATGCAGCACCTTCAAACACCCAGAATACATATATTTATTTAATTATTTTATTCTTTTATATCGAGGATAATGGAATAAGCAATCATATGCTTTTTTTACATCCAGTTCCTGCATGTATGCAGTTTTGTAAATGTCATCTGTTCCCACCGGCACACAATGGCCTACTCTTACGACAAGCGGAACAGGATTTAACGTATGCGCAAGATGTTCTGCGTGCGTTCACACACAGGGCCTCGGTTTATAGTCTCATCCGAAAGACTGATGGGGGGAGTGGAGTCAGCACTGAAGTTAACTCCAGAGGAATAATCTCCTCGACCCGGGATATAGATAAGACCAGATAGGAGCAAGCAGAACCCCCCCTCTCTTCCTTCATCAAAGACATTTTCTGCCTTTGTTACTAAATCATTAGCCATTATAATCAGTAATAACAATGAACAGCTATATACACTTTATGAATACAAGTCCTTATTTATCCTGTTTGGAGTAAAAAAAAAAAGAATTTAAAAAAAAGTCATGTACATCTGCTGAAAACACACTTTTACTTTCCCTGTTTGAAGTCAGAAAAACTTCATGTTTCTTCATTTTGCTGAAATCAAATCCTTATTTCCCTGTTTCAAGTAAAAAATAAAATTTGCAAATGAACCACCCCCCCCCCCCCCCCCCTAAAAAAAAGGGCAATCTAAAAATTAGAAGAAAAAAAACCCCAGACACCATGACATAACTACAAAAATGATACTCCTCTACTGTGAAGCTGATTAACAGTGGAAGACTGCAATCTTCAAAATATCTCACCTGTGATGTAACAGAGATGGCAGTGAAATTGGCCAACTTGTGCAGGAAAGGCTTCAGATAAGCTGTGACAACAAACATGTCCATCAATCATTCAATCAACCATCCAACCAATCCACCTATCTATTGATCAACACATCACTGATCAATAAATCAATCAATCGATCAACTCATTAATTACATTCCCTACTTTGGCCCAGGCCAAAAACTTTTGTCAATTGTTGACGTTACGAAACTGCCAAAGCCTACATATAAAAAAAAGCTGATATGTTTTAGAATGTTCACATCGTCTTTATCCATGACAAGCTCTTAGCGTAACAACCTGTATCCTCTGTTTAATTGGGGTTAAAAATCCTCTTACTGAAGTGACAATTATCATAGACAATCATATCAGGGAAATAATAAAATTCATACATATGATTTCAGGCACTAGTGCATACATATATCAAACTTCAAAGACATAAGATACAAGAACTCCAGATACAAGTTGTAATTATATCCCTTTTGCAACAAAGTCTGGTTTCCAATTTGCATTACATCTTACAAATGATGGGCCTGAATTTAATTTGAAAACTTTACAAAATCAGATCTCTCCCCCCCCCCCCCTCCCCTGATCCTATTCTGGTAGCAAACATCTAGTTGTGAAAGCCTAGAAATTGATTATGTTGAAAGAAAAAAGAAGCATACAGACAAGTTGATAATCAAAGAAAGAAAAAAAACTAAGAAAAGAACATACAAAATACAGAAATAAAGAAATACAGACCAAAAGAAAGAAAGAAAGAAAGACAGAAAAGAAAGAATAAAGAAAGAAAGAAAGAAAGAAAAAAGACAGAAAGAAAGAAAGACAGAAAGAAAGAAAGACAGAAAGAAGGAAAAAAAAGAGACAGAAAAAAATGAAATAAAGCAACTTCACTTTATTTTAAAAAAGGATAAACAATGAAGTGAAAAAAAGGCGCGTGCGCACACACACACAGAGTGAAAAAAACAGATACAAACACACACACACACACACAGTGAAAAAAACAGATACACACACACACCCCACACACACACACACACACACACACCAGACAAACCCAAAGCAAAACCAAACTGCTGAATACCTTGAACTCCATCCTGGATATC
>CM060319.1:45910971-45913471 GCA_030674155.1 Stramonita haemastoma | reverse complement strand
CTTCATCGATAATACTTAACTATGACATTATTACAACAACTCATCACATTCAAATAGACTAAATATGACCCCCCCCCCCCCAAAGAAAAAACAAACAAACACGCACACGCACACACACACACACATAGTGACATATGTACACATGCACACATACTGATGTACTCACTCAAGGTCTCTTGCAGACTGCGGGCTATAGAAGGCAACTTATTGGTCAGCTTTGAATTGAAGGAGATTACTTCAATGCTGACAGAATAATGGATCTGCAATAAAATAGGAGTTTATGACGCTGTAGAACTTCACCATTCACTGTATAAACTTTGGATTTATAACAAACAATGGAACAGCCCCCCTTTTCTCTGTTAAAAACTATTATTGTCTTGCAAGGATCATTCGGCTAAGATTGATAAGAGGTTGAAGACGAAGACACAGGTACAAGACCAAATAAAATAAACATTCTCTGAAAAACTCAAGAAGAAAAAAAAAGTGTTCAAAATCAATGCTCCAACTTCCACACCTTGGCCAGTTATTGAAGATTTTTCAAGGTTTTCTTTGTAAACAAACAAACAAACAAAAAATCATGACTCATGAGAATAGAGGGAAAACAGACTTTTCAGTTTTCCTTCTGATTTCTTTTGAAACAATGTTTTTTTTCCTAGTTAAACTCCTTATACTCTTCTACTTCCAGAAAATGTACATTGAAGAGTTCTGCAGCCTTAAGTATGATTAATGTACATATTATATATATATATATATATATATATATATATATATATATATATATATATATATATATATATATATATATATTCTGATTAAAACCGCAATGTGGACTTCACTTTTGCAACAAGAAAAAGCTTCAACACACACATTTCTAAAAAGATGACTTTAGAGCATAAACTATAAAGAGTTTTAATGTCAGACTAGTATAGAGTGGTAATACCTCAGTCTCTGAGAGGCGCTGAATATCAGAGTAAGGTAGCTGCACTCTGTAGATCTCTGTAGTCTTCCACCACAAAGGGATACCAATCAGTATACATACCAGACCAATACCCAGAGCTGCATACGTTTGGGTCATTTTCTCTGTTGGTGGAAAAGAACGATTCACAATATTACTCAGTAACTGAATAAGGGAACAGATGACAAAATTTACATAATATACACAGGGATCAGATGTAAAAAAGCACATGAGTGCTTATTCCATTATCCCTGAAATAAAAGAGTAAAAAAAAAAAAAAAAAGAAGGATGTATACATATATATCCATGATGCATAAAAAATTAAAGAAATTTTAATACAGACAGATACATAATAAGAATAAAACCATGTAAAAATCAATCATAAACAGCTAAGAGTAAGACTTACACCAGAGCAAGATTAATAAACAATGCAGACTCACATTCCAGTTCCAATTGCTATATCAGAGTATACATAAAACTTACTGAATACTGTACAGAAAAAAATCCTTCATTAAAGAAATAATAATGCTGCAAGTTCAAAGTAATAACCCCCCCCCCCCCCCCTCCACACAAACAAAAAATCAACCCCCCTAAAGAAAACGACCCCAAAACAACAACAAAACAAACAACACCAACCAAACACAAAATTTTAACAGAAAAAGAAAGTTTAAATCAAAGCCTTAAATTGGGACAGTATGTAAAAAAGCATGTGAGTGCTTATTCCATTATCCTTGATATAAAACAATAAATAAATAAATAAAAATTAAGAACACACACACATACACGTATTCAATCACACACACACACACACACACACAACACACACACACACACACACACACACACACACACACACAATGTATATAAACACATGGTCACATGCACACATGTTGAACATACACATATACAAGTTTACAACATGTATACATGTACATTTATAATATTAATACAATGTATGATGCACACATGTGCATGCCCCCCCCCCCCCCCTCCCCCCACCCCCCCCCCCCCCCCCCCCCCTCCAAAACACACACTGAGGCAGAGACAACCAGGCAAGACTAATAGCAAGACTTAGAGATCAGAGACAGTTTTGGACATGTCTGTCTAAGTGTGTTATGATTTTCTCACATGGTCTGGTCTTGGCAAGTTGGTCTTACTCTTTAGTCCTCTTGTGTGGAAGCATTACATCAAAGCACTTGACGTTTCAATTTACTTAAGATTTTACCACACACCTACTTCATGCTGGGAATATTCATGCCATCCATACCACCGGCCATAACTGGCCTACCATACCACAGTGAGATTCCAGAGAGAGATCATGATAGGGAAGATGGAGCATCTCTGCAACATTGCTCTAATTTCCTACATAATACTGATACATCATACACATACAGCTACACGCACCATTTCCAATGTGGGGGCATTATGTATCTTGAATAGTTTTGTTGTTGTTGTTGTATGCATTGTTTATAAATAGTGCAAAGATATTTGTATTGTTTATAACATAAGTAATAGCCAGATGATATTTGTAGTCAAGATAGAATT
>CM060319.1:45898471-45900971 GCA_030674155.1 Stramonita haemastoma | reverse complement strand
TTGACCTTTTTGTGATATGTGTTATCTGTGGTATTGTGCAACACTCAAACACATTCAACATTGATGTCAAATCACCCAAAGTCTTTCGAGGCCAACCAGGCACTGGTTTTGGATACTCTGCAGAATTTCTACTGAGGAAAAATCCCACAAGGACAAGGTAAGTTTGTCAGCGCCAAGAAGAAGACAGGTCTTATTCATGAGCATTCCACGAGTTTAGGTACCCGGGAGTCACCCAGAATATTGTGATGTATTGTATTGTATTGTATTGTATTGTATTGTATTGTATTGTATTGTATTGTATTGTTTACAACTTTAAGCCACGGTGTGAACTTCGGGCTGCTCTCCCCCGGTAGAGCAGCGCCACCCATTATTGCCGTGGGTTCTTTTCACATGCGCTAAATATGTGTGACATACAGGACCTAGGTTTATCTCTCATTCGAAAGACTAGTACCCAGACCACAAGTCACGGTCTAGTGGATAGGGGATAAGTTTCTGGCCCAAACGTGGATCGAACCACCACACACTTGGAACCCAGACTTTTCGCTTACTAGGCAGGTGCGTTACCCCCAGGCCACTGATCCACCCTTCAAATGCTCTCTGTCTCACTCCTCACATCTGGACAATCCCACCGAGACTATAAAAATACAAACTGGATGAGAAGTTTGCATGTATTCATTAATGTTTTCAAACACCTCACCGTTCAGGCAGCCATGCTTCGGCTTCAGAGGATTTTTCTCCCTTAATTAACAGAGAATAGGAGCTATTATGCTCGGAGCTTGTCATGGAGAGAGTGGGGGGGGGGGGGGGGGTGCTGTGGGCAAGGCATCTCCATTATAATCAAATTTCTGACCAATTTCCAAAACAGTCAGCTGCCTCCTCTGCTGTTTTGGAGGTCATCGTCGAACACGAGGGACAAAAAAACAACAAACAACATTGTCATGGATGAAGACACTGTTAATTTATATTTACATTTCAAAAAGCGAAACCACGTTTTCATGAAGGCGTTAGCACGTTGCTTTCATCAGTTTCTGACAAAGTTTTTGGCCTTCTCAGCAGACGAGTTTGGAACGTACAATTAGGTTGTAGACAGTAAGCTTGGACAGATAAACAGGAAGACCGCCAAACAGACAGACAGACAGACAGACAGACAGACAGACAGACAGACAGACAGAAGAAGACAGACAGAAGAGAGAGAGAGAGAGAGAGAGAGAGAGAGAGAGAGAGAGAGAGGAGAGAGAGAGAGAGATGTATATGCATATATATATATCTGTATATGTATATAATTGCTTTGTCCAGTATTTCCTTCTTACTTTTATCTATCTATCTATCTATCTATCTATCTATCTATCTATCTATCTATCTATCTATCTATCTATCTATCTATCTATCTATGTCTGTCTGTCTGTCGTCTGTCTGTCTGTCTATCTGTCTGTCTGTTTTCGTCTGTCTATCTATCTCTTCTTATTCTATACCTACGTCTGTCGCACTGTCTGTCCAACTGTCTGTCCAACTGTCTATCTTATCCCTCGGGGACAGATAGCCTAGTGGTCAGAACATTGCGCTCGCAATTTGACGACCCGGGTTCGAGTCCGGTCGAGGAGATTTTTCTCCTGGAGTTAACATCAGTACTGACTTCACTCGCCCCAAAAGTCCTTCGGATGAGACTTTAAACCGAGGCCCGTGTGCGAACGCACGCAGAACATCTTGCGCACACGTTAAATCCTGTTCCGCCTTTCGTAAGAGTAGGCCATTGTGTGCCGGTGGGAACAGATGACATTTACAAAACTGCATTCACACGGGGACTGGATGTAAAAAAGCACAAGGATCTTATTCCATTATCCTTGATATAAAAGAATAAAAAAAGAAAAAGAATCTCTCTCTCTCTCTCTCTCTCTCTCTCTCTCTCTCTCTCTCTCTCTCTCTCTCTCTCTCTCTCTCTCTCTCTCTCTCTCTCTCTCTCTCTCTGTGTGTGTCTGTGTTTGGTGGTCTTCCTGTTTATCTGCCCAACAGTCTGATGGCTCTATAGCAGTCTGTTCGTGTATATATAAGTACATTATACATTTGCGATAGCACTGACGGGGCCTCTGACGATGGCTCAAAAAACCAGGAACCACAACTCAATGAGTCAAGTGAGATAAATCAAAATTGTCCGTACCGGAAGAAAAAAGCGTCTTAAGCTGTCCCACACGTTTATATTGATGAGTTTTTTTCCCCCTTCAAACTGTTACCACAGTTTTATATTGACGAGTTGTTTCTTTTTCTTCAAATTTCTGGAAATCATTGAGAAAGGAGTTGTGTTGAGTTACCTGCTCTTATTTTCCGCCATTACTCGCATACACGTTTTTTCCCCTCGCTCACTTCTTTCCTTTTTTTTTCCTGTACGATCTGTTTTATTTTATTCTATTTATCTGTTTCTCTGACCACATCCAGGGTTCTTCATGTGTCTGTCGGGAATTTTTTTTATATTATTTTTTTTTTACTATATTTTTTCCTCTGTGTT
>CM060319.1:45888471-45890971 GCA_030674155.1 Stramonita haemastoma | reverse complement strand
ATAGGACGGTGCCTGAAGGTCCCCGGAGCGAGCGAAGGAGTGACCCCTTACAGGGATTTCAACAAGTACATCGACGATATCGAGCTGGACGGCACACTCACCAGGCAGACACTGTATGGAAGGGCAGAGTTTGGCTTCTCGGGAGATGGCGATGGGGTAAGATAACAAAAAGGCGGAACAGGGCTGCCCTCGACAAGACAAAACAAGACATAAAGGTGCCAGACGAGATCTTAACAATAGCGGACAAAACCCCCCAAACCAAAGCAAACAAACATAAAGCAAATAAGTAAGCGAACAATTGAACCAAAATTTAATAAGCAAGCAAACAAACAAAAAGCAAAGTTTAACAATAGCGAACAAAACCCCAATACAAAGCAAACAAACAAAAGCAAATTAAAGTACAACAAAAGCAAATAAACAAGCAAACAAAAAGCAAAGTTAATAAACAAGCAAACAAAACCAAATAAACAAGCAAAAAACAAAAACAAAATTATATAAAAACAAAAAGCAAAACAACAAAGCAAAAGCAAGTATAAAGCAAAAAGCAATAAACAAGCAAACAAAAATCAAAATTGATAACAAGCAAACAAAAAGCAAGTAAAGAAGCAAACAAAGCAAATAAACAAGCAAACAAAAGCAAGTAAACAAGCAAACAAAAGCAAGTAAAAAAGCAAACAAAGCAAGTAAACAAGCAAACAAAAAGCAAAATTAAGCAAACAAAAAGCAAATAAACAAGCAAGCAAAAAGCAAATAAACAAGCAAACAAAAAGCAAATAAGCAAATGAAAGCAAATAAACAAGCAAACAAAAAGCAAATAAGCAAACGAAAGCAAGACAATTTTGCACAGGACGAAAGACACAAGATAAGAACTTAACGATTGTAGAAAAAATAAATCCAGCCAACCAACCAACCAACCAACCAACTGACCAACCAACCAACCAACCAACCAGCCAACCAACCAACCAACCAACTACTCAACTGACCGACCGACCAACCAACCGACCAACCAACCAACCAACCAACCGACCAACCAACCAACCAACCAACCGACCGACCGACCGACCGACCGACCGACCAACCAACCATATAAAAAAGAATACAAAGAAGATAGCGCGGAACAAAAGACGCAAAGTAAGATCTTATCGTTTGTACACAAGACAATCGTGGTATGACAAAGGCAAAAGACACATGGCATCAAAATCAAATTTCAAATCCTTTAGTCTTTCAAAGCAGATACATTCCTTCAGGTCACAACCAAAAGATTTAAAACATCAAAAGATAAAACATCAAAGGATAAAAAGAATAAATAGCAAACATGTCACCACGGAGCTTACAGCACCATACAAGATCGACACATTTCGTCCTCTGCGTAAACGACACATACAGACCTGTACAAGTTTCACGTTCGCCTGCACAATTTGTAGACGAAACATGACAAGACGGGATAAAACAGAAGATACAGTAGCTTACAGTTTGTAGACAAGACAAGACGAGACAATACAAGACATGACAAAAGACACAAGACAAGATCTTATCGTATGATGAGAAGACAATACAAGACAAGACAATACAAGACAAGGCAAGATAAGAGAAGACTACATAAGGTTTTATGATTGTATTTAGAACTCCTTTTTCTTTTTTAGACTCGTATTCTCGTGAATATTTCAAATAAGACAAGAAAATATGTATGTATGTATGTATGTATGTATGTATGTATGTATGTATGTATGTATGTATGTATGTATGTATGTATGTATGTATGTATGTATGTATGTATGTATGTATGTATGTATGTATGTATGTATGTATGTATGTATGTATGTATGTATGTATATATGTGTGTGTGTGTGTGTGTGTATGTGTGTGTGTGTGTGTGTGTGTGTGTGTGTGTGTGTGTGTGTGTGTGTGTGTGTGTGTGTTCTTTTATTCTTTCTTTCTTTTATTCTTTTATATCGAGGATAACAGAATAAGCAATCATGTGCTTTTTTTTCATCCGGTCCCCGTGTGTATGCAGTTTTGTAAATATTGTCATCTGTTCCCACCGGCACACGATGGCCTACTCTTACGAAAAGCGGAACAGGATTTGACGTATGCGCAAGATGTTCTGCGTGCGTTCGCACACGGGCCTCGGTTTAAAGTCTCATCCGAAGGACTTTTGGGGAGAGTGGAGTCAGCACTGATGTTAACTCCAGGAAGAAAATTTCCTCGACCGGACACGAACCCGGGTCTTCAAATTGCCAGCGCAATGTTCTGACCACTAGGCTATCCGCCCCCCATGTGTGTGTGTGTGTGTGTGTGTGTGTGTGTGTGTGTGTGTGTGTGTGTGTGTGTGTGTGTGTGCGCGCACGCGCGCGCGCGCGCGCGCGTGCATATCTGTCTGTCTGTCTGTCTGTCTGTCCGTATGTATGTATGTATGTATGTATGTATGTATGTATGTATGTATGTATGTATGTATGTATGTATGTATGTATGTATGTATGTATGTATGTATGTATGTATG
>CM060319.1:45880971-45885971 GCA_030674155.1 Stramonita haemastoma | reverse complement strand
CAGACAACATTCAACACCCCAAATTTCCACTTACAACATCATACCAGAAATGAGGAAAGGAGAGAGATATACAGACAGAGGAAATGGAACAGACGACTGGCGACAGAACTGGAGCATGAAAGACGAGAGAGAAGAGAGACAAGACAGAAGAAGAGAAGAGAGAGAGAGGATGAGGATTTGGATGGATGAGGTTACGATGTAGCGGTGGCGAAAATATGCGAGTCCTAAAGCGTTCGATGGGACTTCGAACAGGCAGGTCCAAGAGGAAGGTAGGTCGTACTTTTATCACAGCTTGCCACACCAGAACACACACACCACCACACACCACCACACACACACACACCACACACCACACACCACCACCACACATCGTCGAGGCGACGTGTCAGCGTCAGTCTTACAGTCAGTCAACAGACAGAGCATCAATCAGACAAACACACAAATGACATATAATCTATCAAGGCAAAGTGATAGGATTTGGTGACTCTGCCTGTACGTGTAGCTGTACTTCTGTCTGTCTAGCGTTTCTGTTTCTGCTTCGATCCGCATGTCCAGAGTTTTTCTCTCCTTTTTATCTCCTTGTATATGATACACAATAATGCATCTGTATGGTCGCGTCATCTTCACACACACAACACACATCATCACACACATCATATATGTCGTGTCTTTTTGTATCCGTCTATGTCTTATATACATATATGCATTATGCCAACAATTGGCTGACTTGCTTGGTTTTTTATTTTTGCTTTGGCCGTAAACTCATTGAAGTACATAAGGAAGATGATTCGTGTATTTTGAATAGGAGAGCTGTTGAAAGTAGAGAAGAGGAGATGATAGTTATATATTTGGCCAGCCAAGGCAAGAGAGTGAGAGAGAGAGAGAGAGAGAGAGAGAGAGAGAGAGAGAGAGAGAGAAGAGAGAGAGACAGAACAGACAGACAGACAGACAGACAGACAGACAGACAGACAGACAGACAAAGAGATCGTGCGTTCGTGCATATGATTGCAAAAAGACACACAGCATCCCACCCCATTCTAGCCCCTGTATTCCCCACCACCAACCATCCACACCACCCACACTACCCACACCACCCACAGCACACAACAACCCAACCCAAAACACTATGCACCCAGACCTGAACACCCCCACACTGCTTCACACTCCATCACCTACTCCACCTCATACTCCACCTCACTTCCACTCCCACCCAACTCCACAACTCCCACTCACTACTCCACACCACCCCACTCCACTCCTACTACTCCTCAATCACTATCACACCCTACTCACATCCACCTCTCACATTCCATCCTACTCCACACTCCACACTCCCACTCACATCACCTTACTCACACTCCCACCTACTCCACACTCCACTCTCTCCACCCATCTCCACACCTACTACCCACACTCCACCTACTCCACACTCCACCCTACCAACTCCATCCTCTCCACCACTCCACACTCACACTCCACCCTACCACACCTACCCTACTCCACACCCACTCCACACCATCCACTCCACCCACCTACTCACACTCCACCTACTCCACACTCCACCCTACTCCACCACTCCACCACTCCACCCTACCCACATCCACACTCCACCTACTCCACACTCCACCCTACTCCACACTCCACCTACTCCACACTCCACCACACCTACTCCACACTCCATCCTACATCCACCTACTCCACATCCACACTCCACCTACTTCCACAACTCCACCCTACTCCACACTCCACCTACTCCACACTCCACCTACTCCACCTCCACTCCTACTCCACACTCCACCTACTCCACTCACCCTACTCCACACTCCACCCTACTCCACCCACTCCCACACTCCATCCTACTCCACCACCCACTCCACACTCCACCCTACTCCACACTCCACCTACCACACTCCACCACTCCACACTCCATCCTACTCCACACTCCACTCCTACTCCACACTCCATCCTACTCCCCACTCCATCCTGCTCCACACCCTACTCCACACTCCACCACTCTCCACCTACTCCACACCCATCTCTCCACACTCACACCTACTCCACAACTCCACCCTACTCCACACTCCACCCTACTCCACACTCCATCCTACTCACACTACTCACACACTCCACACTCCACACTCCACCCTATCCACACTCACCTACTCCACACTCCACCTACTTCACACTCCACCCTACTCCACACTCCATCCTACTTCACACTCCACCTACTCCACACTCCATCCTACTCCATCTATCCACACTCATCCACTCCATCTACTCCACCCACTCCACACTCCACCTACTCCTCACTCCATCCTACTTCACACCACCGTGGATCGGTGGTCTAAGTAATCCCTCCTAGAAAGAAAGTCCGGTCGAGTGTGCGGTGGTTCGAATCCCGTTTGGGCCTAAACTTCTCCCAATCCATTAGACCATGAGTGGTGGTCTCGGTGCTAGTCTTTCGAATGAGATGATAAACCGAGGTCCCGTGTGTTAGGCAAATTTGTTAAGCGCACGTAAAAGAACCCACGGCAACAAGAGGGTTGTCCCTGGCTAAAGTCTGTAGAAAAAAAGCCACTCTGATGATAGGAAAACACAGTTGCAGACAGGAAAAAGAAAAAGAAAAATAATGGGTAGGCGCTGCACTTGTGGCGACGCGTTCTCCCCAAATTTCCGCAGAGAAATCTGCTGTGACATTAAGTTGTACAAAATACAAATACCCCACACTACACCTCACCGCAGCCCACCTTTCCCCACCTGACTCTAACGGCATGTTGTGGTTTGTAGGTACATCTGCTGGAACACGTAGGAGGATCCGCTTTTAAAGCTCTGGTGGCGTTTGAGGAGATCAGGTGAGTGTGACGGTCCGTACAGGAATCGTGTTAGTTGGTATAACTGTCTAGGCTGAAGGGGGGGGGGGGGGGGGTGTTGGGGGGGGGGGGGGGGTGGAGGCTGGGGGGGGATTAAGGGTTTCGTTTTTGCAAGATATTGCGCTATATAAATTCAATATACGATGGTGATGATGATGATGATGATGATGGTGATGGTGATGAAGAAGAAGAAGAAGAAGAAGAAGAAGAAGAAGAAGAAGAAGAAGAAGAAGAAAAAGAAGAAGAAGAAGAAGAAAAGAAGAAGAAGAAAATGATGATGATGATAATGATGATGATGATGATGATGATGATGATGATGATGATGATGATGATGATGGTGGTGGTGGTGGTGAGATGATGATGATGATGATGATGATGATGATGATGATTAAGGGGGGAGGGTGTCTCCTTTTTGTCTTTTTGTGTTCATTAATTCTTTCTTTTCTTTTCTTCTGTTCATTTATTCCTTTTTTTTAGTGTTCATTTCTTCTTCCCTCTTTTCTGCCTTGTCCCTTTTTGTGTGGCGTTTCTTCTTTATTTCTTCCATTCTGTTGGTCTTCAGGTCTTCCTGTCGTTTTTTTTCCCCCTTTTTCCTTCTTTTCTTAGTTGCAGGTCCTCCAATAGTTGAATAACATTATCAACAGTCAGCTTGCAGTTAATGTGACACATTGGAAACTGACTGAACATACCCATCACATAGATAACCCCCACCCCCTTCACTCCTTTCATCGAAGCCTATAAAAAATGAGTACTCCTATTCTTTCCTTTCTTCACTTATTTCATCCCTGTAATGTACAGGAGTACTCATCTTCTTTCCGTTCATCCTTCGTTCGTTCGTTTGTCCTCTTCCTTCCTTCCTTCCTTCCTTCCTTCCTTCCTTCCTTCCTTCCTTCCTTCCTTCCCTTCCTTCCTTCCTTCCTTTCCTTCTTCCTCCTTCTTTTTCCTTCCTTCCTTCCTTTCATCATCACCTTACCATGAGTACTCATCTTCTTTCCCTCCTTCACTCTTTTCATCCCGCCTGTACTGTGCAGGACTGCTCGTCTTCTCTTTCCTTCCTTCCTTCCTTCCTTCCTTCCTTCCTTCCTTCCTTCCTTCCTTCCTTCCTTCCTTCCTTCCTTCACTCCTTTTATCCCTGCCTGTTTCAGACTTCCTCTCTTCCTTTCCTTCCTTCCTTTCTTCCTTCTCCTTCCTTCCTTCCTTTCTTCCTATCCTTCCTTATCTTTTTTCCTTCCTTCACTCCTTTTATCCCTGCCTGTTCAGGAGTGCTCATCTTCTTCCTTCCTTCCTTCCTTCCTTCCTTCCTTCCTTCCTTCCTTCCTTCCTTCCTTCCTTCCTTCCTTCCTTCCTTCCTTCCTTCCTTCCTTCTTTCACTCCTTTCATCATTCCCTTGTAGGAGTACTCGTCTTCCTTCTTTCATCCTTTGTCTGTTCAGGAGTACTCATCTTCCTTCCTTCCTTCTTTCCTTCCTTCTTTCATTTCTTTCATTATTACCTTACAGGAATACTCATTTTCCTTCCTTCTTTCCTTCCTTCCTTTTTTTCCTTCCTTCCTTCCTTCCTTCCTTCCTTCCTTCCTTCCTTCCTTCCTTCTGTCCTTCCTTCTTTCCTTCTTTCCTTCCTTCCTTCTTTCCTTCCTTCTTTCCTTCCTTCCTTCCTTCCTTTTTTCCTTTTTTCCTTCCTTCCTTCCTTCCTTCCTTCCTTCCTTCCTTTCTTCACTCCTTTCATCATTCCCTTTCAGGAGTACTCATCTTCCTTCCTTCTTACCTTCCTTCCTTACTTCTTTCCTCCCTTCCTTCCTTCTTTCCTCCCTTCTTTCACCCCTTTCATCATTCCCTTTCAGGAGTACACGCGTTCTTTCCTTCCTTCCTTCTTTCCTTCCTTCCTTCCTTCCTTCCTTCCTTCCATCCTTCTTTCCTCCCTTCTTTCACCCCTTTCATCCTTCCCTTTCAGAAGTACTCGTCTTCCTTCCTTCCTTCCTTCTTTCCTTCCTTCTTTCTTTCCTTCTTTCCTCCCTTCTTTCACCCCTTTCATCCTTCCCTTTCAGGAGTACTCATCTTCATTCCTTCCTTCCTTCTTTCCTTCCTTCTTTCCTTCCTTCTTTCCTCCCTTCTTTCACCCCTTTCATCCTTCC
>CM060319.1:45863471-45875971 GCA_030674155.1 Stramonita haemastoma | reverse complement strand
GTGTGTGTTGGGTGAGTGGGGTGGGGGTGGGTTGGTGGTATGGTGTGGTGTGTGTGTGTGGGGGGGTGGTGGTGGTGGTGTAGGTGTGGGTGTGTGTGTGTGTGTGGGGTGTGTGTAGGTGTGCGTGGGTGTGGGGGGTGGGTTGGTAGGTGGGGGGTGGGTGTTGGTGTGTGTGTGTGGGGGGGGGGTGAGTGAGTGTGTGTGTGTGTGTGTGTGTGTGTGTGTGTGTTGTGTTGTGTATGTGTTGTGTGTGTTGTGTTGTGTTGTGCTGTTTTGTGTGTGTTGTGTGTGTTGTGTTGTGTTGATGTGTGTGTGTGTGTGTGTGTGTGTGTGTGTGTGTGTGTGTGTGTGTGTGTGTGTGTGTGTGTGTGTGTGTGTCTCTCTCTCTCTCTCTCTCTCTCCTCTCTCTCTCTCTCTCTCCTCTCTCTCTCTCTCTCTCTCTCTCTCTCTCTCTCCTCTCTCCCTCCCTCCCTCTCATCAACTGCCATGGACACATTCATTATACATATACTACCCCGTCGAACAGATTTCGCGGTTGGAGCCCCAGAGAGCTCAGCAGTGGTCTTTTTGAAAACTCGCCTGATCGTCAACGCAGAGGCCAGTATCGAGATCAACCCTAACCCCGTGGACAAAGTGAACGATCTATGTGTGGAGAGACAAGGCAGGCGGGAAAGTGGCTGTGTCAACGTGGATCTCTACCTCAACTTTACCTACAGTACCACGGGGCTGAGTCAGTCTGCCGCCTCCAAGTTTCGCTCTCTCTGGTGAGTGAGTGTGGGTGGGTGGTGGTGCTTCTACTGCTGTTGTTGTTGTTTGTTGTTGTTGTTGTTGTTGTTGTTGTTGTTGTTGTGGTGGTGGTGGTGCTGTTGGTGGTGGTGGTGGTGGTGGTGGTGGTGCTTCTAGTGGTGGTGCTATTTTTTGTTGTTGTTGGTATTGTTGTTGGTATTGTTGTTGGTGGTGGTGTTGCTGTTTTTTTGGTGTCGTTCTTGTTTTTGTTGTTGGTGTTGTTGTTGCTTCTACTACTAGGAGTACTTCTGTAGATGCTGCTGCTTACACTATACTACTGCTACTGCTGCTACTGCTGCTGCTGCTGCTGCAGCTATACTACTACTACTACTACTACTACTACTACTACTACTACTACTACTACTACTACTACTACTACTACTACACTACCGCTGCTGCTACTGCACTACTGCTGCTACTGCTACTACTACTACTACTGCTACTACTACACTACTACTACTACTACTACTACTACTACTACTACTACTACTACTGCTGTTGCTGCTGCTGCTGCTGCTGCTGCTGCTGCTGCGCTGCTACTACTACTACACTACTACTACTACTACTACTACTACTACTACTACTACTACTACTGCTGCTGCTGCTAGCTGCTAGCTACTACTACTACTACATCTATCTACATCTATTGCTACTTGTGCCAGCCACTAGTGCTGCTGCTACTATTACACATGAAGGAAGGAAGGTGGCAGGATGGTAAAGAGGTTCGCCTGCCAACAACTAAACCGTGAAGTTCTGGTTTCGTACCCATCCTCGCCCTTTCCTCCCAGTTTGACGAAAAAATCGAACTGAATGTCAAAGTCATTCGGATGAGACTATAAACCGAGGCCCCGTGTGCGAACCCACGCAGAACATCTTGCGCACACGTTGAAACCCCGTTCCGCCTTTCAGAAGAGCAGGTCATCGTGTGCCGGTAGTAGCGGATCACAAAATTATAAATAAAAAAACCAGCATGCACACTGGCGTCGTGTTTAGACACAATCCCTGAGAAAAAATCGGGGAGTTGGAGTCCCCAGGGCGGATCGGGGCTGTATATGGCAACGTTCTGGTGGCTCCTGCGACGGTACTGGAACCATTCGTATCAGTCATTGCCTTTTCAATGGATCATTCCAGTGGCGTGGAGAGGGGGGGGGGGGGGGGTCTGCTGCATGGGTAACAGTAACTCCATAGTCTTCCGAGACTGATGGGTGCCTACTACTATTATACACTGCTCTTTGCTCTGCTGTCGTCTGTCTGTCTGTCTGTCTGTCTGTCCTGTCTGTCTGTCTGTCTGTCTGTCTGTCTGTCTGTCTGTCTGTCTGTCTGTCTGTCTGTCTGTCCTGTCTGTCTGTCTGTCTGTCTCTCTTCTCTCTCTCTCTCTCTCTCTCTCTCTCTCTCTCTCTCTATCCTCTCTCTCTCTCTCTCCCCTCTCCTCCTCTCTCCCCCCTCTCTCTCTTTCATCTTCCTCGTCCCCATCTAGCTAGAACAGAAGATGATTTTTTTGAAAAATTCTCCCCTATCAGAATTATCACGTGAAGCTAGAAGTGGATCCATATCAGCTCGGACGGAGCCAGACGAGTACGACTATAATCCTCCCGAAAGCCACACCCACACCACCCTTCACCTCACCCCTACCGTCACGAGCACCAGACGGTTACATTTACGGTTTATGGCTGTCCTCAACGGGTTTAGATCGTGGTGTGTGTGGTGTGTGTGTGTGTGTGTGTGTGTGTGTGTGTGTGTGTGTGTGTGTGTGTGTGTGTGTGGTGTGGTGTGGTGTGGTGTGTGGTGTGTGTGTGTGTTGTGTGTGTGTGTGCTGTGTGTCGTGTGGTCGTGTGTTGTGTGGTTGTGTGTGGTGTGGTGTGGTGTGGTGTTGTCTGTCTGTCTTCTGTTCTGTTCTGTCTGTCTATCTGTCTGTTTGTCTATCTGTCTGTTTGTCTATCTGTCTGTCTTTGTCTATCTGTCTGTCTGTTTGTCTGTCTGTCTATCTGTTTGTGTCTGTCTCTGCCTGTCTGTTGTTTGTGCTTATTCTACCACTCCTTGAAATAAAGCTCTCTCTCTCTCTCTCCCTCTCTCCCCCCCCCTCTCTCTGTTACTGTGATATACCATGTTAGACTATGCACGGTGTGGCAGGACCAGATCCACACTGTGCTGTACTGTGCTGCACTGTATTGTGATATACTATTGTGCTGTACTGTGCTGTACTGTGCTGTAATGTATTGTGATATACTATGTTGTACTGTGCAGTATTGTGCTGTACTGTGCTGTACCGTATTGTGCTGTACTGTGCTGTACTGTATCGTAATATACTGTGATATACTATGCTGTACTATGCTGTATTGTGATGTACTGTATTGTGATATACTTTGCTTACTGTGCTGTACTGTGATGTACTGTCTGTACCGTGCTGCACCATGCTGCACTGCGCTGTACTGCACTGCGCTGTACTGCACTGCACTGCACTGTACTGTGCTGTACTGTGCTGTACATGCACTGCACTGCACTGTACTGCACTGTACTGCGCTGCACTGTACTGACATGTTGCACTTTGCGTGTCACTGCACTGCACTGCACTGTACTGCGCTGTGCTGCGCTGTACTGCGCTGCACTGCGCTGCACTCTGACAGACAAACTGTGCGCGGTGTGGCAGGACCAGATCCACCGCAACCCCTTCGTGCCGGTGGAGGTGAGGGCGGGCTTCAGCCTGAACACCACGTCTTTCCCGGACATCGCCCCCATGCTGAACCAGTCCAGGCCCCGCTCCGTCACCCAGCAGGTAGGCAGTAGCACAGCAGGTAGAGAGCACAGGCAGGAGCACAGGCAGGTAGCACAGGCAGGTAGGGAGCACAGGTAGGCAGGCAGGTAGGCAGGCAGGTAGGCAGGCAGGTAGGCAGGCAGGGAGCACAGGCAGGTAGGCAGGTAGCACAGGCAGGGAGCACAGGCAGGTAGGCAGGTAGCACAGGCAGGGAGCACAGGTAGGCAGGCAGGCAGGTAGCACAGACAGGTAGCACAGGCAGGTAGGCAGGCAGGTAGAGAGCACAGGCAGGTAGCACAGGCAGGTGAGGCAGGCAGGCAGGTAGCACAGGCAGGTAGCACAGGCAGGTAGGCAGGCAGGTAGAGAGCACAGGCAGGTAGCACAGGCAGGTAGACAGACAGGCAGGTAGCACAGGCAGGTAGCACAGGCAGGTAGGCAGGCAGGTAGAGAGCACAGGCAGGTAGCCACAGACAGGTACAGGCAGGAGGCAGGCAGGTAGCACAAGGCAGGTAGCACAGGCAGTAGTGCAGGGACAGGTAGAGAGCACAGGCAGGCAACCCGCCAATCCATCTCCTTCTGAAACAGCTGATGGGTGAAGTGTGGGGGATTGATGATTAATGTCATTCTGGTGTAAGATATGACTGATGCCTCCCCCCCTCCCCTTTTCTGTTCACTTTAAGCTGAACCGTCCAAGCCTAGCTTTGTGACTCAGAAGGTAGGATAGGCACCCGCATCCGTCTTCGAAACAACTGATGGTTGAAGCGTGGGGGGTTGGTGTTTAATGTCATTCTGGTGTAAGATATGACCGATGCCCACCCCCTCCCTTCCCTTTTCGGTCCACCTTATCACGCTTAAGCTGAACCAGTTTAGGCCTAGTTTTGTGACTCAGAAGGTAGGATAGGCCACCCGCCATCCGTCTTCTGAAACAAATCACAGCTGTCAGTTTCCCCCACTTTCAGCTCCTCTCAGCTGGTCATTGTTTCATCCCATCCCAGCCCAGCTGAGGCCAGGTGGTGCTAATTAGAGCAATAGCTGACCACACACAGACTAGTCAAAGAATAGAGCGTACTAAATTTAGCACTCTTGACTGAGTGATGTTGGATTTGTTCACTGTGAACTGATGGTTGAAGTGTCGGGGATTGATGTTTAATGTCATTATGATGTAAGATATGACTGATGCCCCCTCCCCCCTCCCCTTTTCTGTTCACCTTAAGCTGAACCTGTCCAAGCCTAGCTTTGTGACTCAGAGGGTAGGATAGGCACCCGTCATCCGTCTTCTGAAACAATTGATGGTTGAAGTGTGAGGGATTGATGATTAATGTCATTCTGGTGTAAGATATGACTGATGCCCCCCTCCCCTCCTCCCCTTTTTCCGTCCACCTAAACGCTCTTAAGGTGAACCAGTCCAGGCCTAGCTTTGTGACTCGGGAGGTAGGATAGGCACCCGCCCTCCGTCTACTGAAGTATGTAATGATTAAATGTTTGGTGGTTATTGTCATTCAAAAGATAAGGTTTGGCACCCGCTGTTGAATACAGAGATGTTAGATCAAGATGTTCTTTCTTTTTTGCAATATATGAAGGCATTTATTTCTTTGATTTTCATTAAAAAAATGTCATCCATCTTATCAATTTTTTTCTCGTTTCTTGGCTAGAGCCCCGAGGTTGTTTTTTTTACCCACCATGAAGCTAGCTACATTACAACTTCTAGGTTGGTGTCTGAACAAGACATGTGTGTGCGTGCAGGCCTTTAGATAGAACTAATCTTCCGAAGTTCTTTGACTGGTTTGCAGCTGCGGTTCAAAAACCAGTGTGGTCAGGATCAGAGATGTCAGACAGACCTGGTATTGTCCGGCCACTTGGAGTACATGCCGCCCAGTGACGTCAGGTACCCCTTCAACGTCATCAACCACACCAAACAGGTACCGTACCTTTGTGAATACTAAACGTTCGAATTTGCCCCGTGCTAACAGATGACGTCATGTTTATTGTGTACTTATCCTTGCATGTAGTTTTCCAATGAAAGTTATCAAAAGATGATAATATCAAAGGAGTTGCAGGGTGGTTTGTAGATAAAATCTTTGTATATTATTGATACTTCTATCTAAAGCATACTTGTCTTGGAAAACTCTGAAACTCTTTCTGGTCCTTATTTGGTGATATAGTTAAAGTAGTGGGAAGTTAAGAAAAGGCAATAGTCTTCCATTTTTTTGATCTTGCGTATCTATGTCAGTGTCAGTGAATTTGCAGATGTTCTAAAGTCTGACGTCCAAGGCCACCATTTCTTGTGTGGTCAGCCCCTGCTATGAAAAGCACCAGCTGGCCCCATCTGGGCTGGGCTGGGATGGGATAATTAGCTCCTGAGAGGATCCTTCGGATGAGACTTTAAACCGAGGCCCCGTGTGCGAACGCACGCAGAGCATCTTGCACACACGTTAAATCCTGTTCCGCTTTTCGTATGAGTAGGCATCGTGTGCCGGTGGGAACAGATGACATTTACAAAACTGCATACACACGGGGACTGGATGTAAAAAAGCACAAGAGTGCTTATACCATTATCCTCGATATAAAAGAATAAATCAAATCAAATCAAATCAAATCAAATCTGAAAGTGGGAGAAGTGACAGCTGTGATAACCCTTGCTGCAGGTGGACCTGGTTCTGGAGGTGGCCAACAGACAGGAGACGTCCTTCGGCCTGAACCTGAGGGTCAACCTGACCGGACAGATGGACTTCTTGACCGTGACGGGCAACACCAGCATCCTGTGTGACAAAGACCTTCAACTTTCCGTCCTCCACTGTCAAGGATGGACGCCCCTGGACCAGGACAAGGCCGTTCAGATCCGCCTCCGCTTCCTGGCAGACACTGTGCCCTTGGAGCCACGAAACCGCGTGGTGACCTTTGATGTCATGGTCATGCCCTCTGACCCCGTGGAGAACCCGGAAAGGGATATGACAAACAATGTGAAGAGATTGGAGTCTCGGACAGCCATTGTGGCCGACGTACGGCTGGATGGGTAAGAGACGCGTTTTGGGGAGGGGGGGGGGGATGGTGGGGTGGTGGTGGAGGTGGTGGTGGTGGTCGCTTTATCCCGTATCTCTTGACGGGTTTCTATTTCGAAATGTTCTTGTTACGTCTCTTTTGTGAGGAGACTCCAGAGTTTCAGGGAAGTAGGGGTATGGGTATTCATTTCAAGATTTGGAAATAGCATCACGTCACTGTGGGCAAAAGATTTTTTGTATTTATTTTGCTGTCGTCTTCTTTTGTAATAAGGAATGAGACTGAACAGACACATTCACTGTCCAAATGACGATGAGGATAGATGGCGTTCTTTCTTATGAGCTGTTCATTATTTGTTGTTGTTGTTGTTGTTGTTGTTGTCCTCTCAAGATGCATGCTATGATATCAGGTAATATTTTATCAAGGTGTTAAATAGATCAAGCAGCACACAACCAAAGTGTGTCACATATCCAGTAACATTCTATCAAGGTGTATAATAATTATATCAGGAAATATTGCATCAAAGTGTACTCAATGCCAAGCAGTATACTATCGATGTTAAGATATATCAAGTAACTTATTATTGAAGTGTAGGATATATCAGGCAAAATCCTACCAAGGTGTACAATATACCAGACCATACTCTGTCAATCAAGGTGTACAATACATACATCAGACAACACTCTATCTATCAAGGTGTACAATACATCAGACAACACTCTATCTATCAAGGTGTATAATACAGCAGAGAACACTATCTATCAAGGTGTATAATACAGCAGACAACACTCTATAAGGTGTACAACACATCCAGACAACACTACCCAAAGGTGTACAACACACCAAAACAACACTCTATCAAGGTGTACAACACACAGACAACACTCTATATAGGTGTACAACACACCCGACAATACTCTATATAGGTGTACAACACACCAGACAACACTCTATCATAGGTGTACAACACACCAGACAAACTCTATATAGGTGTACAACAACCAGACAACACTCTATATAGGTGTACAACACAGACAATACTCTCATATAGGTGTACAACACACCAGACAACACTCTATATAGGTGTACAACACACCAGACAATACTCTATATAGGTGTACAACACACCAGACAACACTCTATATAGGTGTACAACACACCAGACAATACTCTATATAGGTGTACAACACACCAGACAACACTACATCAAGGTGTACAACACACCAGACAACACTACTGACCAAGGTGTACACACACCAGACAACACTAAATCAAGTGTACATACAACACACCAGACAAGACACCATCAAGGTGTACATACAACACACCAGACAACACTATATCAAGGTGTACATACAACACACTAGACAACACTATATCAAGGTGTACATACAACACACCAGACAACACTAAATCAAGGTGTACATATAACACCAGACAACACTATCAATATGTACAGCACACCAGACACTACACTATCAAGGTGTACAACACACCAGACAACACTACTGACCAAGGTGTCCGTACAACACACCAGACAACACTATATCAAGGTGTCCATACAACACACCAGACAACACTATCTATCAAGGTGTCCATACAACACACCAGACAACACTACTGACCAAGGTGTACAACACACCAGACACTACACTATCAAGGTGTACATACAACACACCAGACACTACACTATCAAGGTGTACATACAACACACCAGACACTACACTAGCAAGGTGTACATACAACACACCAGACACTACACTAGCAAGGTGTACATACAGCACACCAGACAACACTATCAAGGTGTACAACACACCAGACAACACTATCAAGGTGTCCAACACACCAGACAACACTATCAAGGTGTACATATAACACACCAGACAACACTACTGACCAAGGTGTACATACAACACACCAGACAACACTATCAAGGTGTACAATACACCAGACAACACTAAATCAAGGTGTACATACAAACAACACACCAGACAACACTACTGACCCAGGTGTGTGGGGGTTTGTTGATGCCCAGCTCCTCCTCACCTGGCCAGGTGTACGTGGCGGACTCAGAGCGGGCGGACGTGAGTGTGGTGCACAAGCTGCTGCTCAGCAACAGAGGCCCCAGCTTCCTGCCCCCCTCCCTCCTCAACGTCACCCTGCCCCTCCGCCAGTCCACCGCCAGTGATCTCCTCCTGACCGCCAACGTCACGGTAGCATTGAGGGGGGGGGGGGAGAGGGGTGAGGGGGTGGAGAGAGGGAGGAGGACGAGGCATGGGGGGGGGGGGGGGCAATGTTGGTATTGAATATAGTAGTAAAGAAAGACAGTGGTGTTTGGTGATACGGGGTTGTAAAAGATCACTTTGTTTGAGGGGGTAGGGGGTGGGGGAGGGGGAGGGGGTGGGGAGGGAGGAGGAGGCAGGGGGGGGGGCAGTGTTAGTATCGGATAATATAGTAGTAAAGAAAGACAGTGGTGTTTGGTGATACGGTTGTAAAAGATCACTTTTTTTGAGGGGGGGGAGAGGGGGGGGGGAGGGGAGAGGAAAAGGTAGGAGGGGGACGTGGGGAAGGAGGAGACATGAAGGAATGAGGGGAGTGGAGGGGAGTTAAAAGATTACGATGTTCGTCTGGAACATGTCTGATTGATTGACTCTACTGAAATATGACTGACTGATTGACATACGCGCAAAATCTCACCATTGGTAAACCTTGGAGCTCTAACTAGAAGAAAGAAATTAAAAAAAATATAAAACAACGTGTCGGCAAGATAACATCGCTTTCTTTGCATATAGGATTTTTGTGAGTTTTATTTTATAGTCTCATCCAAGAGGTTCTCTGGAGAATGAGGTCAAACCAATTCTTTTCCTCAGTAAGAAAAATCCCCTTCAACAGGCGCTACAGGTAAAACTCTAACCAGCGTCCTCAGTTTCCATCAGACCGCGAGTTTGACAGTCTAAGTCCTAGGCTGTGCCCCCGCCCCACAAAATCCTAGGCTGTCTCCCCGCCCTTCAAAGTCCTAGGCTGTGCCCCCACCCACAAAATCCTAGGCTGTGCCCCCGCCCCACAAAATCCTAGGCTGTCTCCCCGCCCTTCAAAGTCCTAGGCTGTGCCCCCACCCCACAAAATCCTAGGCTGTGCCCCCGCCCCACAAAATCCTAGGCTGTGCCCCCGCCCCACAAAATCCTAGGCTGTGCCCCCGCCCCACAAAATCCTAGGCTGTCTCCCCGCCCTTCAAAATCCTAGGTTGTCTCCCTGCCCGCGAAATCCTAGGCTGTCCACCCGCTTAGCAAATGTCAGGGCTGTCTTTCTGCTCTGCAAAAAATTCTGGGCTGTCTTTCTGCTCTGCAAAAAATTCTGGGCTGTCTTTCTGCTCCATAAATTTCTGGGCTGTCTTTCTGCTCCATAAATTTCTGGGCTGTCTTTCTGCTCCATAAATTTCTGGGCTGTCTTTCTGCTCCATAAATTTCTGGGCTGTCTTTCCGCCCTGCAGAACATAGCCGTTCGTTCCATGACATCGTCTCTACGGGTTGTTCCAGATCGTCCAGAGAGGAGTCGTGGTGGAATGCCCCCAGGTGCTGACCACAGGGTCTGTTGTGGGCGACACCACCCCCTCCACGCCGCTCACCACCCCCTCCTCTTCCTCCTCCACCACCACCACCCAGGCCTCGGGAGGAGGGGCAGGGAAGCCAACGACCAGGTCAGGGGGCGGGGCCGGGTCTTCCACCACAGAGGATCCTTTTGGCGGCTCGAGATCCAGCCATCCAGACGAAGACGTCGACGGCAATCTGGAGAGGAACAGAAGACCCCTGCTGCTAACGGCGCTGATGCTAAAACGTGCGTATGGTCAGTCCAATATTTCTTGGCTGGCTGGCTGGCTGGCATGGTGGCTGGATGGAGTGGATAGGATGGATGGATTGATGGAATGGATGATGGGGATGAATGGATGCTAGAACTCAGCGTATGGTCAGTCCAATATTTCTTGGCTGGCTGGCTGGCTGGCTGGCTGGCTGGTGGATGGATGGATGGATGGGGGTGGATGGATGGATGGATGAAGGATGGTAGATGCGTATGGTCAGTCAATTTTTGGTGAGGTGGATGGTGGATGTGGATGGGTGGATGGATGATGAGGTGGATGATGGATGAGATGAGATGGATGGATAGTCAAATGATATTGTTGGATGGATGGATGGTGGATGGGTTGATGATGGATGATGGTAGACTAGCGTATGGTCAGTCAATTCTTGGTGGTGGATGGATGGATGGGGTGGATGGATGGTGGATGGATGGATGGGTGGGTGGATGGATGGATGGATGGATAGAGGTGGATGGATATGGTGGATTGATGATGGATGGTATGGTGGATGTGGTGGTGGTGGATGGATTGATGTTTGATGAATGATGTGAATCATGGTATGGGTCAGTCAAAATTTCTGGATGGATGGATGGATGGAGGTGGATGGATGGATGGATGGATGGATGGATGGAAGGGTGGATGGATGGATGAGGTGGATGGTGGGTGGTTGGATGGATGGATGGATGGATGGAGTGGATGGAAGGGTGGATGATGGATGGTATGTATGGTGGATGGAAAGGTGGATGGATGTATGGATATATGTTGTTGTATGTATGTATGGATGTATGGATGTCTGTATATGTATGTATATATGTGCATGTATGGTCATGATGATGAATGAATGGATGCATGGATGGATGGAATGGATGGATGATAGGTGGATGGATGGATGAGATGGATTCGATGGGTGGGGGGTGGATGGATGGATGGAGGGGTTGTAATGTATGTATGAATGAATGTATGTATGTATGTTTATGTATGTATGTATGTATGTATGTATGTATGTATGTATGTATGTATGATGTATGTATAGTCATGCATGTATGTTTATGAATGAATGTAATGGATGCATGTATGGATGATGTATGATATGATAGATATATTGTTAATGTTGATGTGTGAAGTGTATGGATGGAGGGATTTATGGGGTATGTATGGATGAATGTATGGTGTGGTGTGTATTTATGTTGTATGTATGTATGTATGTATGTATGTATGTATGTATGTATGTATGTATGTATGTATGTATGTATGTATGTATGTATGTATGTATGTATGACATCATATCTTGCTGTATGATAATGACATGTGTATGTTATGTTGTTGTCTGTTGTCTGTCTGTCTGTCTGTCTGTCTGTCTGTCTGTCTGTCTTTGTCTGTCTGTCTGTCTGTCTGTATGTATGTTTTTGTATGTTGTATGTATGTATGTCTGTGTGTGTGTGTGTGTTGTCTGTCTGTCTGTCAGTATGTTGTATGTTGTATGTATGTATGTATGTATGTGTGTGTGTGTGTGTGTGGGGGGGGGGGGGGGTGGAGTGTGTGTGGACGTGTGTGTTGTGTGTGATTGTTGTTGTGTATATGTGTTATGTGCTGTGTTATGTGTGTGTTGTATATGTGTTTGTGTGGTGTGTGTTTTGTGTGTGTGTGTGTGTGTTGTGTGTGAGTGCGTGTGTATTTATGTGAGTGCGTGTGTGTTTATGTGTGTGTGTGTGTGTGTGTGAGCGTGTGTGTGTTTATGTGTGTACGTGTATGTGTGTGTTTCAGGACTGTGGGAGTTACCAGTGTCGTGTCTACCAGTGTCCACTGATGACCTTGCAGGCTAAGGAGAGGGCAGAGGTCAATATCACGGTCACTCTCAGCCGAAATGCTATTGCTTTTCCAGGGGTTAGTCGTGTCTGGTTCTGTTTCGCTCTTTTATACATAGACAGCAGGCAGGCAGGCAGGCATACAGACACAGACACACACACGCACACACACAAACACACACACCACACAAACACATATATACACACAAAAACACACACACACACACTAACACCAATACCGACACATACACACACACACTAACACCAACAACACACAAACAACACTAACACTAACACTAAACACTAA
>CM060319.1:45850971-45858471 GCA_030674155.1 Stramonita haemastoma | reverse complement strand
GTTAAAAGAAAACAAAGTGAAAAATACAAGCCGAAAGCCAAGAGAAAATTCTAGTGTTAAACGTATTTTCTTTTCAGTTAAATCAAGAAATTTGTATTTTTTTGTTATGCAAATATTGTGTGGGGGAAAAGCAATCCTGGTTTAACGTACAAGGAAATAAAACTCTAAAAAAACCACATTACTGAGTGTAAATTATTTTGGAAGCTCGCTAGTCTTACAGACGAAAGAGTTGTACAAGCAACTCATCTATCTTTTAAACTTGTCTTTCAATTGCTATAACAAAGAAATGTTAATACAGACGAAAAGTGTCTCTTTAAATGGGTGAAGGATTCTCTGAGTTGAAGCTAGAAATCTTAAGCCGTCAGTATTTGTTCCTCTTTATGAAAAGGGAGGCTGGTATTTGTTAAATTCTCAAGAGAATGGGTGGTTTTATGGTTAGCCTATGCTTTTAAAAAAATAAATTAGAAGCAGTGAAATACAGACAGAAAAATCTCACATGTTAGAGTTAAGTCATCAGATTTAATTTCTGTCCATAACTTTGTGTTTAGGGCTTTTATTTAGATTGTATGATATGACCAAATCAGTATTAAGCAATCAACTTCGAACGCTGTGTGAATACTTTTGGTTACATTTTTCAGTTTCTTTATTGTCCATGAAATTATCAGAGTTGAATAGTCCATTTTGCGATGAAATCAGTCAGCAATTAAAAAGTAACTTTTTGTGTAAATCAGTAATGACATTTTTTCTATTGATCATCCCAACACTTACTGTTTATTGCTTTATGTATTGTGCTGTTTTATTTTATAAGATAACCTGACGTGATGTTCCTTTGTGTGTCTTCTCTTTTATTCCTGGAGCATCCACAGTTTGTATCGTTGTATTACAACTGTGTGTTCCTTCTCCTATACTTGTCCTGCTCTTGCTGTTTTCCTACTGCATTTTGGCAAAGACTTTGTTGTTGTTTGTTATTGTTACTGTGTATTGTTTTGTTGTGTTGTTGTTGTGCTGTTGTTGTTTGCGTGTTTGTTGTTGAGCGTGTCCCAGTTTGACACCTGGAATTAACCCAGAATAATTCTGCACTCTCGTCTCACTCATCGCAATGGAATACACTTGTTGTCCTGTTACTGTCTCTTGAAGTCACGAGACTGATTCTTTCTGCTGTGGTCATGTGACTGGTTTTTTGCTGTGGTCACGTGACGGGTTCTTGTTGTTGTCATGTGCTGGTTCTTGTTGTCATGTGAGGGTTCTTGTTGTGGTCATGTGACTGGTTCTTTTTGTCATATGACTGGTTCTTGTAGTCATGAGACTGATTCTTGCTGTGGTCATGTGATGGTTCTTGTTGTCATGTGCTGGTTCTTGTTGTCATGTGAGTGGTTCTTGTTGTGTCATGTGACTGGTTCTTTTTGTCATATGACTGGTTCTTGTAGTCATGAATGATTCTTGCTGTGGTCATGTGGTGGTTTGTTGTCATGTGAGTGGTTCTTGTTGTCTGATGTTCTTTTGTCATGTGATGTTCTTGTCATCATGGCCTGGTTCTTGTTGTCATGTGCCTGGTTCTTGTAGTCATGTGACTGGTTCTTCGTCATGAATGATCTTGCTGTGTCATGTATGTTCTTGTCATGTGACTGGTTTGCTATGGCACGTGACTGCTTCTCGTTTGTCATATGATCATTCTTTTTATCATATGACTCATTCTTGTCGTCATGTGCCTGGTTTTTATTGTCATGTGCTGGTTCTTGTTGTCATGTGCTGGTTTTGTTGTCATGTGCCTGGTTCTTGTTGTCATGTGCCTGGTTCTGTTGTCATGTGACTGGTTTTTGTTGTCATGGACTGGTTTTTGTAATCATGTGGCTGGTTCTTGCTGTGGTCATTTGAATGATTTCTGTCATATGACTGGTTCTTCTTGTCCTACGACTGTTTTTTTTTCTTCTGTGGTCATGTTCATCTCTTGATCTCGGTAATCTTTTCACTTAAAGTTTGTTGGGCTGAAATTGTGTAGAACCTTAACCTTGCTCGTGTGTACTTTGTAGCTGTTGTTGTTGTTGTTGGTTTAAATAATTTTTATTCAGATTTTTTTTAACAAACATTGAAAACAACAGCATTCAGGAACCATAGCAACAACAAGCTTGTAGCTTATAGTGTGCTCAATTCAACAATAAAAATTAACATGAAAATGACGGCCGTTGGGCTGCAATGTGCAAAACAACAACAAAAACAAGAAAACCAACCTCAAATGCAATCTTTGCTAGAAGAAGAAAAAGTAACTCAAAGAATTATATCTATTTATAGATAAAGCACATAAAGATAATGAGAATAGAATATATTTCAAAAAGAAAACAAAAACAAAACACAAAACAACAATAAAAACTGGAGAAGGATAGAGAGAGTGTGTTGTTGTTGTTGTTGTTGTTGAGCATTCTCCGTCATAAGAACCTTGGAGGCAACATGAAATACGCAATCTGTCTCATCAACCATGCCTGGAGATCATTCCAAGAACCTAGGCACACAATGGGTGAAAGGCTCGCATGTACAACCGTTTTCCAGTACCTCGCCATGCAGGCAGCCACGCTCCGACTTCTGAGGATTTTTTCTTCTCTCTTTGAGCTGGAGAACAGAAGATTGCTCTGCTGAGAGTTTTGCCATATATATGAAGACGACGCCCCACTCGATATTTCAAAGGGTAACATTTCGAAAATAGGCCTGGACTCTTTGGTTACATTCATAATTGACAGAACTGGCCAACTACGATGCTTGTTACACTACTGTGACGTTGTTCTGGAGACGCTGCAAATCAATGCAGTGTCTGTACTCGACTGTATTAATCATCCTACGCTGATTCTTCCGTGCCGACTTTATGGTTCCATTTTTTTGTGTTAGTATATACATTGTTTTTTGTGTTAGGTTTATACATTTTTAAAATTATTATTCTTTCGTTTCGAGGATAATGGAATAAGCACATATGTGGGTTATTATTATTATTATTATTTTACATTCAGGCCCCAGTGTGTATGCGGTACTAATTTTGTCATCCGTTCCCACCGGCACACAATGGCCTGCACTTCCGAAAAGTGGAACGGGTTTTAATATGTGCGCAAGATGTTCTGCGTGGCACATGGAACCTCGGTCTTGTCCAAAGGAATTACATCGATTCCATTTTTTCGTGTTACGTTGTACAATCTGTTTTTTTTTTTGTATGTGTGTGCTAGCTTATGTATTCAGGTTTTTAAGATTCTATGTCATTGTAATTCCTGTCATAATATTTTTTTCTTAAAAAAAGAAAGAATAAACACTTCATGACCAACGCTATGGGAAAATACTGCTTGAATGCGAAGAAAGAAAGAGAGGAACTTCGAACTGTCCTATCTTTGAACTACACATTTATTTATTGTGCTGTACTATTTTTTTCCTGCATGGTTTTGTCATAACAGTTCATAAGATTACTTGACATCTAGTTTCATACATTTTAACACAATATATATGTATATATATATAATTATATATATATATATATATAGATATATATAAATATATGTGTATATATATATATATATATATATATATATATATATATATATATATATATATATATATATATATATATATATATATGCTCAGTAGTGTGTATGTATATGTGAGAGAAAAGCTACCCGAATTTGCTGAGATTGTGTGGGTTTTTTGTTTTAGTTCGTTGGCTGGAGCTCAGAGATTCACCAATGGTGAGATTTTGCGAATGCAACCATTTTTCCCCCCCAAAAAGGTAGGTGCACTCCGACTTCGGGGATTATATCTACAGACAATATCAGTGTGCGTGCGGTTTTTATTTTAAATTATGTCATTCTTTCCTACTGGCACGCAATGGTTTACTCTTCTGAAGGGCGGAACGGGTCTTAACGTGTGTGTAAGATGTTCTGTGTGCGTTCGCACACGAGTACTCTGTTTGTAGTCTCAACTTAAAGTTTCCAGGGGAGTGGAGTCAATACTTACATCCATTCTCGGGGAAAAGCCCCCTCGAACGGGTGCCTCCGTGGGGGCTGGAATCGGAGATGTCAGATCACGAGCACACCGCTCTAACCACCAGGCTGTCTTAACCCCAGATTTGTACTTTCAAACCACTTTAAACACCATGATGAGAAACTGTGACTAGGTTATCAATAAAAAGCATAACAGGCTTCCTCCACACAACCAGCATAACAGGCTTCCTCCACACAACCAGCACAACAGGCTTCCTCCACACAACCAGCATAACAGGCTTCCTCCACACAACCAGCATAACAGGCTTCCTCCACACAACCAAGCAGTAACTCCATTGTTTCTCCTGCTTCGTCAAACGCTCAGACAGCAACTGTTGTTGTCTGTCACATGAGCGAGAATGCGTTACGCTGCCGTTAAGCGCCTGAAAAGTCAGGCCCAGCATATCCAACTTCAGTGTGGAAGAGAATGACTATTTTCCAAGTCTTTCTGGAAAAACAAAACGGCAGGAGAATGGACCAAAAAGACAGAAAATAGACTAGGAGGAGGTGACAGAGGGTAAAAGGGAACAAGGCAGAAGCAAAGAGAGGGATAGAAAATAGGTAATTCCTTGCACAGAATTTCCAGGTTGGGTAGCTATTTATACTCACAGCCCCCCCCCCCCCCCCCCCCGGCATCTACACATGGGAACTGAGTGTTTTAGTTATTTGGTATTACTTTCTTCGTCGTATTGTTCGTTATAAATGGCATATTTGAAAGTAGAAAAGAATTCTGCAAACCCATGTATCTCTCAATTTTTATTTATTTATTATTTATTATTATTTATTTATTTATTTATCTTTATATCGAGGATAGCAGATAACATCATGTGCTTTTTCATCCGTCCCCGTTGTTGCATTGTAATATTGTCATCTGTTCCCACTGCACACGATGCTATCTACGAAAAGCGACAGATTTAAGTGTCAAAGATGTTCTGCGTGCGTTCGACACGGCTCGTTAAGTCTCATCGAAGGACTTTTGGGAGAGTGGAGTCAGCACTGATGTTAACTCAGGAAGAAAATTTCCTCGACCGGACTCGAACCGGTCTTCAAATGCAGCGCAATGTTCTGACCACTAGCTAACCCCCCCCCCCCCAAACCAGCTAAGCTACCCCCTCCCCACAAACCAACATAAAATTGAAGAGAAAAGTCAAGAAATGCGTTTCCATGATATAACTTCTAAAGAGTCTTTATCAACTTTGCATGTTACAGATGACAAGAGATAACGTGTATGATAGATAAATATACAAAATGTTCCATGAAAAAGTCAAGTCGATTCAAAACATTATAATCATCCCACGAAGGAGAGCAAAAGAAAAACATGCAGACGCACAAAATAGATTTAACAGCAAATAATGTCATGGGCCAATTAAGCTGAAAGCCCCGATATGTCTTTTGTGGTCGGCGGGGCAATGTACAAGTTGGGGCCGGACCCGATTAATCAAATAAATTGACAAAATACAAAGACACAGACGCTACAGACATTTTAGAAATTACGATACTGTTAGAGGTGGGTCTAAAGATGGCCGAAATCACGTTTTTTCCCAAGTAAAAAAAAAATGATACATGTATATTATGGAGACTTCATTTAGTAGATTTAAAGAATTTAGGTTGTAGATCAAGTCAGTAAAGATAAATTTTTTGTACTTGCGATAGGTAAAAAGGTTATCGTTTTTTTCAAAAATAAATTTTAAACATTTAGTTTTGACGACAATATTGGATTGTTTCCATGGCAACAGTGCATAAAACTGAGTAATTTATAATTTTGTTTTTATTTTACAGTTGATATTCCTTCAATATATGAAACACTTTCTATCGTGAGTATGTAAGCAAGATTTTTTTTTTTTTTTTTTTTTAACTCAGTTTTGACCCCCATGTCCCACCATAACCAGTGAAACTGATAGGCAAATGTATGGGCAAACCTGTGCAGAAAGTCCGTATTGCAATGGTGGTGGCTGTTGAACTTTCCCAGCTTGACGCCCTGGGGATAATTCAGAATCTGCATAGTCTTACTCATCACACCTGGGAATCACCGTGAGACCGTAAATAAATCATACACACTGGATGAGAAGTTTGTGTGTGTAACTGATTTTTAGTACCTCGCGATATAGGCAGCTCTATTATACTCTGATTTCAGAGGATTTTTTTAACCTTTAGTGGAGAATAGTAGTTGAGAGCTAAGAGCCTGCCAACATTTTGATGCAGGTTTTTGGCACTTTTCTGGCATCACAAGCTAAAATAACACCTTTGGCTTGGACTGTTAATAGGCTTGATTCAATTGAAAACTCTCGATCAAATCCTGAATGAATAAAAAAAATCACATAGGAACTTGTTATCTTAAAAGCACTGATACACTTAGATATAGCATTCTAAAAGTGAAATAAGTACTAGATCCAGCATTACAAACTGTTAAAAGGCTTGATTCTATTGAACACTCTCATCAAATCATCAATGGATAAAAAAAAAACCCTGGAACTTATCTTAAAAGCACTGATACACTTAGATATAACATTCTCAAAGTAAAACAAGTACTAGACCCAGTAGTAGGCACCCATCAGTCTCGGAAGACTATGGAGTTACGCTCTAGTCTTTAGAGCGCAAAGCCTGGGCAAGTATGCATGGAGGGCAAGCTGTTACACTAGACCCAGCATTACAAATATCACATAAGCAACTTTCCCCAATAGATAATGGATAAGATTTGAGATAAACTAAACGGTGGTTAAAGAACAACAGCGATGCAAGCCATACAAACAGCATAGTGTGTGAACGTAACACAGTCAATGTCCGGATATCAATATTGATACGAGCTGCTGGAGAGGCTACAGTGTGATAGACGCTATCTGAGACACTGTCAAGCCTTGAGAGGGGAGGGGGAAGGGGGAACGGGGGATGATTTTTGTCTTGGGTTTAAACCTTGGCAAAGATAGAACACTAGAGTTGTGAGTTCAAAGACTATCACTAGCTGGAAGTGAGCTCGGAGCAAGGTGTTAGTTAGAGCGATAGAAACGGGAAGAATGGACACGGCTGAGAATCGAACCCAAAACTTTACAGTTTATTTGTTAGGTAGGTGAACGTCTGAACGGTTCTGCCGCCTTGCTTCTTGATTTTAATTAGCCACAACAGCAGCATGAACAATAACAACATGAGTAAGAACAAGAACAAGACCAACAATACTACTATCATTAGCACTAGCACTAGTAGTTGCTGCTGCTGCTGCTGCTGCTGCTGCGCTGCTGCTGCTGCTGCATGCTGCTGCTGCTGCTACTACTACTACTACTACTACTACTACTACTACTACTACCACTACTTTTACTAATGAGAAGAAAATGAAGAATGATATTCACGGTTATGATAATGATGATAATAGCACCACCTGAATTAAAATCATGACCAAAATAATTATTTCTTACAGCCACAATAAAGATACAAAATAGCATTCTTCCAAGTACGAGTAGAGAATTATCTGGGTAAATACCATGAAAAACCAAGAAAC
>CM060319.1:45828471-45840971 GCA_030674155.1 Stramonita haemastoma | reverse complement strand
TGAACAAAATGCTTGGTCTGCTATCATATTACTATACTGTAATGAACAAAAATGCTTGGTTTGCTATGCATATTAATATCACTGTAATGAACAAAAAAGCTTGGTGTGCCATTCATATTGCTATTGCTGTAATGAACATGTCTACTATGCATACTACTATCACTTTAATGAAAAAAAATGCTTGGTCTGCATTGTATACTACTATCACTGAAATATAGTGAACAAAATAGCTTGGTCTGCTATGCAGATTACTATCACTGTAATGAACATGTCTGCTGTGCATACTACTATCACTTTAATGAAAAAAATGCTTGGTCTGCATTGCATATTACGATCACTGTAATGTAGAGAACAAAAGTGCTTGGTCTCTGTCTCATTGCAATGTAATACTACTATCACTGTAATGAACATGTCTGCTATGCATACTACTATCACTGTAATGAACAAAAATACTTGGTCTGCTATGCATACTACTATCACTGTAATGAACATGTCTGCTATGCAATACTAACATAATCCGTACACTGTAATGAACAAAAACTTGTCTGCTATGCATACTACTATCACTGTAATGAACAAAAATACTTGGTCTGCTATGCATACTACTATCACTGTAATGAACAAAAATACTTGGTCTGCTATGCATATTATTATCACAGTAATGAACAAAAATACTTGGTCCTGGTATGCATAACACACTTATCATGTAATAACAGAAAAAATATTCTTAAGGCTATTTTGCAGCCACCTTGGTGTAGTGGTCATCACAGTACACTGTCTCTCTGGTGTATGAGGTTTGATTCCTCCTAAGAGTAGGTTTAAAAATTATTTTTTGTGCTCAAGCTGTTCACACTTAAGCGAGATTATGTTTGACACGTTTTGTTTTTTTTCTTCAAGATATTTAACATTTAATTTCTTTAATCCTTTTGGTATTTTGACAAGTTAAAACATTTGAGACTCAGAGGTACTAATTCATCGGCTATGAATACCACAGCATGGTCATGGTTGTTATTGGCAATCACTGACGTGAGGGGCGGATAAACAAGCCGGACGTAGCTTGTATGAAAAATCACAGACAGAATAGAAATAAACAGCTTGATGATGTTTTGGCATCACTGGACAGTAGTGTGGATAAATCTGCGTGTTTAGTATTTAAAAAAAACATCGCTAAGTAGGCAGTCATATACCGACTTCAGAGGGCTATAACTGATTTAACGGAAGAGGCAGGTCGTCACGACAGGGGCTTGTTATGGATGAAAACAGTCTGGTGACATAATGAAGGCTGTGACTCTTTGCTTACATTTTTAAACGACTAGGCTTTTAATTTTAGGCCATAATTATCATAATTATCAGCATCAGAACTCGGGTGAGTGAACGTAGACTAACATCTTTCTCATACAAAATTCTCGCCAGCATGGTAAAAAACAAAAAGGTAAAGGTGTCCCATAACCTAGGCGGTCGTAGGGGAGCAAGGTATCAGAGACCTCAGCTTCTTCTAGGGGCCAGCATATTGAGGGTGGCACCCAATCCCCTCTTCCTCACTGTTTTACCTTCCCTGGCCCTAAAGAAGCAGGTATCCATTTACAGCTGGGTGAACGAGGTGGGGGTGGGTGGGGGGGGGGGGGGGCTGTACTGAAGCCAAGGCCCACAAACGGTCACCCATCCAACTGGTAACCACGCTCGGAGCTTCTTTAACTTGACGAGGGGGGAAGCGAGGAACCTGACCACTTAGCTATCCCGCCCCCTGTGGCCAGCATGATATATATATATATATATATATATATATATATATATATATATATATATATATATATATATATATATATATATATATATATATATATATATATATATAAGTGATCTTTTACAACCCCGTATCACCAAAATACCACTGTCTTTCTTTACTACTATATCCAATACCAACACTGCCCCCCCCATGCCTCCTCCTCCCTCCCCACCCCATCTCCCCCTCCCCCACCCCCGTCAAAAAAAAAGTGATCTTTTACAACCCCGTATCACCAAAATACCACTGTCTTTCTTTCCTACTATATCCAATACCAACACTGCCCCCCCCCCCCATGCCTCCTCCTCCTCCCTCCCTCCACCCCCTCTCCCCCCCTCAATGCTACCGTGACGTTGGCGGTCAGGAGGAGATCACTGGCGGTGGATTGGCGGAGGGGCAGGGTGACGTTGAGGAGGGAGGGGGGCAGGAAGCTGGGGCCTCTGTTGCTGAGCAGCAGCTTGTGCACCACACTCACGTCCGCCCGCTCTGAGTCCGCCACGTACACCTGGCCAGGTGAGGAGGAGCTGGGCATCAACAAACACCCCACACACCTGGGTCAGTAGTGATGTCTGGTGTGTTGTTTGTATGTACACCTTGATTTAGTGTTGTCTGGTGTGTTGTATGGACACCTGGGTCAGTAGTGTTGTGATCTGGTGTGTTGTATGTATGTACACCTTGATAGTGTTGTCTGGTGTGTTGTACACATTGATAGTGTTGTCTGGTGTGTGTTGTACACATTGATAGTGTTGTCTGGTGTGTTGTACACCTTGGTCATAGTGTTGTCTGGTGTGTTGTATTGTATGTACCTTGTGTCAGATAGTGTTGTCTGGTGTGTTGTACACCTTGGGTCATAGTGTTGTCTGGTGTTTTGTACACCTTGGTCAGTAGTGTTGTCTGGTGTGTTGTGCACCTTGATAGTGTTGTCTGATGTGTTGTACACCTTGATAGTGTTGTCTGATGTATTGTACACCTTGGTCAGTAGTGTTGTCTGGTGTGTTGTACACCTTGTAGTGTTGTTTGATGTATTGTACACCTTGATGGAGTGTTGTCGGATATAGTGTACACTTTGATGAGTAAAGTGTAAATAATTCTATGAATAAAGTGATGTCTGATAATTATATTGTACACCTTGATAGATAGAGTCTTGTCTGTGTTATTGTACAATTTGTTAGAATGTTGTCTGTTGTATTGTACAATATGATAGAGTGTTGTCTGGTATATCAATCACATTGATTAGATATTACATGATCTATTATACATCTTGATAGTATAGCAGCCACCACTACCATCCACATAATCCCCCCCCCCCCCTCTGTGAAGTTGCCAGGCGCATGTCAGTATAAATAGTGTCCCCACCTTCTATCAATTCTCTGCTACAAATTCCCTCTTTTCTATTCCTCTCATTGTTTCTGCCTTGCTCTTTTTCTTCCTGACACCCTCTTCTTCTTCTTTCTTCTTCTTCTTCTTCTTCTTCTTCTTCTTCTTCTTCTTCTTCTTCTTCTTCTTCTTCTTCTTCTTCTTTTTCTTCTTCTTTTTCTTCTTCGCAATTCTTCTTCGCAATTCTTCTTCTTCTTCTTCTTCTTCTTCTTCTTCTTCTTCTTCTTTGCAATTCTTCTTCTTCTTCTTCTTCTTCTTCTTCTTCTTCTTCTTCTTCTTTCTTCTTCTTCTTCTTCTTCTTCTTCTTCTTCTTCTTCTTCTTTGCAATTCTTCTTCTTTGCAATTCTTCTTCTTTGCAATTCTTCTTCTTCTTCTTGTTCTTCTTGTTCTTCTTCTTGTTCTTGTTCTTGTTCTTCTTGTTCTTGTTCTTGTTCTTGTTCTTCTTCTTCTTCTTCTTCTTCTTCTTCTTCGCAATTCTTCTTCTTCTTCTTCTTCTTCGCAATTCTTCTTCTTCTTCGCAATTCTTCTTCGCATTCTTCTTGTTCTTGTTCTTGTTCTTGTTCTTGTTCTTCTTGTTCTTCTTCTTCTTCTTCTTCTTCTTCTTCTTCTTCTTCTTCGCAATTCTTCTTCTTTTTTTTTCTTCTTCTTTCTGCAATCTTGGTTCATTTTTCTGCCCTTTTTTAATCAGAAAGATTTAAAAGATAATCATTCTCTCCCAGGCTGAAGTCAGATGTGTGCGCTGTGTGGGGGGGGGGGGGGGGGGGGGGGGGGGGGGCTTGACTTTGAGGCGCTTAAGGGCAAAGCAACAGAATTTTCACCCATATGACAGACAACAATAGTTGCTGTCTGGGGGTTTGTTCATTTATTATTTATTATTTATTTATTTATTTATTATTCATTATTATATATCGAGGATAATGGAATAAACAATGATGTGCTGTTTTCATCCAGTCCCCGTGTGTATGCAGTTTTGTAAATCTTGTCATCTGTTCCCACCGGCACACAATGGCTCTTACGAAAAGCGGAACAGGATTTAACTTGTGCGCAAGATGTTTAGCGTGCGTTCGCACACGGGGCCTCGGTTTACAGTCTCATCCGAAAGAGTTTTTGGGAAAAGTGGAGTCAGCACTGATGTTAACTTCAGGGGAAAAAATCCTCTGGAACGGGAATCGAACTCGGGTCGTCAAATTGCCAGCGCAATGTTCTGACCACTAGGCTATTCCGTTCAAAGAAGTTCAAAGAATAACAGCTTACCCATCCACCCGGACATCCGCCACAATAGCCGTCGGTGACTCCAGCCTCACCACATTATCTGCCTCATTTTTTTCCGGGTTCTCCACGGGGTCAGAGGGCATGACCTTGACATCAAGGTCACCACGCGGTTTCTTGGCACCAAGGGCACAGTGTCTGCCAGGAAGCGGAGGCGGATCTGCACGGCCTTGTCCTGATCCAGGGGCGTCCATCCTTGACAGTGGAGGACGGAAAGGTAAAGGTCGTTGTCGCACAGGATGCTGGTGTTGCCCGTCACGGTCAAGAAGTCCATCTGTCCGGTCAGGTTGACCCTCAGGTTCAGGCCGAAGGACGTCTCCTGTCTGTTGGCCACCTCCAGAACCAGGTCCATCTGCAGCAAGGGGATTTATTTATTTTATTTTATTTTATTTATTCATTCATTTATTTATTTAATTAATTAACTAATTAAATCATTAACTTATTTTATTTATTTATTTAATTATTTGTATTTATTCATGTATTTAATAAATTTATTTATCTATTTATTTATTTATTCATTCATGTAATTTATTTTATTTATCTATTTATTTGATTGATTGATTTATTTGATTTATCTATTTATTTATTTTATTATTTAAAAAAAAATCTATTTATTTATTCTTTTATATCGAGGATAATGGAGTAAGCACTCGTGTGCTTTTTTATTCTTAAACATCCAGTCCCCGTGGGTATGCATTTTTTGGGGGTAAATCTTGTCATCTGTTCCCACCGACACACAATGGCCTACTCTAACGAAAAGCGGATCAGGATTTAACGTGTGCACAAGATGTTCTGCGTGCGTTCGCACACGGGGACTCGGTTTACAGTCTCATCCGAAGGACTTTTGGGGAGAGTAGAGTCAGCACTGATGTTAACTCCAGGGGAAAAATCCCCTCGATCGGGAATCGAACCCGGGTCGAGGAAGGAAGCGAGGAGCCATTGTGACAGAGACGACTTCTATCTTTTATTCTTTTAAAGAAAAAAGTTCTTTGTCGTCAAGGACATCGTCGTCACTATCAGTAACCTCGTGAAAATGGTAGTGTGCATGCACTGGGAATTTCCAGAGAAAAATACTAAGAAAAATAACAAGTATTGTTTTTATTTGTTTTATTTTTATTTCATGTTGTTTGTAGGTCTACCAGTCACGAAGGGGGGGGGGGGGGGGGGGGGGGGGGTCACAAAAGGGCTGTCAACTTATTTAATGCCAGTAGCTGACATTAATATTCAATGGCGGTAGTTGACATTAATATTCAATGACAGTAGCTCACATTAACATTTAATGCCAGTAGCTCACATTAATATTCAATGCCATTAGCTAACATGAATATTTAATGCCAGTAGCTCACATTAACATTCAATGCCAGTAGCTCACATTGACATTTAATGCCAGTAGTTCATATTAATATTCAATGGCAGTGGCTCACATTAATATTTAGTAGCAGTAACTCACATTAAAAGTTAATGTCAGTAGCTCACATTAGCATTCAATGCCAGTAGCTCACATTGACATTTAATGCCAGTAGCTCACATTGACATTTAATGCCAGTAGCTCATATTGACATTTAATGCCAGTAGGTTCATATTAATATTCAATGCCAGTAGCTCACATTAATATTCAATGCCAGTAGCTCACAATAATATCAATGCCAGTATCCCACATTAATATTACGTGCAAGTAGTTCACATTAACATTCAATACCAGTATAGCTCACATGAATATTCAAATGCCAGTGGCTCACATTAACATTTAATGCCAGTGGCTCACATTAACATTTAATGCCAGTATACCACTTTAACACTCAATTCCAGCTCAAAATCAACAAATAACATGGTTTCTTGATTATTTCAATCCCTAAGAACATCACAACCAGAACATATAAATAAGAAGAAAATTGTTTAAAATAACAAAAAGATACATGTATCAGAGTCAAGAATAATAAAACAGTGTTCTCGTTGACAATTACAAACTTCACAATAGCAATTAGCTTCAAAAGAATCTTTCCCCAGTAACTTCTATGCTAGTTACAAACGCTAACTGAAAAAAACAACCTAATCAATATTTTTTTGGGGTAAAATCCTGTCTCTAGGTAAAGCCTACTCGTAAACGGTGTAGGATATTTTCACAGAACAGTAAATTTGCTTATTCCTTTTTCCTTGGCCAAAATAAAATCCTCTACTGTTCACGATCCAAATAAAAAAAGTATAAAGGTAAAGGTTTCCCATATCCTAGGCGGTTGTAGGGAAGCTAGGCATCAGAGACCTCAGCTTCTCTAGGGGGCCAGCATATTGAGGGCGGCGCCCATCTCCTCTCCCTCGCTGCGTTACCTTCCCTGACCCTAAAGAGGGCAGGTACCCATTTACAGCTGGATGAATGGGGGGGGGGGGGGGGGGGAACTGTAATAAAGTCAAGGCGCGCAAACGGTCACCCATCCAACTGGTAACCACGCTCGACGCTGCTTACCTTGTCTTGGGGAAAGCGAGTGCTCTAACCACTTAGCTATCCCGCCTCCCACGATCAAAATACACACTATTAAACACCAGCAAATTACATGGCAAGCCAGGGACATTACTCGTTACCTGTTTGGTGTAGTTGATGACGTTGAAGGGATAGCTGACGTCACTTGGCGGCACGTACTGGATGTGACCAGACAGCACCAGGTCAGTCTGACATTGCTGATCGTGGCCACACATATGTCTGAACCGCAACTGCAAAAAAGGGCATGTCTTCATGAGGTAAAGAAAGGTAAAGGCGTCCCATAACCTAGGTGGTCGCAGGGAAGCGAGGTGTCGGAGACCTCAGCTTCTCTAGGGGGCCAGCATGCTGAGGGCGGGGCCCATCTCCTCTCCCTCGTTGCTTTACCTTCCCTGACCCCAAAGAGGGCATGTACCCATTTACAGCTGGGTGAACTAGGGGGGGGGGGGGGGGTGTACTGAAGCCAAGGCGCGCAAACGGTCACCCATCCAACTGGTAACCACACTCGACACTGCTTAACTTGATTGGAGGAAAGCGAGCGCTCTGACCACTGAGCTATCCCGCCCCCATATGTCTTCATAAACAAAACCCCAACTAGGCAGAACAGTCCCAGTGTTTAGCAGCATGTAACCCGCCAGTTTTTGAAGCAAGAGTTTGGGTCTCCTGTAAGGTGTCTGTTCAAGGGGATTCTGCCCCTCAAGGGGATTCTGCCCCTGGAGTTTAAACTGGCTCGAGCTTTATTCCTCTGTAACTCTTTCGGATGAGGCAGTAAATCAACATCCTGGGTGTGAGTGCATACAGAAAATTTTGCACACAGTTTAAAAACCCACGCATCCTCTCTAAAAGAGCGACCCAACGTAGCGGCCAGTGGAGATGGATGATTATGACTATGCCCAGCATGCAACCCATAACCCGGAGAGGGATGGGCTCCACCAGGGTCAACTGGCAAGAGACACACCATCTTAAACATTCGATGGGGGGGATGTCCCCAGCGACTTCTCCAAAAGTCTACTGTAGAAGTCAAGTCGCGTCAGTCATAACAGAGAAGATGTCCAGACGCTTCACGCTTGTAACAGGGCAGATAGTTCACACTTCAGCTTAAAATTAAGAGGAGATGACAGAAACGTTGTGTTCGTGTCAGGAAACATAATCGACTTTTGGTTTTCATCACAGAGGAGACAAGAGACACTTCTATTCTATGAAAAAGGAGAAAATGTTATTACTATTATCTTCATGTTCAAAACAGGGGAGACAACAGACACTTCGTTTTCCAAAAAGGGGAAATAACTGGCACTTTGTATTCATACAGGAGCTTTATGATGCTGTCCAAAAACTTCATTTTCTTAACAAGGAAGCAACAGGCACTTTGTTTTCATGCAAAGGGAGACAACAACAGCCACTTCAATTTTATACAAGGGGAGACAATAGGGACTTTTTTTTTCCTTACAGGGGAAACAAGATGTACTTCAGTTTCTTTACTGGGAAGACAACAGGCACTTCAGTTTTCGTAACAGGAGAGACAAAAAAAACACTACATTTTTATATCAGAGGAAGTAACGAGCCCCAGCAGAGATAGCAGGTAAAGATGATGTTTTTTCAACAGGGGAGACAACAGACAGTCAGTATTCACACCAAGGGAGACAACAGGCACTTCATACTCCCAACAAGGGAGACAACTGGCACTTCATGTTCACACCAAGGGAGACACAAGCATTTCGTACTCACACCAAGGGAAGCAACAGGCACTTCATGTTCCTAGTAGGGGAGATAACAGGCTGTTTATGCCTATGCTCAACCACTACATTCACATCAGCACTAGACAGATTCCTAAGGCACTACCCCTACCCTCTCTCACCCTCTGTTTAACCCCACCCCAAACCGCCCTCATCCCCCGCCCATACCACCCCGCTCTACGCACTCCTCTCCACTCACCTCCCTTACTCTAAGCCCCCCCCCCTCCCCTACTTCACCCATCCTGGCAGTGCAGTCTTAGCCTTTTTTATAATAAAAAAACACAGCAAAAAAAAAATGTTGCTTAAAACAACTGCACTCTTCTGGTTCCAGTAGAAACACAGCCAAAACCTAACCAATCGGAATGCGTGCGTCCAAATCCAGATCCAAATCCAAATCCAGACAAAGTCAAGAAAGAGAGAGCTCATTTTGTGCTGGCCTAAGGATGATGAACACATGCGAGATAGTAAAGTGGGATGGGTGGTGGTAGTGGTGGTGACTCCAGTTCCACCTGCTGTAATGATGCAAACCACCAACCCCCCACGCTTTAACCGTCAGTTGTTTCAGAAGACGGATGGCGGGTGCCTATCCTACCTTCTGAGTCACAAAGCTAGGCTTGGACTGGTTCAGCGTAAGAGCGTTTAGGTGGACGAAAAGGGGAGGAAGGGAGGGGGGCATAAGTCATAATTATCTTACACCAGAAAGACATTAATCATCAATCCCCCACACTTCAACCATGAGTTGTTTCGGAAGACGGATGGCGGGTGCCTATCCTACCCTCTGAGTCACAAAGCTAGGCTTGGACTGATTCAGCGTAAAGTGAACAGAAAAGGGGAGGGGGGGCATCAGTCTGATCTTACATCAGAATGATATTAACCACCAATCCCTCACGCTTCAACCATCAGCTGTTTCAGAAGGCGGGTGGTGGGTGCCTGCCTGTGCTCCCTGCCTGCCTGCCTACCTGCCTGTGCTACCTGCCTACCTACCTGCCTGTGCTCTCTACCTGCCTGCTTACCTGCCTGTGCTCCCTGCCTGCCTGCCTACCTGCCTGTGCTCCCTGCCTGTGCTACCTGCCTGTGCTCTCTACCTGCCTGCCTACCTGCCTGTGCTACCTGCCTGTGCTACCTGCCTGCCTACCTGCCTGTGCTCCCTGCCTGCCTGTGCTCTCTACCTGCCTGCCTACCTGCCTGTGCTACCTGCCTGTGCTACCTGCCTGCCTACCTGCCTGTGCTACCTGCCTGCCTGTGCTCTCTACCTGCCTGCCTACCTGCCTGTGCTACCTGCCTGTGCTACCTGCCTGTGCTACCTGCCTGCCTACTTGCCTGTGCTCTCTACCTGCCTGTGCTCCCTGCCTGTGCTCCCTGCCTGCCTGCCTACCTGCCTGTGCTCCCTGCCTGCCTGCCTACCTGCCTGTGCTACCTGCCTGTGCTCCCTGCCTGCCTGCCTACCTGCCTGTGCTACCTGCCTGTGCTCTCTACCTACCTGTGCTACCTGCCTGCCTACCCGCCTGTTCTCCCTGCCTGCCTACCTGCCTGATACCTGCCTGTGCTCCCTGCCTGCCTGCCTACCTGCTGGGTGACGGAGCGGGGCCTGGACTGGTTCAGCATGGGGGCGATGTCCGGGAAGGACGTGGTGTTCAGGCTGAAGCCCGCCCTCACCTCCACCGGCACGAAGGGGTTGCGGTGGATCTGGTCCTGCCACACCGCGCACAGTTTGTCTGTCAGAGTGCAGCGCAGTGCAGCGCAGTACAGCGCAGCACAGTGCAGTACAGCGCAATACAGCGCAGTACAGTGCAGTGCTGCGCAGTACAGTGCAGTACAGCGCAGTACAGGGCAGTACAGTGCAGTGCAGTGCAGTACAGCGCAGTAGTATCATAGTACAGTGCAGTATACCACAATACAGTACAGTATAGAACAGCACAGTATACCACAATACAGCACAGAACAGTATAGAACAGCACAGTATACCACAATACAGCACAGCACAGTATAGAACAGCACAGTATATCACAATACAGCACAATACAGTACAGCACAGCACAATATATCACAATACAGCACAATACAGTATAGCACAGCGGAGCACAGTACAGCACAGTACAGCGCAGTACAGTGCAGTGCAGCACAGTATATCACAATGCAGTACAGCACAGTGCAGCACAGTACAGCACAGTATATCAGGGTCTGTACGTGAGTTAGCATACGAGTGCTTTTTCCCCCCCTTATTTTCGAAATGAGAGAATGAATAGATGAAAGATTGATAGATAGATGGATAGATAGATAGATGGATAGATAGATAGATGGATAGATAGATAGATAGATAGATAGATAGATAGATAGATAGATAGATAGATAGATAGATAGATAGATAGATGGATAGATGGATAGATAGATATATGAATAAATAAATGAATCAACAGACAAAAAATAAATAAATACATAAACAAACAAACAAGTAAACATATAAATAAATATAAAAACAAATAGATAAATCGCCAGATCAGGAATTGGACGCCTGAAATTAACCAGAAAGGCTATCTTAACAAGACAGAGAGAGTGTTGTGAACAGAACAGTCAGTGACATAGGCACCAGGACGACTTACCCGTTTGAGGATGCCCAGGTAGGTCCGGCACTGAGGTGAGGCACTGTTGAGGGTCAGAGGCACTGTCAAGGATGTGGCTGTGGAGCGTCTTTCCTCATCATACAGCCTTACGCGGCGAGACTTGTCTCCGCTTACTTTCCCATCCACCTCCACAACCACCAGGAAATCTGTCAACGTGTGTATGATTTGATTTGATTTGGTTTGATTTATTCTTTTATATCGAGGATAATGGAATAAGCACTCTTGTGCTTTTTTTTTTAACATCCAGTCCCCTTGTGTATGCAGTTTTGTAAATGTCATCTGTTTCCACCGGCACACGATGGCATATATGAGCGTATGTATGAGCGCAAGCGTGTACTGCCAACACTATTTCTTGTTCATTGGATTGTTTTACACTGTATTTGAGGCGGGGCGGGATAGCCTAGTGGTCAGGGTGTTGTTGCGCTCACAATGGTGACGGCCCAGGATCAAACCTGGGTTTGAGCTACCACCGTGAGGGCCGTTTGAAAAGATTTTCCCTCCTGGAGTTAACATCAGTACTGACTCCTCCCCCTCCCACCCCCCATCCCCCTGAAAATCCTTCGGATGAGACCATAAACTGAGTCTGGCCCCATGCGCAAACCCTTGCAGAACATTAGTTCGGCAATCTCCGCGAAATGTTTAATCAAAAGCAGACAACGTGATTATCAATGTAGGCTTTCACACTTCGCCTTACATCAGAGGCTGATCAATCTCTTGACGGGTATCACGAATGGTCAGAACATTGCGCTGGCAATTTGACGACCCAGGTTCGATTCCCGGTCGAAGAGATTTTTCTCCTGGAGTTAACATCAGTGCCGACTCCACTCTCCCCAAAGTCCTTCGGATGAGACTAGAAACCGAGGCCCCGAGTGCGAACGCACGCAGAACATCTTACGCACACGTTAAATCCTGTTCCGTTTTTCGTAAGAGTAGGCTATTGTGTGCCGGTGGGAACAGATAACACAAAACTGCACATACACGGGGACTGCATCTAAAAAAGCACACGAGTGCTTATTCCATTATCCTCGATAAAAACAAAACAAAACAGGAACATACTCAGCAAGTAAACCAGCAACCCGAAGAGGGACAGACTCCAAGAGGCGCAACTTTTCCAAGGTTTACACTCGCTGACAAGGTCAGTGCAGTGCAGTGCCTCAACAGAAACCATGAATGAGCTCAGGGGGGGGGGGGAGTCTGGCCAGTCCTGTCTGTCAGTAGTTTAAGCTTATGGTAAAGGCAAAGGT
>CM060319.1:45818471-45823471 GCA_030674155.1 Stramonita haemastoma | reverse complement strand
ATGGGCACCGCCCTCAACATGCTGGCTCCTAGAGAAGCTGAGGTCTCTGACGCCTTGCTCTTCTAGGGCCACACAGGTTATGGAACACCTTTACCTTTACTTTAACTTTAAAAAAAAAAAGAGACTAAGGGGTGGTGAGGCTGATTGAGCTCGGAGGTTGTTTGTCATGGATGAAGGGAAATCAGTCCGCACATCACGTTTCACACTAAAACGACATTTCGCTTTTGGTCTGGGGCACTTATGTCACCTTCACCTTCATCTATTTCGCAATCTAGTCGACCGTTGGGGTGTCCCTTTTTCGTTTGTTTGATGTGAAGAGGATAGAACAGGGGAGAAAAGAAGACTAGACCAGACCAAACCAGACCAGACAAGACAGGACAAGACAGGACAAAAAGGACAGGACAAGACAACGATTTTAGATATGATGATAGAATTGGATCGGTGGTGTAGTTGGTAACATGCCTGCCTAGAAAGCGAAAAGTCCGGGTTGGAGTGTGCAGTGGTTTGAATCCCGTTTGGGCCCCCAACTTTTCCCCCATCCTTTAGACGATGAGTGGTGGTCTGGGCGCTAATCTTTCGGATAAGACGATAAACCGAGGTCTCGTGTGTTACACATCATTATTTAGCGCACGTTAAAGAACCCAAGGCAACAAGGGAGTTGTGCCTGACAAAATTCCGTAGAAAAAAGCCACTCTGATAGGAGGGAAACATATACAGTTGCAGACAGGAAAAACAAAAAAATAATGGGTAGGTGCTGCACTTGTGGCGACGCGCTCTCCCTGGGGAGAGCAGCCCGAATTTCACGCAGAGAAATCTGCTGTGATATTCTTCTTCTTCTTCTCTCATTCGCTTTACACTCTCAGATGCGTCTGGGAAAAGTAATGGTATGTCCTCTCATGCTCCTCTCGTGGGCAGTACAACTTTGTCTGTAGGGTTATCTCTCTGAAAGATGTGCTCGCCTGTCTGGTTTTCTTTACCACAGGCACACAGGGGAGAAGGAGCAAGTTTCAGCTTTGTGGACATATGGTGGTTTAACCTGTTGTGCCCAGTGCGGAGTCTTAGAATAATGACTTGATCTTCTCTTTTGAGGTGGTGGTAGTCATCCTTTTCTACTCTAGGTCGGGTCATAGATTTGATGATCGTCTTCTTTTCATGGAAGGTGAGGCTGCTTTCGCACTGTTCTTTCTGTGCCCCTTTTTTTTGCAAGTTCGTCAGCCTGTTCATCGCCAGGTATGCCACATTGGGCAGGGATCCATTGCAGCGTTACATGTTTTTTGTGTAAGGAGCTGTAGTTTCTGTTGGAGTTCTGTTTCTTTGTCTGCGGACAAAGCTTGTAGGACTGACAGGGCATCAGTGAAAAAACTACTTGCTGCTGTGACATAAAGTGGCATAAAAAATTGGTCCTTACCATTGATGGAGTCCCTGTTGATGTCTCCGATACTGCTGATGGCGGAACCGAACCTGGAGAAAGGAATCTCATCCCCGCTCAGTAAGGCTCCTTTCTCGAAATTTCTCTGGCATAGAAAAATAACAACAACAACAATGACGCATTATCAACGTCGGTTTGGATTGTATTGCATCGTATTGTTTGTGTGTTGTATCATATTGGTTCATGTATTGTACTGTAGTGTATTAATTTTCATAGCTTTGTATTGAAATGCATGCTGGTTGTGTTCAACTTTCATTTACGGTAGATATTGTATTGCCTTGTATTGTGTCATTTGGATGAGACTATAAACTGAGGCCTCGTGTGCAAACGCATGCAGAACATCTTGTGCACACTTTTAAAAACCCGTTCCGCCTTTGGAAAGAGCAGTCCGTTGCGTGCCGGTAGGAGCAGATGACAACAAAATAAAAACAAGCATGCACACACGTGTCGTATTTTGACATCATCCCTGAGGAAAAATCGGGGAGTTGGAGTCCCCAGGGCGGTCCGGGGCTGTAGGCCTAAATGGAAAGGTTCTGGTGGATTCTGCGGACGGCACTAGAACCATTCGTATCGGCAATTGCCTTTCCAATGGACCATTCTAGCAACGTGGAGAGGGGACGGGGTCTGCTGTATGGGTATCGGTATCATCTTTTTGCCAGTATCAAACTTTCTTGGTACCTTGGGCTCTTTAACGTACACTACACGAGCGCTGCAAATGGGACCGTGGTCTATAGCCTCATCCGAAAAATTAGCTCCCAGATCCCCAATCCCCCGTGGGGATGCCGGGGTAGGAGGGCTGTCAGTATAAAAACCATCCCTACCTTCTTGAAATTCTCTGCTAGGAATTCCCTCTTTTCTCTCCCTCTCTTTCCTTCTGCCTTGTTCCTTTTTTTTTACCCCTGTTATCTCCCTCTTGTCTATAATCTGCCGTCTTGGTTCATTATCCTGCTTTTTTTGCCAGAAAGACTTAAAACATAACAATTCTATCCTATGCCGAGGTCGGATGTGCTGGGCCTGACTTGCCAGGCGCTTAATGGCAGCGTAACGCATTTTTGCTCATCTGACAGACAATAATTGCTGTCTGAGCGTTCGACGACAATGACGACGAAAAAGAAAAAGAAAAATGTAAAACAAAATGCAAAGAAGAATGCAAAATAAAAAGAAAGCAAAGAAAAAAGCAGAAGAATAATTGCGAAGAAGAAGTAGAATAGCGAAGAAGAAGAATTGCAAAAAAAGAAAATTGTAAAAAAAAATAAGAATACAAAGAAGAATACAAAGGAGAATGCAAAAAAAATGCAAATAAGAACAATGCAAAGGAGAATCCAAAGAGGAAGAAGAATGTAAAGAAGAAGAAGAAGAATGCAAAGAAGAATGCAAAGAAAAATGCAAAGAAGAATGCAAAGAAGAAGAATAATTGCGAAGAAGAAGAAGAAGAAGAAGAAGAAGAAGAAGAAGAAGAAGAAGAGAAGAAGAAGAAGAAGAAGAAGAAGAAGAAGAAGAAGAAGAAGAAGAAGAAGAAGAATTGCAAAGAAGAAGAAGAAGAATTGCAAAGAAGAAGAATTGCAAAGAAGAAGAAGAAGAAGAAGAAGAAGAAGAAGAAGAAGAAGAGAAGAAAGAAGAAGAAGAAGAAGAAGAAGAAGAAGAAGAAGAAGAAGAAGAATGCAAAGAAGAAGAAGAATGCAAAGAAGAAGAAGAAGAAGAAGAAGAAGAAGAAGAAGAAGAAGAAGAAGAAGAAGAAGAAGAGAAAGAAGAAGAAGAAAGAAGAAGAAGAAGAAGAAGAAGAAGAAGAAGAAGAAAGAAGAAGAAGAAGAAGAATGCAAAGAAGAAGAAGAAGAAGAAGAAGAAGAAGAAAAGAAGAAGAAGAATGCAAAGAAGAAGAATGCAAAGAAGAAGAAGAAGAAGAAGAAAGAAGAAGAAGAAGAAGAGAAGAAGAAGAAGAATGAAAGAAGAAGAAGAATGAAGAAGAAGAAGAAGAAGAAGAAGAATGAAGAAGAAGAAGAAGAAGAAGAAGAAGCAAGAAGAAGAAGAAGAAGAAGAAGAAGAAGAAGAAGAAGAAGAAGAAGAAGAAGAAGAGAAGAAGAATGCAGAAGAAGAAGAAGAAGAAAGAAAAGAAGAAGAAGAAGCAAAGAAGAAGAAGAAGAAGAAGAAGAAGAAGAAGAATGAAAGAAGAAGAAGAAGAAGAAGAAGAAGAAGAAGAAGAAGAAGAAGAAAGAAGAAGAAGAAGAATGAAGAAGAAGAAGAAGAAGAGAAGAAGAAGAAGAAGAAGAAGAAGAAGAGAAGAAGAAGAAGAAGAAGAAGAAGAAGAGAAGAAGAAGAAGAAGAAGAGAAAGAAGAATGAGAAGAAGAAGAAAAGAAGATGAAGAAGAAGAAAGAAGAAGAATTGCAAAGAAGAAGAAGAAGAAGAAGAAGAAGAAGAAGAAGAAGAAGAAGAAGAAGAAGAAGAAGAAGAAAAGAAGAAAGAAGAAGAAGAAAGAAGAAGAGAGAAGAAGAAGAAAGAAGAAAGAAGAAGAGAGTCATACATCATCATCATCATCATCATCATCATATCATCATCATCATCATCATCACATCGTCACCACCACCACCACCACCACCACCACCTCCACCACCACCACCACCACCACCCCACCACCACCACCACCACCACCACCACAAAACTGTTCAAATCACTCACGCGGCCCTGAAGGGCTTCGCCTTTACTGATGTAGACAAAGACACGGCCCTGGTCGTAGGAGCGGCTGTTGTTGCCGTAGAAGGTGAAGGTGGGGGCTCCTACCAGCAGATCCGCCCACCCGTCCCCCGTCACGTCTGCAGCACACAGCGCCGATCCGAAAGACGAGTACTCCTGAAAGGGAAGGATGAAAGGGGTGAAAGAATGGAGGAAGGAAGGAAGGAAGGAGGGAAGGATGAAAGGGGTGAAAGAAGGGAGGAAGGAAGGCAAGAAGGAAGGAAGATGAGTACTCCTGAAAGGTAAGGATGAAAGGGGTGAAAGAAGGGAGGAAAGAAAGAAGGAAGGAAGGAAGGAAGGAAGGAATGAAGGATGAAAGGGGTGAAAAAAGGGAGGAAAGAAGGAAGGAAGGAAGGAAGGCAAGAAGGAAGGAATATGAGTACTCCTGAAAGGGAAGGATGAAAGGGGTAAAAGAAGGGAGGAAAGAAGGAAGGAAGGAAGGAAGGCAAGAAGGAAGGATCGAATATGATTATTCCTGTAAGGTAATAATGAAAGGAGTGAAGGAAGGAAGGAAGGAAGGAAGGAAGGAAAAAAGGGAAGAAGGAAGGAAGGAAGGAAGGAAGGGAAGAAGGAAGGAAAGAAGGAAGGAAGGAAGGAAAGAAGGAAGGAAGGGAAGAAGGAAGGAAGGAAGGTAGGAAAGAAGGAAAGAAGGAAGGAAAGAAGGAAGGAAGGAAGGAAGGGAAGAAGGAAGGAAGGAAGGAAGGAAGGAAGGAAAGAAGACGAGTACTCATGAAAGGGAATGATGAAAGGAGTGAGGGAAGGAAGAGAGGAAGGAAAGAGGGAAGGAAGGAAAGAAGACGAGTACTCCTGAAAGGGAATGATGAAAGGGGTGAAAGGAGTGAA
>CM060319.1:45785971-45788471 GCA_030674155.1 Stramonita haemastoma | reverse complement strand
GTACCTACAATGAGGCAGTTAGCATCACCACAATTATACAGTGTTGAATCCAGACTTTGTCAATCCTTCACCCAGCAGTTGAATGAAGTGCAGTCTGTTGGCTGGATTTGCTATAAAGCACTTTCTGGACTCAGTCAGCAGCACCATGCTACCAGCAAAATAATGACAGGTCCTGTGATCCCACCATTTCTTCTCAGATGAGCAGCATCTTTGGTTAGCAGTCCACTGCAATCAATCACCATCAAATACAACAATATCCCTGTTGTAGATGCAGTTCATGAAGTTGCTATACATCTGCACCAGCTGGTTGTATATTGTTCCACAAGGCCAGACAAGTCGATGCAAAAGGGGACCACCACTAATGACCAAAGCAGTATGATCTGCAAGTTGAACACCCAGCTGTTTTGTGGCTGACCAGATATGACTGGCAAGTACTGCTTTGTTTGCTTGCCTGAGTAATTAATACTTACGTTAATTATAAACCAGGAACTAAACAGTTGATGCACTTTCGCAGCAAGCCCAATCTGTACAGGTGTGATGATAGTGTTGGGCCTGGTGCACTGGATGATGCCTTGCCTAATTGCTGATACTTTCTAATTCCCTTTAGATTTGTTGGTGACTTGCATCAAGATTTCAGAAACTGTAACTGGCAATGCTGTCTGCATCAGGACAGCTGTCTTGCAGAAACCAGTGACTTGATGTCATTGTGAATGATTGTTACTGCTGCTTTGGTAAGACACATCTGTTCATCTTTAGCACTGGATTCTCTTTTCTCTTGGTAGAACTTCTAAAAAATACAGTCTGGAGTTGTTCTGAGTGATATGATATCAAATATGTTATTGGAATGACCAATCGCAATTTCATCACCATAGTGTTTTAAGAGTTCAACTTTCATCTGTTGTGCACAGTATGCATCATTCTAACAAACATTTTCTATTTTATATGCTTGACTGCAAATTTCTGCTTTTCTGAGGAAAGATTTGTCCTTAGGGCTCCTTAACTCTAGCATCAATAACTGTTTTATTGGTGTACATGGCACGGCATTCCTTATGTACAGAGTTCCTCACACAGGCAACTTTGTTGTCTTTTAACTGACAACTGCAATGGTTGATCGTATTGCGCCTTTCTGGGTCACTGTACAAGGTGGCTTTTGTGGTGCTGGGGTCTTGCAGTTGATACAAATGTGTTCAATGATTTCTTGCAACAGACCAACATGTTAGTATGTAGGTGTCACTTATATTCACACACACACACACACACACACACACACACACACACACACACACCACACACACACACACACCACACGCACACGCACACTCACACACAAGCAAACAAACAACACACACAAACAACACACACACACAAACAACACACACACAAACAACACACTCACACACACACACACACACACACACACACACAACACACACCACAACACACACACAACACACACACAGAGGAATAGATCATAAGACCACTTCTTTTATTCTTTAGATTATTCTGTGGCTGTAGCTTGTTTTATAAACTGTTATGTCTAGCCTTGTTATTTTGTTTTTCTTCACTATTTTTCTGTCTGAATCAAGCATATCATGCTGTCTTCTTTCGGTTATATTGTGAACAGTACATTTTCTCTGTTTCCTTTCCTTTTTATACTGTATTATTTGTATCTAGATTAAGACTGTTTTGTTTTCCTATCCTTTATTAAGGTGTTTTTATATCCATTTAAAAATATATTTTTGTGAGGGCAAAATGAAAACCATTGTGAAAACCTATTAGGTTTTACTTTCAGTAAAGATGTTTTTGACTAGGCCTACACACACACACACACACACACACACACACACACACACACACACACACACACACACACACACACACACACACACACACACACACAACCTGCTTATCAAAATTATTATTTTAAACACAATTTCTTCCGATTTTACAAAACAAACTGTATAGTAACTTTACTACTGCGCGCGGATGTGTCTGCTTACACCTGTGCTGTGGCGTCTGCTACGCCTTTCGTTTTGTCTTCCTCCGCGGATTTCTCATACATGTTTTATTCATTACTTTCAATCTTTCTGTGACTTTAGCAAGATTCACAAACAATATGGACTTTGGATCATCCATTTACAGCTATATAATGGTCAGCAAAGAAAGCTTATCTCCTGATTAATTCGTGGAGGGGTCTGACACAGAAACAGCGAGTGACGCGAAAACAAGGCTGCGCGCGTGACTAAAACTCCGGCCCGCTCGCGGAATCGACAGTAAGTAGTTCGACATAAAAAGTGTTTTTAATTAAAATCCCCTCACAAAACTTTTGTTAACACCAGTGTAACGTAATCGGGAAGGATCAATATACTAGTTTGTGTAGTCAAAAATTTTGAAGCACTTATTCTCTACCAAAAATAAGATTTTCTTGGACCATCTAGGTGGTAACGCGCCTTGCCTAGATCGCAAAAAGTCCGGGTCGGAGTGTGCGGTGGTTTGTACC
>CM060319.1:45738471-45743471 GCA_030674155.1 Stramonita haemastoma | reverse complement strand
TATTTATTATTTTATTTATTAATTTATTTTTTTATTAATTTATTACTGGAATAAGCACTCATGTGCTCTTTTTTTTTACATCCAATCCCCGTGTGTATGCAGGTTTGTCACATGGTTTAGTGGATGGGGTAAATGCGTGGATACGTGCGCTAAAAGAGTGCCACATACGGGAGCTACGTTTATCGTTTCATACAAAAGACTAGCACTCAGACCACCACTCAAGGTCTTGTGGATGGTGGGGGGGGGGCAGTTTCGGGCACAAACGGGGTATCGAACTCAGACTTTTAACTTTCTACACAGGTGTCTAACCTCTAGACCACTAATCCACCCAGACTCACCAATCCATCTGGGATATTTTTGATACAGTCACAGCCATTAGAAATATTCCAAGGGGTAAATTTAGAAAACTGTGAAATGCTTAGCCCTAAACATCAAAAGGGGGCTTACAGGATAAACCCCGAAAGATGCAAAAACAGAGATAAATTTGACAAACAGCAGAACTTTTACCAGACTACTTGCACTTGAGCAGAAAAAAAATTGACAAACAGCAGAACATTTACCAGAATACTTGCAATTCAACATGTTGTTCCGTTTCTTCTTCTTCTTCTTCTTCTTCTTCTTCTTCTTCTTCTTCTTCTTCTTCTTCTTCTTCTTCTTCTTCTTCTTCTTCTTCTTCTTCTTCTTCTTCTTCTTTCTTCTTTTTCTTCTTCTTTTTCTTCTTCTTTCTTTTTTTTCTTCTTCTTCTTCTTCTTCTTCTTCTTCTCTTCTTCTTCTTTCTTCTTCTTCTTTCTTCTTCTTCTTCTTCTTCTTCTTCTTCTTCTTTTCGCAATTCTTCTTCTTCTTCGCAATTCTTCTTCTTCTTCGCAATTCTTCTTCTTCTTCGCAATTCTTCTTCGTCTTCGCAATTCTTCTTCTTCTTCTTCTTCTTCTTCTTTTTTCTTCTTCTTCTTCTTCTTCTTCTTCTTCTTCTTCTTCTTCTTCTTCTTCTTCTTTTCTCTTCTTCTTCTTCTTCTTCTTCTTCTTCTTCTTCTTCTTCCTCTTCAGTGCTGCATTCTTGCGCAAGTGAGTGAAGACGTGTGTGGGGTCCATACATCAGACATTTCTACGCTCATTCCCCAGCCCCTACACTACATTTCTCTTAATCTCCCGGTCCCTAAGTGGGCCATTCTACATTAGATGGTGAAGGCATAAATCTTTCAAGCACACCTGCAAGATAACCTTAAAATTACTACGCACACACTTATCCTGCAAAGCGTCACATAGATTGTAACCCAGCCACCACTTACGGACCGAACAACTGTTACTCTCCGATTTATCGCTACGGTAAATCAAAGAACAAAACTAAACAAAACTCCCATGCCAAATGTTGTTTATGTTGTTGTTTTTTTAAAATAGATTTTATTCTTTTATTTTGAGGATAATGGAATAAGCATTCATGTGTTTGGTTTTTATTTTACATCTAGTCCCCTCGTGTGTGCACTTTTGTAAATTTTGTCATCTGTTGCCACCGGCGCACAATGGCCTACTCTTCCGAAAAGCGGAACAGGTTTTAACGTGTGCGCAAGATGTTCTGCGTGCGTTCACACACGGGACCTCGGTTTATATTCTTATCCGAAGAATTTCTGCAGGGATATGAGACAGCACTGATGTTAGCACCAGGAGAAAAAAAATATCCCGTTGAACGGGATTCGAACCCGGGCGGGTCAATAAATCAGCAGATCCCGAGTGCAATGCGAAACGCTCTAACCAACCAGGCTATTCCGCCCCCTAATGACTAAGGAAGGAAGGTTAAAGCTAATGGGGGCAGCTACATCTGTATTTTAATTCATCGTTCAAATTGTCAGTACCCCTAGTCTGGCAGTCGTGGGTAGCGCACATTAAGCACACCACAAGGCAATATAACACTCAGATACCAAAACACACACACACACTCACACACACGCACACACTAGCACGCACACACACACAAGCACGCGCGCGCGCGCGCGCACACACACACACACACACACAATACACACACACTCGCGCGCGCGCTCGCGTACACACACAGACATACGCAAACATACAAACACAACGCAACACCCCTTCCCCCTATATTACACTAAACATTGATGAAAAAAGGCAAATCAATGCTTAGTCAATGTCTATCTATCCCTTAGTCTGGCGACCGTGGGGGCACCCATGAAGACTTGAAAACCAGTTCCCTCCTTTCCTCTCTCTCTCTGTTCTGCCTTTCTCAGGTTTTGTTGAGTTCTAGGCCTGTCCATTCACTGATGTACCATCTGGAAATAAAAAATTGACTTGACTTGACTTGACTTGATTTGACTTGAATTCACACACACACACACACACACACACACACACACACACACACACACACACACACACACACACACACACACACACACACACACACACACACACACACACACACACACACAACCACAACCCAACCCAACACACACACAAAACCCAACCCAACCCAACCCAACCCAACCCAACCCAACCCAACCCAACCCAACCCAACCCAACACAATACAACACCCCTTCCTCCCCTGCCCCCCCCCCCCCCCCCCTCCCCGTATATCCCACTAAACTGAATCCCATTGTGTGTGCCTACCTACCTACCTACCTCTCTACTTCTCTCCAAAGGAAGAGAAAAGCAATTTCAACAAGGTATACTTGTATGAAAGAAACTTCCCTACAGAACACTGCTGCATTGTGCCTACTGAGTCATATATCCAAGTGAATCAAACAGGAGAAAGCACAGCACAATAGCACGTCCACACGCACACAAACACACACACACACACAACACACACACACAACACACGCACGAACACACACACACACACACACACACACACACACACACACACACACACACACAACACACCACACACACACACAAAACACACGCACAACACAAAACACAACACACACACAACACACACACAACACAACACACACACACAAACACACAACACACACACACACACAAACACACACACACACACACCACACATCTCCCCCCCCCCCCTACACCCCCACCCCCCTACACGCACACACACAGAACATCGATAGATGCCAACAATACCTTATATGTCATCCTGACAAAAGTTCCTTCCAACAAACACAAGATTACAATAGATGTCCTGCTCTATGATGTTGCCACACACACACACACACACACAAAATAATACAACCCCCCCCTCAATTTCACCGTTGATGCCAAGTAGGAAGGATATTAGATAGTATAGACCATTCTGACAGTTGTAAGTCCTTTTTCTAGTGTCCTGCAAAATCATCGAAAGTGTTGGCGAGTGAAATTGCTTGCTAGATTAAATTGCGTGAAGCTTTTGTGTTTTCTGGACATACGTGGGGTGAAGGAGGAGGGAGGAGGAGGGAGGAGGAGGGGAGGGGAGAGAGGGGAGGGGAGGGATTGAAATGAAGTTTTGAAAGTGAAGCTTGGAGTTTAAAGTGTCCTGCAAACAGTGTTGATGATGTTAGTATTGAAGAGGTTTTTCGGAATTGAATGGAACTGATGATGATGATGATGGTTCTGAATAGGTTTTAAAGATGTGTTCTCTCTCTGTCTGTCTCTGTTTGTCTGTCTGTCTGTCTGTCTGTCTGTCTGTCTCTGTCTGTCTGTCTCTCTCGTCTGTGTGCATAGCCTGTTGGCTGTTGTCTGTTTTACTAACTGTCCTTCTGTCTTTCTGTCTGTCTCTGTCTATCTGTCTCTGACTCTGTCTCTCTCTCTGTGTTTGTCTTCTGTCTATCTGTCTTTGACTCTGTCTCTCTCTCTGTGTCTGTCTTTGTGTCTCTTTCCTATTTCTATCTCTGAATGTCTGTGTACTAGCCTGTTAGCCGGCTCCTGTTTGTCTAACTGTCCTTCTGTCTGTCTCTGTCTATCTGTATGTCTGTCTCTCTCTCTGTGTTCTTCCCCCTTCTCTCTCGCTGTCTCTGTCTCTCTCTGTATCTCTCGTTGTGTCTCTTCCTATCTGTCTCTGGATGTCTGTGTGCCTTGCCTGTTGGGTGGATGGCTGTTATTTGTTTAACTGTCCTTCTTTATGTCTCTGTCTGTCTCTGTCTGTCTCTGTCTGTCTGTCTGTCTCTGTTCAGCTCGAGACCGTCCATAGATTGAAATACCTGGGAGCAATAGTATCGGATGAAGTATTGAAACATGAAAATCTCTGCAGGGTAGCACGATCACAGCTGCAATGACCAAACTAAAAGTCCTTTGGAATGATAAGAACATCGCCATCAGCATCAAAGTCAGATTGATGCGTTCCCTGATCATGTCCATATGTTTGTACGCATGTGAAGCATGGACCACAACAGCAGACATTGAAAGAAGATAAGATGCTTTCGCAAACTCATTGATATCCCATACAGAGATCACATCACTAAGGAGGAAGTGAAAACCAGAATTAAAAACGCTATTGGAGTACATGAAGAACTCCTGACTTCAGTGAAAAATCGCAAACTAAAGTGGTATGGGCACGTGACACGAACATCTGGACTGGCCAAGACAGTCTTACAGGGAACAGTAAGGGGAGGGAGACGAAGAGGTAGACAGAGAGAACGATGGAAAGACAACATTAGAGCGTGAACTGGCCTTGAGCGGAACGAACTGCTACGGAAACAGAGGATGGAAGGGAGTGGAGGAAGCTGGTTGCAAAATCTTCAGTGGTGTCCCCCTTGGTCAACAGGACTACGGGATAGGTAGAGGTAAAGGAAGGAAGCGTAGCATTAATAACAAATTTAATCCTTTTGCATGTGCATGCGCGCGCGCGCTCAAACACATACACATACACACATAATTATAAACAAACACACACAAACACATACATACACCCCATCTCCACACACACACACACACACACACACACACACACACACACACACACCACACACCACACACACACACACACACACACACCACACACACACACACACACATACACCACACACACACACACACGCACGCACGCACGCAC
>CM060319.1:45720971-45733471 GCA_030674155.1 Stramonita haemastoma | reverse complement strand
TAGGTAACAGAACGTTTTCGACCCCCACCCAAGGAAACAGAGCATTCTACGTCGCTGTGTCTCGATTTAGAAACATGACGCAACGACAGGGCCCTGCTCACATGGGAGGTAATCTACTTACCACCCCCCCCCCCCATCGCATCATATCACACTGTCAGGAAGTTGAGGCAGTTTACTAATGTTCAGCTTATCTTGTGTCATAATGAAATGTCTAATAAACGTTGCATGCTCTGAACGCTCATAACTGCTCTTACTCTTGGCTGAAACAGGTACTTATTAAAGCAAAAAACATATTCCCAGAATCTTCAGGGATTCTCAGAACTTTGTCCGACTTGCAAACCTGTTACAAACATGTTTACAGCAGGAGGGAAGAGGTCGCTTTGAAAGTTTATTAATTTGTTTGTCTGGCAGGTTGGTTGGTTAACTGGTTGGTTGAATGGGTGGGTAGGTTCGTTTGTTGGTTTGGGGTTTACTTTTGTATATTGCACCTTACACTGGACACACACACACTATATATATATATATAATATATATATATATATATATATATATATATATATATATATATAATATAATGTATATATATTATGTCTATCCACAAAAAAGGGAATATTGAAACACTCAGTCCTCTCCCTCCCCCTTCCCCCAGAGAGAGAGAGAGAGAGAGAGAGAGAGAGAGAGAGAGAGAGAGAGAGAGAGAGAGAGAGAGAGAGAGAGAGAGAGGGGAGAGAGAGAGAGAGAGAGAGAGAGAGAGAGAGAGAGAGAGAGAGAGAGAGAGAGACAGACAGACAGACAGACAGACAGACAGACAGACAGACAGAAGAAGAAGAAGAAGAAGAAGAAGAAGAAGAAGAAGAAGAAAAAAGATGATGGTGATGAAGAAGCATTAAACAAATCCAGGTTTTGACTTTTTCTGTGCAGATTTTTTTTGTTAAATGCGTTTAATAAGCATATTGTATGCAATTGTCAAAAACTGATTTGTAATTCAAAATTATTTTCTTCTTTACACTTTCTCTTTAAAAAAAAAATCATTTTATGTGATGTGAGAAGGGGTTGGGGTGGGGATAGAGGCAATGGTGATCGTAGGTCCGCTTTGGCTGGTGTTAATGTTGTTGCTGTTATTGTAGACAATACAGTACTCTTCGCACTTTTCGAGCTGTCACATTGAAAACACGGTGCCACAAAAAGCCCTTTTTCCAGATTTGAAAAATGTATCCCCGAAGTTCGAATACAGCTTTCTTAACGGTAGAGGAAAAAACCGATCGCATACGTAAAATCTTCTTTTTTTTTAGGCCTGCAGCGAGCCATAGGCTCTAAATTTTTTATTTATATTACCTGATAAAATACAGATAAATTAAGTGCATGGTGTGCTGGACGTCAACCTAACTGGCCATCTCTCACTCTAGCCTCACTTCCATCGGGATATTAACATCAGTAATATATATATATATATATATATATATATATATATAATATATATATATATATATATATATATATAATATATATATATATATATATATATATATTATAATATATATATATATATAATATATATATCAACGCCGACAAGAACTACAGTCAACAATATCTCAAAACTATTAGCCTGACATTAGCCCTGAAAAGGCAAAAAATAAATCGCAATTTATTTTCTGAACCCAGCGGTACACTTCGTGCTAACGAGCGACGCTTTGCATTCCCTCCCCTGACGAGCAAAACCACAATTGCCTTCTTTAAAACTACTAAATTTCATAAGGGCTCGGCGCCCCGATGCTGTGAGTTGCCTCCCCTCCAAAGAACACAGTTGCCTTCTTTGTTATTACTAAAATTCATAACGGAAGGCTGCTTCAAGGGAGTTAATTAGAAACATCCACAAAGCAACTATTCGATGAAGCTATATTTGCACATGTTACATCATTTACACCAGAAAAAAATATTTTGATTCTAGATATCCTATAAAAATACCTTTTTTATCTTCTCGAATTTCTTTTTCATTAAAAAAAAAAAAATAGATGTATAAATATGGCTAAACATTGACCCCTGTAACCGTCTGATAACCATTCACAAACTGAATGCAGCAATCACAGACATGCGAAATAATTTTCTGGTTGGGAGCGCGTGTACGCTTACCAACGCACTTAGAATGTCGAATCTAGACCTAGCGCAGACACTGGTACCACCCACTCCGCCCCCCCCCCCCCCCCCCCCCTTTTTTTTTTTCTCCTCTTCCCCTTGCTAGGCCTAACACACACACATACACACACACACACACACACACACACACAACACACACACACACACACACACACACCACATGTATCACCAGTGAGTACAGTGTCAGTAGGCTAACCCTTCTCCACCTACCCCCCTCCCCCTCCCTTCACCTTTTTTCTTAATTTTTTTTTAATGCAACGTTTTACATATATAACACAACATTCACACACATAATTATGAACTTAACAGTCAGCGGTGATTGATACATGTGAACAGACTTTGTAATGTAAATGGTTATCAAAGCAATGAAAAATACTCTTATTAGTTTGCAATATTACCATAAGTTTTTAGGATTTTCTCATACCTGCGTCTGATCAGTTTTCGAGTACAATTGGTTCAAATGCACTTCAAGCATTGTGAAAGTCTGTCAATCTACTACTCATTCTTGCATTAAATATTTCTATTGCATATCTATGTTTTAGTTTGTTTTGAAATGCAGACATATTTGGGATTTTCTTAGCCATTTTACTTTGAAATATATAAAGTTTAGCAAAAATTATGATGAAATCTAATGTATCATTTGTTTCCATATACTGATCAACTCCCAATATCACCAGTTCTCGTGACATCTTAAAAGAGTGAATACTATGACATTTTTCATTTAACAAGTGTTCAACAGCATTAAAAAAACCGTACAAAGTCACAGTTCTATAAAAAAAAAAAAAAGTTCAATAGAGTCTCGTTCTTCAGACAAAGCAAACAATGCGCAGTATCTGTGATACCCATAGCGTGAAAAAATCACGTTAGTGGCAATTATTCTATGTACGATTCTGGTTTGTAGCCATTTTAATTGTACATATCTGGTTCTATGCATTTTGCTGAATACTCTGTCCCAGTGTACACATACATTTAATTTTTCTGCCCATTTGGAACAACACTTTGGTTTTTTGTTATCTGAGGTTAGGAGTTCGTAACACTTTTTTGCTCCTTTATATACACCCAATATACACTTTAATGCACAAAACATACCTCCATGTTGACTAGTTTTATCATCTATGTGAATTCCTGTTTTTCTTACGTAGTGTTTTATGGCAAATATCGATCCATTATATGTGATAAAGTCAGCACAAAAGCTTGTATCATTTAAGAATTATTAATACCTTGTGAATTCCCCATGTGTTTTATAGAATATATCCCTTTCTTTATCATTTTATCATGTTTAATTATGGCATTTCCTACCTTAACATTTTCATTATAGAAGACTGGCTCTTCAAGAAGCTCGTATTTGTTACGTGGTATGACATGTGTACAAAACAATCTATATGCTTTAAATACATGAGCGGTTAATATTTTTATACTGTAAGGTATATTCTGGCCCATAGCATTCCAGGTTTTCAAGGAAAGAGTAGGTTTCTATAGCAATATTTTTCCACTGGTGCTCTGTTATCTTAAATTTTCTTATCCAGAAAAGCTTTAAAGCACAAATGTATTGTCTAATATCTGGGATGTTGAGTCCACCTTGTTTCACCGTTTTAAACTGCTACTTTCCTGTTAAGTTTATCATTTTTTTCCGTTCCAAACAAACTGAAAGCATAGCTTTTGGAGCTTCTGTATAAACTGGTCGGGTGGATCTGGTAGCAGAATCCAGAGATGGATTAACTTTGACAGAATAAGAGACTTTAACACTGCAACTATTCTTATTGGAGTAATGGTTCGTTTCGCCCAAATCTGAAACAGAACTTTCACTTCCGCTAACTTATTTTTATAGTTTATGTTTTCACAGTTTACTAAATTTTCAGTAAACCAAATCCCTAGTATTTTAAATTTAGAGGGATTCCATATCATTTTTAAATGAGGACAAAATATCTCCTTAGATCCTCTTTTCTTTCCTAGCCATATAACTTGCGTTTTATCACAATTGATGAATAAACCTGACACTCTACTAAATCTGTCAAGAATGGATATTGATTGTTCAAAAGAAATCCTATCCCCCCTGTTGAGCAGTTGGGTGTCGTCAGCAAACTGTAGAGTCTTATGTTCTCTCCCATTTATCTTTATTCCCTTAATCATGTTATCTTCTCTTATCATCGCACCGAGAATTTATGCACAGAGAATAAACAAGTAGGGTGAGACTGGATCTCCCTGCCTGCAGCCTCTTTCAATTTTAAACCATTGTCCAATATGTCCATTCACAGCCACTGTTGATTTTATTTTTTTTATAGAATGTTTCAATCCAATGACAGATACTATCACCAAAGCCATCACAATCGTTTACATTTAGAATCATGTCATATATAAATCTTTCATTATCGCTCATATATACATCTTACATTATCGCTCATGTATCTGTTACTTATAAAGCCAGTCTGGTCTTCACTTATAAGAATGGGCAGTATCTGTTTTATTCTGTTAGCAATAGCTGAAGATCCTATTTTGTATATAACATTGAGTAAAGAGATAGGTCGCCAATTTTTTTATATAAATATATTCTTTTGATTTATCACCTTTGGGAATGCAAGTGACGACACCTTCTTTTTGTGTTGTAGACAGTTCATCATAGTTGTATGCTTCATTCAAGGATCTTAAAACAAAAGGTCCTAAACGTTTCCAAAAAAACCTTAAAGAATTCGACAGTAAATCCGTCAGTGCCTAGGCTTTTACCATTTTTCATATTTCTTAATGCCTGACTTGCTTCATCCAAAGTCATATTCCCTTCCATTAAATGTTTTTGCTCACAGGATAATGTAGGAAGTTTTTTTAACGAGTCTACTTATTTCACAGTCTTCTACATTTCTCCTACAATATTTCGTAGAATGTTTTCACTTCACTTGCTATGTCTTTCGGGTCTTCTAGTACCTCCCCATCACTAATTATCAACTTTGTCATCTGCTTGCTAACAGAGTTCCGTTTTTCTAAGTTACAAAAGTATTTTGATTTTTTTCCCCTTCTGCAAATCCATCTTGCCTTGGATCTTTACAAAACGCCTTCCATTCTTTTGTCTCTAATTGCTCTTAATTCCTGATTCTTTTCCTGTATCTGCTGAACGTTTTCATCTGTTTTTATTTTCAATCTTGTCTAAAGTCTCTATATCTTTGGTAAGTTTTTGCTCGGCTGCTAGAGTTGTTTTTCCTCTTTATTGAGGCATATGCAATAGTTTTGCCCCGTATTTTCATCAGCAAAAACCCATAAACAGTCTGTCTGACTTCTTTAATTCAAACATCAGCCTTTTTTATTTCCCCTATATCTTCCTTATCACAATGATCCGCTGTATTTTCTGTTAACACATTTGTGATCTCTTTATTAATTTTTTCCACATACTTTGTGTCTTTAAGTAAAGATGAATTAAACTTCCAAAATGTATTATGTTTTTCATTTTTACCAAACTTTAATGTTAAGGTTATCATCGAGTGGTCAGAGCGATAGCCCGGAACGATATGCTGGAGTTAACATCAGTGCAGACTCCACTCCTCCTTCGGATGAGACTATAAACCGAGGTCCCGTGTGTGAACGCACGCAGAACATCTTGCACACACGTTAAATCCTGTTCCGCTTTTCGTAAGAGTAGGTCATTGTGTGCCGGTGGGAACGGATGACAAGATTCATAAAACTGCATACACATGGGGACTGGATTTTAAAAAAGCACATGAGTGCTTATTCCGTTATCCTCGATATAAAAGAATAAATAAATAAATCCCTTCCTTCCATCTCAATAAAAATCCCCAAAAAATAAAACCCAAGACTTTTGTAAATCACAGAAACTTTCTAATCTATATGCCAGGTGCGCTTCAAAAGGTTTTAACAGCAACAACAACAACAAAAAAAGGGAGAAAAAAACTTTTTTAAAGCAAAAACTGTAAGCTGAAACACTCCAGAGCACACAGGAGATCTTTCACACGTCGCAGGTTATTTTTTTCAGGTAACAACTTCGGGCTCTGGCAGCTGCATACTCCGGTACCGGATAGAAACGCCTAGTTGCAAAAGTTTCTGAAAAGAGTTGGCTATTTATCAAAGAACATGACACGTGTGTGCCTGCTCCTTTTCTCTGATTTCTTTCCACTCAGTTTGAAAAACAAGTGGCTGGCTAGAAATATCCTACAAGACGATGCAAGATTCAGAAATTTATAGCGTGTTACCATAATATGTATCAGTGAAATTTACCATCGTGTCACTTCGATAGCGTATGGCAGAAACGTTGAAAAAGATCGCTGGGTTGTTTTTTTTGTTGTTGTTGTTTTTTTTTTGGGGGGGGTAGATATTTTTTTTACCCCGGTTCCTCTGCTAGAGCTTCTAGGTTCACGAATGATAAGATTTTACGTACGTCCCCCTAGTGTTAATGCTGTATTTTGTATTTTGTACAAAATGTTATTGCTAGTGGAGGCTGTTGTAGTCAGTATGTGGTAAAAGTGGGGGGGGGTTCGTTTTAGTAGTAGTAGTGGTAAAGGGGGTGGGGGAGGTAACAGTAGCAGTAGTTATGGTAGTAATAGTAGTTGCAGTGGTTGTGGTAGTAGACATTTAGAGAGATTGCAGGATGCTGTGCTGTGTACTGGAGGGAACCTGATGACAACATTTATGTAACGAGTCACTGCAACCCGAGAGATTACATAACTTTGGCATTCCCACTCAAGAGATGTTTGGTCAGCTTGCTGGAGGATCCCTGGGTGTGCCCGACCCCATCTCCCCAACACGGGGTGCTAGTAACCACCCCCTTCCCTCCCCGTCTCTTGTGTATGTGTGTGCATGTGTGTGGGGACTGTGATTTTGTTGGGGGAGGGGGGGGGGGTAGGAGGGGTTCCGGGTGATCTTTTCGATATCAGCATCTTTAAAATACCGGTATAAGTAATCTGATACCAAAAACAAATCAAGCCGGTTTTGCTTCAGGGGTGTTAGTCTACGCCAAGTGTACCGCCTACTTGTAAGTTTATTTTCTCTCCAAACATCGGTCAAATCAAATTCTCGAACTAAGGTCTCAATTTCTTCTCTTGCTCGCGGGTTGTTGTCATGTATATAATTATGGCAATCAATGTCAGGATCTAACGCCACATTCCAATCACCTACAGCAATGATGTTATTGTTATTGTATTTTTTAAAATATTTTTTCCTTTAAAGTGACATAAAATGTAGGGTCATCTCTGTTTGGACCATACACATTCGCCAAAAGAAAAGTCTTTCTCAAAAGCAGTGAAAGAAATCAAATTTAAATCTTGTTCTACATCTGTTACCTTAAATTCAAAATCATTTGCAAACCAAAAAAAAAAAGAATATATAAAAAAGGCAGCGAGGCAACGTGGAAATTAACAGCTGTGTCGAAACCTTTTGAAGAGAGTCTGGTAAATAAATTAGAAAGATTGTATGATTTGCAAAACGTTGCTGCTGCCTTTTTTAATTTATATATTCTTTTTTTTTGTCGAGATGGGAGGAAATTGTTGAGTTTCTAGTTGTTTTAGTTGTTGTCGCTGTTGTTTAAAAGCGAAGGTGAAAATCACGGGTACTCTGGAATGCTTCAGGATTTTTTTGTGGTTTTTCTTTGTTGGTTTCCTTTGTCCTTTATCAGCTTCTTGACATTTCCTCTTGCGTTTTTAACATAAATTTGTCATAGTTTTTTTTAAACACCACCTTGCATAATCTATCTATCTATCTATCTATCTATCTATCTAACTATCTATCTATCTATCTATCTATCTATCTATCTATCTATCTATCTATCTATCTATCTATCTATCTATCTATCTATCTATCTATCTATCTATCTATCTATATTAAATTCTTCGGTCTATAAAAGTTATCTTCTCCTCTTCATTTTACCCTTCTTTAAGAGGGGTGGTGGGGGTAGCTTGCTTGTTGTTCTTGTTTGTTGTCACTATCGTTGCTATTGTAGCTAAGAAATTTGCTGGACAGATTACCGCAGTAAGAGACATTTACAGAAACAATTTTTACCAGGTTCACTCACTCACTCACTCACTCAGTCCCATGTCCCAAAGGACGTAGGGGGGACATGAGAGAAGACGCAACGGAGATCTTTTTCCATGCTTCACGATCCTGTGTGGCTAGTAGGAGGCGTTGCAGGGGTTGGGCAGTCCAGTCTTTGATGTTGTCAACCCATGATTTCTTTTGGCGGCCTCTTCTTCTTTTGCCCTCGACTGTTCCTTGCAAGATGGTTTTTGCTAGGGTGTTGTGTCTTGTGGTGTGACCAAACCACATCAGCTTTCTCCTCTTTATGGTGGAGAGCAAAGGCTCTTGGGGGCCCACACGCTTTTTGATTTCCTCTTTCACATAGTTATTGGTCTTGTGTTCTTTGTATGATATTTTGAGGAGTCTTCTGTGGCACTTGTTCTCGAATGCTTGGATTCTTCTCTCTAACTCTGCTGTCAGAGTCCATGATTCACAGCTATATAGGAGGATAGATATTACGAGGGATTTGTAGAGGTGGTATTTGGTGCAGAAGCTGATGTTGTTGCTTCTGATGATCCTCTGGAGTCTGACTAGAGCAGATGTTGCTGTTGCAATGCGAGCTTTCACCTCATTGTTTGATGTGCCATCTTTTGTTAGGATGGAGCCTAAGTATTTGAATTGGCTCACCTCTTCCAATATTTCTCCATTCATCTTTATTTCCGTGCTGTCATTACTCGCGCTGTTGACCATGATCTTCGATTTCTCTGTACTGACCACCATGCTGTATGCGCTCGCTCGGTCTGTTAGACTGTCTGTGAGGATTTGCAGTTCTTGTTTGCTGCTGCCCATGAGGTCAATGTCATCTGCAAATCTGAGGTTGCAAAGGGGTCTTCCACCAATGGAGATGGAAGTGTGGTGGTTTTGCAGTGTCTCTGTCATGATGTTTTCGAGGAAGAGGTTGAAGAGTACAGTGAGAGAAGGCAGCCCTGGCGGACTCCAACCGTGGTCTTGAAGAACTCGCCCACGTGGTTGTTCATGAAAACTGCACTTCTTGCATTCTCGTACAGAGCCTTGATGACTTCAATTAGGCAGTTGTCAATGTTGAAGTGCCTGAGTACTTGCCAGAGGCCGTCATGCCATACCCTGTCAAAGGCCTTTTTGAAGTCTATAAAATTGTGGTACAAGTCTTTTTGGTGTTGGAGATGCTTCTCTATCAGAATTCTCAGGTTGAAAATTTGTTCCATTGTGCTGCGTTTTGGTCTAAAGCCCGCTTGTTCTTCTGCCAGGAGTTTTTCTGCTTGGTTTTTCAGTCTGTTGAGGACTACCTGCAGCATGATCTTGCTAGGATGGCTTATGAGACTGATGGTTCTGTAGTTCTGGCATTGCTTGAGGTTTCCTTTCTTTGGCAGGGGTATTACAAGAGACTGTGTCCATTCTTTTGGCCATTCTTTGGTGTCGTGGATCTTCTGACAAAGGTCTGTGAATCGCCTTGCTGTTTCATTCCCTCCATTTTTTATGAGTTCAGCTGGGATGTTATCGATTCCAGGGGACTTCCCCTTCTTCAATTGCTTAATAGCTGTGTCTACTTCACACCTTAGTATTGGTGGGTCTTTATCTTGGTGTTCAGGGGGTTTGTTGGAAACTATGTTGGTATATGGGCGTAGTGGGTAGTTATACAATCCCTCACAGTATTCTGTCCAGCGCTGGAGGATGGCATTGTTTTCCGTTAAAAGATTTCCTTCTTTGTCTTCAATAACAGAGGCTTTAGGCTGTGTGGTTTTCGTTAGTGCTTTCAGAGTGTTGTAAGCTGTTTTTGCTGTTTCCCTTGGCCATTCCATCTTCGATGTTGTTGCATTGTTCTTCTATCCACGCTTCTTTGGCTTCTCTCATCTTTTTCCTCACTTCTCTGTGGCTATCCATGTACTTGTTGTTGGCTTCTTGACTTGTGAACTTTTGCTTCTTAAGTTCTCTTCTTTTGTCGCAGAGGTCAAGAACCTCATTTGTCACCCAAGGTTGTTTCTTTGTTCTGCTTCTGCCTAATGTTTCTTCTGCTGCTGTCGTTAGCACTTCTTTGATGTTGTTGGCTAATGTGTTCACATCATTGTCAATGGCTGTGAGTGCGGCGAACTTTCCTCCAATGTTGGCTTGGAAGATCTCAACCACTGTTGGGTCTTTGAGTTTTTCCAGGTCGAATCTTATGCGTGGGCTTTTTGGCTGTTGTTTTGCTTTCAGTTTCAGCCTGATGGTGGTAAGTACAAGGTCGTGGTCACTGCCAATGTCAGCTCCTGGGAATGTTCTTGTATTTGCCTTGTTTATGCTGGATTTGAATCTTTGGGGTGACAGAATGTAGTCAATTTGATTATGAATCAGACCATTTGGTGAGTGCCAGGTTGATGTTCTAGATGGCTTGTGAGGGTTTTTGTGAGGGTTTGTGAGGGTTTTTACCAGGTTATCGACATCAAAACTGAATATATCCACCCCTCCTCGCCCCCCCCCCCCCCCCTCTCGCGCCCCACCCTAACCATCCCATCTGACATTTTTTATACTGTGTATACACAACATGAGCAGGAAGGCCAACAGATCTTCTAAAACATAGGAAGCAAGCCTTTATTCATCTAAATATCATATTTTGTCTAACTTCACATTTCTAACAAACCTCTTGTTCTCCAACCATTATTTCATTTATTTTATTTATTTATTCTTTTACATCGAGGATAATGGAATAAGCACTCATGTGCTTTTTTTACATCCAGTCCCAGTGTGTATGCAATTTTGTAAATCTTGTCATCTGTTCCCACCAGCACACAATGGCCTACTCTTCTGAAAAGCGGAACATGATTTAACGTGTGCAAGATGTTCTGCGTGCGTTCGCACACGGGGCCTCGGTTTATAGTCTCATCCGAAAGACTTTTGGGGGAAGTAGAGTCAGCACTGATGTTAATACCTGGGAAAAAAATCCCCTCGAACGGGAATCGAACTCAGGTCGTCAAATTGCGAGTGCAATGTTCTGACCACTAGGCTATCTCCTCTCCCTCTGTAGAAATCAACACAGAAACACTAACAATTAAAAAGTAAACTAACAACAAAAATGAAGAAGCCCCCTCCCCCACTTATCTCTCTCCTCCTCTCATCTCCTCTCTCTCTCTCTCTCTCTCTCCTCTCTCTCTCTCTCTCCTCTCTCTCTCTCTCTCTCTCTCCTCACACACACACACACACACACACAACAAGCACACACACACACACACATATACACACACCTCAATCTCTGGTAGACACTAAGGTCGTCACGCTCTTTCAAAAATAATCACCTTCCAGACTCTTAGAGCATCTGGAGTTGCTATCATCCAGAACACTGCACTCGTAATTTGACGACCCGGGTTCGCTTCCCGTTCGAGGGAATTTTCCCCCTGGAGTTAACACCAGTGCTGACTCCACTCTCCCCAAAAGTCATTCGGATGGGACTATAAACTGAGGCCTCGTGTGCTAACGCACGCAGAACATCTTGCGCACACGTTAAATCCTGTTCCACTTTTCGTAAGAGTTAGGCCATTGAGTGCCGGTGGGAACAGAGGACAAGATTCACAGAACTGCATACACACAGGGACTGGATGTAAAAAAAAACAATACATGAGTGCTTATTCCATTACCCTCGATATGCTATTGTCTAAAACTATTAATTATTGTTATTGATTGCTTGTGTGTTGTATCGGTCGAATGCAAGCGTTTTGATTTGCTTTTGCAAGATATAGCGCTATATAAATTCCATGTATTTTGTATTATATTATTATTATATAATAATAAAGAATAAAAGAAAAAAAGAAAGAAAGAAGCCCCCCACCCCCACCACACACACACGCACACAACACACACAACACACACACACACACACACACACACACACACACACACACACACACACACACATGTACACACACGACACACACGTACACACACACAAACACATACACACACACACACACAAACATATACACACACATACACACACACACACACACACAAACACATCACACACACACACACACACACACACACACACACACACACACACACACCTACACACACGTACACACACGTACACACACACACACACACACGTACACACACACACATACACACACACACCACACACACACACACACACACACACACACACACACACACACACACAAACACACACACATAAATAATAATAATAATACATGGAATTTGTATAGCGCTATCTCTTGTAAAGACAAATCAAAGCGCTTGCATTTGACCTACAGAGCCACAGATCATGCTGCCACCAGGCGCAAAGATCAACGACGAACAACGATGATCAACTGTTGTTGTCTTGTTGCTGCTGTACACTTTAGAGCGCAAAGCCTGGGCAAGCATGT
>CM060319.1:45705971-45708471 GCA_030674155.1 Stramonita haemastoma | reverse complement strand
GGTGCTAGTCTTTCGGAGGATATGATAAACCCGAGGTCCCGTTTGTTACGCAAAATTATTTAGCGCACGCAAAAGAACCTACGGCAACAAGAGGGTTGTCCCTGAAAAAATTCTGTAAAAAAAAGCTACTCTGATAGGGAAACAAATACAGTTCCAGACAGAAAAAGAAAAAAAAAGGGTAACGCTGCCGTTGTGGCGACGTGCTCTCCCCGGGAGAGCATCCAGAATTTCATGCAGAGAAGTCTGCCGTGACCTAAAATAATATTATTTATTTTTAAATAAAAAAAAACGATCTATGTATCAACTGTTCGACCTGCTGAAAGACGAAAACCCCCAGACAGACAGACAGACAGACAGACAAACATTCAGACAGACAGACAGACAGACAGACAGACATAGAGTAGAGAAAAGCAGAGCACGGATCAATTAAATAGGAAAAAAACAACACATTCGTTACCATTACTACAGAACAGCATATCAAGCTTAAGGAGAGAGAGAGAGAGAGAGAGAGAGAGAGAGAGAGAGAGAGAGAGAGAGAGAGAGAGAGAGAGAGAAGAGAGAGAGAGAGAGAGAGAGACAGAGACAGAGACAGAGAGACAGAGAGACAGAGAGACAGAGAGACAGAGAGAGATTGATTTGATTTGATATGATTAATTCTTTTATATCGAGGATAATGGAATAAGCTCTCTTGTGCTTTTTTTTCATCCAGTCCCCGTGTGTATGCAGTTTTGTAAATGTCATCTCTTCCCATCGGCACACGATGGCCTACTGTTACGAAAAGCGGAACAGGATTTAACGTGTGCGCAAGGTGTTCTGCGTACGTTAGCACACAGGGCCTCGGTTTAAAGTCTCATCCAAAGGACTTTTGGGGAGAGTGGGAGTCAGCACTGATGTTAACTCCAGGAGAAAAATCTCCTCAACCGGATTCGAACCCGGGTCGTCAAATTGCCAGCGCAATGTTCTGACCACTAGGCTAGAGAGAGAGAGAGAGTATGTGTGTGTTAGTTAATGCGTCATTATATACCTACGTTTATCACAAAGAGTTTTTGTGTCCGGAACAATATAACTTTTCGTGTGAAACAACGATGTCACCAGCCTAGCCCATGCCACATCATTATCCAAGATGCCACTGAAATACAACGTTGTTAAGGGTGTCTCCCCACTGTGATAACACAGTGAACACATCTATGTAACAACATTTGGCAATTACTGTAATATTCTTCTATGGGAAAATATATAAGTAAAATATATTACTAGAAAAGTAAGGGCTATATTCTTATCGAAGACACAACATGAAATACAACTTTTGTTAAAGTGCGTTGTTTGATAAAAACAATTATAAAGACTATATGCGGAAGGGGAGGGGAGGGGGGGTGGGGAGGGGAAGGGAGGGGATGGTAGAGGGAAGGGGAATATTTTTTTAAAATCCCACTTTGTAAAGGAGAAAAGAGTTATCTAAGAAGATGCATGAGACGGAAGAACAAAATAAAAATGGATGAAGCGTTCCTGTTTCCTTTCTGTATTATGTGCAGTAAAATGAGGACGCTTTTGGGCTTGGTTAAAACTCTTGAGCAGTCTTTTAAAAAAAAAATCTGTTTGTCTGTCTGCCTGTTGGTGTGTTTTGTGTGCTCTCTCTGTGAATACACACACATAGACACACACACACACACACACACATAAACACACACATAGACACACACACACACATAAACACCCCCCCCCCCCACAAATATATATATATATATATATATATATATATATATATATATATATATATATATATATTTTATATATATATATATATATATATATCCGAAGTCGTAATGTGGCTACCTTAAACGTGGGCTTAAAACAGTCGTGTAGGCAAAACTTCACCATTGTAAAACCTCGAAACTATACCACCACCACACCACCACCACCACCACCACCACCACCACCACCACCACCACCACCACCACCACCACCAACAAGAGCAACATTAACAAGGCTTATCACAGAAACTTTGATAGCAATAACCCAATTTTTCCTCGTAAAAAAGCCATCATTATCATCAGCCGAACATTACAAAAGATAGGGCTGAAATACACCTTAGTTAACCTATATGGCGGTGTTCTCTTTCGATAACAGAACTATACGATTATTTCTGTGTGGGAGGGAGTAAATTATCTTCTTAAAGAAGGAAACGCTCGAGCAAGGAGATAGACTAGTAAAAAGAAAAAAAGAAGAAAAAAAAGAGTAAAATCAAAAAAGAGGAAGAAACCAATACTTAGCAAATGGTACATTCTTATCGAAGGTACAGCTAAAAACAAAGGAATACATTATTTTAATCAGACCTGTTCTGTTTTGTTTGCACGAGTAACGGTCTATTTTTATAAAGGGACGGTCGGAAGGCGGGGGTAGGGGTAAGAACCACTCCCCCCCACCCTCAAAAAAAGAAAGAAAAAAAAGCATCTTTAAGGAAACGGAAACGCTTAACGAGGGAGATAGAGAAGAGAAGGTT
>CM060319.1:45670971-45698471 GCA_030674155.1 Stramonita haemastoma | reverse complement strand
AGACAGAGACAGAGACAAGGCAAGGCAAGGCAAGGCAAATTCTTTTATTCGAGGATAATAGATAAGCACTCGTGTGCTTTTTTACATCCAGTTCCCGCCCTTTTCAGGTAAGAAATAAGACAGAGATACAATAATAACGTAATGATATGAAAAGGCACTCATTCAGAAACGAATATAAGAAGTAAGAATCAATGATGATTTTGATTTGAATAATAAACAAGCAACAAACAAACAAGAAACCAATAATTAAAGAGTAAACATGAGAATATGATAGGTTAAATGACTTAAAACATCAATCCACCACCATCTATCATCAAGATAAGTTATAAAAGACATAACATTTTGAAAAAAGGGGAGAACGACAAAAAAAATAAAAAAAATAAAAAAGAAGAAAAAGAAAACAACAACAAAAACCAAACAAACAAAAAAACAAACAACAACAACAACAACAAATCAAACTAACAAACACCCCCGCGCGCACACACACACCACACACACACACACACACACACACACACACACACACACACACACACACACACACACACACACACACACACACACACACTCACTCACTCACTCACTCACTCACTCACTCATCACTCACTCACTGTCAAGCAATTATATCAGGTTACAATATCATCCATTCTACATTCATATTTTATGTTTAAAAATAAATAAATAAATAAATAAATAAATAATAAAACCAGAGAAAAAACAGGAAAAAGCATCCTAAGAATTGATACACAATATATCAACAAGTAAATGATGTAAATCATAACATTTTCATGAGAGGGGGACGAAAACAAAGACGGAAACAAAAACAAAGTTCAATGAAAACAACAACAACTAAAAATAAAAACAAAACAACAACAAAAAGCCACCAGGCAAACAGATACACACACATATACACACACATGCACGCGCGCGCGCAGGTTCGCGCGCATGTCATCAATAAACTTCATTTTACGGGAAATAATTATCTGCCTGGGTTTCAGATATACATGTAACGGAACACAAGGTAATCATGATGGGTATAGTTATTGAGCTTACTTGTAAGATTATTAATGAAAAGTTGACATAGAATCCATTACATTTGACACACACGTGATTATTAAGAGAGGAGAAGAGAGAGATGAGAGAGAGAGAGAGAGAGAGAGAGAGAGAGAGAGAGAGAGAGAGAGAGAGAGAGAGAGAGAGAGAGAGAGAGAGAGAGAGAGAGAGAGAGAGAGAGAGAGAGAGGAGAGAGAGAGAGAGAGAGAGAGAGAGAGAGAGAGAGAGAGAGAGAGAGAGAGGAGAGAGAGAGAGAGAGGAGAGAGAGAGAGAGAGAGAGAGAGAGAGAGGGGACGTTAGATAGAGGAGAGGCGCTTTAACCAACAGTAAACTGGGCCTTTTGACAAGGGAGGTAACACACTTTTTTGTGAAACGGTAAACAAAACGTGAAATATGTTTAGTACAATTAAGTTTCCCCCCAAAATCCATTCATTTATTATCAACTATCATTAACATTGGCGTATACAATTACCAATCACCTGGTACATACAAAGAAATGAAAGAAAGCCAAACTGAAATGCAAAGAGAGAGAGAAGAGAGAGGAGAGGAGAGAGAGAGAGAGAGAGAGAGAGAGAGAGAGGAGAGAGAGAGAGAGAGAGGAGAGAGAGAGAGAGAGAGAGAGAGAGAGAGAGAGAGAGAGAGAGAGAGAGAGGAGAGCATGCTCAATCATTTATGTCCATCACAATAGGACCAGGAAAACAAATATTCCCTATTCAGTACTTCCAAGGTTACATTTGTGATTCTGTCACATCGTAGCTGATGACAGGAAATTCTGAAAATCTGATCTCAAAAACAAAATGTAGTAGCAGCAACATTAGCAGCAGAAGTAGTAGCAGCAGTAGCTAGCAGCAGCAGCAGCAGAAGCAGTAGCAGTAGCAGTAGCAGCAGCAGCAGCAGCCAGCAGCAGTAGCAGTAGCAGCAGTAGCAGCAATAGCAGCAGCAGTAGCAGTAGCAGCAGCAGTAGCAGCAGCAGCAGTAGTAGCCAACAGCAGTAGCAGCAGCAGTAGCAGTAGCAGTGGCAGTAGCCAGCAGCAGAAGTAGCAGTAGTAGCAGCAGAAGTAGCAGTAGTAGCAGCAGACAGTAGCAGCAGCAAGCAGTAGCAGCAGCAGTAGTAGTAGCAGCAGCAGTAGCAGCAGCAGCAGCACCAGTAGCAGCAGTAGTAGCAGCAGCAGTAGCAGCAGCAGTAGCAGCAGTAGTAGCAGCAGCAGTAGTAGCAGTAGCAGTAGCAGCACCAGCAGCAGCACCAGCAGCAGTAACCAGCAGCAGTAGTAGCAGCAGCAGCAATAGTAGCAACAGTAGCAATGGCAGCAGTGGCAGTAGTAGTAGCAGCAGTAACCAGCAGCAACAGCCGTCGCTAGTGTCGGCTACTTAAACCAAGGGATACAGACCGTGGCGTAAGGAAGTCCATCACAATGTGTGTGTGTGTGTGTGTGTGTGTGTGTGTGTGTGTGTGTGTGTGTGTGTGTGTGTGTGTGTGTGTGTGTGTGTGTGTGTGTGTGTTGTGTTGTGTTGTTTGTGTGTATTGTATTGTGTTGTGTTGCGTTGTATGTTGTGTTATGTTGTGGTGTGTGTGTGTGTGTGTGTGTGTGTGTGTGTGTGTGTGTGTGTGTGTGTGTGTTGTGTGTGTGTGTGTGTGTGTGTGATGATTCAGACATTATCCGCATTTGTGCAGTGATTTTGATGCTGTTGGTATTATGATTGCAGCGATTTTGATGCTCTCTGTGTGTGTGTGTGTGTTGTGGTGTGTGTGTGTGTGTGTGTGTGTTGTTGTGTGTGTGTGTGTGTGTGTGTGTGTGTGTGTGTTGTGTGGTGATTCAGACATTATCTGCATTTGTATAGTGATTTTGATGCTGTTGGTATTATTAATGCAGTGGTTTTGATGCTGTGCATTGTGTTGTGTTGTATGTGGTGTGTGTGTGTGTGTGTGTTGTGTGGGTGTTGTGTGTGTTGTGTGTGTGTATGTGTGTCTGTGTGTGTATGTGTGTGTTCATGTCACTAGTGTGCAGTCAGCTATTCACATAGTCATAGAGAACACCTCGGTACAATCGCTGTTAGGCACGAAATGTGATCGTGGTTACTTTCAGAAGGTATGTTTGCTCTATAAATTTTGTCTGTCTGACTATCCATCTGCCTGTCTATCTGTCTGTCTGTGTCTGTCTCTCTGTGTATGTTTGTTTTTCTCTGTGTCTGTCTGTGTTTGTCTTTCTGCTTGTGTGTGTCTGTCTTTGTTTCTCTGTCTGGATGGCTGTCTGTCTCTGTCTGTCTCTCTGTGTCTCTGTGTCTGTCTGTCTGTCTCTGTCTCTCTCTCTCTCTCTCGTGCGCATTTAGGTCTCAGTCAGCACTTTTTGTGTATGTTTATGAAGTATGCATGTACGGGTGTACATTTTCATGTTGCCAAGGTCTAACACAAGCTTTGTTTAATTGGTTTCCTCCCCCCCCCCCCCCCCCCCCCCCCCCCCCCCCCCCCCCCCCCCCCCCCCCCCCCCCCCCCCCCCCCCCCCCCCCTCCCCCCCCCCCGCCTCCACCGGCTTCCACTCTTGGCCAAAGTCTCCGATGCCCTGCATTAATTTCAGAGTTCAATTTCACATCCCCCCCCCCCCCCCCCTCTCTCTCTCTCTCTCCTCTCTCCTCTCCTGTGCGTGAGTGCGTGCGTGCGTGCGTGCGTGCGTGTGTGCGTCGTGTGTGTGTGTGTGTGTGTGTGTGTGTGTGTGTGCTGTGTGTGTGTGTGCATGCGCTTGTGCGTATTTGCATGCGTGCGTGCGTGAGTGTATTATTTTGTGTGTGTGTGCGTGGGCTTTCGGTTCATAGTTTTATGGGGCTTTCTGCTAGGTTTTTAAAAAGAAAATCTTCGTTTACGTTTTATTTGGCTTTGTTTTGTTGTCCTTACTTGTTTTCGCAATTGATTGGTTTCCTTTTTTTTAAAAATGTTTTCTTTTGTTTTGTTTCTTTTCTACCTGCGTGTGTGTATGATTGAATTGCACAAATAAATAACTATTTGCAAATTTCATACGAGCTCTTCTCCAGTCTGACAGTATTGTCTTCTAACTGGGTGTTGAAATTAAAAGAAAAGAAAACAGTTGAGAAGAGAGAGAGAGATAGAGAGAGAGAGAGAGACAGAGAGAGAGACAGAGAGAGAGAGAGAGAGAGACAGAGACAGAGAGAGAGACAGAGAGAGAGACAGAGACAGAGACAGAGAGTGAGACAGAGACAGAGACAGAGAGTGAGACAGAGAGAGTGAGAGAGAGAGTGAGACAGAGAGAGGCAAGGTAAGGCAAGAGAAGATGAGACAAGGCAAGACAAAACAAAACAAAACAAGGCAAGGCAAAATAGTTGGCCATTTATGCCGTTAAGACTGATGACAAAAATATATATATACTTTTTCTTTTTATATCACATGCACACTTGTGTCGTGCTTAGACATCATCCCCGAAGCCGGAGTACAGCAACCTAAATGGTTGATAAAACCGGTCGCATGGACAAAAATCTTATTATTTGGTGAACCTCGGAGCTCTAGCCAAGGAACAAGGACAAGGAGGGGGGGTGGGGGTGGGGGGGGGGGGGGCGGTTGCAATTTGAAAATGGAGTTGTTTGTTTTTTTAAGTCAATTATAGTCCTTTCCAGATTTCTCCGATATCAGGACAGTATGTAGTCAGAAGCCAGAAAGTCGGAGGTCCCACGCTTCGGCAAGTTCTCCCACTTGAGCACCTCGGGCCACCCCAAAAATGTTACAATTGTAGAAGCAACGTCATGAGATGAAACTCACTCTTATTGAAAATGGAGGCATGTCGCCTTTTAAAAAACGCTTTGCATTTCACTTCATGCGGATGTAGACTTGACTTGACTTAGGCCTAAGAATTTCCTGGGGGAACAAAAGGGCCGCAACAACACCCCTCCAACGGACTCGGTTCTGGGAGATCCTCTTCAGCTCGGCCCACGTCATTCCTTCCAGCTGCCTTCGTTTCTGCTTAGATGTTTCTGCGCCATGTCTGTTTTTTTGGTCGACTCCACTTTCTGTTGCCCTTGTGGGTTCCAGTCAAGGGTTTGCCTGGTCAAGTCAAGTGGTGAAACTTTTATTTCCAGATGGTACATTGAATAAGCAGTGCAAAATCCCTGGTGACATTGGAAACAGGCTTGCGGAGCGTATGGCCGATCCATCCCATTTCCTTTTCTTGATCTCAGCCTCGAATGGTGTGTGTCTGGCCCTTTCCCACAGTTGTATGCGGATGTAGAGGGAGCTGTAAATATAAATGGTTTACAATCTTGGTATCGCTGATAGCTAAAGTATTAAGGATTGCGGATTTCCATTTCAAAACGCCTACCTATATATATATATATATATATATATATATTTTTTTTTTTAATTCTTTTATATTGAGGATAGTGGAATAATCACTCATATGTTGTTGTTTTTTACATCCAGTCCCTGTGTGTTTGCAGTTTTGTAAATCTTGCCATCTGTTTCCACCGGCACACGATGGCCTACTCTTACGAAAAGCGGAACAGGGTTTCACGTGTGTGCAAGATGCTCTGCGTGCGTTCGCACACGGGGCCTCGGTTTATAGTCTCATCCGAAGGACTTTTGGGGGGAGTGGAGTCAGCACTGATGTCAACCCCAAGGGAAAAATCCCCTCGAACGGGAATCGAACCCAGGTCGTCAAAGTGCTATCCCGTCCCTCTTTTTCTGCCTTGCATTCTTCTTCTTCTTCTTCTTCTCTGCATTTCCTTCTTAGGTGAGATGCACCCCGCCTTAAATCACAGCAGATAATTCCGCATGAAATTCGGGCTGCCCTCCTCGGGGAGAGGAAGTCGCCACAAGGGCAGCGCCACCATTTGTTATTTTTCTTCCTTTTCCTGTGTAACAGAGTGGACATGTGTGATGTCCCATCTCTGCACAAACCTCGGGAACACGGCACAGCTAGTCAGTTTAAGAATGTGACCTCTAAAAAGAGGTTGCATAAATATACATTTCACCGTGAAGGCGAAGTACATGCAACGAAGGGTTTTCGACCACTACCCAAGGAATCAGAGCATCGACAATTCACAGGTGTGTCTCTAAATAGAAACACGACGCTGCGAATGCGCGCTCCGTTCACATGGGAGATAATCTAATTACCGCCCCATCACATCCACCACCGGCCAACTTGTACCGCGTCCCGAGGTACGCTACCTGGCCAGCATATTTGATACTGTCCAGTAGCCCCTTAAACTGCTAACTACAAAAAATAATAATCCTACATGGGTCTTACACCCAATCCGAAGGTAGGCTACCTGGTTGCATATTTGATGCTGAAAACCAGTAGCCCCGACAACGGTTAACTACAAAACACTAACTCTACCTATTTGGGTCTTCCATCCCACTTCTGACACCATTTGTAACAGAGTGGACATGTGTGATGTCCCATCTCTGCACAAACCTCGGGAACACGGCACAGCTAGTCAGTTTAAGAATGTGACCTCTAAAAAGAGGCTGCATAAATATACATTTCACCGTGAAGGCGTAGTACATGCAACGAAGGGTTTTCGACCACTACCCAAGGAATCAGAGCATCGACAATTCACAGGTGTGTCTCTAAATAGAAACACGACGCTGCGAATGCGCGCTCCGTTCACATGGGAGATAATCTAATTACCGCCCCATCACACCTGTTTACATGTGTATTTGTTTCCCTACCAGAGTGGGTTTTTTTTAAATACAGAATTTTGCCAGAGACAATGAACTCTCATGTTGCCATGGGTTCTTTTACGTGCGCTAAATTCATGTTACACACGGAACATCGGTTTACCGTGTCATCCGAAAAGCTAGCACCCAGACCACAACTCGCGGTCTAGTTGGATGGGGGGGGGGGGGGGGGGAAGTTTATGCTAAACAGGGCTCGAACATCCACATGATTCGAACCTGGACTTTTCGCTTTGTAGGCAGGTGCGTTACCTCTAGACCACTGATCCACTGATGTGTAGTGTCTGGTCTTCTCCTGTGCTTGTAGCTCTGTAGGAGGTCTGCCCACTGGCCTCTCGCCTCAGCCGACACATTCAGACTTCAGAGCAGCTCATTTCATTGTACAGATTTCATGCTGGGTATGTTCGTGTTTCCATAACTCACCAGACGCTGGCATAAATCCCACGATTTTTTTAACGTGCATTTATGATCCTCTGCATATGTATATATATATACATGAAGGGAATCGAGACACTGGCAGGTCTTCATTTGAAGTTGACCTGGGAGATCGAAAAAAAATCCCTACTGTTAATTCATCAGATACCCGTTGCCGGGACTCAAACCCGAGACTTCATGGACTGTGGGATTGAAGTCAAATGGTCTTAACCACTCTGCTCTTGCGTCCTGCCTGGCATTCTCCCCTGGGAAACGAACGTGTTTTCTGGTACCAGTCATCGCTCTAGCTTATCAGTGTTTCTAGAATAGCTTGCTGGAATGTTCTTTTCGCTTTTTCTCGCTGTTGGGCTTCTCCCTTTAACCTTTCTAATGTAACTGTCTTGTTCTTCGGATGCACGCCCCATTTTGTCCCTCGTGTGTGAGTGTGTGTGTGTGTGTGTGTGTGTGTGTGTGTGTGTGTGTGTGTGTGTGTGTGTGTGTGTGTGTGTGTGTGTGTGTGTGTGTTTTATTATTTTATTATATTTTTTTCTTTTATATGGAGGATAATGTGTGTGTGTGTGTGTGTGTGTGTGTGTGTGTGTGTGTGTGGTGTGTGTGTGTGTGTGTGTGTGTGTGTGTGTGTGTGTGCGTGTGTGTATTTGTGTGTGTGTGTGTGTGTGTGTGTGTGTGTTTTGCGTGTTTATCTTATTCGTTTATTTTATTCATTCATTTCTTCTTGTATATCGAGGATAATGGAAAAAGCATTCACGTGCTTTTGTTACATCTAGTCCTTGTGTGTATTCTGTTTTGTAAATCTTGTCATCTGTTCCCGCCGGCACACAATGACCTACTCTTAAGAAAACCGGAACAGGTTTTAACCTGTGCAGCAAGATGTACTGCGTGCGTTCGCACACAGGGCCTCGTTTTATAGTCTCATACGAAGGACTGTGTGTGTGTGTGTGTGTGTGTGTGTGTGTGTGTGTGTGTGTGTGTGTGTGTGTGTGTGTGTGTGTGTGTGTGTGTGTGTGTGTATGTGTGTGTGTATGTGTGTTATGTGTGTATATATGTGTGTGTGTGTGTGTGTGTGTGTGTGTGTGTGTGTGTGTGTGTGTGTGTGTGTGTGTGTGTGTGTGTGTGTGTGTGTGTGTGTGTGTGTGTGGTGTGTGTGTGTGTAGGTTTATTCTCCCGCTGAATTCCTTTGTAATCCTCCATACCCCACAGGGGCGAAAGGAATTAAATCTTGAATCTTGTGTGTGTGTATGTGTGTGTGTGTGTGTGTGTGTGTACGCGCGTGCGCGTATGTGTGTGTGTGTGTGTCTGTCTGTCTGGTTTTCTGTCTCTCTGTTTTTTGTCTATCTGTATATTAAATATATTCATTTGTTTTATTAGTTTCACAAATCTTTTTTCGTAAATTTTCTTCTTCTTAGCAATTTTTCTTCTTCGTAATTCTTCTTCTTCTTCTTTAACCTATCATGTCCTGCTAAAACTAATTAATTATCTTACAATACAATATACAGTCCGACCGTGAAATGTGGATAACCCTTTCTGATTTCCTCAGACAGCTTAGATAATTCATCACTTCTGTAAAGACCAAACACTGACTAGAGAGAATGTAGTGTAGTGTAGTGTAGTGTAGTGTAGTGTAGTGTAGTGTAGTGTAGTGTAGTGTAGTGTAGTGTAGTGTAGTGTAGTGTAGTGTAGTGTAGTGCGGTGCGGTGCGGTGCGGTGCGGTGCGGTGCGGTGCAGTGTAGTGTAGTGTAGTGTAGTGTGATGTAGTGTGGTGTGGTGTGGTGTAGTGTGATGTGGTGTAGGAGTGGTGTGGTGTTGGTGTGGTGTAATGTAGTGCAGTGTAGTGCAGTGTAGTGTAGTGTGGTGTAGTGTGTGTGTGGTGTGGTGTGATGTAGTGTAGAGTGGTGTGTGTGTGGTGTGGTATGGTGTGGTGTGGTGTGGTGTGTGTGTAGCGTAGTGTAGTGTAGTGTAGTGTGGTGTGGTGTGGTGTGGTGTGTGTGTAGTGTAGTGTGGTGTGGTGTGGTGTGGTGTGGTGTGGTGTAGTGTAGTGTAGTGTAGTGTAGTGTAGTGTAGTGTAGTGTAGTGTAGTGTAATGTAGTGTAGTGTAGTGTAGTGTAGTGTAGTGTAGTGTAGTGTAGTGTAGTGTGGTGTGGTGTGGTGTGGTGTGGTGTGGTGTAGTGTAGTGTAGCGTAGCGTAGCGTAGCGTAGCGTAGTGTAGTGTAGTGTAGTGTAGTGTAGTGTAGTGTAGTGTAGTGTAGTGTAGTGTAGTTGGTGCTTATCTCCACCCACTCTATCCCAGTTTTCGTCGAAAAACTCTCAAGAATTTCCGCAAGCTTGGATTATCCACCAGTCTGGTTTTCACTGCTGTGCTGGTTATAAACATGTAGGCAATACTGTGCCTGTTTGTCCTGTGTGTATTTTTTCCCAGTGCATATGCATATCTCTCCTTTCTCTTTCGAGTGCGTATTATGTCTCTCCATACTATATTATAAGAGTGCCACTTTCTCGAAAACCAAATTGATGTATTCGGGTTACATGAAATCATTTGATTTGTTATTTTTTTTTTAAAGTACATTAATTACGTAGTTTGGCTATTCAAAAGGACGTTTACGGATTTTGTTTTTTCAAAAAGACAATACGGATTTTGGCTGTTCAAAAGAACATTCATGGAATCTGGCTATTCAAAAAGCATAATTATGGATTCTAGTTGTTCAAAAGCACATTTATGGATTCTGGTTGTCCAAAAGCACATTTATGGATTTTGGTTGTTCAAAAGCACATTTATGGATTCTAGTTGTTCAAAAGCATATTTATGGATTCTGGTTGTTCAAAAGCACATTTATGGATTCTGGTTGTCTAAAAGCACATTCATGGATTCTGGTTGTTCAAAAGCACATTTATGGAATCTGGTTGTTCAAAAGCACATTTATGGATTCTGGTTGTTTAAAAGAATATTTATGGATTTTTGGTTGTTCAAAAACACATATTTATGGATTTTGGTTGTTCAAAAGCACATATTTATGGATTTGGGTTGTCCAAAAGCACATTTATGGATTTTAGTTGTTGAAAAGCACATTTATGGATTCTGGTTGTCCAAAAGCACATTTATGGATTCTGGTTGTCCAAAAGCACATTTATGGATTCTGGTTGTCCAAAAGCACATTTATGGATTCGGGTTGTCCAAAAGCACATTTATGGGTTCTAGTTCAAAAGCACATTTGTGGATTCTGGTTGTTCAAAAGCACATTTATGGATTCTGGTTGTCCAAAAGCTTATGGATTCTGGTTGTTCAAAAGCACTTTTATGGATTGTGGTTGTTCAAAAGCACTTTTATGGATTCTGGTTGTCCTAAAGCACATTTATGGATTCTAGTTGTTCAAAAGCACATTTATGGATTCTAGTTGTTCAAAAGCACATTTATGGGTTCTAGTTGTTCAAAAGCACATTTATGGATTCTGTTTTCAAAAGCACATTTATGGATTCTAGTTGTTCAAAAGCACATTTATGGATTCTAGTTGTTCAAAAGCACATTTATGGATTCTAGTTGTTCAAAAGCACTTTTATGGATTATGGTTGTTCAAAAGCACATGATCGATTTTGGGTATTAAAAAGCATATTTGAATACTTTGAAAAGTACATCTATGGATTATGGTTAATTTGAAGCACATTTATGGATTCTGGTTATGCAGAAGCACATTTATGGGTTCTGGTTATTCAAAACCATATTACGGTTTCTGGTTATTCAAAACCACTTTTAAGGTTTCGGGTTATTCAAAACCACATTTACGGATCCTGGTTATTGAAAACCACTGTGTGGACTTTGAAAAACACATTGCAAGGATTCTAGTTACTGAAAACCTCATTTATGGATTCTGGTTATTCAAAACCACATTTTCTAGATTCTGGTTTTCGAAAAGCACATTTACTCATTTCTGGCTTTTCCCCTTGTGAACGCCATATACAGCTCTCTTTGATTTATTCCATTTTCCTATCTACATTAGCTGACATAACTGTTTTAGAACTGTCCCCTGGCGAGGGAATTGATTCTGGATAACATGCCGGTCTGGAGTGTTGTTCATTACACTGCATGTAACAGATGATTAATGGCTTCTTTCTTTATCCCAGCGAGGGAGAGGAGATGGGCGCCGCCTTCATATGCAGGAAGCTGGTTGCAAAATCTTCAGTGTCACCCCACGATCTACAAGACTAAGGGATTTGTGAAGGTGAAAATAAAGTCCAAGTATAGTTCTCTGCATGAAACATCAGATTATGGCCCAGAATTTAAAAAAAAAATCTGTTTGTTAGTGAGGTTAGTGAAAGGAACGAAGCTTTATAATAAAGTGCTATATTGTAGAATGTTATGAACATTGGGAATGCTTTCTGCATGACAATTTGCTATCAAAAAAAAAAAAAATTGCGCTCTACTTTGAAAAAGAAAAAAAAAAATCTTCTGAAGTCAGAGTATGGCTGCTTAAGTGAAGTGACGATACACACGTATCTCTTCTTCAGCATCGAACGCTCAGACAGCAACTATTTTTATGTGCAAAAATGTGTTGTGCTTTCGTTATTAAACACCTGACAAATCAGACCAAACACATCCTACTTCGGCGTGGGAGAGAATTGTTGTCTTTTAAGTCTTCCTGGATTAAAAAAAAAAAAATTTAAGGCACGAGAATGGTCCCAGAAGGAAGAAAATAGACAAAGAAGGAGGTGACAAGAATAAGAAAAAGAGAGAAACAAAGAGAGTAAAGAGAACGATATAATTTAAAAAAAAGAAAAGAAATTCCAAGCACAGACTTTCCAGAATGGAGAAATACTTTTTTTGTCTGACAGTCCCAGCCCCGGCATTCCCAAGAGATAGAGGGAAGGAGAGGGAGGGGGAGGAAGGGGGAGGGTTGTGAGGGAGGAGGTGGTGGTGGTACTTAAAGAGAGGTAGGCTACACGCAACCGTCTCATCTCATCCGTTTCACTCTCACTGCGAATGGCCAGGTGGGCTGGTTGAGTCACTCTGCGTGTAAGGGGTAACACCTCCGAGGTGATAAGGTGGAGGAGAGCACGTGTTTATTTATTCATTTCATTGTAGTTTATTTCTTGTATTTCGAGGATAATGAAATACGCACTCATGTGTTGTTGTTGGGTTTTTTTGGTTTTTTTTTACATCCACTCCCCATCCCCATGTGTATGCAGTTTTGTCAATTTTTTTGTCATCCGTTCCTACCAGCACACGATAGCCTACTCTTCCGAAAAGCGGAAAGGGTTTTTAACGTGTGTGCAAGATGTTTTGCGTGCGTTCGCACACGGGATTTCGGTTTATAGTCTCAATCCGAAGGACTTTTTGGGAGGAGTGGAGTCGGCACGGATGTTAACTCCAGAGGACAAATCCTCTTGAACGAGATTCGGATCCGGGGTTAGCAGATCGTGAGTGCAATGCGCATCACTCTAACCTCAAGTCTATCCTGTTCCCCCCAAAGATCGTAAAAACATCGATATCATCATCATCATCATCATCATCATCATCATCATCATCATCATCATCATCATCATCATCATCATCACACCACCACCACCACCCACCACCACCACCACCACCACCACCACCACCACCACCACCACCACCACCACCACCACCATCGTCATCATCATCATCATCATCATCATCATCATCATCATCATCATCATCATCATCATCATCATCATCATCATCATCATCCATCATCATCATCATCATCATCAAACTCAGATCCCTGTTCCCAAGGAGAACGCATCGTCACAGAGTTTCATCTGTTTTGTCGGCTTGTCGATTTAATTTTATGTCTCGTTACAAACTGTGATATCATACACAAACACGCGTAAACACACACGCGCACACACGCACACGTACATACACACACGCGTGCGCGCACGTACACACGCACACATATACCCACAAAAAACACACAAATACACACACCCATGCACGCCCACACACATACACACACAAATTTACAAAACTGCATACACATGTGGACTGGTTGTAAAAAAAAAAAAAAGCACATGTGTGCTTATTCTATTATCCTCGAAATAAAAGAATGAAATAAAAATAAAAATAAAATTACACACACACACAACACACACACACACATACACACACCACACACACACCACACACACACACACACACACACACACACACACACACACACACACACACACACACACACACACACACACTCAACACAACACAACACAAAACACACACACAACACACACACACACACACACACACACACACACACACACACACACACACACACACACACACACACACACACAACACAAACACACACACTCAACACACACTCAATACACACACACACACACACACACATACACACACACACACACACACACACACACACACACACACACACACACACACACACACACACACACACACACACACACACTCACACACACACACACACACCAGGAAGAAAAGAGTGTGGATACTGAATCGTGGTTTAGGGATGGAAGCACACGTACACACATTGTTTGAATACCGGTGGAAAGTAGATGGAAATCAACTTCCAGACCACCACTGACAGTTAGGAAACTGCAACTCTGTAAACAATGTGGATCAGTGGCCTAGAGGTAACGCGCCTGTCTAGAAAGCGAAATGTCCGGGTCGGAGTGTGCGGTGGTTCGAATCCCGTTTGGGCCCCAAACTTTTCCCCCATCCATTAGGTCATGAGCGGTGGTCTGGGTGCTTGTCTTTCGGATGAGACGATAGACACGATGTCCCGTGTGTTACACATCGTTATTTAGCGCAGGTGAAAGAACCCACGGCAACAAGAGGGTTGTCCCTGGCAAAATTCTGTAGAAAAAGCCACTCTGATCGGGAAATAAATACAATTGCAGACAGGAAAAAAATGGGTAGGCGCTACACTTGTGGCGACGCGCTCTCCCCGAGGAGAGCAGCCCGAATTTCACGCAGAGAAATCTGTTGTGACATAAAGTGGTATAAATAAATGAAATAAATAAATAATGTTTAAGTACTATGCTCATCATGATCTCATACTTTTGACATTGTTTCATTGTTATTTTGTTTATTCTTTTATATCGAGAACAATGGAATAAGCACTCATGTGCTTTTTTACATCCAGTCCCCGTGTGTATGCATTTTGTAAATGATGTCATCTGCTCCCACCGGCACACGATGGCCTACTCTTACGAAAGGTGGAACAGGATTTAACAGGTGCACAAGATGTTCTGCGTGCGTTCGCACACGGGACCTTGGTTTATAGTCTCACCTGAAGGACTTTTGAAGGGGGGGGGGGGGGGGGGAGTCAGCACTGATGTTAACCCCAGAGGAAAAATCCCCTCGAACGGGAATCGAACCCAGGTCGTCAAATTGCCAGCGCAATGTTCTGACCACTAGGCTATGCCGTCCCTCAGATGACCCCCACTGTTATGCTGTATTGTGGTATCCCACTCACACCGCTTGATACATACATACCACTGGCACTCATGACGAAGATTCCTGCTTGGTATGAAATTCAGGCTGCACTTCTCTCTTCAAGTGGAGCGTCTAGCCACGACTGCAGCTAGACTAATCTTTTCTTGTTATCTGTTGTGTGTGGCAAATGTAATGCTTCCAACCCTGAGGGATTTGCTTTTTTTCCCTTACAGAAATATTGTTACGTACAGACAAATGTCCTCTGCATCCCTTGGTTGTTTTATATCGTGCAGTTTGTTTATTTATTTATTTATTTATTTATTTATTTATTTATTTCTTCATTCATTTATTTAACTTTATTTCGAGGATAATGGAATAAGCGCTCATGTGCTTTTTTGTTTTTACATCCAGTCCCCGTTTGTATGCATTTTAGTTAGAACATTGCGCCAGCAATCTGACGACCCCTGTTCGAATCCCGTTCAAGGGGATTTTCCTCTTGGAGATGATATCAGTGCAGACTCTACTCTCCCCAAAATTCCTTCAGATGAGACTATAAACCGAGGCCCCGTGTACGAACGCACGTAGGAAAATCTTGCGCACACATTAAATCCTGTTCCTCTTTTCGAAAAAAGTAGGCCATTGTGTGTCAGTGGGAAGAGACGACAAAAATTGACAAAAACTGCATACACACGAGCACTGAATGTATATATATAAAAAAAACACATGAGTGCTTATTCCATTACCCTCGATAAAAAAAATAAATAAAATAAAACTACTATACTTAAGTTATACAGAATGTTATCAAGACCGCCACAACTCAAAAGAGACTGACTGGGCTTTTTTATCGTTGACTGTGGCCCACAAAATGAGGGTTGGGATTGTACGTGCAGAATTACAGCTCAGTGCATCCTTCCTCCTCTTCAGAGATATTGCATGATCCTTCGCCCTTTTGCGTCAGTGTTGTCTATACATTCATTTTATCTCCTCCTGTTGCCTGGGCATTGGATGCTCTGAGATCGTCAGTCTTCTCTTCGTCTTTTTTTTTTTTTTTTTTTTGGGGGGGTAGATCTGTGTGTGTGTGTGTGTGTGTGTGTGTGTGTGTGTGTGTGTGTGTGTGTGTGTGTGTGTGTGTGTGTGTGTGTGTGTGTGTGTGTGTGTCTGTCTGTCTGTCTGTCTGTCTGTCTGTCAGTCTGTCAGTCTGTCTGTCTGTCTGTCTGTCTGTTTCTCTGTTGGCTTGCAGGCTCTGGTCCTTCGGATGAGACTATAAACCGAGGCCCCATGTGCGAATGCACATAGAACATCTTGCGCACATGTTAAATCCCGTTCTGCTTTTCGTAAGAGTAGGCCATCGTGTGCCAGCGGGAACGGATGACAAGATGTAAAAAAAGCACATGAGTGCTTATTCCATTATCCTCGATATTAAAGAATAATTAATAAATAAGTATTTATTTATTTTCATTTTTGTTCTATTTTATTCTTTTATATCGAGGATAATGGAATAAGCACTCTCTGTGGCCCTGTATGCGTGTGTGCGTGTGTGTGTGTGTGTGTGTGTGTGTGTGTGTGTGTGTGTGTGTGTGTGTGTGTGTGTGTGTGTGTGTGTGTGTGTGTGTGTGTGTGTGTGTGTGTGTGTCTTTCTCTGTATGTCTCTCTGTCTCTGTCTGTCTGTCTGTCTGTTATTATCTATTTATACATGTATCAATTTGACTCTTTTCTTTCGAGGATACTGGAATAACCTCTCATGTGCTTCATTTTTTACATCCAGTCCTCGTGTGTATGCAGTTTTGTAAATTTTGACATCCGTTCCCACAGGCACACAATAGCCAACTCTTTCGAAAAGCGGAGTGGGTTTTAACGAGTGCACAAGATGTTCTGCGTGCATTCTGTCTGTCTGTCTGTCTGTCTGTCTGTCTGTCTGTCTGTCTGTCTGTCTGTCTCTCTCTCTCTCTCACTCTCTTCTCTCTCTCTCTCTCTCTCTCTCTCTCTCTCTCTCTCTCTCTCTCTCTCTCTCTCTCTCTCTCTCTCTCTCTCTCTCTCTCTCTCTCTCTCCGGTCAAGGAGATTTTTCTTCTGGAGTTAACATCAGTGCTGACTCCACTCTCCCCAAGTCCTTCGGATGAGACTTGAAACCGAGGCCCCGTGAACGAACGCACGCAGAACACCTTGCACACACGTTAAATCCTGTTCCGCTTTTCGTAAGAGTAGGCCATCGTGTGCCGGTGGGAATAGATGACATTTATAAATCTGCATACACACGGGGACTGGATGAAAAAAAGCACAAGAGTGCTTATTCCATTATCCTCGGTATAAAAGAATAAATCAATAAATCAAATCAAATCAAATCAAACTCTCTCTCTCTCTCTCTCTCTCTCTCTCTCTCTCTCTCTCTCTTCTCTCTCTCTCTCTCTCTCTCTCTCTCTCTCTCTCTCTCTCTCTTCTCTCTCTCTCTCTCTCTCCTGAAGTTCCCCTCTCTGCGTCTCTCAGTTTATCTTGAGGGATCCAACTTGCTAAGCACTACTATATTATACCAAGGCAACGGTCTATGATTTCATGTCTTGTCAGGACAGACACAAATCACACTACTGCTTTCTTCTTATCCACTCTTTTAAAAACACGTTTCTTTTATATCGAGGATAATGGAATAAGCACTCATGTGCTGTTGTTGTTGTTTTTTTTACATCCAGTCCCTGTGTGTATGCAGTTTTGTAAATCTTGTCATCTGTTCCTACCTGCACACGATGGCCTAATCTTACGAAAAGCGGAACAGGATTTAACGTGTGCGCAATATGCTCTGCGTGCGTTCGCACACTTGGCCTCGGTTTATAGTCTTATCCGAGAGACTTTTCGGGGGAGTGGAGTCAGCACTGATGTTAACTCCAGAGGAAAAATCCCCTCGAACGGGAATCCAACCCGCGTCGTCAAATTGCGAGCACAATATTCTGACCACTAGGGTATCCCGTCCCCCCCCCCCCCCCACTCTCCATCTGCAAGCAAAAATGGAATGACACTTGTATATGTTGCTGTAATCCTTTATGTGTGTTTTCTTTTAGCTCCTTCGCTTTTTGAATTATACCTGTATGATATTATGTAACTGCACATTTGTGCGCGTGCGCACGCGTGTGTGTGTGTGCGTGCGTGTGCATGCGTGTGTGTAAGAGTGCCTGTCTGTCTGTTTGTGCTTCTATCCTTTCTTTTATATGTTTATACGGCACATATAGAGAGATAGAGAGGGAGAGAGGGAGAGAGGGAGAGAGAGAGAGAGAGAGAGAGAGAGAGAGAGAGAGAGAGGAGAGAGAGAGAGAGAGGAGAGAGAGAGAGAGAGAGAGAGAGAGAGAGGAGAGAGAGAGAGAGAGAGAGAGAGAGAGAGGAGAGAGAGAGACAAGGCAAGGCAAGGCAAGGCAAGGCAAGGCAAATTCTTTTATTCGAGGATAATAGATAAACACACATGTGCTTTTTTACATCCAGTCCCCGCCCTTTTCAGGGATAACATCAAAATAAAAGATATTAAACAAGAAAACTATACGCAGTACCAAACAACATACGGAAATAAGTACACTGCATATAATAAGGTAAGAGAAATGCGACAGTACACTACATATAATAAGGTGAGAAAGGTGCACTCATTCAGAAGATAAAATCAGAAGTCACAATAAAATAATTTGGATTATTAAAGAAGAAGAAAAGAAACGAAAAAAAACAAAAAAAACCCCAAACAAACAAACAAACAAACAAACAAACAACCCCCCAAAAAACCAAACAAATCAAAAAACAACAACAACAACAACAACAAAAAACCGCTAATAAGAAAGAATCTTCGCTCCTGTTTTGGTGCGCTGTGAAATGACTGTGCGGTGATGCTTCTGGCAGTGTGTGACTTGTGCCTGCCAAGATGAGAACGGTGTAAATATGCAAACAGCAAGCAACGGAGTGCCAGCCAAACTGTAAGTACAGATATGACTGGCACCATTTCAAGTTTTTTTTCAAGCAAAACGGCGAGCAAGGTAAAGAGAAAGCTTGAATCAACATCATCTAACAGCGACACCTGTACCAGCCCAGACCCTGTTTCAAAGTCAGAATACAAAAAGTCAAGACATAATAGTGACACGGATAAGGAGGAGGACAATATGGCCTTTTGTGATGTCTTAGAAGAAATCAATGCAAAACTGACAAACATGGCTACAGAAGACAGTGTAAATAAAATGAAAGAAGAAATTGAAAGAGCACTGACAAAGATAAACGATAGAATGGACAAAATAGAATGCGCTTTATTTGATCTGTCCAAAGAAAACGACAGTCTGAAAGAAAAAAACAACACAGCTTTGCACAGACAATAAAGAATTGCAGAGAAAGATAGAGGTGCAAGAAAAAGAAAATAGTCAACTGAGACTGGCCCTGAACGAGCAGGAACAACACGGAAGAGGGTGGAATGTGAGGGTGTATGGGGTCAAGAGGGGCAGGGAGGAAAGGGACAGGAGTCGGTGGGGGATTGTGTGACGAAGTGCCGGGACATTTTTGCTAACAAGATTGGAGTGCAGGTTTCCGAGAAGGAAATTGAAATCGCCCACCGCACGGGCAAACGGAACAGTGACAGACCCCGCCCGATTATCGTGCGATTTTTCTCCAGGCAAGTCAGGGCAGCGGTGCTGTCATCCCGAAGAAAACTCAAACAGTCTGGCATCTCGGTGGGGGAAGACCTGACCCAGGCCAATTATCGACTTCTTAACAGGGCCAAACAACATTCGGCGGTTCTGTCCACGTGGTCCTCCAACGGCAAAATCCTGGCAAAACTGAAGACTGGTGAAATTATGAAGTTGGACCTGACCACAAATGTAGAAGAGGTCTTCAGAAAGGCCATGGCGGGAGGAAGGACCCAGAGACGTTAGATGGACAAAGCAGACTAAGGAGACTGGTGATGCAGGGACTACGGACGGATGGAGAGGGGGAGGGGAGCAAGGACCAGACAGAAAGCAGGGACCGCTGAGAAAGGAGAAGGGAAGGGGGGGGGGGAGGCAAGAAAGACAGAAATAATAAGGAAGGAAAGAAAATACAACAGAGAAGAGAGAGAGAGAGATGAAGAAAGACAACCCAAACCAACCAACCAGCTGAGGCGACGGAAAAACTGGAATTGTAAACATAGTTATTTTTGTACACATCAGCATTCAGATAACATGCATGCTCGCGAGGGTGGAAGAGGGTGGGACGGGGGAACAAATATGTCAACATTAATTTGTATAATGGTTCATAAATACGGGGGGGTGGGGGGGGGTGTGTGCGTGTGTGTGTGTGTGTGTGCGTGTGTGTGTGTGTTGGGGTGTGTGTGTGTGTGTGCGTGTGTGTGTGTTGGGTGTGTATGTGTGTGGGTAGATGAGTGGGAGGGTTTTTTTTATTTGCGTGCAATTAATCATGAAAAAGGAAGTGTAATCTTTAACACTTAAGGTTGTTTTTTTTGTTGTTGTTTTTTTTTCCTCTAGTTTAGCGCTCATCGGGGGAAGGCCCATTGTGTGTGTGTGTGTGTGTGTGTGTGTGTGGGTGTGTGTGTGCGTGTGAGTGTGTGCGTGTGCGTGTGCGTGTGAGTGTGTGCGTGTGTGTGTGTGTGTGTATGTGTGTGTGCGTGTGTGTGTGTGTGCGTGTGCGTGCGTGTGTGTGTTGGGTGTGTATGTGTGTGGGTAGATGAGTGGGAGGTGTGGGTTTTTTTTGTTGTTGTTGGTGGTGGTTGTTGTTGTTGTTGTTGTTTTTAATAGGGTTTTTGTGTTTTTGTTGGTTGGGTTTCTTTATAATTTTTTTTTTTTGTACTGAGGATAAGCACCATCCTATCCAGGTTTTGTTTCATCTCGCTGGGTTTTGGTTCCTTGTCTTTAGTTAACCTCTGAATCTATTGTGGGAAGCTGGCATTGCTGGTGATGCCACAACTGCATGCTGATCATCATCATGATAGAAGTGTCGACAGTGGAGAGCAGAGGAGGAGGGGGGGGGGGAACAAATCTGTCAACATTAATTTGAATAATGGTGCATAGATACGGGGGGGGGGGGGGGGGGGGGGGAGGGGAGGGGGGTCATATTTGTGTGCAGTTACACATGAAAAGGGAAGTGTAATCCTTATCAGATAAGCTTTGTGTCTGTTTTGTTTTGTTTTTTTCCCCATGGGCGAAGGCCGATGCGTGTGTGTGTGTGCGTGTGTGCGTGCGTGCGTGTGTGTGTGCGTGTTGTGTGTGTGTGTGTGTGTGTGTGTGTGTGTGTGTGTGTGTGTGTGTGTGTGTGTGTGCGTGTGTGTGTGTGTGTTGGGTGTGTGTGTGTGTGTGCGTGTGTGTGTGTTGGGTGTGTATGTGTGTGGGTAGATGAGTGGGAGGTTTTTTAAAATTATTTATTATTTATTTTTTTTATTTTATTTTTTTAATTATTTATTTTAAAAAAAAAGTTTTTCAATAGTGGGTTTTTTTTTTGTTTTTTGTTGTTGTTTTTTTGTTTGTTTTGTTTTGTTTTTGATTTGTTTTTTGTGTGTCTTTGTTGTTTGTGTATATTTATTTTTGCTTTGGGGGGGGGGTGCTTTAGGATAGGTTGGGGGGGGATCATTTTGTGGGATTTCCCCCCCCCCCCCCAGATACTAGTCAATGGGATTTGGCTTTACTGATAGCTACAAACGATGCGTTGTGCATCATCTTTCAGGAGGATTGCTTCTGTGTTGGCTTTACATTTTGAATCATGTTTTGGACTGTTCAAAGAATTTGAATGCTGGCTTTGTTGGCTTTGGGATAGGAGAGGGTGGAGGTCTACAGAGACCTCACATACTTTGATGGCAATACTGTTTTTATTGTTCAAACAGCTGGTCTTTCCTTCCATGGATCTTTTTTTCCCACTGGGGCTCAGAGGTTCCTTGGGGGGGGGGGGGGGTATGGTTGTGGGTAAGGACGTTTTTTCTCCTTCCTGGGTGTGTTTACAATCGATTCCAGTGCGGTATCTGGACATGACACCACTGCGCTCACATACCATTTTTTATAGTTTACTGTTCAAAAAGTGTGATATTGTGTTGGATGTTTGGTACTTGTACTGCGGGCTGTTTATTGGAATATTGCAAAGAGTGCTGATGGTCAAGGACTTTTCTTCCCTAGCTTAATTAATCTGTACAGTAACAGACGCTGTGTGTTGTCACTGTCTTTGACATGACTGTGTATCTGCTTTCTGATCTCGAAGAGGCATAGGCCATTAATGTGTGTTTCGTTATTGCAGCCCCCGTGGGGATGCCGGGGGTTCTTTCAGTATAAACAGCATCCCCACCTTCTGGAAATTCTGTGCTAGACATTTCCACTTTTCTATCATTCTCATTGTTTCTGTCTTCCTCTTTATCTTCCTGCAATTTCTCGTGCTTATTCTCTGCCTTCCCAGTGCTTTCTCCTGCCTTTTTTCAAGCAACTCTTACAATTTTCTGCCATCACGATATGACACTCTGCCTTTTTTGTTTGTTTGCTTGTTTGTGTTATGTATTGCTGTTGTCATGGCGACCAGGTAGTGAGTTTAGAAACTGGGATGGGTACAGGATGTCCATTCTACAGTAATATTTGTCCACGTGTCAGTCATTATGTATATTTTTTGTACTTTAACATGTTTATCCTCGCTTCTTTGTAATCTGGGGATGATGTTCAGGGCAGAGTGGCTGGCGACCTGGGCACAGCCTGGCTTGTTCGCCGTGGGGAATGGAGTAGTGTGGGTACTGTGTCATTTGGTATTTTAGTTTCTTTAGAGGGATGGTGTTGGATGGTTTGAAAGTGTTGGGAAGCGTTGGATTGAACCTGGGGTTGTAAGTTGCTGTTGAGGCGTAATTGCGGTGTCAGCCCTGGTGTGGCTTTTGTGGTGGGTAGGGAGATAAGCTATGTTATGATTATGATTGTTATTGCAACGATAACCAAATAACTAAATGGGCAGTCATGTGAGTAGAGTTTGAAAATGTGAAGGCCCTTTGTTACTCCTTTATTCATTTCATTTTATTTTATATATTCGTAGTATTTCGGGGGGGGGGGGGGGGGGGGGGTCTATAAGAAAGAATGTGAGAACGTGTCGATGAATTGAGCTGTTTATTCTTTCTGAATGTATAAACAGGTACCTGTTTGAATGGAGTGGCACATAGCATCCTGCCAGTTTTGACATAGGGACCTGTTTCATGCACTGACAGTGTGGTCGGGAGGCATGGGGGCTTAGGCTCTTTCACCTAAGTGACAATCTGCTCAAAACTCTGGGACAGGTGGCGGGGAGCGGAACGGCCTTAATGTGTGGTGGGATTCAAACCAAAGGTGTGTGTGTGTGTGTGTGTGTGTGTGTGTGTGTGTGTGTGTGTGTGTGTGTGTGTGTGTGTGTGTGTGTGTGTGTGTGTGTTGTGTGTGTGTGTGTGTGTGAGCGTGTGTGAGTGCGCGCGTGCGTGCGTGCGTGCGTGCGTTGGCGAGTGTGTTTGCGCGTGCCTGTGTGTATATGGGGGGGGGGGGGGGTGCCTGTTTCTCCTTGTTCCTTGGATAATGTGCTTTGCCTGTATGATATGGACTAGCTGGACTGAGGGAGAATGACAGTGGGTTTGCTGTGTTTCTTTTTGTATAAAGAGAAGGCGAAAAAGAACCAAAGACATCCGTTGCTGCTTGGGCCTCGCGGCCTGTTCGCTTGCAATGTTCACCAACGGAAAAAAATCTTTTTCTGTATATTGTTTGGATTCATTAGCTTTTTTGTACTTTTTTGACTGTTTTCTCTTTTGATACTTGATTTTTGTTTGTATTTTGTTGGGTTTTTTGTCTTTTTTATTAACTTGCAACATATGTTGAATTGCAGTATGTCATGCTATGTTTTAACTTCAAAAGGGGTACCTTCTATTTTACAAGGTACCTTGTTTCACTATTTCTTGCGCCTTTGGGGATATATTTTGGTAGCACTGTTACAGGATGCATGGCCGGTCACGTTACTTGTCAGGATTTACACTAACTCTGCAAACTATGGATGAAATTACAATTGCTTCATTAAACTGTCAAGGTTTGGGGGATATGCATAAAAGAAGAGATGTGTTTCATTATCTTAAACAGAAAAAATACTCAATATATTGTATTCAAGATACTCATTTTGACCAAAAGCTAGAAAGATATGTGACCTCAGAATGGGGGTATAAATGCATTTTTTCATCGTATAAGACAAATTCAAGAGGGGTAGCAATTCTCTTTGCAAATAATTTTGAGTTTAAAATACACAGCAGTACTAAAGATCAAAACGGTAACTATATAATCTTGCATTTTTCATCAATGGAAAGAGACATGCTCCTTGTCAATGTGTATGGACCAAATAAAGACGATCCTGATTTTTACTATTCACTAAAAGATACAATCCAGAAATACAAAATAAATAACATTATTGCTGTAGGGGACTGGAATATTGCATTGGATCCTAACCTAGATTGTCATCACTACACACACATCAATAATCCCAGAGCTAGAGAGGCTTTAGAAAGAGTAACTGAAGAGCTTGGTTTAGCAGACATTTGGAGAGAAAATAACCCAGAGAGAAGGCAGTATACATGGCGAAAACCAACACCACTTAAACAGAGTAGATTAGATTTCTTTTTGCTATCGGACTCTTTGTACTGGTATTACGACAATGCGGATATCTTGCCTAGATATCGTTCTGACCACTCGATGGTAACATTAACCTTAAAATTTGGCAAAAATAAAAAGGGTAAGAATTTTTGGAAATTTAACTCTTCCTTGCTGAGAGATAATAACTTTGTAGAAGAAATTCATTCAGAAATTTCAGATGTAATTAAGGAATATGCACATGAGAAATATAATGAAAGTAACTTGGAAGATATACCAAAAACAGATATAGATTTAAAAATTTCAGATAAGCTCTTTCTAGACGTCTTACTGATGAAAATAAGAACCAAAACTATAAGTTATGCAACTATGAAAAAAAGAAAGATGCAGGAAAAGGAAAAGGTACTTGAAAAAGATATATATACTCTTGAAAATACAGAAAATAAAACTGGAAATATAGTTCTACAAATAAAGGAGAAAAATAAAGAACTGGAGACAATACGTTATAAAAGAATGGAAGGAGTACTGCTAAGATCTAAAGCACGATGGATAGCAGATGGGGAAAAGATTTCAAAGTACTTCTGTAACTTAGAGAAAAGAAATTTTGTAAGTAAACAAATGACAAAAACTAGTCACCAAAGAAGGCACTACTGTTGAAAATCAGACAGATATTGAAAAAGAAGTAAGTGTGTTCTATGAAAACTTATATAAGAAAAGAAATAGGGAAGAATGTGAGATTGAAAACTTAGTAAAAACAATGCCCAAACTATCAAAGGAGGAAAGTGAGTCGTTAAATGGGAAAATTACATTAGAGGAAGCAGGTCTAGCTTTGAAAAACATGAAAAACGGGAAAAGTCCTGGCACAGATGGATTCACAGTCGATTTCTTTAAATTCTTCTGGAAGCAAATTGGACCTTTTATAGTGAGATCATTAAATGAGAGCTACAAATGTGGTGAACTGTCAACCACGCAAAAAGAGGGACTGATTACTTGTCTCCCTAAAGGTGACAAACCTAAAGAATATATAAAAAAAATTGGCGTCCCATTACCCTGCTAAATGTAGTCTATAAGATAGGATCCTCCTGTATAGCCAATAGAAACAAAGGTGTACTTCCAAAATTAATCAGTGAGGACCAAACGGGATTTATGACAAATAGATACATTGGTGACAATGTAAGGTTGATTTATGATTTGATCAATTATTTGAATATAAAAAATCAACCAGGGCTACTCATTAGTATCGACTTTGAAAAAGCTTTTGACTCGCTTAATTGGAATTTTATGTTTAAAGTGTTAAAGGCATTTGGGTTTGGAAATAGTTTAACGCACTGGATTAAAACTTTCTATAACAATATCAAATCGACTGTTCTTGTTAATGGTAGTACTAACCAATGGTTTAGCATTGAAAGAGGATGCAGGCAGGGTGATCGATTTCACCCTATTTGTTTATTCTCTGTGCAGAGATTTTGGCCTTAATGATAAAAGAAGATAAAGTGATAAAAGGAATCAATATTGGAAACAAAGAACACAAAATTTCTCAGTATGCTGATGACACCCAGCTCTTAAACGCTGGAGATGGGACCTCGTTTGAAAAGTCCATACACATTATTGAACAATTTGGTAGAGTTTCAGGACTACTCATGAATGAAGATAAAACTCAGGTCATATGGCTAGGAAGTAAGAAAAATTCAGGCAAAATATTTTGCCCTAATTTGAAAATGATTTGGAACCCCTCCAGATTTAAGATATTGGGTGTTTGGTTTACCCAGACACTGACAGATTGTGAAATGATAAATTATAATGATAAATTTTCAGAGGTTAAATTGCTTTTTAAAATATGGTCACAGAGATCTATTACCCCACTAGGTAGAGTAGCAGTACTAAAGTCACTTATTCTTTCAAAACTTAAACATCTATGGATATTACTACCAGACCCACCAGACCAGTTTTTGAAACAGTTACAGAAACTATGTTTTCGATTTGTCTGGAATGATAAGCAAGACAAGATAAGTAGACAGACAGCGGTTAAGACTATCAAACAAGGTAGACTAAATATACCGGATATAAGAAATTATATATATGCTTTGAAGCTTTCATGGGTACGAAAACTTAGAAAAACTAATCACAAATGGGTCAGTATTGCAGAAATGCTATACCCATTTCTTAAGAATTTAGAATGTTATGGACCATCAGTAGCATGCAAACACCTGAGGGTTAATCATTTTTGGACACATGTTTTTAAGGCTTATGAATCTTTCTGTGCTTGCGTCACTCCACAAAATGAAAATGAATTTCTAACAGAACCTGTCTTGTATAATAATAACATTACCATAGGAAATAGAGTCATTGATAAAAACATTTTAGCAGAAAAGGGGATATATCTAATAAAACATCTTGTCAAAAAAAATGGTGAGTTTTTGAACTATGGAGATTTTTCTAAAACAAATGGTAAATGTATCGACTTTGTAACTTTTAATGGACTAATTTCATTAATCAAACATTTTGCAAATAAAACAGGAATAGACATTATTTTGAGCTGACACTGACTCAGCGTGTTTTTTTCTTGTGGATAAAACATGTAAAATGGTGTAGGTAGACAAAATTGAGCGAGATACTTTTTGGAGTTTTTGTGTGAGTGTGTGTGTGAGTTTTTTTGTTTGTTTGTTTGTTTGTTTTGCTTTTGTTTTTTTTTTGTTTTTTGTTTGTTTGTTTGTTTGTTTGTGACTGTTGTTTGCATGTGTGACATGATACATTGAATTTAGCGCGTGTGTGCAAGCATGCGTGTGTGTATGTATATGCGTGTCTGTTTTATGAATGGGTGCATGCGTGCAGGCAAGCATACTGATAGGGATATGAACGTGTGTGCCTTTTGGATAATCATTTGAAAAACAATTAATGTAACTTGTTTATGAAACAAACTTGCATTCTTACTTTTTTGGATTTATTTTTGTTTTGATTAGAAACATTTGCCTCTGTTGTTTGCATTTGAAAAATGAACATTAAAAAAGTTTTTTAAAAAAACAAAAAAACCGCTAATAAACAAAGAGCCAGCAGGAGAACATTATAATAAACAACTGAAACATCAGTCTACGTCCATATGTCTAAAGTTATACAAGTCATTTAAATCATACATTTGGATAAAAGGGGGAAAAAATAAATGATATTCTTATTTGAAGGGGGCGGGGGAGAATACTATAAAAGAAAAACAATTAAAAAAAAACAAAAAAACAAAAAAACAATTAAAAAAAAACAAAAAAAACAACACATCCCAGATGTTTATAGAATTAGCAAAACATTTTTAGAAATTGGATAATGATTTCCACATACTCACATACTCTCACACACAGACATACAGACAC
>CM060319.1:45658471-45663471 GCA_030674155.1 Stramonita haemastoma | reverse complement strand
GGGTGGTGGTAGGGAAAGAAAAGGAGGGAGAATAAAGAGGGGACAAAAGTACTGGGTGGTGGTGATTAAGAGTTGACATAATACTTACACATGATTGAAATTACATGATACTAGTTATTAATGGTGTTGCAAATTGAAATCAATTTCATCAAAATAGTGATATATTGTCCATAAGATGTACGTGATAAACTTTTTTAAAAACAGAAACACTGCAAGCTTTGTGAAGGTTGAGGGTTGATATCTCATTCCATAGTGTACCACCAGAATATGTGAGAGTGGATTTAAATAAGTCAATTCTTGGAAGTGGCACCATTATCTTATTGGCATGACGATTGACATTGATTGTGAATCTGTTTTGAAGCAAGGGGGGAGCTAAACCGGACATGATTTTATACATAAACACTGCCTTATTATGCTTAAGCTTGGATCTTAATGGAAGAATGTCAAGTGCTTTATAGTCAGAAATGGTTAATGATGAAGATTTTAAGAGAACAAGTTTTAGAGCTCGTCTATGCACACTGAACAATGGCTTGAGAACATTTGCGCTAGCCGAATCCCAAATCGTTGAAGCATAACTCATATGGGATATAATATATGCATTGAAAAACATTTTCCTAGCGTTTAGGTCTAAGAAATGCTTTATTTTAGATAACTGGTGTACACATTTTGATACTTTTTTGCATAATGCAGAGATGTGGTACATCCAAGAAAGGTTATTGTCAATTGTAATTCCAAGAATTTTATGATGGTCTACTTCATCAATTTTGTTGTTATTAATATAGATAGCCGTAGAATTGTTTGAAAGATTTTGTCGCTTTTGTCGAGTTGTTATAATTAAGTACTTAGTTTTTTTGGGATGAAGACTCATATGATTTAACTCTGACCATCGAAGCAGGCAGTGAATACTTTCTTGCAGAGTAGATGTAACTTCATTCAATTGAGAATGATTGGTATGGATAGTTGTATCATCTGCAAATAACTCGCACTGTGTGTTTAGAGATAAGGGTAAGTCATTTATATATATAGAAAAAAGAATAGGCCCTAGAACAGATCCCTGGGGGACGCCATAGTTGTTGGATAGTACTGCCGATGTCTTACCTTTATCAGAAACGACTTGTTTTCTTTCAGAAAGAAATGATAACATGAGTTTGACAGTACTATCTGACAGACCATAGATTTTAAGTTTTTTTAGTAACAGAGTGTGGTCAATCACATCGAACGCCTTAGCAAAGTCTACTATAATAACTTCGGTGATTTTGTTATTATTGATATTAGTAAGCCATTGATCAACTAAGCTTGTCAAGGCAGTTTGGCAGGAATGGTTAGCTCTGTAACCAGATTGATTAGGATGCAACAAATTATATCGGTTTAAGTGATGGAGAATATGTTTATTGATGTGATTCTCTAAAGGTTTTGATAATATGGATAGAATAGAGATTGGTCTATAATTGTAGGGATCTGAACGGTCACCAGATTTAAAGATAGGTATAACTTTGGCAGTTTTAAAAGCTTTAGGAATGGTGTTAGCAGAAATGCATAAATTATAAATGTATGTAAGAGATTCTGCGATAACGGGGGAAGCTATTTTTAGAATTTTACCATCAATGCCATCAAGACCTTTCGTATTTGTCTGTTTCAAATGAGTAAGGGAATTGCAAACATCATTAATACACATAAGAGGGATATCTAAATTTGATAAAATGTTTTTAGATCTACAGTAATGTTTTAATGTTTCAAGCTTGTTAAGATGTGATCTGTCTATTGGTACTGTAGAAGAGGAAATATTGCAGAAATGGGCATTAATATCGTCAACGGATATATCTTTGAGCGATGAACTTTGAGATGTTACATTTTTATTTGTCAAATAGTTAATTGCTTTCCAAACAGATTTATTGTCTGACTTAGAGTATACTAGCTGTTGGAAGTACTTTTTTTTTTACTTAAGCGTTTCATATTGTTTACTATATTTCGCTGTTCTTTATATTCTTCCCTGGTTCCTGTAACTGATAGTTGATTTCTTAATTTTATGGCATTTTTTAACTCCTCAGTTATCCATGGTACTTTTGGATTGCTCTTGACACGCTTACTTTTAATGGGTGCATGCGCATTGTAGATATTGAGAAAACTGTGGTACCATACCTCAAACGCTTCATCAGGGCTCGTAAACTGATAGACCAAAGATAAAGAAGAATTAAGTAAATCTAATAAAAATGCATTTTTGTCAAAAGAAGATAAGCATCTATATTTAATAATCTTATGACTGTTCTTAGGAATCTTTATACCTTTTTTTGACCATGTTAAGCATACTGGAAGGTGGTCACTGCATCCAAAGGCAGGGCGACATACTTCTATTATATGATTTGGTGAAGTTGAATAAATGTGGTCAATCAGAGTTTTGGATGTGTCAGTGATTCTTGTAGGTTTATCAATTAACTGTGTCAGATGAAAAGAGTCATAAGTTTGTATCCAATTGTGGTTAGTTTTTAACAAATCTATATTAAAGTCACCTAATAGGATAATTTCCTCTGAGAGTAATGAAGCTTCCTCCATCATTAAAGTGAATTTGTCATGCCAGTCTATAAGTTCTTTTGGATTTCTATAAATAAAACCGACAAGGATTGGTTTCGTTTTTTTCAAGGCTATCTGAATCCAAACTGATTCTAAACAATAATTTTCAAGTGATTCAACTCGTTTGTAGCGGATGTTTTCGTGTAAATAAATAAGAAAGCCCGTTTCCTTTCGTTGGAGAGGATCTTTGCGGATTATCTGATAACCAGAAATAGCAAGTTCATTGTTAGAAATGTGTTTAGATAGTCGGGACTAAGAGAGAGAGGAGAGAGAGAGAGAGAGAGAGAGAGAGAGAGAGAGAGAGAGAGAGAGAGGAGAGAGAGAGAGAGAGAGAGAGAGAGAGAGAGAGAGGAGAGAGAGAGAGAGAGAGAGAGAGAGAGAGGCAAGGCAAGGCAAGGCAAGGCAAGGCAAGGCAAGGCAAAGTATTTTATACGAGGATAATAGATAAGCACTCGTCTGCTTTTTTACATCCAGTCCCCGCCCTTTTCAGGGATACATCAAGATGAAAAGATACTAAACCATAAAACTTTACGCAGTACCAAACAACACACAAGAGTAAGGACACTATATATGATAAGGTAATAAAATGCACTCGATCAGAAGACAAAAATCAGAAGTCACAATAAAAAGATTTTGATTATGGAAGAATAGAAAAGTGTTAATAGGTAAAGAGCAAACAAGAGAACAAGATGAAATAAACAACTGAAAACATCAATCCACCACGATCTGTCAAAAGTTATACATGTGATATAAATCATACATTTGGATAAAAGGGGGGGAACGTTTTTTTTTAACTAATATTGGAGGGGGGGGGGGAGAGATACTGCCAATAAAAATATAAATCAACAATTATAATGATCCAAATACCAAAAGTAAGAAACCATACCAAGCATCAAACAACAGACAGAGAGAGAGAGAGAGAGAGGAGAGAGAGAGAGAGAGAGAGAGAGAGAGAGAGAGAGAGAGAGAGAGAGAGAGATGAGAGAGAGAGAGAGAGAGAGAGAGAGAGAGAGAGGAGAGAGAGAGAGAGAGAGAGAGTGAGTGTGTGTGTGTGTGTGTGTGTGTGTGTGTGTGTGTGTGTGTGTGTGTGTGTGTGTGTGTGTGTGTGTGTGTGTGTGTGTGTGTGTGTGTGTGTGTGTGTGTGTGTTGTGATCGTTTAGTTTCTTTTTATTTCATTTTTTTGTTTTCAATCTAATGTCAAGTACTTAGCATAGCTGTTTGATTAGTTCTCGTTGCATTTTTTTTTAATCCAGTGACAAGCAATTAGCATAACATTAATGTTATGATTATTTGGGGCTTTAAAAAAATACATATAATGACAAGTAATTAGCATGACTTGTGACAAATTTCTTAAAATCCTGTGACAAGCACTTAAACATAACCGTTGAGATTAGCTTGGGGAGGTGGGGGGTGGGGGGGGGGGGGTGGGGGCTTATCCAATGACAAGCACCTATCATAAACTGTTATGACTCATTTGAGGGGTTTTTTTTCAATGACAAGCACTTACTATAACTGTTCTGACTCGTTTGAGGTTTTTTGGTTCAATGACAAGCACTTACTATAACTGTTCTGACTCGTTTGAGGTTTTTTGTTCAATGACAAGCACTTACTATAACTGTTCTGACTCGTATTTTTTTTTTGTCTAATGACAAGCACTTAGCATAACTGTTGTGATTTTTTTTATATTAATGATAAGCACTGACGATAACAGTTGTGGGTAGTGTTTTTTTTTTTTTATCTTGTGCCAAGCACTGAGCATTACTGTAATGATCAAGTAAAAAAGAAAAAAAGCTAATGATAAGCAGTTTGCATAACAGTTGCGACTTGTTTGGGTATTTTCTTTTAATCCAGTAATGAGCACTCAGTATAATTGTTGTGATGAGTTTGGGTTGTTATTAATGACAAGCACTTGGCATAACTGTTATGATTAGTTGTGTTTTTCATTCCATGACAAACAATTTAGCACAGCCGTTGTGATTAGTGTGGGTTTTTGTTTTCCATTCAAGGAAAAACAATTAGCATACCTGTTGTGATGATTCTTTTCGTTTTTTTTATTTTTTAAATTTAGTGACATACAACTAGCATAACTGTTGTAATTAGTGGTGTTGTTTTGTTTTTAATCCATGACAAGCACTTAGCATAACTGTTGTGATTAATTGTTTTTCCATCCAATTACAAGCACTTCATAACTGTTGTGATTCGTCGTGTGTTTTTTTAATAATCCAATGACAAGCACTTACCATAAATATTGTGATTAGTTTTGTTGTTTAGTTGTTGTTGTTTTTTAATTCACTGACAAGCGCTTAGTTTTTATCTATCACTGTTGTGATTAGTTGTTAATGATGTAGTTGTTTTTTTTTAATGCAATGACAAGCTCTTTGTGTAACTTACATGTACTCTCCATGAAAAGGAGGAAAATATGTCCTATGAAG
>CM060319.1:45645971-45648471 GCA_030674155.1 Stramonita haemastoma | reverse complement strand
TCTCTCTCAAGTGAGGTGTGTGTATGTGTGTGTGTGTGTGCGTGTGTGTGTGTGTGTGTGTGTGTGTGTGTGTGTGTGTGTGTGTGTGTGTGTGTGTGTGTGTGTGTGTGTGTGTGTGTGTGTGTATGTGTGTGTATGATGTGTGTGTGTGTGTGAGTGTGAGTTGGGGTTTTTTTTTGTTGAAAAACTTGTGCTTTATGGGACTTATTTTGATAATTGATGGTGGGATTGATGTTTTCAGTCATTTAACCTCATCATATTCTCAAGTTTGCTCTTTAATTATTGCGCCTTTCTTTTTTCTTTTTCTTTTTTTTTGCTTTGATTGGGTTTTTGTTTTTTTTTGGCACTCAAATCAAATTCTTCATTGATTCACTTCATATGTTCGTTTCTGAATGAGTGCCTTTTTATAACATTACCTTAATATTGTATCTATGTCTTATTTCTTACCTGTTGTTGTTGTTCTTTCTCACCCTTTATCAAAATCTTATGTTTTATGGGACATATTTTGATGATAGATGGTGGTGGATTGATGTTTTCAGTCATCTAACCTCATCATATTCTCATGTTTGATCTATAATCATTGCGCCTTTTTTTGGCTTTTTTTTGTTTGTTTTTTTTTGTGTTTTTTTTTGTTTTTTTGTGTGTGTGTGTGTTTTTTTGGGTGGTTTTTTTTTTGGTTTCTTTGTTTGTTTGTTTGCTTGTTTATTATTCAAATCAAAATCATCATTGATTCTTACTTCTTATTTTCGTTTCTGAATGAGTGCTTTTTTTTTATAACATTACCTTAATATTGTATCTCTGTCTTATTTCTTACCTGTTGTTTGATACTTGGTATGGTTTGCTCTTGGTAATGGGATCATTATAATTGTTCTTGTTTTAGTTGAGGCTGTCTTTTTATCTTGATGTTATCCCTGAAAGGGGCTGGGACTGGATGTAAAAAAGCACATGAGTGCTTATCTATTATCCTCGAATAAAAGAATTTTGGCTTGCCTTGCCTTGCCTTGCCTTGCCTTGTCTCTCTCTCCACTATTTTATTTTTTGTTTACATCTCTACTGATTTGAACTAATCAATGAAATTAAAAACGAATCCGTTAATCAATCAATCAACAAACAAATAAATTCAGAAAGTGAAATTATTATAAGATCAAAAGACAAAAAGATTAGTAGCAAAAGTAACCACTCAAATACAATAATGTTATATCCAAAAGCAACCATTCCAGTCCTTTTTCCTTTAAAAAAAAGTTTATTCTTTCACCACCACCCCCTCCCCTTCCCTTCCCCCTTTCATCCACCTCCCCCCCACACACACACACGTGTGTTTCGGATGAGACGATAAACTGAGGCCCCGTGTGTTACACATCGCTATTTAGCGCACGTAAAAGAACCCACGGCAACAAGGGGGTTGACCCTGGCAAAATTCTGTAGAAAAAAAGCCACTCTTATAGGGAAACAAATACAGTTGCATATAGAAAAAAAATTAAAAAATGGGTAGGCGCTGCACTTGTGGCGACGCGTGCGATCTCCCGGGGGAGAGCAGCCCGAATTTCACGCAGAGAAATCTGCTGTGACATAAAGTGGTATAAAATACAAAATACAAAACACACTCACCCACTCTTTCAATTAACTCACGTCTGCACCACATCCACCAAAGCCTGCTAGCAACAGTCCAGACTCGTTAACTCCATCAATTATTAAAAAAAGCTCAAGTCTGTCCCGAGCCTAAGGCTCATCAGGCGGTGCTTATCCCGGTTTCTGTGGCGTTAAGCGACTGAGAGTCATAGACTCCCCCTGGATAGGACGCCAGTCTATCGCAGGGTTAACCCCAACACAAGGTTGGTACCCTTTTACACCTGGGTGGGGTGAGAAAATAGCCGTAAAGTGCCTTTTCCAAGGGCACAACGCCATAGCCGAAAACTGGGATCGAACCCGCAACCTTTAGATTACGAGTCCAACGCCCTAACCACTAGACTACAGCGGCGGCTCCATCAATTATGCTGGCCTTAATTAACACCGAGTTTCCTTTTTTTTTAGATTAATATCTATGAACAGAGGCTGACAGGGATAGTATGCAACCCTCCTTGTCTGTATTTATACAATCAAAAGCAAAACATTTATCTCCTGGGGTGCTTCTTCCATCCCATAAGATTACAGGTGAAAGAGCGTAGTTTGTTTTTTGAAAGGGTTATATTGAGAATGATTACAAGACCACCTAGTAGCTGGAGGAACCAATTCATTATTCTTTTATTCATTCTTATATATTCCTTTATATCGAGGATAATAAATACATAATTTGTTAAATCATTTGTAAATGGTTGCATGCGGGCGACTGATTTGAATGCAAGTTTGCATTTGTTTGCATTACAAGATTTAGCGCTATATAAATTCCATGTATTATTATCATTGTTGTTGTTATTATTATTATTGTTATTATTATTGTTGTTGTTATTGTTATTATTATTATAACTATTAGTGGTAAGAAACTCGCGTAGAGCATGGCAGC
>CM060319.1:45633471-45635971 GCA_030674155.1 Stramonita haemastoma | reverse complement strand
GCGAAGTAGGTTAGAGAAGGGAGGGGGGGGAGGAGGACAGAAGATGGAAGTGAGGGGGAGATGGGTCTTTTCCCCCTCCCTGTTCTTTGGCTAGAGCTCCAGGTTCACCAAGGGTGAGATTTTATGCATGGAACCGTTTTGGCCCACCATTGAAGGTAGCTGCATTCTGACCTTTGGGATGATGTGTAAACACGACACTGGTGTGCATGCAGGTTTGGGCGTGTTTTTTTTAAATTGTCATCTGTTCTGTACCTGCACGCAATTACCTACTCTTCCAAAAGGTAGAGCAGGTTTTTAACTTGCGTATATGGTATTTTATATGCGTTCGTACACGGGGTCTCGACTTATAATAGTCTCATCTGAAGTACTTTTTGGGAGAGTTGAATCATTATACATCATTATTCAGCGCACGTAAAAGAACCCACGGGCAACAAGAGGGTTGTCCCTGGCAACATTCTGTAGGAAAAAAGCCACTCTGATAGGGAAATAAATGCAATTGCAGACAGGAAAAAGAGAAAAAAAAAAGGGTAGGCGCTGCACTTGTGGCGACGCACTCTCCTCGGGTGGGGAGAGCAGCCGGAATTTCACGCAGAGAAGATCTGCTGTGACATAAAATGGTATGAATACACAAATAAATAAATAAATAAATAAATAAATAAATAAATAAATAAATTTGGTCAGTACTGATGTGAACTGCAGGGGGAAATTCCCCTTGAACGGGCGTTTCAGTGGTGACTCGATCCCGGGCTTCCAAATTGCGAGCGCACCGCTCTAACCATTATGCTCCCCCCAACATCTCCCTTTTACATCTGTAAAGCAATGTCTTTTGATTATCAGTAATTTTAGTCAAATACGCATATTTGAGTGGGTGGGTGGGGGGAGGAGACAGATGGAGGGGGGTGAAAGGTGGGTAGTGTGGGGGGTGTAGTGCATACTCGCCTGAATATATGTGTGCGTATGCGTATGCTATAATTATGTAAGCAGTCAGTGCCATTCTGTGTGCATGCATGCATAATGAACATTTGTACCTTGCATATTATGTGTATGCGCGTGTGTAATGTACATGCGCAGAAGAGTGTGCGCACTTGCCTGTTTGCGCATATGTTTTAGTGTATTCGCATGCAAGTGTGTATGTACGTGTGTGTGCGCGTACGCGTGCGAGTGTACGTGTGTTTCAGTGTGCTTGATATGTGTGTTAATGTTTGTCACAGGCATGAGTTTGCATCCACACATATGCAAAGAAAGAGGAGGGGAATTTTTTTTTTTAAAGCGTAAAGCTGTCTGTTTCATCCCCTCCATTGTTTTTCATCAAAGCAATGCTGATGACTTAACCTGATGTCTTGTTTTGAGATAACAACTGGGTGCATGCATTGTTTCCCGATACAAAGACAGCTTTAAACCTGACATAAGCCGTCTCTATACCAATATTCTGACTATGTTTCATACGAAAACCAAACGTCTTAGCATGCCTGAGAGTGACGCACAACAAGAGAGATTTGTAACAGATCTCAGACGAAACAACCCACAAAGGTGAAACAAACACAAAACAAAACCCCCAACATATTTTTCTCTCATAATCTTACACACTGTGTTTGCAGTTTAGCTTCAAATTGTTTGGAAGTAAATGCCATAATATAGAAAGAACAAATCAAAAGGAAAAAGGATTGGCGGAAAATCCAAACCAAAGAAAAACACACTTCTTCTTCGTCGTCGAATTCTCAGACAGCAACTATTGTTGTCTGTCATATGAGCGAAAAATGTGTTGCACTGCCGTTAAGCTCCTGACAAGTCAGGCCCAGCACATCCGTCTTCGGCGTGGGAGGGAATTGCCCATCTTTTTAGTCTTTCTGGGGAAAAGGGGGGTATCATGGACCGAGAAGACAGAAAATAGCCTAGGATGAGGTGGCAGGAAGGAGAGGAACAAGGCAGAAACAAGGAGAGGGATAGAAAAGAGGGAATTCCTAGAACAGGATTTCCAGAAGGTGGTGATGCTGTTTATACTGACAGGCCCCCCGGCATTCCCAAAGCAGGGGAGGGTGAGGGAGGGTGACACACTTCAAAATAAAACATTAAGAGGCAAAAGAACAAAAGTTTCAACAAAATGATGAAAAGGCAAAAAAGGACGGGAAAATATAACGAAGCAGAAATATGGGAATACAAAAAACGGGAGATAAAAACGTAATTGTGTTGTGTGTGTGTGTGTGTGTGTGTTTGTGTGTGTGTGTGTGTGTGTGTGTGTGTGTGTGTGTGTGTGTGTGTGTGTGTGTGTGTGTGTGTGTTGTGTGTGTGTGTGTGTGTATTTTATATATATATATATATTTTATATATATATATATTATATATATATATATATTATTATATATATGTGTGTGTGTGTGTGTGTGTGTGTGTTTGTGTGTTTGTGCGTGCATGCGCGTGCGTGCGTGTGTGTGTGTGTGTGTGTGTCTGTGTCTCTGTGTGTGTGTGTGATGTTCTTGCCAAGACATTTTTAGGGAGGGGG
>CM060319.1:45593471-45610971 GCA_030674155.1 Stramonita haemastoma | reverse complement strand
TAAACTTACAACCTGACTACAATCTGCAACATTTATTATGTTGTGGTTGAAACATTTGACTACGTTTAGCTTGCTGCGATATCAATAGTCTCTTGGTCTATGCTAGTTTAATTTTTCTTTTCTTTTCTTCTTCTTTTTTTTTTTTTTAAACTTCAGTTTGATATCTAGCTCGTAAGTTTGATGGCAGAAAAAAGTTTTGTATTCATAACACCAAACTTATGAATTTGTCCTAGCTAAGAGTTCCATTTAGAGCCACTATTAAAGTTTCCATTCTGAGGATTTTCCTCAGAAGTTCAGACAAGTTTGGGCTCCCTTTTCTCCACCCGTCTTTTAGGTGAGACTATTATATCTGACTTTAACAGACACTATAACCGAGTGGCTAACTAAGACTATTTGACTTCAATCGTGTGTGAATCCATGAAATCATGGATTCGAATCTAAGCGATAGAGTCTGGTGAATTAAGGGTGGGAAATTTTAAGATCTCCAGGTCAAATTTAAATGCAGACCTGCCAGTGCGCTTATTTCCTTTGTGTATAATATACACATGCAGAATATCAAAATATGCACGTTAAAGATCCGGTAGTTCATATCAGTGTTCGGTGGGTTAATCAAGGAAACACGAACATACCTAGCATGCAGCCTGTACAATGAAATGGGATTCCCTGAAGTCGGAACCTGTCAGCTTGAGGCCAGCGGACAGACCTCCTGCAAAGTGACGAAGCACAGGAGAAGACCAGGCACCACGCAGCCCACTGAGTAAAGAAAGAAACACAGAGAAGAGAGAGAGATAATTATCCGACAGCAAAACGCACGCATTACCTCTCCATGCCTGTTACAAAAGCCACCCACCTTTCATACAAGGGTATTCATTTATTTATTTATTTATTTATTTATTTATTTATTTATTCATTCATTCATTCATTCATTCATTCATTTATTCTTTTACATCGAGGATAAGGGAATAAAGCACTCATTTGCTTTTCTACATCCAGTTCCCGTGTGCATGCAGTTTTGTAAATCTTGACATCTGTCCCTCACCGGCACACAATGGCCTACTCTTACGAAATTAAAGGGGAACAGGATTGAACGTGTGCGCAAGATGTTCTGCGTGCGTTTGCACACGAGGCCTCGGTTTATAGTCTCATCCGAAAGACTATAGGGTAGGCCAGCAGTGGTCAGTGGCATAGCTGACATGAAAGTTATCCAGAGTGCTGTCAGAACCTGCAGAGGGTTTGGCCGGCTCTATCATAAGTTCTCTATTCCATAAAGGTAAAGGTAAAGGTGTCCAATAACGTAGGCGGTTATAGGGGAGCGAGGCATCAGAGACCTCAGCTTCTCTAGGGGGCCAGCATATTGAGGGCGGTGCCCATCTCCTCTCCCTTGCTGCTTTACCTTCCCTGACCCTAAAGAGGGCAGGTACCCATTTACAACTGGGTGAACTGGGGGAGACTGTACTGAAGCCAAGGCGCGTATAGGTCACCCATCTAACTGGTAACCGCGCTCGATGTTGTTTAACTTGACTTGGGGAAAGTGAGCGCTCTAACCACTGAGCTATCCCGTCCTCCATTGCATGGTGGACGTTTTCATCATAGTCCATTGGAAGACAGACTATGTTCCAAATGTCATATTATGGCTGTTCTAGGGGGTGAGTTTTACTTTATCGCAGAAAATCTTTACTTCAAACCTTGACGACGAGGATTTTATTCCACAACATTTTTTTCAGCCTATCTCAAGTTCTGATTTTTGTAGACTCGAGAAGCTCTATCTCTGTCAAAACTTTAGCAGATTTGCCCTATTTCAATAATAATAATAATATAATAATAATAATAATAATAATAATAATAATAATAATAATAATAATAATAATAATAATAATAATAATAATGTATATTCTTTTACAACTGAGTGCATTTTACCTGAACCTCCACTTAGATTTCATTTGAAAAAAGTGGACCTTTTTAATTTTGCAAATGCCTTGCATTTATCATTTTGTTAATCATTTCACTGCCATTGCTCCTTTCCTGCCAAACACTCGTTTGTCGGTTTATGTTGGGTCTGACATTATTTTAAAAGAAATGCTGTTAGTTTTTCTTTTGTCCTGTTAAAAATATTTGTTATCCTCCACACCCCAAAAGGGGTTAAAGGAACTAAATCTTGAATTTTGAATGATTTGTCTAAGCTTATAATTATAAGACACGCTACCTAAAAAGATTCAGTTTTCAGTCCCTGATCAACTCTTCAATAAATTAAAGGGGGAAATTATATCACACAAAGGCAACTGTGGCCTCTGCACTGTCCTGTCAGGCAGTTAAAAACGGAATGTTTGGGAAGCAAAAATCCCTTTTTGTCTAACCGGAAGTCCACATCACGCCTGTCAGATTTACTTCCGGTGGTTGCGCATGAGCATCCATTTCCAATTTGACCTTCTACCGGGGGTTGTGCTTTGTTTGCTACTGGCTGGTTAGTGGATGAGTCACTTGGCTTGATTCTTATTTGCTCATGACTTAATTGAATGACTGATTGTTCAATAAGTCGATTGATTAATTAATTGATTGACTGGCTGATGGATCAACCGATTGATTCATTGACAGTCGACTGATGAATTGACTGATCGACTTGCTAAAAAAAATTGATCTATTGACAAATAATTGATTCATTGATTGACTGATCGATCGATTGATCCATTGATTTTACGGAAAATAAACTACAAACAATGCTATCATGTATGCTCCTTGTAAAACTTGTGTCCACTCTCTAAGCACATTTGCAAACGTGCTGAAAAGACAGAAATTGGCTGTGAACAGTCCACGGAACCTTGTGTGTATTTTTCATCCCTGTAACCGGCCCCTTTCAGATGCACTATCTTTTTTTTTTTTTTTTTTTTTTTATTTTCCCTCCCTGCTTTGTCCTCTATGTTTGCGTTAGTGTGGGCTTACCTCAGGTGAAAACTGGCTGCAAGGAAATAAGAGACAAGTTTGCTAGTTCATTTACGCCATGGTTTCAGGATTTTGGGGGGTTTTGGTTGCTTGGGTTATCTGTTCGGTTTATTTGTTGTTGTTTTTTCTTTTGTTTGTTTGGGGTTTTTTTGGTTTTGCTTTTGTTGCTTTTTGCTTTTCATCAGCTAAATGCATGTCTTTGTCTGTTTTGACCATTACTGTTCCTCTGTCTGTCTGTCTGCTGTCTGTCTGTCTCTGTCTGTCTCTGTCTCTGTCTCTCTCTCTCCCTCCTCTCCTTCTCTCTCTCTCTCTCTCTCTCTCTCTCCCTACCCCCCCTCTCTCTACCTATTTTCTCTCTCTCACCTTGAGTGCAAACCTATATCCGAAAGACTAGCAGACTGGGAAGAAAGGGCAAAGCCAGGATTCGAACCCAGAACCTTCAGGTTTACGTGTTATATATAACAAGTGAAGGTCTGAACCATCCTGCCACCTTACTTCCTTTCTGCCTTCTCCATCCCCTTCCCCACCCCCACCCCACCCCACTCCCCATTTAAAATATCACTTGTCCTTAACACAACCACTTCTAGTAGGCAGTTAGATGCTTGTAATGCAAAAAGGAGGGATGCATCTTCACGGAAATGAGTGCTTTGATATTGGTTGGCTGTTTTTTGTTTTTCTTCTCCCAGATTATTCATCAAAGCCGTGGTCCTGATTCTGTGCACGCTCTTCGTTCACTCCAGGCAAGGAGGTGAACTTTGAAAACAGAGATCTTTTGAGGTAATCCAGATTGGGTTAGGTTGTGTTGTGTTGTGTGTGGTGTGGTGTGGTGTGTTGTGGTGTGTTGTGGTGTGTTGTGTGTGTGTGTGTGTGTGTGTGTGTGTGTGTGTGTGTGTGTGTGGTGTTGTGTGTGTGGTGTGGTGTGTGTTTTGTGTTGTGTGTTGTGTGTGTGTGTGTGTGTGTGTGTGTGGTGTGTGTGTGTGTGTGTGTGTGTGTGGTGTGGTGTGGTGTGTGTGGTGTGTGTTGTGTGGTTGTGGTGTGGTGTGTGTAGTGTTGTTGTGTGTGATGTGTTGTTTGTGGTGTGGTGTGGTGTGGTGTTTGTGGTGTGTTGTATTGTGTGTGTGTGGTGTGTGTGTTTATTGCGATGTGTTGTGGTTGGTGTGTGTGTTGTTGATGCGATTGTGTTGTGTTGCGTTGTTGTGTTGTGTTGTGTTAGTGCGATGCGATGTGTTGTTGCGTTTGTGTTGTGTGGTGTGTGTTGTGATGTGTTGGTGCGTTGTGTTGTGTGTAATGGTGAAACTCTGTACAATACGGCCCTCAGCATGGATAGAACAGGTTAGCCAGGGAAACGACGAGGAGGAGGAGGAGGAGGAGGAGGAGGAGAGAGAAGGAAGAAGGAAGAAGAAGAAGAAGAAGAAGAAGAAGAAGAAGAGAAGAAGAAGAAGAAGAAGAACAACAACAACAACAACAACAACAACAACAACAACAACTAGAGGAGGATAGAACAGGGACATGTAGACGCAGCTTCATTGTTCAGCAGCCATGATTGTCTACCTTTTATTTTCCATTTCCGTCTACATGCCCAAACCTACTACAACACCGCACCCTCATCCAAAGAGGGAAAAAACATATTGATCTCTTTCTTTCAAGGACATTTGTACAACATTAGGGAAGATGAACTGCAGTCCATAAATGATCACAGCGAACTCGGGGAAAAAATATTGATCTCTTTCTTTCAAGGACATTTGTACAACATTATTGAAGATGAACTGCAGTCTCATAAATTATCACAGCGAACTCTCCCCAAGGGCAGTCATCTGACTACAGCCATAGTCATATGATTGAGCGGACACCACAAGTGTATTAGGGGGCGGGATATAACCTAGTGGTCAGAACATTGCGCTGGCAATTTGACGACCCGGGTTCGATTCCTGGTCGAGGGGAATTTTCCTCTGGAGTTAACGTCAGTGCTGACTCCACTTCCCCAAAAAAGTCTTTCGGAGGAGACTGTCACACCGAGACCCCCTTGTGCGAACACACGCAGAACATCTTGCGCACACGTTGCAATCCTGTTCCGCTTTTCGTAAGAATAGGCCATCGTGTGTCGGTGGGAACAGATGACATTTACAAAACTGCGAACACACGGGGACTGGATGTAAAAGAAAAAAGCATCTGATTGCTTATTCCATTATCCTCAATATAAAAGACTAAATAAATAAATAAATAAAATAAAATAAATATGACCATAGCACAGCAGCAGCAGCAGCAGTGTGTGGCCGTGGTAATGAAGACGCTATGCAAAGAATGAGGCCGAAGACTGAGTGAGGCCCCTCACTGTAGATAGGTGGACGGGTCAGGCATTCACACTCCACTTCAATTTTTTTTTTTTAATAAATATTTCATAATTATTTTACATCACTTTTTGTCACAGCAGATTGTTCTGCGCGAAATTCGGGCTGCCCTCCCTGGGAAGAAGTGCGTAGCTTCAAAGTGCAGCGCCCACCCATTATATATATTTTTTTTCTTTTTCCTCTCTGCAACTGTATTTTTTTCCCTATCAGAGTGGGGTTTTTTTTTCTACAGAAGTTTGCCAGGAACAACTTTCTTGTTGACGTGGGTTCTTTTACGTGCGCTAAATAATGATGGGTAAACACGGGGCCTCGGTTTATCCATGGGGCGCTCCTAAAGATACCAATTCTCTCCCACACTCAAGTCGAATGCGCCGGGCCTGACTTGTCAGGCGCTTAGCTGCAGCGCAACACATCTTCGCTCATGCGAAAGGCAACACTAGTTGTAGTCTGAGCTGTGAAACGAAGAAAAATGACACACCATTTTATCTCTTGGTGGCAGATCCATTTGCAGGCTGCTGCTATGGTCAGTGCAGCACTCACCACCACTTTGGGCTAAGACACTAGTGTAACGTTGTTTTTTTTTTATATACCACTTTAAGTCACGGCAGATTTCCCTGCGTGAAATTCGGGCAGTGCCCGCCCCCCCTCCCTCCCCTTTTTGAAAATTATTGTTCCTGTCTGTAACTTCATTTGTTTCGCTATCAGAGTGGTTTTTTTTCTTCAGAATTTTTCCAGGAACAACTTTCTTGTTGACGTGGGTTCTTTAACGTGCGCGAAACAATGATGTGTGACACACGGGACTTCGGTTTCTCGTCTCACCTGAAAGACTAACGGCTCAAACGGGGATCAAACCACAGTAACACTTCCGACCCGGACTTTTCGCTTTCTAGGCAGGTGCGTTACTCTAGACTACCAAGTACGTGTAGCGTTTAGTGTAAACCAACATATGACTATCTGGTTTTCTGTTTGTTTGTTTTGTTTTGTTTGGAGGAGGTAACTTTTTAGGAGGGTATATAGGGGAGTAAAGTCCAGTTACACATTTGTCATATATGCGTTCATTTTCTCCTATCCACGTGCAATTTTGAAGTTAATAATCAACCATGTTATCGTTTTTGAATGCCAGTGTTACCACAGTGCCTAGCAACTTTATCCTTCCTCTGCTGCCGTTATGGGGGTTGCTGTCTGCTATGATAATATTAGTCCTGTGCTTGAGCACGATTTAGCAATTTATCCTGTCTTTGCCATGCTTTTTTTTAGTCTTCTTTATGCTATGTTTGTTCCTCGATTCATGAAGGGAGAAATGGGATTTTTATAAAAAATCATATAAACTAACCAAATAACTAACCATTCTGTTGCGCACAGGTTAAAATGTGTTTCACTTTCGAAAAGGAATGCCATTTGCACCGGTAGTATACTGTTGAAACATTTACAAAACCGCACGCACACGAGAACTGGACGAAAAAAAAAAAAAAAAAAAAAAGCACATGAGTGCTTATTCTCTTATCCTGGAAATAAAAGAATAAATATGTTTTTTTCGTTCCTCGGTTAGAGCTCCGAGGTTTACCAATGGTGAGATTTATACGCAAGAGATTGTTTCCCTCCATCCTACCTATTTAGGTAGCCGCATTCCAACTTCGGGAGTAAATGAAGAAATAAATGAAGAAATAAATGAATGGTGTCAGTAAAGAAAGTTACTCATATGGTTTATTGTGAACAGTAGACGAAACGAAAAAGCAGAAAGGGTTTAGTGCTGTATTGGGATTGACAGCGATAAAAAATGTTTATTTACTTATTTATTTATTTATTTTATTTTTTTATTTTTTATATCGAGGATAATGGAATAAGCCCTCATGTGGTTTTTTACACCCAATCCCCGTTTGTATGCAGTTTTTGTCAGTGTTTTTCACCTGTTCCCACACAACGGCCTACCCTTTCGAAAAGTGGAACAGGATTTAACGCGTGCGCAAGATGCTCTAAATGCGTTCGCACACGGGGCCTCGGATTAAAGTCTCAAGTCTCATCAAAAGCCCTTATGGGGAGAGTGGAGTCTGCACTGATGTCAATTCCAGGAGAAAAAATTTCCTCGAACAGGGTTTGAACCCGGGTCGTGAGATTGCGAGCGCAAATGTTCTAACCACTAAAAGCTATCCCGTCCAATTTCACGCAGAGAAATCTGCTGTGACATAAAGTGGTATAAGATTAAATAGCCAAAAAAAAATTGTTGAATCATTCCCATGGTAACCAGGGGCGGGGGGGAGAGGGCAGTTTTGTTTGTTTTTTTAAAAGAAAGCTCTCCTCCAACGTGAATAGTTTTGTATGGGATCGTGTCTCTGCTTGACTCGTCTCCTTCTGTTAGCGGATCCTAGCCCCATACAGCCAGGAAGAGAATCATGCATGGTGCCCTGCTAGTCAGGAAAATCAAGGCTGTTGTGTTAGATGTCATAGCCCTAAAATGAATCAACATGCTGTGTGTGTGTGTGTGTGTGTGTGTGTGTGTGTGTGTGTGTGTGTGTGTGTGTGTGTGTGTGTGTGTGTGTGTGTGTGTGTGTGTGTGTGTGTTTCCACATTGTTTTTTTTTCCATATCTGAAGTATGAAGCGACGGGATGTGTGTAATGTGGTTGTGTGTGTGTGTGGTGTGTGTGTGTGTGTGTGTGTGTGTGTGTGTGTGTGTGTGTGTGTGTGTGTGTGTGTGTGTGTGTGTGTGTGTGTTGTGTTGTGTTGTGTTGTGTTGTGTTGTGTTGTGTGTGCATGTATGTGTGTGTACGTGTATGTGTGCGCATGTGTGTACGTTTGTGTGCGTGCGTGCGCGCGCGCGCGCGCGCGCTTGTGTGTGTGAATTCTTTTATTTCGAGCATAATGGAATAAGCACCTATGTGGGGGGGGGGGGGGGGTTGCATCCAGTCCCCATGTGTGAGCAATTTGTTTTTTTTTAATTTTTTTTTGCTGCTTCATCTTCTGTGACGTCCCCGTCCTGCTGTTTTCTCGCCGCTCATTTCAATCTTCCCGCGACAGACATACCCAGATTCATTATGTCTCATCCTCAGGTCGAAAGTCCACAGGGAGATCATCAATATTAGGCCACCTTGGGGCCACCAGCCAGAGGGGCCCTGCACTTCTGCTGGGTCACTTTGGCGGTGTTCAGTGGTGCCTGTTCTGAGCTAACATACGCAGGACACCACCTACTAAGCCCCTACTAACGACAGTATTACCTCAGTCACGGAGCCAGACTGAGTGAGTCACCCACCTGAGGTGGCGACCACCACAGTCCCAACGACTGTCCCACCAGAAACCCTGATGCCAAAGGCTTTGACACAAACTCACCACAGGCACAGAAGTTTTTGGGGAAACCAAAACTGAGGTCACCATGAGATTAGAGCAACGGGGGGCATTGAATCAGAGGCATTTCTTTATTGCATGATGATCAGTGATAATGAGAATGATATAATGCTGCTGCTGTGGAAGTGCATATGCTTTGAGACTACTTGACAAGGTTGTACTCTACGCTGTCATAATATATCCCGGCGTCAACCGGGCCCGATAGATACAGACACTTGCCGTGTTAAGTAATTTGAGCAACACACTTAAACCCCATCCATTAAGTGGATGAAGCTCGACTGTGTGGTCCCAGTTTTCCCACTAAAGTCCACAGCACACTCACTCTGGGTAGGAGCCAGCCAGAGTCCGAAAATCCTTATGACTTATGGGATTCAAACCCGCGACCTTCCAGTCCGAAATCCAAGGCGCTTACCACTACCCATGGCAACTGGTTCAGTTTATAAATTTTGATACCCGTTTCCAACCCCGCACACAATGGCCCTCTTCCGAAAAGCGGAACAGGATTGAACGTGTGCGCAAGATGTTCTGCATGCGTTCGTACACGGGACTTCAGATGAGACTATATATCTCATCCGAAGGACTTTTTTCTGGGAGTGGAGTCTGCTCTGATGTTAACTCCAGAGGAAGAAAATCCCCTCTAACGGCATTCGAACCCGGGTCGTCAGATTGCAAGTGCAATGTTCTAACCCCTAGGCTATCCCGTCCCCTGTCACAATGGCCTACAATATCATGCACTAAGCCAGTGTTGACAAGAGAGAAAAAAGAGAGAGAATTTGCAGGAAAGGAATACTCGTTATCACGCTTCAGTTTATCCAGGAAATTGTTCTGCCCCAATCATTGCAACTCATAGCACGAACAGTGGCTTTAGTTTACCCCCGTTCTCTTGCATTTTTCAGACAGTTTGGGTCACAGAAAAGGAATCATGTTAGGGTGCTATGAGGATATTAGCCAAAAAACATAAATTAATAAAGTCCTGCATGCATTGCTCTGTTGGGGGGAGAGGGGAGGGGTAGGGTTGTGTGGTGTGTGTGTGTGTGTGTGTGTGTATGTGTGTGTGTTGTGTCCGTGTGTGTGTGTTGTGTGTTTGTGTTGTATTGTGTTTGTGTGTGTGTGTGTGTGTGTGTGTGTGTGTGTGTGTGTGTGTGTGTGTGTGTGTGTGTGTTGTGTGTGTGTGTGTTGTGTTTGGTTGTTGTTGTTGTGTGTTTTTGTGTTTCTGTATGTGTGTGTGTCTGTGTGTCTGCGTCTTTGTCTGTGTCTGTGTTGGCTGTGTATGTGTGTGTTGTTTGTGATGTGCGTGCGTGCTTACATGCATGAGTCTGTATGTGTGTGTGTGCGCGCGAGCGTGCGCGCATGCTATGTACACGAAAAAAATAGGTTAGTAGTATTTTGCTGTGAAAAGGCTGAGACAGCGACCTGCAGCTTTGGAAACAAGTCAGTGTCTGAAAAAGCTAGCAGTGAATCATCTTGCTGCGTCTTAATCCAATTGTTTTATGTATATGGGTCGCTGTAGGTCCCAGAAGCACCATTAAGTCGTCTGCATCGGAGGAGAAGGACCACAAAGATTCCATTTTCTCTTTGTTACGCAAAGAAACCAGTCAAGTTTTATGCCCACGAAAAAGTTTTATAGTTATCGTTTGTGTGTAGCCTACATTATGTTTATGCTGCTGTAAGTTGAACATATTTGTATAATTATTGCTTTTTGTTTTTATACTTTATATCCTTTTATGTTGCCAAATATCTGAGATATGTTTATAGTGGATTAAAAAAAAAAATTGGTGCTTGATGTTTGATAGTTGTTTTGTCTCAGTGAAACTAACACATCTTTGTTAAGAGCAGTTGTATTTGTTTTGTTTTTTAATTTGCTGAGTTTGTATGTATTTGAGAAAAGAAGAATTATTTCAAAATAGATCTATATTTACATTTGGTTTAAAGAAACTGGTAAAAAAAAATTTACTCATCTTTTTGAAGAACCCAAATGTGTCTCTGAAACTGTCTCCTGTTTAAAATAATTATTGCTTCATTCTGGCAAAGAAATAGCAGCTTTTAACTTATTTGCAAAACCAAAGCGAAAAGGAAAATAGCATAGGTCTAGTCTATCTTGACAGCACATCAGTGACAATTCTTTCAAAGAAAATCGACGGAAGGATATATCAGATCATTATCTGGTACCTTCTCATTTCTTATCTTGTGTCGTCTTGTCTTGTCTTGTCTGGACTTGTATTCCCTTCTCTTTTCTTATCCTCTCTTCTCTTCCCTTCTCTTCTCTTCTCTTCTCTCCTCTCATCTCCTCCTCTCATCTCTTCTCTTCTCTTCTCTTCTCTTCCTCTTCTCTTCTTTTCCTTCTCTTCTCTTCTCTTCTCTTTCTCTTTCTCCTCTTCCCTTCTCTTCTCTTCTCTTCCCTTCTCTTCTCTTCTCTTCTCTTCTCTTCTCTTCTCTTCTCTTCTCTTCTCTTCTCTCTCTCATCTCCTCTTCCCTTCTCTTCTCTTCTCTCCTCTCATCTCCTCTTCTCTTCTCTTCCCTTCCCTTCTCTTCTCTTCCCTTCTCTTCTCTTCTCTTCTCTTCTCTTCTCTTCTCTTCTCTTCTCCCCTCTCATCTCCTCTTCTCTTATCTTCTCTTCCCTCTCTTCTCTTCTCTTCTCTCCTCTCCTCTCCTCTCTTCTCTTCCTTTCTCCTCTCTTCTCCTCTCTTCTCTTAGCCTCTTCTCTTCTTCAACAGATACTGGAATGTGGCAATGAATTTCAAAGGTCGTGAATGTTTGGCAAGTTGAATGTGAAATGGCCTATCCCTCTTTGGGTGCAGGGTGCATACTGGGTGTGTTTGTGTTTCCCTAACCAACTCTGACAGATGATGGGATTTTATGCGTGCATGTTTTTATCTCCGGCATGTGTATACCCACAGGAAGAATTTAGTCGCTAGCAGGTCTCTGTATGTGGTGTGTGTGTGTGTGTGTGTGTGTGTGTGTGTGTGTGTGTGTGTGTGTGTGTGTGTGTGTGTGTGTGTGTGTGTGTGTGTGTGTGTGTGTGTTTTCGTTTTAACATCAATCCACTTAAAAGTGATTTTAGACAGTGTGTGTGTGTGTGTGTGTGTGTGTGTGTGTGTGTGTGTGTGTGTGTGTGTGTGTGTGTGAGTGTGTGTGTGTGTGTGTGTGTGTGTGTGTGTGTGTGTGTTGTGTGTGTTGTGTGTGTGTGTGTGTGTGTTTGTGCTCGCTTACGTGTGCGCTTATGGGGGCGCGGGTATTCACGCGTGTGCGCGTTGTAGAAGATGCGAAATAATAAATCAAGGTGAAAGTATAAATCAAATAGTTATATTCACATAAAGAGAAAAAAAACACACATACACACACGCAAGACAAAAACTCAATCATAAATCATGTAAACTGGAAGTTGTTGTTTTTGGAGTGCTCGCTATGATTGATAGACTTACTTGAGGTGTCAAAGTACATAAATAAATAGATAAATAAACAAATAAATAGATAAAGACATTAATATATAAATAAGTAAATGAATAAATGCATAAATATATAAATACATAAAAAATAAGTAAATAACCAACAGACAACACAAGAACAAGTATTCAAAAGATGAACAAACAAAAACAAAAACAAAAAAAACCAAGCAACACCAAGCAAAAGATAAACACAGTGATAAATCAATTACATGAGTAAGGGACGACTTACACGAAACAAACTTCAGAAACAAAACAGCTCATAAATTGATGATAGGGCCTACACATCCCAGCATCATGCTATAGTCCGCACTTAGCTGGCAAGTAGATAAACCAGTAAATAAAGGCCGGTAGCCGCCGCTGTGGCCTAGTGGTTAGGGTGTTGTACTCGTAATCTAAAGGTTGCGGGTTCGATCCCAGCTATTCCGCTATGGCGTTGTGCCCTTGGAAAAGGCACTTTACGGCTATTTTCTCACCCCACCCAGGTGTAAAAGGGGTACCAACCTTGTGTTGGGGTTAATCCTGCGATAGACTGCGTCCTATCCAGGGGGGAGTCTATGACTCTCAGTCGCTTAACGCCACAGAAACCGGATAAGCACCGGCCTGATGAGCCTTATGGCTCGGGACAGACTTTAACTTTAACTTAAATGAGTACGCAAGAGACACACAGTCATGATGAATGAGATGATTTTCGGTGATCCAATACAGCGGCTGTACATTTTTTGTTTTTAAATAATGTTAGTAGGCGATAACTCATTCAGCTTTGTCATTATCTACCTTGTTCTTCAGGATATCTTTGTTGGGTGCATCAACCCCTTGCAGTGTATAACCAAGTCTAATTCATTATTTTTACCATTGTCCTTTGTGCACTTGTGTTTTGCTCTTCCTCTTTATACCCATTATTCATTTATTGATTTATTGTATAGGCCTACTCGTTTGTTTCTGTGTAGCTCAAAAGAGTTAATGGGATTGTGGATTGATTTGTAGATAGATCTAATATAGAAAGGTTAGAGAGTGAAAAAAAAATCCCACACAAAAAGTTAGTATAGTATTGTAAGTTAAGCTAATCGAAGTTTAAAGCCATATTACTAAGACCGTGGAACTAGTTTGTGTCAGAGCAGTACAGGTGTTGCTTTTTTTTTTCTTCTTGTGGTGATGGTTGCGTTAGTTTGATTGTATCATCATCATCGTCATCATCATCGTCATCGTCATCGTCATCACCATCATCACCATCATCACCATCACCACCATCACCACCATCACCACCATCACCATCATCACCATCATCATCATCATCATCATCATCATCATCATCATCATCATCATCGTCGTCGTCGTCGTCGTCGTCGTCGTTGTTGTTGTTGTTGTTGTTCCTTTCCCAGAGCTCCGAGGTTTAGCAACGGTGGGATTGTTGGGTATGCGACCATTTAACCCACTACTAAGGTAGCCGTCCTCCGACTTTCGGGATGATGCCTAAACACGATACCTCTGTGCGTATGTATCTTCTTTTTTATATAATAATTTTGTCATCCGTTTCTACTGGCACAAAATGGCCTACTCTTCGGGAAAGGCCGAACGGGATTTTTCATGAGAAGCAATTAGTCAGGCTAGGGCAAAATCTGTAAGTTCTGACTGGTTGCTTTTATTAGAGAAATAAGCCAACACTGCCATTGGTGTCTTGCAGTGGTTTCGGATGAGACTATAAATCGAGGCCTAGTATGTGAACGCACACAGAACATCTTGCGTACATGTTAAATCCTGTTCCGCTTTTTCGAAAGAGTAGGCCATTCTGTGCCGGTGGGAATAGATGACAACAATTACAAAACCGCACACACACGGGGACTGGATGTAAAAAAAAAAAAAAGCGCATGAGTGCTTGTTCCGTTATCCTCGATATAAAAGAATAAATAATTAATAAATTAATAAATAAATACATAAATGATAGTGTTGTACCTAGATACAGAAAAAAAATTCAAACTCAAATTCTTGTCTAGGAATATTCCCGGATGGAGTCCGTTTACGAAAGAGCTTTTTGTTGTTCTGTTTAAAGCGTGAGAAAGTGACTGTGGTAAACAAAAATGTACAATTTGCGCCAGAAAGCTAATGTTTAATAAACAGAGTTCTAAATGGGGAAAATTAACTGTAAGATGGCTTTGCTTTTGCAAAACAACTAAGGAGGGGGGGGGGGAGTGAGGAGGTGGGGGTGGGGGGGTGGCTTTATTTAGTAGATGCTGAGGTTATTTTCACAAATTCTCGATTCAGTCAAGTAAAGTCATTTTAAAGCAGCCAGTGAAACGAAGGCTAACATTTTTCAGTCAGGTCTATTGTTCAGGGGTTTATTTTTCTTATCAATAATTTGTTGTTTGGTTTGGCTTTGGTTTTGGTTGGTTAGGCTTTTTGTGGGTTTTTTCGTGGGGGGTTGGGGGGTGGGGAGGGCGTGCTTGTTTGATTGGTGGGTAGGTGATTTTGGTGTGTGTAGTTTTTTTGTTTGTTTTTGTTTTAGGATGTGTGGTTTTTTTGTTTGGTTTGGTTTGTTGTTGTTTTTTTTGGGGGGAGTGCTGGCTAGTTGGGGTTTTTTTGTTTGTTTTATTTTATTTTCTATTCGTTTCTAAACTGGCATTACCATTGCAAAGAGTTGTGTGGCATTGTAAATAGTTGACACTTTTTGATATTTCTATTTCATTTTGCCAACAACTTGATTTAAAAAGAAAAACAACCTCTGACACATTAATGAGTGAAGTTAAAGACAAAAAAAATGGTAGCAAGCCCATTACACTTTTTCATAATTATTTGTAAACTTTCATCATCATTCAACAATTTTGACCAGTACTCGAATTCCAAAGAGGGATGGGTTCCACTATGTGTAAAGACACACTCTCTGAAAAGATTCAGTAGAGTTCCCCCCCAAAACCACTTCAGGGCAATTACAGAAGAAGTCCAGTCACTTTTGTTAAGGTTGCCATCAAGACAGTCTGGTGGCAGGATCACTTAGTAAGTAAGCATCAGTGCTGATTTAATAGCCTTTGACTGGACTTGGTGGGTGAGTACTCGACAGTTCTGAAAGCAGTCTAAACATCGTTACAGGAAGACACAACTGTCGGCAAGAAAAGTTCGACTCTCACGTAGGGGGGTTAAAAACCTCATCTTACAGCGGGAAATAGGAACCAACGCCACGCTGAAGTAGGATGTGGGCTGTGCCTGGCTTGTCAGCGCTGCGATGGTTCGCTCATATGACAGACAACAACAGTTGCTGTCTGAGCGTTCCACGAGGAAGAAGAAGAAGAAGAAGAAGAAGAAGAAGAAGAAGAAGAAGAAGAAGAAGAAGAAGAAGAAGAAGAAGAAGAAGAAGAAGAAGAAGAAGAAAAAAAAAAAAAGAAGAAGAAGACGAGGAGGAGGAGGAAGAAGAAGAAGAAGAAGAAGAAGAAGAAGAAGAAGAAGAAGAAGAAGAAGAAGAAGAAGAAGAACAAGAAGAAGAAGAACAACAACAACAACAACAACAACAACAACAACAACAACAACAACAACAACAGCAAGCAACAATAGAAATGAAAACCGCACACACAAAAAAGTTTCAATTTTGAAACCCTACTCGCTTTATACATATTTATGTCAGTATACCAGGATTGTTTTGTTATTGCGATATTTTTGAATTTTAAGGAGAGGTGAGTTTTTTGTTGGTTTTTTGTTTGTTTTTTGTTGTTGTTGCTGTTGTCGTTGGTTTGTTTTGTTTGTGTGGGTTTTGGTTTGTTTTTTTTTTTGTTTTTTTTTTTTTTTTGGGGGGGGGTAGTTTGTCTTTTTCGATCCTCGGCTAATGCTCTGAGCTTCATCAATGGTAGGAGTTTTGCGTATGCGACTGTTCTTGACCCCTATCATTAAGGTAGCCGCATTCCAACTTCGAAGATGGTGTTTAAACACGACACCTGTGTGCATGCGCTTTTTTTTCTTAATTTTTTCAACCATTCCTACGGGCACGAAATGGCCTCACCTTCCAAAATGCAAAACAGGTACATGTGTACAAAATGTTCTGCATGCGTTTCGTACACAGGTCTTGGTTTCTTGTAACATCCGCAGGACTTTCAGGGGCGTGGTGACTCGATCACGAGCGCAAAGCTTTAACCGCTAGTCTATTCTGCCCCCCCCCCCCCTCTCCCCCTCTAACCCCCGATAGCCTAGTGGTCAGAACATTGCACTGGCAATTTGAAGACCCGGTTCGAGTCCGGTCGAGGAAATTTTCGCCCTGGAGTTAACATCAGTGCTGACTCCACTCCCCCCAAAAGTCCTTCGGATGAGACTTTAAACCGAGGCCCCGTGTGCGAACGCACGCAGAACATCTTGCGCACACGTTAAATCCTGTTCCGCTTTTCGTAAGAGTAGGCCATCGTGTGCCGGTGGGAACAGATGACAATATTTACAAAACTGCATACACACGGGACCGGATGAAAAAAAGCACATGATTGCTTATTCTGTTATCCTCGATATAAAAAAAATAATAAATAAAATAAAATAATAACCCCCCCCCCCAAAAAAAAAAAGAGCTTGGAAAAAAAATACTACTCATTGCCACATGGAGAGGGATGGGGTCCGCAAATGTTCACCATACCCAAACACACACACGCTGCCTGTAAAATTCAGGGCAGCGTCCCAACCACTCCCGAAGAGTTTAAACCAAAAAAAGTCATCATTATTTTTTTAGGAAGCCGAAATCTTACAAAAGCGAGGTTTTTCAGTCAGCTTGTGTTATCCTTGAAGTTGGAATGTGGCTACCTGAATGGTAGGCAAAAAACAGTCGCATACGCAACCCCCCCCCCCAAAAAAAAAAAAAAACAACAACAACAAAAACCACCCTCACTCATGGTGAACTTTGAAGCTCTGACCAAGGAACGTGTGTGGTGGGGGGGGGAAGTCCCTTTGTGTAACATAATATCATGGAAAGGAGAGTGATTCTGTTTTGGACTTTTTGCAAACAAAAATCGAAATAATGTATCTTCTTTCGTAAGAATGTTGCGTTCTTCCCATGAATCAAGAAAAGCAATCCTCCCCCTCCCTCCCCATCCCCCCCAAAAAAAAAAAATTAAAAGAAAAAAAAAGAAAAACCACCGACAACACAAAAATAATAACAACAAAAAACAACAACAAACAACACAAAACCTTAGCATACAGGTTGACAGTAGGCCTATTCAGTCACTGTCAATACCAGAAAGATGGATTTGTGTTTCTTTCTTTCTTTTCTGAATAGGCTGATGCTCATTCTCGCTAACTTTGATTTCTTTCATGGGGATTTTTTCCCCCCAGCCAGTTAAAAACAAAAAAAACAAAATCTTTTCGTTCTGGTCTGTGGCCCACACCTGCCATAAACACTTTTCCTGTGCCAACTGAGTCAGTGTGGCACTCTTGGCACACATCCAAGGCCACTCATGATTGCCTACGCAAGCAAG
>CM060319.1:45580971-45588471 GCA_030674155.1 Stramonita haemastoma | reverse complement strand
TACAGACAGACAGAGAGAAAAGATTTAGAGAGAAGAAGAGAAGAAGAGAAGAAGAAGAAGAAGAGAAAAAGAAGAGAAGAGAGAGAAGAGAGAGAGAGAGAGAGAGAGAGAGAGAGGAGAGAGAAGAGAGAGAGAGAGAGAGAGAGAGAGAGAGAGAGAGAGAGAGAGAGAGAGAATACAGACAACAGACAGACAGACAGACAGACAGACAGACAGACAGACAGACAGACAGAAGACGGAAACAAATAGACACACAGACACACAGACAGACACAGACGGACAGAAAATTATACAGACCACAGACACACAGACAGACAGAATGCACCTAAAAAGATAGGACCTAAATTAAAAAGATAGAACTGGATACCCGGCTAATTTCTTTCCCTGTGGCACAGACTTTCTGTTCACACAGAAAAATATCTTTGGCGCTGGATGCTAGCTGCCAGACTCTGGTGAGAAAGAATCCAAAATAATACGAAAAAAAAGAAAGAAATGAAAAGAAAAGAAAATGGAGAGAAGATCATAAACATCAACAAGAAGGGAAATCTGGTTGAGAAAAATCTCTTTTTTATGAAGGAGGAGGAGGTAAAAGGAGGAGGAGAAGGAGGAGGAGGAAGGAAGGAGGAGGAGGGAGGAGGAGGAGGAGGAGGAGGAGAGGAGAGAGACGAAGACGAGAGAGAAGAAGAAGAAGAAGAAGAAGAAGAAGAAGAAGAAGAAGAAGAAGAAGAAGAAGAAGAAGAAGAAGAAAGAGTTCTTTCATGCCTTCTTTTTTTTCTTTATTTTTTTTTATCTATTCCTTTTTTCTTTTTTTATTATATCCCTCTCTTTTCTTTCACCTCTTTTTTTCTTTTTTCTTCATTTTCGTTCTGTCTTTTATTTTGTCTCTCCCCCTCCCCCCTTCTTCCACTTTCTCTTATTTCTCCATTTCTTCCTTTCTTTAGTCTGTCTTTTTTTTCTTTTCTCTATCCATCCTTCCTTTTTTTTTTTTTTTTTTTGATTCTTTCATTTTCTTACTTTTGTCTTGTCTCTCTTTCTCACTTTCGGATTTTTTCTGTCTCTGTGTATTTTGTCTTTTCATTCACCTTTTCTTGCTGTTTGTTTTTTTTATATATAACCATTTCTTCTTTCTGTCTTTTTCTTTCCTTCTTCTTCCCTTTTATTTCCTTTTTTTTAATCAGTTTCTTTCTTTCTGTCTTTTTTTCTTTCCTTCTTCCTTCCTTCCCCTTTTATTTCCTTTTTTTTAAAAATCAGTTTCTTTCTTTCTGTCTTTTTTATTTCCTTCCTCCTTTCTTACCCCTATAGATTACTGCCAACAGGACAAAACTGAAATATAAAACAACGTTACAAACAAACCAGAAGAAAACGAGGGGAAGAAGAAAATCTCCTTGTTTTGCTTGGGCAACTCTCCAGCATCAGCAGGCAGGTGATCTCCCTTTTCCTGACTGTTACTCGATTAAAGGTTCTTGCGAATTTTGCTATGACTGTGACTGGCATTGCGGAAAGATTGAGTTTAAAGCTGTAGGGCGAAGGAAGGAAGGAAGGATGGAAAGAAGGAAGGAAGGATGGAAGGGAGGGAGGGAAGGAAGGAAGGAGGGAGGGAGGGAAGGAAGGAAGGAAGGAAGGAGGGAGGGAGGGAGGGAAGTAGGGAGGGAGGGAGGGAAGGAAGGAAGAAAGGAAGTAAGGAAGGAGGGAAGGAAGGAGGGAGGGAGGAGGAAGGAGGGAGGGAGGGTGGCAGAAGGAGGGAGGGAGGGAGGAAGGAAGGAAGGAAGTATGGAGGGAGGGAAGGGAGGAAGGAAGGAAGAAAGGAGGGAGGGAGGGAAGGAAGGAAGGAGGGAGGGAGGAGGAAGGAAGGAAGTAGGGAGGAAGGAAGGAATGAAGAAGAAAGAAATGAAAGCAGAAAGGAAGACAGAATGGATGGATGAATGGATGGATGGATGGATGGATGGATGGATGGATGGATGGATGGATGGATGGATGGATGGATGGAAGGATGGATGGATGGATAACTGAATGACGAATGGATGAATGAATGAATGAACGGATGGGTGGATGGATGGATGGATGGATGGGTGGATGGATGGATGGATAGATGATGGATGGATGGATGGATGGATGGATGGATGGATGAATGGGTGGCTTGAATGACGGAAAGAGTGAAAGAAGGAAGGAAGACAGGATGGACAGATGGCTGGAGGGATGAAAGGAAGGAAGGATAGAATGAATTAAGGAATAAAGAAAGGAATGAAAGAAGGATGGAAAGAAGGAAAGAATGAATGAAGGAAGAAAGGAAGGCAGAGAGGAAGGAGAGAAGGCAAATGGGTAGGATGTAAGATGGAAAGAGTGTAGTGTAGTGTAGTGTAGTGTAGTGTAGTGTAGTGTAGTGTAGTGTAGTGTAGTGTAGTGTAGTGTAGTGTAGTGTAGTGTAGTGTAGTGTAGTGTAGTGTAGTGTAGTGCAGTGCAGCGCAGTGCAGTGCAGTGTAATGTAGTGTAGTGCAGTGTAGGGTAGGGTAGGGTGGGGTAGGGTAGGGTAGGGTAGGGTAGGGTAGGGTAGAGTAGTGTAGCGCAGCGCAATAGCATAGCGTAGCGTAGGGTAGGGTAGGGTAGAGTAGAGTAGGACAGTGCAGTGCTGTGCAGTGCAGCGCAGCACAACGCATGGGTAGGGTAGGGTGGGTGTAGCAGTGCAGTGCAGTGCGGTGCGGTGCGGTGCGATGTACTGTACTGTACTGTATTGTATTGTACTGTACTGTACTGAAATGTGCTGTAGTGTAGTGTAGTGTAGTGAGTAGTGTAGGTAGTGTAGTGTAGTGTTAGTGGTAGTGTAGTGTAGTGTAGTGTAGTGTAGTGTAGTGTAGCGTAGGTAGTGTAGTGTAGTGTAGTGTAGTGTAGTGTAGTGTAGTGTAGTGCGGTGCGGCGCGGGTGCGGTGCGGTGCGGTGCGGTGCGATGTACTGTGCTGTAACTGTGCTGTACTGTACTGTGCTGTGCTGTGCTGTGCTGTACTGTGCTGTACTGTGCTGTGCTGTACTGTACTGTACTGTGCTGCGCTGTGCTGTGCTGTAGTGTAGTGTAGTGTAGTGTAGTTTTAGTGTAGTGTAGTGTAGTGTAGTGTAGTGTAGTGTAGTGTGGTGTGGTGTAGTGTGGTGTGGTGTGGCACAGTGCAGGGTAGGGTAGGGTAGGGTATGGTATGGTAGGGTAGTGGTGTGTGTGTGTGTGTGCGTGCGTGCGTGCAGTGTGTGTGCGTGCGTGCGTGCGTGCGTGCGTGCGTGGGTAATTGTATGTTTATGGTTTTCTCTGTGTGTCTGCATGTAAGTTTGTCTATCTGTGTTTATGTCTGCCAATACACAGACTAGTCACAAATAAGACAATCAATTCCAAAATTTGACAAGTCTTTTTATTTTTGCGAGTGGGCAATTAGGGTAAACTGCAGATTATCCCAGGAAAATTGAGAGTACTCATTTTGTGTTTGTGTGCAGTCTCGATTGAGTTTTAATCTTTTTTTTAAATGTTGCTGTATAAGTTGGTGTAAAATAGTTATTGAAACTTATCAAAATAATTATTGCTGTATGTTTTGGTATTTAAAAAAATCTCTGAGAGTAATCCTAAAAAGTAGTTGCTATGATTTTTGCTTAGATGTAAAAGACCACATTAGTTTTGTTGTTTTATATTTTGGTGTAAAAGATTATTGAAAGTAATCCAAAATATAGTTGCTGGTCGTTTTGGTGTTGGTGTAAATCTAGTGGCTGTCTGTTTTGGTGTAGAAATTGCTGAAAGTAATCCAAAATCTAGTTTCTGCACTTTATGGTGTAAAAATCGCTGAAAGGAATCTAAAATCTAGTAGCTGTATATATTTTTGGTGTAAGAGATCATAGAAATTCATCCCAAATCTAGTTGTTGCATAGTTTTGGCGTGAAAGATGTCTGAGAGTAATCCAAAATCTAGTCGCTGTATGTTTTGAAAGTAAACCATACTAATCGCCGTATGTGTTGGTGACAAAAGATCATTGAAAATAATCCCAACTATAATTGCTGTATATTTTTTGATGTTAATGTAAATCTAGTTGCTGTATGTTTTTTTGTGGGGTTATTTTGTTGGTGTAAGGCATCTTTGAAAGTAATTCCAAATAGATTTGATGTGTGTTTCGGAATGAATGAGAGCTTAGGACAGAGCTATCACAAGAGCTATCACAAAAGTTGTTGCTGTGTTGTTCGGCAAACAAAAGCTCATTGAACAAGGATGACATAATCAATAAGTGACGGGGGTGTCTGTCTGTCTGTCTGTTTGTGTGCAGGGGTGGACACAGAACGGGGGGTGGGTGAGGACGACCAGCCGGGCAAACATGAACGACACAACCACCCTGATGATGTCCACTTCCAAGAACTCCATTCCTGAGGAAGTTTACACGGCCCAAACCATCCGGAGCGTGTACATCTGGGTGCTGGTGGCGGTGGGGGTACCCGGGAACCTGGCCTGTCTGGTCACCGTGCTGTCCATGCACGTGACCACGGCCACCTTCTACGTGGCCCTGCTGGCCGCGGCCGACACTGTGGCCTTGCTGGTCAAGCTGCTCTTCCACCAGCTGGTCACCTACAAGAAGCTGACCACGGCGGCCTGTTACTTCAGCTTCCTGGTTCCCTTCTTCAGCTGCTACGCTAACTGGGTCCTGGCCCTCATTTGCTTTGAGCGGTTTTTCGCCGTCTGCTTCCCTCTGAAGAAACAGGTGTGCTTTACCAAAGGAAGGGTCCACATCAGCGTCGTGGTTCTGACTGTAGCGCTGGCCGTGTGTTTCGTTCCCAAACCTGTCTTCGTCGCTAGCGTCAGCAAGAGCCGAGGCTTCTGTGTGGAAAAGACCATGTTTGCCGAGGCGAGGAAGGTGTTTTACGAACCGTTCGTCTCCTCCCTCTACTTCTTCCTGCCCTTTGTGCTGATAGCGGTCTTCACCACTCTCATCATCGTGGGTCTGCAGAGACACCGGCGGGCGAGGCAGAGAATGAGCATGGTGGTGTCGGCAGGGGGGGGCGTTGCCAGTGACGGAGCAGCCGAGCGGTCCATCAGCATCATGCTGCTGAGTGCAGGGCTGGTCTTCCTGATGCTCATGCTGCCCGTGTGCCTCTTCCACCTCTTCATCAAACAGTCTTACAACCTGAACATCCCGCAAGAGAAGGCCAAAGCCTTTCTCTGGTACCAGATCTGCACCGTGCTGTCCGATACCAACCACGCCCTCAACTTCATCATCTATTTCCTCAGCGCGGCCAAGTTTCGCAACAGGTTTTTCGAGATGGTGAAAAGGGCTCGGGTTTATTACGGTGTCGGCCCCGCCGGCCTAGCTGCACTTCCGAAGACGTGACTCATCTCACCCAGATGACCCACTCCCAGGAGGCGAAAAACACCCCCGAGTCTGCATCACCTGCTTCCTAGCTCTTTCCCAGGAGGCGAAAAACACCACCAGACTGCATCACCTGCTTCCTAACTCTGCCTCAGAACCTGGCTAGATACCCCCCACCCCTCCACATAACCAGGCAGTGCAGAGGGTGAGAGGCCACTGACCTTAGCAACTTTATCAGTCATGATGTCCTGTGATTAGTAGATGAACACACGTGACTTGGGCATATTGCACAGATGCCCATGGTCTGGAAGATGGATGGATGGATAGATGGATGGATGTTTAGATGTTTAGATGGATGGGTGGATGGATGGATGTTTAAATGGGTGGATGGATGGATGGATGGATGGATGGATGGATGGATGGATGGATGGATGGATGGATGGATGGATGGATGGATGGATGGATGGATGGGGTCACTGTGCTTTTTACAGGCCGGTTTGACACCTTACTGGTCTTAACTGGCCACGCTGACAGAATGCATCAGTGGATGTGATGAGCTGGATGGGGACGGGGGGGACTATTGCTCAACAGAAAATGTTTGGGGTGTGTTTGACAAAACCTGGCCTGAGAGAGTACGTTTGCTGGCCCGTGTTTTAGGAATCTTGAGAGACAGATAGATAAATATAGATGAACTACACATGTTTTAGGAATATGCTTAACAATACATGTTTTAGGAATATGTTTTACGATACATACTTTATGGATATGCTTAACAGTACATGTTTGATGGATATGCTTAACAATACATGTTTAAGGAATATGATTTACAATACATGTTTCATGGGCATGTTATTTAATTATGTCTTGAGAGTATGCCTCTACGAACATGTTTAGAATGCATTTAAAAGAACCTGTTTTCGGGTATGCTTGGCAAATAATTATATGGTTTGAAGTAGGGGTGCCAAAACACGTTTTAAAGGTAGGGTCTATGTTAAGCAGAACATGTTTTGGTGTGGGCAAGACAGAACGTGTCGTGGGGCGTGCTTAAGATAACAGGTTTTGGGTGGGCTGTTCAGAACGTGTTTTGGGAAAGCCTCCATAGAACAGCTATAAATAGGTACCTGCCCTCTTTAGGGTCAGGGAAGGTAAAGCAGCGAGGGAGAGGTGATGGGCACCACCCTCAACGTGCTGGCCCCTACAGAAGCTGAGGTCTCTGATGCCTCGCTCCTTTACGACCACATAGGTTATGGGACACCTTTACCTTACCTATCCTCCCTAGAACGTGTTCTGACTGGTATGTTGGATCTGGACAGAACGCGCTTTTCTGTAGACTGGACAGAATCACATGCTTTGTACTTGCAGACACATGTCAGTGCCTATGCTTGTATAGGCTCTGTCTGTTCACCTGGGAGTTCTAAACTTCACAGTGTTGAGAAACGTGTTTTAGTGTCTGCTTAAGTCTAGTCATGTCAATTCAAGTCAAAGTCTTTTTTTTCTTTTAAAAACCTATTTTGGGTATATGGAAATTGCATACACAAATGTAGACATATCTATTAGTATCACGTTTGCTTGAGGGATAGCTGTCAGTGTCTTCGTTTGATAGACACACTCGACTCCCACAACGTGTGCTTGATTAGACACAATGTTATTTTTTTTGTCTGTATGTCTATGGGGCACATTGACACAGCGTTTGCGTGATGGACATTATGTCTATAAATGTACTCGCATGATAGACATAGTCCCCTATAATTATCGGCTTGAGAAATTTCTTGTTCAGTGTATCATGCGCTCAATAGACATATTCCCCTGAGTCTTCTTGAAAAAAACATATTGTTCAAGGCTTTGACACATGCCGTTTATTGGTTATGCCTGCTAGGTCTCTCTCTGTATCTAAGTATTTAGTTAGTTATTTATTCTTCTATATCGAGGATGCTGGAATATGCACCCATGTGCTTTTTTTTACATCCAATCCCCGTGTGCATGCAGTTTTGTAAATCTTGCCATCTGTTCCCACCGGCACACGATGGCCTACTCTTACGAAAAGCGGAACAGGAATTAAACGTGTGCGCCAAGATGTTCTGCGTGCATTCGCACACGGGGCCTCAGTTATCCAAAGGACTTTTGGGGAGATGGGAGTCGGCACTGATGTTGTTAACTCTAGGGGAAAAATCCCCTCGAA
>CM060319.1:45573471-45575971 GCA_030674155.1 Stramonita haemastoma | reverse complement strand
TAACATCTGGTGACTGCCTGTATATTGTAGCCTATATGTATAATGGTATGTATAATGTATATACATTGACGTTTAGTCACATAATGATATGAACAATGTATAATATTAACGCCTGGTGACTTCTGTTAAGTTATGTATGATGGTATGTGCAATGTATACATTAACGTCTGGTGACTCTTGTATGTATATGATGATATGTGCAATGTGTACATTAATGTCTGGTGACTCTTGTATGTATATGATGATATGTGCAATGTGTACATTAATGTTTGGTGACTGTTGTATGCATATGATGATATGTGCAATGCATGCATTAACGTCTAGTGACTGCTGTGTGTATATGATGATAATTATTATGTACAATATATACATTGTATACATTGATGTCTTGTGGCTGCTGTATGCATGTGATGATATATATGTACGTTATATACATTACTGTTTAGTGATTCAGTCACTGCTTTGTGTATGAGATTATATGTACAGTTAACGTGTAGTGATCATTTGAATCACACTGTTGCATAATCACAACTTTTGGTGTACGTGTTATCATGACTGTAATCGTTATCTATCTCGTTATCATCTTGTTTGTAGCATAATGAAAACTGCTAGCTTTGAGGTCAAAGGTAATGTAGCTTCTTCTTCAAAATAAAGTTGAGTCCCGCATCGGTAGCTGGCTATTGTTGTATCAGAGTATTAGTGAATAAACTATTTTGGAATGGTGTGTGTGTGTGTGTGTGTGTGTGTGTGTGTGTGTGTGTGTGTGTGTGTGTGTGTGTGTGTGTGTGTGTGTGTGTGTTTTTTCATTTAGCGGGATGTGCACACCCAGAGAGAGAGAGGGGGGAGAGAGAGAGAGGGGAGAGAGAGAGAGAGAGAGAGAGAGAGAGAGAGAGAGAGAGAGAGAGAGAGAGAGAGAGAGAGAGGGGACAGACAGACAGAGAGACAGAGAGACAGAGAGACAGAGAGACAGAGAGAGAGAGAGAGAAAGAGAGAGACAGACAGACAGACAGACAGACAAACAGACAGACAAACAAACAGTCAGACAGACAGACAGACAGACAGGCAGACAGACAGACAGACAGACCGATAGTGAGCTTGATCAAAATCCTAATCAGTAAGACAGTGTAGGCACAGGTTTCAGTCTGGCTGAGATATCCGTTACAGGGATCCCCCCACCCCCACCCCCCACGTATTAACGTCAGTTCTGACCTCCTCTAAGAGTCCTTTCAGTGCGTGCACGCGCGCGCGAGCTGGTGTTTATCAGTGCGTTTGTTTGTGTGCGTGCATGTGGCGGCGACCCTGCAGTTTGTCCTGGTGCATCATATTGCTGTATATTGTCATTATTTCTCTGCGCAATGCTTGCTTTTTGTCGCTTACACTTACCAGCTTTCCTTCACACAAACTAGCTTTCTTAGCTCTTGGGGGCTCTCCTGTCGCCACAAACCCGACGCCACACCTATCCAAGATGGTGGGCGAGAGTGTATGCATACAGTACGATACTGTCTTGGTGCCTTGGGGTCTTTTACCATGCAAAAGTCAGGGTTGGACGGGGCTGAAAACGGCTTTTTGGCTGCCATCTGTGCTCAAAACGGCACCTTTTTCGGGCGGGGGGTGGGTATGCGTGCGCGCACGCGCGCGCGCGCTGGTGCTTATCAGTGCGTTTGTTTGTGTGCACGCATGTGGCGGCGACCCTGCAGTTTGTCCTGGTGCATCATATTGCTGTATACTGTCCTTATTTCTCTGCGCAATGCTTGTTTTTTGTCGCGTACACTTACCAGCTTTCCTTCACACAAACTAGCTTTCTTAGCTCTTGGGGGCTCTCCTGTCGCCACAAACCCGACGCCACACCTATCCAAGATGGTGGACGAGAGTGTATGCATACAGTACAATACTGTCTGGGTGCCCTGGGGTCTTTTACCATGCAAAAGTCGGGGTTGGACGGGACTGAAAACGGCTTTTTGGCTGCAATCTGTGCTCAAAACGGCATCTTTTTCGGGCGGGGGGTGGGTATGCGTGCGCGCACGCGCGTGCGCGCTGGTGTTTATCAGTGCGTTTGTTTGTGTGCGCGCATGTGGCGGCGACCCTGCAGTTTGTCCTGGTGCATCATATTGCTGTATATTGTCATTATTTCTCTGCGCAATGCTTGCTTTTTTTCGCGTCGCATGTGCTTATCAGTGCGTTTGTTTGTGTGCGCGCATGTGGCGGCGACCCTCCAGTTTGTCCTGGTGCATCATATTGCTGTATATTGTCATTATTTCTCTGTGCAATGCTTGCTTTTTGTCGCGTACACTCACCAGCTTTCCTTCACACAAACTAGCTTTCTTAGCTCTTGGGGGCTCTTCTGTCGCCACAAACCCGACGCCACACCTATCCAAGATGGTGGGCGAGAGTGTATGCATACAGTACGATACTGTCTTGGTGCCGTGGGGTCTTTTACCATGCAAAAGTCGGGGTTGGACGGGGCTGAAAACGGCTTTTTGGCTGCAATCTGTGCTCCAAA
>CM060319.1:45563471-45568471 GCA_030674155.1 Stramonita haemastoma | reverse complement strand
CACACACACACTTCGGATGAGACTATAAACCGAAGTCATGAATGCGAAACGCACGCAGAACGTCTGGCTCACTTGTTAAAACCTGTTCCGCTTTTCGGAAGAGTAGGCCATTGTGTATCCGTGGGCGTGGTTAACAAAATTGAAAGAAAAAAGCATAACATGAGAAATGGATGTAAAAAATGACCACCAGTGCTTATATGTTTATCATTCGTAATAAAATAATAATGATAATAAAAAATACATGCGCTGGTTATCTTTATGCTTTACCCAACCAGCCAACCAAAACATTCACAAAAGAGACCCAATAACAACAGCTCTCATGATAAAAAGCAATACAGTTATATCATATAACTGCAACTAAAATTAAGCCATACCATATTTCCATTTCTATTGAGACTAATCATTATCACACGATAAAATTGATCTAGATCTAGATAGAGGGACATAAACGTTTCTTGTTGGAAAGAAAAATCGAAGGTAGCATTGGGGCCGATTACTTCTGATAATATTTTGTAAGATAAACAGAAAATTACAAGCCAAGAAAAATCTAAACAAAAAAAGAATAAAACAAACAGATAAAATTGAAGTACAAAATTTTTTTCAGTCACGTCAAAACTTACTGGCCATCATAGCAATGATAAAAAAAATGACAAAAAAATTTCAGTCAGGTCAAAAATTACTGGCCATCACAGCAATACCAAAATATTTGTCCATGGACCAGTTAATCCAGCTTTTACAGAGAGTAAATGAGAAACTATATATATATATATATATATATATATATATATATATATATATATATTTATATATATATTATATTTATTATTTAGTATATATTTTATATGTGTGTGAAATGCCTCAGTTGCATGCAGATCATGGAGCACCATCTTTTTTTTGGCTATCTTTTTTTTCTTTCTTTGTTTTCTTTGTGTGGGTGCTCTACAGTCTTTCTTCATTGGCCGAAAAAAAAACTTTAAAAAATCCAGTCTCTCTAAAAGTACACATGGTCATAGCAAGACAAAAATGTTTCTTGAGCACATCAGTCAATCCAGTTTTACGACAAAAATATAACAAAGCACACATAACTATTACATATAAACCCCAACAACACATAAATGGCAAAATATATATTTTGTGAGCCCAAAGCTTTTCCACTATCCATTAGACCATGAGTGGTGGTCTGGGTGCTAGTCTTTTAGACGAGATGATAAACCGAGGTCCCGTGTGTTACACATCATTATTTAGCGCATGCAAAAGAACCCATGGCAACAAGAGGGTTGTCCCTGACAACATTCTGTAGAAAAAAGCCACTCTGATAGGGAAACAAATACACTTGCAGACAGGAAAAAGAAAAAAATAATGGTGGCGCTGCACTTGTGGCCACGCACTCTGCCCCCGGGAGAGCAGCTCGAATTTAACATACAGAAATCTGCTGTGACAAAGTGGTAAAATATAAAAATAAAATAAAATAAATATATATTAAGCCTCAGTTGCATGCAGATCATGGAGCACCATCTTTTTACATCTGTTTGGTGGGTGCTTCACACGTCTCTCTTCATTGGCAAAACCCCCAAAAAAAACTCAAAAAAGCAAAAAACAGAAAAAGGAAAAAAGTCTTTCCCTTCCCATCTCATTCCTATCATCCATGAACCTGAATCAGCATTTCTCATCTTCCCTATGTCCGGAGCACTAACTGCCCCAGTGTGAATTGCTGCCTGCGTATATTCATGTTCAGCGGCAGTGAACAGTCGGCTGGGTTTATTGGTGCTCTAGTGTGTGCTGCTGCTGCATGCGTTTCTACATGTGTAAACCAGTGATTTACAATTGTCTGGGTTTATTTTTGCTCTAGTGTGTATGTGGTAGTGTTAAATTCTAATCCTTCAATTCTAGCTTGTTTTGCTTTTGCTGCACACTTTCCTGACATTATCATGTGCCTTTGTTTTTCCTGGGCCTAGTTTGGTTTTTTTCAGGGGGATAATCACGCTTGTATTATTTTACAACCTTTTGCTCTCGCAATTTATCCAGTGGGTATTGCAGCCTGGTCACCACAAGGAAAGGTGACTATTTCCTGGCCTAACATCAGTTGTGACAGGACTATTCCAAATTTCAGGTTTAAAAAGATCACCTAAATGCATTCAGAAAAAAAACAGAGCTAGAGACAACCTGATGTTAAGGACTGCGTATAACAAGGTTCACGACGGGACTATGAATTAAGTGCATAAGGACAAATATTGTTTCCTTTGAATTCACAAGTGAAAAAAACAGGGACAAATCCCTCTGGAGTTTTGCAAACATTCAAAAAAATCATTTCAAAGCCATTATCCAATCAGAAAATTGAGAAACCAGCCCTCAAATAACGCTAGCCCAGCTTATTTCAAGTACCATATAAGGGTTTTATACAGCTTTATAATCATACCATCAGAATAAAACGGGAGGAAACTCGTAAATTATAGGCCAAGCTATTAAATCTAACAAAGCTATCTGGGCACTTCAACAGATTGGTGTAACAGAAAAAAGTAAAACTTGCTTACCAGTGATCATTTACAGGATTGCGAAAACTTTGGAATTAAAAAAAAATCTTGATATCAATAATCATCTTAAGAGTAGCTTTAACGTTTTTTGCAACAGCTCTATAAGAAAATATATCTTGAAAGGAAATTAATAATAAACATTAGTCGATGGAAAATTTTGGAACATTACACAGTGACCAACGCTTCATAATAAAGGGAGGAGCTTTATTTCGCGACACCAACTCAATAGGAATGGAAGGATTTATACTTTTACCAACTAATTAAATAGGAAAAGAAAAGCTTTACACTTTAGACACCAACTCACTACAGGGAAAGAACTGTAAACCTTGAAAAGAACTAGTTTCATTTGAAGCAGAATCTACAGGTGGAAAGTGACAAAGATAAAACAGTGCATGGACTTCATCCCACCCATATGTGCAAAAATATTACATTTTGACACCAACTAACTCAATATGAAAGGAACTACTCTATACATCAATTACAACTCAATATGAAGGGGAAGAACTTTATACTTTGATATCAGCTAACTCAATATGAAGGGAAGAACTTTGTACTTTGATAACAGCTGACTCAACTGAAGGGAAGAACTTTATAATTGATAATAGCTAACTCAATATGAAGGGAAGAACTTTGTACTTTGATAGCATTACATTGAATGTAAAGGGGAAACAACTTTACACTTTGATACCAGCTAATTCAATGTGCGGAAAAACACTATACTTCGGTAAAAACTAATTCAATACAAATACAACTTTTTAGATACCAACTCACTCCATATGACGGACAAGTGCTTCAGACCTTGATACCAATGAAATCAATTTTAAAGAAAAAGCTTTACACTTTGATACCAACTAAATCAGTGTCAAGAAATATATTGCTACAAACCAGTTTCATATGAAAAACAGAACTATATTCCTTGGTACCAACTTAATTTGAAAGAAAAAAACTTTATGCTTTGATACAACTATTTCAATAAAATGAGGGAAAGCTTGATGCGTGGACACCGATTCCATATGGAAGAAAGACCTTATCACTTTGACACCGCTCATTCACCATGAAGGAAAAAAACTTTATGCTTTGATCGAACTAACTCAACAAAGGAAAAAGCTTGTTAACGCCAACTAAATCAATATGAAGGGAAGAACTTTATACTCTGATACAAAAAAATCAAGAAATATGAAAGGGGGAACTATTTTTCTTGTAATATCTGAATCTGAGGGAAAAAAAAACTGTTTGGTAATTATCTTGATACCAAACTTAGAACTTTATTCCTTGACTCAACTAGCTCAGTAGCAAAGGGTAATTCTATTCTTTGACATCAGCTTATTTCATAGAATGGAAGAAAAAAACTTAAGTCACAACTTCAAGAGGAAGGAAAGAGATCTACACTAACCAGCTAAGTGACTCAATGTAAAAAAAAAGTGTATACCTGATAGATCTAACTAATAGAATTTAAGGCCAAAACTATGTGTCGCATTATGGAGATAAAACCGTGGTGTTAACTCCCTACAGTAAACTTTTTTTTTTTTTTAGTATTGCCGACTATTTTGAAAGGTTAGCTGAAGGCTGGCTTTTATCTGTTGTTGATGTGATGTTATAGTCCCAGCGTAGATATCTGATGTATGGACTGTGGTCGCAAGTCATCCTACTTCAGAGCTGTGGGTCCTCCAAAAATGTTACAATTCTTGAAGCATCACTGCCATGCAAGCATAAGGATGCTATAACTATTATTCCTTATTTTTCTGCATGTCTTCTCTCGCAAATCCTTCCTCTATCACGGTATTCTCCGGAATAAAATAATTTCAATGGTCAGTAACCCCAAACCTCTCTTTCCCTGTGCTGCTGTTCCCTTATAGAGCTGTGTCCCCATACCGCAGAACTGAGTCAGAGTTAAGGAACCCGTGTCAAAGAGTTAATAGTTAGGATCAACATGGTGAAGTGTTAGGGTTTGCGGCATGGGGCAAGAACTAGGGTTAGAGTTGAGTGTTAACAGCTCCGGGAACAGCACTACAGGGAAAAAGGAGTATCGGGAAAAGTACTGCTCTTTCTTCAAACATCCTGCACTCGGCTTGTGCATCATTTTGTCTCTTAAGCTGATCTCCGCAAAATCAAGGTAAAATCATTTGTTTCTGCAAAATAGGCCATGCTATACCAGCTAATGACCATGGCAAAGATTTGCAACACACCAAATGTCTGAATCTGAGTGTGCATTTCTAGAAGTTTTCGTCACGTTTCTGTTTTGTAGAGTACTTCTGATCAGAAATTAGATTTAGAAATTTTGCATTTTTGGCGCCAAAACAAAACGACGTTGTAAGCCAGTAAAAGATTTGTTGGACGAATGTTTTTTTCAAAAGCAATCAAAATAGAAAAGTGTGTGTGTGTGTGTGTGTGTGTGTGTGTGTGTGTGTGTGTGGTGTGTGTGTGTGTGTGTGTGTGTGTGTGTGTGTGTGTGTGTGTGTGTGTGTGTGT
>CM060319.1:45545493-45563371 GCA_030674155.1 Stramonita haemastoma | reverse complement strand
CGCGTGCGCGCACGCATCCCCCAACCCCCGGCCAAAAAGGTGGGGTTTTGGGGGCAAAGACGGGACCCAAAGAGCCCCTTTTTCCCCAAGGCCCGTCCTACCCCAACTTTTACAGGGTTTTTTCAGACCCCAAAAACCAAGACAATATGACATTTGAAAGCATACCCCCTTCCTCCCATTTTCCAGGTTTTGGGCCTGGACTCGTGGCGACTCCACGGCCCTCGACAGCTGAGAAAGCTAGTTCCTTGCAAGGAAATCTGCAACGGTTTACGCAACAAAAACCAAGTAGGGCGCACGATAATAATGACAATACACAGCAATATCATGCACCACAGCCAAGTGCAGGGTCCCCTCCACATGCGCGCAAACAAACAAACAAACACACTGACAAACACCTGCGCGCGCGCGTGTCCGCACGCATACTCACCCCCCGGCCGAAAAGGTGCGGTTTGGGGCAAAGACGGGACCCAAAGAGTCGTTTTCAGGCCCGTTCTGCCCCAACTTTGACACGGTTTCAGACCCCAAGGCACACAGACAATATGGCACTGTATGCACACACCCTCTCCTACCATTTTCCATGTATGTGGCGCCGGACTCGTGGCGACTCCGCGGCCCTCGAGAGCTGAGAAAGCTAGTTCCTTGCAAGGAAATCTGCTACGGTGTGTGCAACAAAAACCAAGCAGGGCGCACGATAATAATGACAATACACAGCAATATCATGCACCACAGCCAAGTGCAGGGTCCCCTCCACATGCGCACACACGAACAAACACACTGACAAACACCTGCGCGCGCGCGTGCGCGCACGCATACCCACCCCCCGGCCAAAAAGGTGCGGTTTGGGGCAAAGACGGGACCCAAAGAGTCGTTTTCAGGCCCGTCCTACCCCAACTTTGACACGGTTTCAGACCCCGAGGCACTAAGACAATATCGCACTGTATGCATACACCCTTTCCTACCATTTTCCATGTGTGTGGCGCCGGACTCGTGGCGACCCCGCGGCCCTCGAGAGCTGAGAAAGCTAGTTCCTTGGAAGGAAATCTGCTAAGGTGTACGCAACAAAAACCAAGCAGGGCGCACGATAATAATGACACTACACATGTGTAGCAATATCATGCACCACAGCCAAGTGCAGGGTCCCCTTCACATGCGTGCACACATCTATGCGCACACTGTACCACGCTTCCTCGCGCGCGCTCGCTGGTGTTTGTAGGTGTGTTCGTTTGTGTGCGCGCGTGTGTCAGACCCGGCAGTTTCCTGTGCTGCATCGCATTGTATGAAATTATTATTTGATGTGTGTTCTGGGGGTCATCTATGCGTACACTGTACCACGCTTCCTCCCGAAAAACTTGGCCCCGTCACAGCGGGGTTGCCATTTTCGGGGCAGCGGTGTCGCCACAAAACCGGCGCCACACACATCGAAAATGGCTGTAAAGGTTGTATGCATAGCGTAAGGCACGGTCTTGGTGCCGTGGGCTCTGTAACTGTGCAAAAATGCGGGAGGCAGGGGCCCGAACCCGGCGTTTCGTCACATCTTTTGCGCCTTCTTCAGCTTACGCACAGGAGCGGGGGGTGTATGCGTCCGCGCGTGCACTCGCTCGCTGGTGTTTGTAGGCGCGTTTGTTTGTTTGCGCGCGTCTGGCGGAGATCGTGCACTTTGCTGTGGTGTGTCGCATTGTAGGAACTTATTCTTTGATGTCTGTTCTGGGGGTCATCTATGTGTACACTGTACCACGCATCCTCCCGATAAACTTGGCCCCGTCACAGCGGGGTTGCCATCTTCGGGGAAGTGGTGTCGCCACAATTCCGGCGCCATACACATCAAAAATGGTTGTAAACGTTATATAGCGTAGGGCACGGTCTTGGTGTCGTGGGCTCTGTAACTGTGCAAAAGTGCGGGAGGCAGGGGCCCGAACCCGGCGTTTCGTCACATCTTTTGCGCCTTCTTCAGCTTATGCGCAGGGGGGGAGGGGGTATGCGTCCGCGCGTGCACGCGCTCGCTGGTGTTTGTAGGTGCGTTTGTTTGTGTGCGTTCGTGTGGCGGAGACCCTGCACTTTGCTGTGCTGCATCGCATTGTATGAAATTATTGTTTCATTTGTGTTCTGGGGGTCATCTATGTGTACACTGTACCACGCATCCTCCCGACAAACTTGGCCCCGTCACAGCGGGGTTGTCATCTTCGGGGAAGTGGAGTCGCAACAATTCCGGCGCCACACAGATCGAAAATGGTTGTAAAGGTTGTATGCATAGCGTAGGGCACGGTCTTGGAGCCGTGGGCTCTGTAACTGTGCCAAAGTGCGGGTGGCAGGGGCCCGAAACCGGCGTTTCGTCACATCTTTTGCGCCTTCCTCAGCTTATGCATAGGGGGGGGGGGTGTGTGAAGCGTGCGCGCGTGCGCGCGCTCGCTGGTAGGAGAGAGTGTCTGCATACAGTGCAATATTGTATTGGTGCCGTGTGGTCTTTTACCATGCAAAAGTGGGGTTTGGACGGGGCTGAAAACGGCTCTTTGGCTGGCATCTGAGCTCAAAACGGCACCTTTTTCGGCAGGGGGAGATTTTGCATGCGTGCATGCGCGCGCGCGCGCGCTGAAGTTTGTCAGTGTGTTCGTCTGTTTTCGCACATGTGGCAGGGACCCTACACTTTGCCCTGGTGCATCATATTGCTGTTTCTTAGCTCTTGGGGTGTCTCGTGTCGCCACAAATACGGCGCCACACCTATCCAAGATGGTGGGAGAGAGTGTCTGCATACAGTACGATATTGACTTGGTGCAGTGGGGGTCTTCTACCGTGCAAAAGTGGGGGTTGGACGGGGCTGAAAACGGCTCTTTGGCTGGCATCTGTGCTCAAAATGGCACCTTTTTCGGGCGGGGGGTGGGTATGCATGCGCACAGGCGCGCGCGCGCGCGCGCTGGTGTTTGTCAATGTGTTTGTTTGTGTGCACGCATGTGGCAGGGACTTTCCACTTCGCCCTGGTGCATCATATTAATGAATATTGTCCTTCTTCTTGTGCACAATGCTTGTTTTGTGCGGCGTACACTTACCAGCTTTCTTTCCGACAAACTAGCTTTCTTAGCTCTTCGGGGCTCTCGTGTCGCCACAAATCCGACGCCACACCTACCCAAGATGGTGGGAGAGAGTGTCTGCATACAGTACGATATTGTCTTGGTGCCGTGGGGTCTTTTATGGTGCAAAAGTGGGGACGGGACGGGGCTGAAAAAGGCTCTTTGGCTGGCATCTGTGCTCAAAACGGCACTTTTTCGTGCGGGGGGTGGGTATGCATGCGCACAAGCGCGCGCGTTGGTGTTTGTCAGTATGTGCGTTTGTGTACGCGCATGTGGCAGGGATCCTACACTTTGCCCTGGTGCATCATATTGCTGTATATAGTCGTTATTCTTGTGCACAATGCTTGTTTTTTGTGGCGTACACTTACCACCAATATACAGCAGTATGATGCACCAGGACAAACTGTAGGGTCCCCGCCACATGCACGCACACAAACAAACACACTGACAAACACCAGCGCGTGCGCGCGTCCGTGCATGCATACCCATCCCCCTGCCAAAAAGGTGCGGTTTGGGGCAAAGACGGGACCCGAAGAGCCGTTTTCCTTCCCGTCCTGCCCCCACATTTGCACGGCTGCAGACCCCAAGGCACCAGGACAGTATGGCACCGTATGCATACTCACTCCCCTACCATCTGCAACGTGTGGGGCGCCGGACTTGTGGCGACACCAAAGCCCTCCAAAGCTGAGAAAGCTAGTTTGTGGCAAGGAAATCGGGTAGTATACGCACCGAAAACCAAGCAGGGCGCCCAATAATAATGACAATATACAGCAATATGATGCACCAGGGCAAACTGCACGGTCCCCGCAACATGCGCGCACACAAACAAACGCACTGACAAACACCAGCGCGCGCGCGCGTGCGCGCATGCATACCACCCCCCCTGCCAAAAAGGTGCAGTTTGGGGCAAAGACGGGACCCAAAGAGCCTTTTTCGGGCCCGTCCTGCCCCGAGTTTTGCATGGCTACAGACCCCAAGGCACCAGGACAGTATGGCACCGTATGCATACTCCCTCCCCTACCATCTCCGACGTGTGTGGCGGCAGACTTGTGGCGACACCGAAACCCTCAAGAGCTGAGAAAGCTAGTTTGTGGCAAGGAAATCGGGTACAGTGTACGCACCGAAAACCAAGCAGGGCGCCCAATAATAATGACAATATACAGCAATATGATACACCAGGGCAAACTGCAGGGTCCCCGCCACATGCGCGCACACAAACAAACGCACTGACAAACACCAGCGCACGCGCGCGTGCGCGCCTGCATACCCACCCCCTGCCAAAAAGGTGCAGTTTGGGGCAAAGACGGGACCTAAAGAGCCTTTTTCGGGCCCGTCCTACCCCGACTTTTGCACGGCTACAGACCCCAAGCCACCAGGACAGTATGGCACCGTATGCATACTCCCTCCCCTACCATCTCCAACGTGTGTGGCGCCGGACTTGTGGCGACACCGAAGCCCTCCAAAGCTGAGAAAGCTAGTTTGTGGCAAGGAAATCGGGTACAGTGTACGCACCGAAAACCAAGCAGGACGCCAAAATAACAATGACAATATACAGCAACACGATGCACCAGGGCAAACTGCAGGGTCCCCGCCTCATGCGCGTACACAAACAAACGCACTGACAAACACCAGCGCACGCGCGCGTGCGCGCATGCATACCCATCCCCCTGCCAAAAAGGTGCAGTTTGGTGCCGTTGAGTCTTTTACTGTGCAAATGTCGGGGTTGGACGGGGTTGAAAACGGCTCTTTCGCTGGCATCTGTACTCAAAACGGCACCTTCTTCCAGCGGGGGGGTGGGTATGCGTGCGCGCACTCGCGCGCGCGCTGGTGTTTATAAGTGTAATTGTTTGTGTGCACGCATGTGGCGGAGACCCTCCAGTTTGTCCTGGAGCATCCTATTCCTGTGTATTGTCATTATTTCTCTGTGCAATGCTTGTTTTTTGTCGCCTACACTTACCAGCTTTCCTTCACACAAACTAGCTTTCATAGCTCTTGGGGCTCTCCTGTCGCCACAAACCCGACGCTACACCTATCCAAGATGGTGGGCGACAGTGTATGCAAACAGTAAGATACTGTCTTGGTGCCGTGGGGTCTTTTACCGTGCAAAAGTCGGGGTTGGACGGGGCTGAAAACGGCTCTTTCGCTGGCATCTGTGCTCAAAACAGCACCTTTTTCGGGCGGTGGGTGGGTATGCGTGCGGGCACGCGTGCACGCGCTGGTGTTTACAAGTGTGTTTGTTTGTGTGCGTGCATGTGACGGCGACCTTCCAGTTTGTCCTGGTGCATCATATTGCTGTATATTGTCATTATTTCTCTGTGCAATGCTCATTTTTTGTCGCCTACACTTACCACCTTTCCTTGACACAAACTAGCTTTCTTAGCTCTTCGGAACTCTCCTGTCGCCACAAACCCGACGCCACACCTATCCAAGATGGTGGGCGACAGTGTATGCATACAGTACGATACTGTCTTGGTGCCGTGGGGTCTTTTACCATGCAAAAGTCGGGGTTGGACGGGGCTGAAAACGGCTCTTTCGCTGGCATCTGTGCTCAAAACGGCACCTTTTTCGGGCGGGAGGTGGGTATGCGTGCGCGCACACGCGCGCGCGCGCTGGTTTTTATCAGTGCGTTTGTTTGTGTGCGCGTATGTGGCAGCGACCCTCCAGTTTGTCCTGGTGCATCATATTGTGGTATATTGTCATTATTTCTCTTCGCAATGCTTGTTTTTTATCGTGTATTACCAGCTTTCCTTCACACAAACTAGCTTTCTTAGTTCTTGGGGGCTCTCCTGTCGCCACAAACCCGTCGCCACACCTATCCAAGATGGTGGGCGACAGTGTATGCATACAGTACGATACTGTCTTGGTGCCGTGGGGTCTTTTACCATGCAAAAGTCGGGGCTGGACGGGGCTGAAAACGGCTTTTTGGCTGCCATCTGTGCTCAAAACGGCACCTTTTTCGGGCGGGGGGTGGATATCCGTGAGCGCACGCGCACGCGCTTGTGTTTATCAGTGCGTTTGTTTGTGTGCACGCATGTGGCGGCGACCCCGCAGTTTGTCGTGGTGCATCATATTGCTGTATATTGTCCTTATTTCTCTGCGCAATGCTTGTTTTTTGTCGCGTACACTTACCAGCTTTCCTTCACACAATCTAGCTTTCTTAGCTCTTAGGGGCTCTCCTGTCGCCACAAACCCGACGCCACACCTATCCAAGATGGTGGGCGAGAGTGTATGCATACAGTCCGATACTGTCTTGGTGCCGTGGGGTCTTTTACCATGCAAAAGTCGTGGTTGGACGGGGCTGAAAACGGCTTTTTGGCTGCCATCTGTGCTCAAAACGGCACCTTTTTCGAGCGGGGGTGGGTGTTACTGCGCGGACGCGCGCGCGCGCTGGTGTTTATCAGTGCATTCGTTTGTGTGCGCGCATGTGGCAGTGACACTCCAGTTTGTCCTGGTGCATCATATTGCTGTATATTGTCATTATTTCTCTGTGCAATGCTTGTTTTTTGTCGCGTACACTTACCAGCTTTCCTTCACACGAACTAGCTTTCTTAGCTCTTCGGGGCTCTCCTGTCGCCACAAACCCGACGCCACACCTATCCAAGATGGTGGTCGACAGTGTATGCTTACAGTACGATACTGTCTTGGTGCCGTGAGGTCTTTTACCAAGCAAAAGTCGGGGTTGGACGGGGCTGAAAACGGCTTTTTGGCTGCCATCTGTGCTCAAAACGGCACCTTTTTCGGGCGGTGGGTGGGTATGCATGGGCGCACGCACGCGCGCGCTGGTGTTTATCAGTGCGTTTGTTTGTGTGCATGCATGTGGCGGCGACCTTCCAGTTTGTCCTGGTGCATCATATTGCTGTATATTGTTATTATTTCTCTGTGCAATGCTTCTTTCTTGTCGCGTACACTTACCAGCTTTCCTTCACACAAACTAGTTTTCTTAGCTCTTAGGGGCTCTCCTGTCGCCACAAACCCGACGCCACACCTATCCAAGATGGTGGGCGACAGTGTATGCATACAGTACGATACTGTCTTGGTGCCGTGGGGTCTTTTACCATGCAAAAGTCGGGGCTGGACGGGGCTGAAAACGGCTTTTTGGCTGCCATCTGTGCTCAAAACGGCACCTTTTTCGGGCGGGGGGGTGGGTATGTGTGCGTGGACGCTCGAGCGCGCTGGTGTTTATCAGTGCGTTTGTTTGTGTGCGCGCATGTGGTGGCGACCCTCCAGTTTGTCCTGGTGCATCATATTGCTGTATATTGTCATTATTTCTCTGCGCAATGCTTGTTTTTTGTCGCGTACACTTACCAGCTTTGCTTCACACAAACTAGCTTTCTTAGCTCTTGGGGGCTCTCCTGTCGCCACAAACCCGACGCCATACGTATCCAAGATGGTGGGCGACAGTGTATGCATACAGTCCGATACTGTCTTGGTGCCGTGGGGTCTTTTACCATGCAAAAGTCGAGGTTGGACGAGGCTGAATACGGCTTTTTGGCTGCAATCTGTGCTCAAAACGGCATTTTTTTCGGGCGGCAGGTGGGTATGCGTGGGCGCACGCGCGCGCGCGCTGGTGTTTATCAGTGCGTTTCTTTGTGTGCGTGCATGTGGCGGCGACCCTGCAGTTTGTCCTGGTGCATCATATTGCTGTATATTGTCATTATTTCTCTACGCAATGCTTGTTTTTGATCCCGTACACTTAACAGCTTTCCTTTACATAAACTAGCTTTCTTAGCTATTGGGGGCTCTCCTGTCGCCATAAACCCAAGATGGTTGGAGAGAGTGTATGCATACGGTGCTGTATTGTGTTGGTGCCTTGGGATCTTTTTCCGTGCAAAAGTGGGGGTCGGGCGGTGCTGAAAACGGCTCTTTGGGTGGCCTCTTGGCCCAAAACGGCACCTTTTTCTGCAGGGGGTTGGGTCTGCATGTACGCATGCGCGTGCGCGCTGGTGTTTGTCAGTGTGTTGGTTTGTGTGCGCACATGTGGCGGGGACCCTGCAGATTGCTGTGGTTGATCATATAGCTGTATATTGTCATTATTCCTGCTCGCAGCACAGGATTTTGGTGGCGTACACTTACCAGCTTTCCTCCCGACAAACACGCTTTCTTAGCTCTTGGGCGCTGTGTCGTCGCCACAGATCGGGCGCCACGCATACCCAAGATGGTTGGAGAGAGTGTATGCATACGGTGCCGTATTGTGTTGGTGCCGTGGGATCTTTTACCGTGCAAAAGTGGGGGTCGGGCGGGGCTGAAAACGGCTCTTTGGGTGGCCTCTTGGCGCCAAACGGCACCTTTTTCTGCAGGGGGATGGGTCTGCATGTACGCTTGCGCGCGCGCGCTGGTGTTTGTCAGTGTGTTGATTTGTGTGCGCGCATGTGGCGGGGACCCTGCAGATTGCTGGGGGGGGGGGGGGGGGGCAAAGTCAATTTAGTATTTCCCCAAGTCAATTTAGTATTTCCCCTTTTAGAGTAAGAGATCTAGATCTAGATGAGAAGAGAGGTGAAAGCCAATATCAAAGTCTTGCCCCTCCCCATGAGAGAGAGAGAGAGAGAGGGGGGGGGGGGGGGGAGGAGAGAGAGAGAGAGAGAGAGAGAGAGAGAGAGAGAGAGAGAGAGAGAGAGAGAGGAGAGAGAGAGAGAGAGAGAGAGAGAGAGAGAGAGAGAGGTCAAAGTCACTTTTGATAAATGGCTAATAGTCTACTCTACCCTATGCCATCATCATTGTTCTCATGCCAGGGCCACTTGTCAAGCCAGATCTGAAAAAAAAAACTCTTGAAAACTGGTCTACCCACTTTGAACCCTGCTGGGACGTGGGTTCTTCTGCTATCGATCACAATGACGTCACTTGTCTCAGGATTACAAGGCTCCTTTGAAAATGACGTAACGATGTAAACCGTAGGTAAATGACGTCAAAACAGCCGCTCTGTAACAATTGTGACGACTGTAGGCCAAATCAATGCATCTTGCATCTTGCCGTCCCTGGTGTATCAACGTAATGACCAAGGCACGTAGGCCTAGCCGTTTTTTTTTGTTTTTTTTAAATTATAGAAACGGCAGCTTCGATGGTGCAGGGTTTGTTCAAATATGGGCTATCCACAGGTTTTTTGGGGTCTGTTAGGGCGCACTGGTCAGTTATTTTGCAGCAAAGTTGAAAAAAGTGCGGGAATCCCGCAAGGGCGCACCCTAGAATTAACACTGAAGTTTTGAATTCCGTTTTGGGCGATGGGTGCTGCTTTGTGCACCTTGTCTTCGGCGTGGATGTTGAGCGTTCGTTTTCCTTTCACTCCGTAGTTCAGTGTCTTTCCACAGACTGTACACTGACACAAACAAGGCTGGTGGACTTTTCTGCACCAGTTTTGAAAACAATTGCCATCTTCTGAGAGCCAAGCCCATCGCCACTTATTCTTTACGCAACTTTCAAGCGTGGAAACGTCAACTCCGAAGGGTATCTTTTATATTTCGTTTAGTAGGCCTAAAACACAACAGTGCTGAAGTGAATCGTAACTGGATCTAGACTTTCTGGACTCCGCATGCACAATAGGCAAGGCCTACTAGTCTCCCTTCAATTTGTATTTTCCCTGTGCCAAGGCAGTCAATGAAGAGCGAAAAGCCCGTTCGGGACTAGAGCGTTTTCGGACTTTCCACGAATTATTTGTCAATCAAAACATATTTTGACGCAATTTTGAAGTGTATCATTTGAAGTATGCCAAGGCAAGGATGTAATTCTGGGGGGCTGATGTACATTTTATCTGATACTTGGCCTGATTTTTTTTTTTTTTTTTTAAGAATAGCAATCCGGAAATTGAAGTTGCCAATCCGGAAGACCCTCCCCATGCAAGTTCAACAATCCGGAATTCCGGAATAATCCGGAACTACGTTCACCCCTGTATATATAAAAATAATGTGATGGGGCAGTAAGCAGATTACCTCCCATGCGATCAGGGCTCTGTCGCAGCATCGTGTTTCTAAACTAAGACACACTTGCAATTTGTGCAATGCTTTGTTTCCCTGGGTTAAGGTTGAAAACCCTCTGTGGAATGCACTTCGCGTTCGCGGTGTAATGGAGTATTTATGCAGCCTCTCTTAAGAGGCCTCATCCTAGCTGTCTGGCTGTACCCATCGTATGTATTGTGCAGAAATGGGACATCACATGTGTCCACTCATATTATATATATATATATATATATATATATATATATATATATATATATATATATATATAGTGGCCTACTCTTCCAAAAGGCAAAACGGGTTTATCATATATAGATAGATAGATAGGTAGATAGATAGATAGATAGATAGATAGATAGATAGATAGATAGATAGATAGATAGATAGATAGATAGATAGATAGATAGATAGATAGATAGATAGATGGATGGATGGATGGATGGATAGATGGATAGATAGATATATAGATATATAGATGTATAGATATATATATATAGTAACAATCTATATCTATCCATCTATCCATCCATCCATCCTATCTATCTATCTATCTATCTATCTATCTATCTATCTATCTATGATAGATAAATAGGCGTTAAAATTCCTAAATTAGATCACAAAGTAATAACATACAGATCCTTTGCTAATTTCAATGAAAATGATTTCCTAAATGACCTCTCACATTCTTCTCTTTCAAATGTTTATCAGTTAACTGACCCTAATCTAGCATTTGAATTTTGGCAAAATACTTTCATCAACATCTATAATAAACACGCCCCTTTCAAAATAAAACGAGTTAAACATACTCCGAAACCTCCTTGGCTAAGTAAGGAATTTCAAGAGGAAATAACCAAAAGAGACAAACTCAAAGAAACCAAACAATTCACTGACTTTAAGAAGCAACGAAATAAAATTACATCAATGAAGCGCATTGCCAAAAAGAAGTATTTTCGTGACCTCATATCAGATAGCTCAGGCAATAAACAGAAAGTCATATGGAAAACTATAAATTCTCTAACTAAGGAAAAATCAGTAAAAGCACCTGTCATAAAAGATATTACTGCCACCACTTTGAACCAACATTTTTCCACAATTTCCTCCTCAACAGTTAAAAATGATAGCTCTTGTTTCAATGACCTTGCCTTATTGAATGAATTCTGTATTTCAAAAAAGATCACTTCAAATGTGGTAATCCCATTCTTGACAGTATACGAAGTGTACTTTTCTCTTATACATCTCAAGCAGACATCTGCTCGTGGTCTAGATGGCTTAGATGGAAAAATCCTTAAACTTAGTGCTCCTGTAATATGTGATTCCCTAACTTACCTGTATAACCTATGTATTGATAAATGCTGCTTCCCCAATATTCTTAAACAAGCCAAAATAATCCCTCTGTACAAGTCAGGTGATAAAACCGTTCCTTCAAATTACAGACCTATTTCAATATTACCAGTCCTTTCAAAGCCGTTAGAAAAACATATTTATCAGTGCCTTATGTCTCCCATTTCAAAGCATAACTTACTTCATCCAAATCAGTCTGGCTTTAGAAAATATCATTCTTGCCATACAGCCCTGATTAGCCTCGTTGATGAATGGTTAAAAAATATCAACAATAACAAATTTACTGGTCTGCTACTCGTTGACTTTGCAAAAGCCTTTGACGTCATAGATCACAACCTTTTAGTCCGTAAATTGAAACTATATAAATTTTCTGATGATGCTTTGTCACTCGTAAAGTCATTTCTTTCTAATCGAAACCACACTGTTTGGCTAAATGATGAACATTCTGAATTTCTTTCACAAAAATTTGGTATTCCCCAAGGATCAGTATTAGGGCCTTTTCTTTTTTCACTATATATCAATGATCTTCCTGTATCTGTTACAAAAGGCGTAACTGAACTTTTTGCTGATGACACCTCTATCTATTCTTCTCATTCCGACTTGAAACAACTATCTCACTATATGAAGAAAATGCCAATCAATTATTGGAATGGACAAAACTTAATCATATGGCCCTAAATCATCAAAAAACAAAATATATGATAATTACATCTCGACAAAAACGGCAAAATATAACCTTTGTTTTGCCACCAATTTATATTGATAATAATGTTATTAAAGAAGTAGACACGCATAGACTCCTAGGAGTTACTATTGATAATGATCTTTCCTGGTCGCCACATATTGATTTTTCTATATAAACGAATCTCTCAAAAGATATTTCAGCTCTCTAAAATCAAACACTTTCTTGACCTAGATTCTCGTAAACAGTTTTATTTTACTTATATTCAATCATTTATTGATTACGCCTCAACATTGTATGATAGATGTAGTGTTAATAGCTTAAAACCACTTTTAAGAATCCATAAACGAGCTATTAAAGTGATACTCTTAAAGCCTTCCACCTTGTCACCCAAGACTATACTAGATTGGACATTCTCCCCCTAACTTACCATCTGGAATATAATAAAGCAATCATAATGTATCGTATAATGAACGGTCTTGCTCCATCTACCCTGACTACTAGATTCCCAATTAATCAGTCAAGATACACCAATAATATAATAATTCCTAAACCAAGGCTCGACCTCTATAAAACAAGTCTTCGCTACTCTGGAGGAATTATTAGGAATTCTTTACCAAAAAATATTAAAGAGAAAAGTAGTATTGTATTTTTTAAGCGTAACTATAAATCTTTCCTGTTTCAAAAAATACTCAAACATGCTCCTAAACTATAGTCATTATCATTATTAGACATGTTAAAATTGGGACAACAAACAGCATCGACAAACTATTCATGACCTCAGGTCTCGTACATATGTATTCTGCTTCTGTATTATGATTATTGTATGTTATGTTATAGTGATAATGTACTCTGACTGCTGATGTTGTTGTTGGGTTTTTGTTGTTGTTGTTGCTGGATGTTGGGTTTTCTTTGTTTTTAAATCAAATTTTGTAAGCACCTTCTTCAGAATGTATTATACATCAATTCTAGCTAAAATTGTAATGCCATGTGCTCATAGATTCTTGTTTGTATATAAGTCATGCTTTAAAGACTGGAAAGAGGTAGTCAGAGATGTGGGTAAATAGCATGTCGATTGTGTGTGTGTGTGTGTGTGTGTGTGTGTGTGTGTGTGTGTGTGTGTGTGTGTGTGTGTGTGTGTGTGTATGTTTGTGTGTGTGTGTGTGTGTGTGTGTATGTGTGTGTGTGTGTGTAAGTGAGTGTGTGTGTGTGTATGTATTACATCCCTCCCTCCCTCCCTCCCTCCCTCCCTCTCTCTCTCTCTCTCGTGAATCATTAAATTGATTTTTTTAAAAAAATTTTCTGTACCCTTCGTATTTAGTATTTGCTTGTTCGTTTGAAATGATTTTCATTATCTATTTCATATTGTGTACATTATGTACACCTTTTCATGTTTATTGTGGGGGGGTTGCTTGCTTATTTGACTTTTGTTTCCGGGGGGGCGGGGGGGGGCGGTGGGTTGGGATCTTTTCCGAGGGCTGGATGTAAAAAAGCAATTGTTGCTTATTCTATTACCCTCTTTGAATAAAAAAGTTTTCAAAGTTTTCAAAGTTTTCTATGATAAACCCGTTTTGCCTTTTGGAAGAGTAGGCCACAACGTGCCAGTAGAAATGGATGACCTGTGTTACAAAAAACGCAGGCAACGCTGGTGCCATGTTTAGACATCACCCTAAAATGTCGGGATGCAGCTTCCTACAATGGTGGGCAAAAACAGTCACATACGCAAAGTGTTTAGAACATCTCGCTGGCAATTTGACGACCCGGGCTCGATTCCAGTCGAGGAGATTTTTCTCCTGGAGTTAATAACATCAGTGCTGACTCCACTCTCCCCAAAAAGTCCTTTGGATGAGACTATAAACCGAGGCCCCGTGTGTGAACGCACGCAGAACATCTTGCGCACACGTTAAATCCTGTTCCGCTTTTCGTAAGAGTAGGCCATTGTGTGCTGGTGGGAACAGATGACATTTACAAAACTGCATACACACGGGGACTGGATGTAAAAAAAAAAAAAAAAAGCACATGAGTGCTTATCCCATTATCCTCGATATAAAGAATAAATAAAATATAAATAAATAAATAAAATAACAAATAAAGTAATCTTTATACTGGTGAACCTCAGAGCTCTAGCCCAGGAACAACCCCCCCCCCCCCCCCCCCCAAAAAAAAAAATCAACCAGACACCACTCTCCCAAACACGCTCCAAAAGCCAGCCCACAGCAGTGCAAAATGTCCACTCACACATCAACAGCTTCGCTTCTTTCTTTGTTTTTGTTTTGTTTTTATTTTCCCCTTTCTTTACTTCATCGTTTCTCCATGAATGTGAAAACACATGAAAACATGGCCTCTAAAAAGCACAATAACATAACAACAATGGAGAAAAACGTTACATACAACAAGGTCTGTATTTTGATTTAACTTGTTCTAAAGCATGCAAAGTCAATTAATTAAAACAATACAAATTCTCTTCTGAGCTCAGTCAAATATTTAAAAAACAAAAACAAAAAAAAACAAAGAGAAACAAATGGGAATCTGATTCCCCCCCCCCCCCCAAAAAAATGGTCTCTATGTAGAAAAATGGGGGATAATTTTGGATTTGTATTCGTAGTCTTTCATTCATACCACCACCAGCAAACACGAAATAAACGTAACAATGTACTAATATCAATGTTGAAGCATCGTTGTAATATGACAAAAAAAGATTTAAGTCCTGTGAATCAAATTAGCCCTATAGGACTGGAGTTTTCTTTTTTGATTGTTGTTGTTGTTCCTTTTGGGGGTTTTTTGAGTTAGGGGGGTTTTTTTTGGGGGGAGGGGGTATTTAAAGCTATGTTTGGTAAATGGTCCTTTTTTTTTTTAAGGGAAGGGCTTGTGGGGTTAAGGGAAAGGGTGAGGTTCAAAACTATGTTGTTCTGCAATGGTGAAAAGGAGGCATAACAGGAGGGAGGGAGGGAGGTATTTCTACTCCACGTTCCCCCCCCCCTGACTTTTTAGTGTGGAACCTCCCTTTTCTCATGTGTGTAACACGTACAATGAACGGGCAATGACATCACGGAGAGAGAAGAAAAAAAAGACAACAGAAAAGACTGTTTACATTATCCAAGGCATTCTATATACATAGCTGTCACAAAACACAGTGTGTCTACTACGGTGTCTCACACAGACAAATCCATCATCAAATTTTTTCTCTCAAAAAGAACGTTCCTTTTTTTTTTTTTGGTTTTTGATTTCCTTCCTTTTGTGGGATTTATCCGTTTTAATCAAAGCAAAGATGATGCGTCCATTACAAAACAGTTCATGACCAACTGTCAACAATATGGCTGAAGAAGAATTGCACAAGACCTACAGCCACACACACACAAAAAAGCATTTCTACAACAAATAATATACAGTTTAAGCTTACAAACTTCTAAAACTTGTTAATAATGTCTGCTGTAGAAATGACATCAATATGAAAACGAACCCAAACTTGCAAAGTCACACTTTACCAACAACAGCTGCCATATTCTTGCACAGTTCACGTCATATCGTATCTGCTTAAATACAAAAATCACTTGTATATAAGCACATACTAACAGTCATATGATGTGAATTTTGCAGGAATATATTAGTATACAGTACCGATCTGCAATAATGCTATTCAATCTTTATCCATGGAAAAAGAAGAAAAAAATTCAAAGGTATCTAACATCATACTTCTATGACATTATGCTGTGAGAGCAGCTCAAATATCAGACCAAACAACCCAACGAAAACAAAAACAAAAATAAAATAATTATTTAAAAAAATCTTTCTAAGATCAAACAATGCTCCAAAATCACATTTTAACAACAGCAACTATATTCCTGCAAAGTTCACGTCATATCACATAATTTATACTTGAATACAAGTGCACTTACTTACTTGAATACAAGTGCACTTTACTTGCATATAAGTTATATGACGTGAACTTTGCTGGAATATACCACTGCACTTAATGTGACTGTAATGCAAAAAAAAAAAAAAAAAAAAAAAAAAGGTCTGGGTCATCAAAATAGTTAGTATATTCTAAACTACTTAATCACACTGGTTCCATAATTTCAACAGATCTTTACAACGGACATCAATACACCAATATAAAGCAATACACATGCAAAGACAAGAGAAAACACAAAAACCCTACAGCGATCTACTTTTCTACACAAAATGCTGCCACATCCAAATGCCCGTACTCTAGAAAATAATCAGATTGCTACTCACTGCAGTGGGTGACCAGACCCAAACACCTCCCTCATGCAAACTACACTTCACAGGCTGGCTACGCTTCGTGTGACCAACATGCAAAATGAAAAGCTCTTGGTCGTGAAAATAGTCACATGTTTTCCAAACTATGCACCCTACACAGCTTTCACAATTTTAATAGCAATCTACGATCTTTCTACTACAAAAAACAAGCTGATTTAAACAAACTAGACTGCCAGTTACAATGACAATGTTAAATGGCACACTTCATGACAAAAGGTAACAAGTTTGGTCATAAAACCAGATCAACAAATTAAGTCTCAGCATACGGAGTTGTATAAAATCATTCAAATAGATGGAGTGATGAATCGGTAAAAGGTAAAGGTTAAGGTGTCCCATAACCTGTGTGGTTGTGGGGGAGCGAAGCGTCAGAGACCTCAGCTTCTCTAGGGGCCAGTATGTTGAGGGCAGCGCCCATCTCCTCTCCCTTGCTGCTTTACTTTCCCTGACCCTGAAGAGGGCAGGTGATGAATAGATACAAGTGAAACGCTGAAGTAAAGATCATGCCTTCAAAACAAATACCCCTACCTCACCCCCTCCAATCCCGTCTCTTCTGGCCAAACCCACCAACCTATCCACCAATTTTTTTTATTCCTTTGTATCACATCTTTTTTCTCTGAACATACATTAAAAGCATCTTTTATTTTCCCCTTAGAGTACCTATACATCCAGCATTCCTTCATTCAGATGATGAATGAATTAAGCAGCTCTTCTTCAGAATACAAACTGTCTATAGCGTCTTGTCCTAAAATACCAATAACACAATCATCTTTGTCCTCACAATATTTAACATAGATAAATGAAACCTCTTTTTCGTCAAGAACTGGGAAGGAAGGTGGCAGGATGGTTGAGACGTTCACCTGCCAGCAAGTAAACCGTAGGATTTTGAGTTCGATTCCCCCACCCTCGCCTTTTCTTCCCGGTTTGACGGAAAACCAAACTGAATGTCAGAGTCATTCGGATGAGACTATAAACCGAGGGCCTGTGTGCAAATGCACGCAGAACATCTGGCGCACACATTAAAAACCTGTTCCACCTTTGGAAGAGCAGGCCACTGTGTGCCAGTAGAAGCAGATGACAACAAACTAAAAAAACCAGCATGCACACAGGTGTCGTGTTTAAACACTATATCTGAGAAAAAATCAGGGAGTTGGAGTCCCCAAGGTGGTTCAGGGCTGTATACAGCAACGTTCTGGTGGCTCCAGCAATGGCACTGGACCCATGCGTATCGGTGATTGCCTTTCCAATGAATCATTCCAGTGACATGGAGAGGGGGGTCTGCTGCATGAGTAACAGCTTACCCTCCATACTTACTTACCCTGGCTTTGCACTCTAAGAGTCTGGAGCGCAACTCCATAGTCTTCTGAGACTGACGGATGCCTCCTACCTTTCTTCAGAATTTGAATGAATTAAGCATAACTTCATAATTTTTCTTCAGACTGTGAATAAATCTAGCATCTTTTTTCCTCAAACCATGAAAAAATAGAACATCTTTTTTTCCTCAGAAAATTAACAAATCACACATCCTTTCCTCAGAATATGAAGAGATTAAGTGATCAAGGCAGACATTG
>CM060319.1:45520493-45542993 GCA_030674155.1 Stramonita haemastoma | reverse complement strand
GATTCATTTAAACATCGTTTCCTTTAAAAGTAAAAACAACAACAAAAAAAGCCAACATATTGGTCTTTACCAGATTTGGTCCCCGGATTTTCTATGTGTACACACTCTTGCTAACTAGTACTAAATCATTGTACTCTCTTGGTGTGTGTGGAATCAGTACATAATGTTTCTGTACTTAACATCACAATCTAAACCAAAACAAGCAACGCCAAAAAGTAAGCCAACATCACACATTATCAGGTATTGAATCAATGACAAAGACACCACATACCTAGTAATATACAGCAGAAAATACGCTTTTCACTTCAATAAAGAAAGTTCTGTTCATAACTTCTAAAAGACATCACACCGAAAATAATATCAAGCAGAAAATTCAGTTGGTCTTAAGATCTGTTAGCATCACAAAAAATGTTACAAAAAAATAAGATTGCCATAAATAACACCAATCACAAACACAGCATGCTTACAAACGCACGCGTGCGCATGCATCCACATGCAACACACGCGTGCATACACACACACACACATGTGCACACGCATGTGCACACACACACATATTCACACATACACACAGAGTCAGAGACAGAAACATAATGAGGGAAGGGGATAAATATAAATATATATATATTTATATATTATTAATATATATAATTATCTGTATGTGTGTTGTTGTGTGCATTGAAGGAGGAGGGGTGGGCAGGAGGGGAGGAAGGGGGGGGGGGGGGGGCGAAGTCTGTAGATAGAGGGTATCATCAAAGAACATGTTTGAAATTACACAATCTTGTTCAAGTTAATACGCAAGCATGTAAGCACATACTCGACATGCGCACACATACATGTATATGAATTTCATGCATTACACTACATACAAACAATAATAAAAATAATACATGGAATTTGTATAGCCCTGAATCTTGTAAAGCAAACAAATCAAAGCGCTTACACACACATACACACACAAAGGTTTCAAGATTTTTCAAGATTTAATTCCCCAAAAACACACACAGACACACAGACACACACACCAAACACACACACACACACACACACCACACACACACACACACACACACACACACACACACACACAGTCCACACAAACACACACATTCTTAAAAGAATTTAAAAGCACTTGTTAAATTTCACGGCAGTATCTCATTCCAGTGGGCTATTAATTTGCACCTCTACAAAATCTTTTACGTACCTAAGCTTTTGCGTCAAGATGACAATATAAGTTCACATAATTTTGTAACACCTACTCATTATGCATTAGCATTTCCAGACAACTTTTAACAATGATTTAAAACAGAAAAAAAAAACACAACAAAACTTTTTTTTTCTAAATGGACCTCATCAGTGCCCGAATCTATTCTGTAATTGCATGAAAACCATTCAAAGCAAGTGTTTGGAATTTAACCCCCCCCCACAAAAAAGTCACCATAATCAGGTAAAAAAAAAACATTTGTGCCAAAAACTTACAACAGAGGGCATAAACATTAATGGTCAATCAGATATCTCAAAAACATTTTTTTTAACACAATCTTCGTTTAAAAAAAAAAAAAAAAGTATTCTGGCAAGGCATTTGGACAGACTCTCTTTTTTCTTTTCTTTTTTCATATGGACAGACTCAAGTTTCTGAAAATGAAAAATAACACCTCAACATTTACAAACAAATAAAATCATTCAGCAAAAAAAAACCCAAAGAACCCCCCACTCAAATAACCCTTACCATACCACAAAAACAAACATTAACCCCCCCCCCCCCCCCCCTTTAAAAACAAACCCACCCCCCAAAACCAACCATCTCACAGATATTGGTCCCTTGTTAAAATCAAAGGAAACAGGTACATCATCCCCAGCACAGTGCAATAAAAGATACACCTCTACATCTCCTTTGTCAATGTCAACAGCATCATCTCCAGCAGCATTGAACTGTGTAGCTCTTGTTGTTGGGCTCTCCCCAGCTTAACACCCTAAGGGTGACCCTGAATATGCACCCTGTCTCACTCATCATACTTTGGATTCACTATATGATATTATTTTGGGAATCACATGCCCTCCATGCATACATGCCCAGGCTTTGAGCTCTTAAGACTAGAGCGCAACTCCATAGCCTTCCGAGACTGATGGGTGCCTACTACGACTACTACTACTACTGTAGGGAATCACTACATGATATTTGGGAATCACTATAGGGAATCACTATATGATATTTGGGAATCACTATAGGGAATCACTACATGATATTTGGGAATCACTATAGGGAATCACTATATGAATTTGGGAATCAAAAAGGGAATCACTATATGATATTTGGCAATCACTATCTATAGGGAATCACTGCACTATATGATATTTGCCAATCACTATAGGGAATCACTATATGATATCTATGAGTATACACTGGATCGGATGAGAAGTTTGCATGTATGGCTGTTTTCAAATACCTGGTTATATAGGCAGCCATACTCTGATTTCAGAGGATGTTCTTCTCCTTTTAATGGAGAGTACTGGCTGTTATCCTACAAGCTTTTCATGGCTGAAGTCAATCTCAACGTAACATTCCTAAGCACAACGACATTTAAATGTAGGCCTATGCGCTTTGCTTTCATATTGAAAACTGAGAAAAGGTTTCTGCGCTGGGGCAGAGTTGGTTGAACTAGCTCTTGAACTCTAGACTTGACGATCTCTTCAACATAGTTCAAATGATCAACATCAACAACTTTAACAGCTTTGGGTCTCATCGGGGTTGATTCAGCATGTACTTTCATTAGAATGATAAGTTGCTTTTATATGAGCAAGTCTCAGGAGCATTTCATGTGATTGTGTAATACAACTCGAGAAGGCACTTCTGTTCATTTCGTAATAATGACAATCATCATCATCACCATCATCAGCATAGCATTAATTCTTATTTTTACTGTTCTTGTTATTATCATGGTTTTAATATCATTATTTTTGTTATCGTCATTGTTGTTGTTATTATTATTATTTTTATCATTATTATTGTTGTAATGATCATCATCATTATTATCATCATCATCATTCTCCTCCTCCTCCTCTTCCACCATCATTACTATAAAAAAATAATAGCAATGATTACAGTAGCTACAGCAGCAGTAGGAGTAGTAGTAGAAGTAGAAATAGTAGTAATACCAGAAGCATTTGTACTGGTGGTAGAAATTGTCTGAGGTGTTTCAAATAAAAAGGCAACAATAATCAGAATTTCAGTGACACAAGTTATGCATGTAGCCCCACAATCACAATAAATCGAAGGAACCGTGATCTGATCATCCCATAAATCATTTGGTTTCACAGCTTTTTATCCACTTCAGGCACAAGCATATTCAACAACAGTATAAAACAACATTATTACAATTTCGTATAACATTAGCATGATAATTATTCAATCCCTAAATCACAGAATTCAACCACTGAATCTTATGCCGGTGCTTTGGAGCTTTCACAGAATTGTTTAATTGAGTTAACCGTTGAACTTACACCTGTCGAGTTATCACTGAATTTTAAACTGTGGAGCAGGAGAAGGCTAGCCTAGTACAGTAGCAGTGTCCCCTAGAGGATTGACCTTGTGGTTTGGTGGCACAGATTCAAGCCACCACCAAGATTCCCGCTGGAGGGAACTTTTCCCCTGGAGTTGACATCAGTACTGCCTCTTTCTCCCACAGAAATCTTTTGGGTGAGACGACAAACTAAGGTTGCATGCACAAATGCATTGCAATGGTGGGCCAACAGTCCCATATGCAAAAATCTCACTGTTGGTAACCCTCCCAACCCCTGAGCAAAGGATGAAAAAAAATGGTTGAGTTATCACTGAATTTTAAATGGTCAAGTTATCACTGGATTTTCTGTTGTTGAGCTAACACCAAAATTTTAAAAAATGGGTATCACAGAATTCAAAACTTGCTGAGTTGTTATTGAGGATCAAACTGTTCTTCCCGAGTGTGTAACAGTTTGAATATCTTTCCTAGGCCATCTGTTATCAGAGATTCATCCTTTTTTTTTTTTTCTTTTCTTTTCCTTGGCTAGAGTTCTAAGGTTCACAAATGGTGAGATTTTGTGTTTAAAACCATTTTTGCCCACCACCTTTGGGGATTTTTTTGTCAGTTTAATTCCCTTCGTTCCCGTGAAATGCTGCAGCATTCTGTTTTTAAAGGCACACAGTTGGATAATGGAATACTAACACATTTCTCTTACTGAATAAATTTGTCCTGTGGCAGTCACATGACTATACCATGACTGTAACTAAACTTTAACTTTTTAAAAATTTTATGGAATAAACACTCATGTGTTGTTGTTTTAAATACATATATACATTCCCAGTGTGCATGTGGTTTTCCAAATTTTGTCATCTGTTCATACCAGCACACAATGGCCTACTCTTCCAAAAGGCAGAACAGGTTTTAATGTGTGCCTACAATGCTCTGCATAGCTTTGTGAGTCCAGACAAAGTTGAATGGAAGGTTTCATAAAGTGTTTCTGAGAGTTATGGATTTCTGTAAGCCATTGACTACAGCCACACTGGACAAGCTTATCAATATCTGCACACATGCCAACTGCAAAATAATTATGACATTTTTTCTACATAGTTGATTTAGATCTGAAAACTGCATTTTCTTCATCTTTTTTTATGATTTTTTCCCCCCTAAACCTTTACATATCATGAGAAGTTAGTGGGAGGAAAAAGCAAGGGAGGAAACTCCTTGTTCTGAGTGAATTGGAATGGATTTATCTAGATACTAACCCATGTTACACGGAGTGACTAGGATTTCCCGGTTAACCAACACCTAAACTCACAATTCTTAACTCAACAATACATGAATACTCAATCTAACACCTCACCTTATACTAAAATTTCTAAATACTGAAAGAGTAGGCCATTGCGTACCGGTAGGAACGGATGACAATTTTTTTGTTTTTAAAGCGCTTGCACACTAGTGGTGTGTTTAAGACATCATTCCCAAAGACAAAATGTGGCTACCTTTGTGGTGGGTAAAAATCTCACCACGGGCGAACATCAAGAGCTCTTATCAAGGAACGCTTTTAGCCCTACCCACAAAAAAAGGAGTACAGGTCTAGATGCTTGCTCGTTTTTTTTTCTTCAATAAGATAATAGTTATATACCAAGATCCCATATGCAACATACATCTAATGCACATAAAAACACCCATGGCAACAAAGAGAGGTGACTCTAGCAAAATGTTGTCGACAAAGTTACTCTTGTATGGAAAAAAAAAACCACATCCCATACATTTTTTTTTTTAAATATATTAAAAAAAAGTTGATGCTGCAATTTATTAATGCTGTACCCTTCCCTAAGAAGAAGCAGACTAATCTCCACACAGAAAAACCTGCTGTGACTGTTGACTGGTTATGTATAATATTATACAACACAACAACATAACAATGGAACTGACAGGGGGGGAGGGGGCAGGGGGAAGTGGTTTATATAATAAAACACGACATGCAACGGAACTAACAGGGGGAGGGGGCAGGGGGGGCATGGTATAATATATATATATATATATATATATATATATATATATATATATATATATATATATATATATATATATATATATAATACAACACAACAACATACAATGGAACTGACTTTCTCTATTTGTAAGATAATAAATCTTTGAATTGTGTTTCATGAAATTGTGTGAAATTGACAGGGGGAGGGGGCAGGGGGGGGGGGGGGGGAGTGGTTATATATAATACAACACAACAACATACAACAGAACTGACATGGGGAGGGGGCAGGGGTGAGGAGAGTGGTATATATAATACAACACAACAACAGCATACAACAGAACCTACAGGGGGGGAGGGGAGGGGGCAGGGGGGAAATATTATAACACAACACCACAACATACAACAGAACCTACAGGGGTAGGAGGGAAGGGAGGGAGTGGTATATATATAATACAACACAACAACAACATACAACGGAACCTACAGGGGGGAGGGGGCAAGGGGGGAGGGGAGTGGTATACATGATAGAACACAACATACAACAGAAACTGACAGGGGGGGCAGGAGGGAGGGGAGGAGAGGGGAGGGGAGGGGAGGATTAGTAAACAAAACAACACCAACAACAACAACACACAACAGAACTGACAGAGAAGAGGGGCAACAGGGAGGGAGTGGTACATACAACACCACAACAACAACAACATACAAACAGAACTGACAAGGGGAGGAGTAGAGGGGGAGGGGAGGCGAGAGGAGGGAGAAGGGAAAAGAAGAGGGTATAAATATCAGTCATCCCACTGGGCGGCTGGCTCCAGGTAGGAGCTGGGCACCCAGCCTTCACTGCCGCGCAGTCTGACCAGCCACCAGTCGGGCTGGGACTGGCTCACCACCTCCACCACCTCCCCACACCTCAGGCACAGCTCCCCCTCCCCCTCCGCCGCAAAGTCGGCCACAGCCTCGTATTCTACCACACCACCATCACCACCACCACCACTGCCCTTGCTGGAGGAGGCTGCAGCAGAAGGCTGGGGGGGCTTGTTCAGCAAATTCTGCATGGGGTTAGGAAGCTGGGGGGGCACCGAGGAAGAGGAGGAGGTGGAGGAGGAGAAAGCCTCTGATGCTCTACTGTTGCTGTTGCTGTTGCTGCTTCGCGTCTGATGAGACGACCATGGGGACGTTTTGCTGACAGGGGACGGTTCCGGACTTCTGCCACTGCCGCCACCCTCTCCCCCACTGCCACCGCTACCACCACCAAAGTGAAGCTTGTTGCTCAGTTCGCTGACCAGGTTTCCCACGCGAGGCTTCCCTCCAGGAGCTTCCGCAGACTCCCCCCCTCCTCCTCCTCCTCCTCCCTTGGTGGTGTTGCTGGGTTTCTGAGCCGGGAGCTGAGGCAGGTTGGGCTTTTTTGGTTTTGCCGGGCTGCAGCAGTGCGGGTTTGGTTGACCTGGCGTCTTTGGCATCGTCTTGTTTCCCGAACACCGCCGCCAGACCTTGGATCTTGCTGGACAGGGGCCGGTCAGCGGTGGCGGTGCCGCCACTGGTGTTGTTGTTGGAGTCGGAGCCTGATTTGGAACCAGTGTGTGGCTTGTGAGGCAGTTTGGGTGGACCGGAATGGGTCTGGGAGGGAAGAGCCGGCTTGGCGCCGTTTCCTGCTGCGGCACTGTTCCTGAAAGCCAGGGATGGCTTCTGTCCCAGCGCCGGTTTCCCTTCCTCCGCCGGTTTGTGCGTGAAGCTTGGTTTGGTGGGGATTTCTCCGCCAAAGGATTTGGAGGGAGGGGCGGGTTTAGAGCTCAGGGCGGGCGGTTTGCCGGCAGGTTTTGCAGGTCCTTCGTGTTCTTTGGATTCAAACTTGGATTTGAGGGAGCTGGCTATACCCGCAACTCCCCCCCCTGCAGGGATGACGCTGCTGGCTGCTCTTCCGCGTGTCCCGGTTTCTTGGGCAGAGCGGGTAAACCAGGCTTGTCCGTTGGCTTGTTCGGTAACCCTGGCGGCTTCGGTTTTCTCCGCATGCTTGAAAGGCACGGCGGGTTTTTCCGCAGGCTTGCTGGGCAGGGATGGAGGGGCGGGCTTTTCCCCTGGCTTGCTAGGGGGGGCAGGGGGCCCTGACGGTTTGCTAGGCAGGGAGGGAGGTGCTGGTTTTTCTGTGGGCTTCAGTGGAGGTGGGGGGGGCCCTGAAGGCTTGTTGAGCGCCGGTTTCTCACTCGGCTTGCTGGGCAGCCCCGTGGGTTTGGACTCGAACCTGGACTTCAAGGCATTAGCGATGCCCGGCGGTCCTGGCTCCTTCTTCTGCTGCTGATGCTCCTGGGCGCTCTCTGGTGGAGCCGGGTTCTGCGGCTTTCCTGGCAAGGGGGGAGGTTTGGCGGCTGTTTTGTTGGGGGGTTTAGGGGGGCCGGTGGTGGGTGAGGGGGCCGAGGTTTTCTGGTCTCCGTTCATTCCCTTCAGGCGATTCTGCAGGGCGCTGGCCAGAGCCGATGAGGGGGGTCGGGTTTGCTCCTCTTCCTCGTCGCTTTCCTCGTCCATGTCGCTGTCTTCTTCTTCCCAGTCCCCGTTTTCTGTGGGTGGGCTGGTCTGTGGACATAGGAACGTTATGTTATAATAATATACATGGAATTAATAGCGCTATATCTTGTAAAAACAAATCAAGACTTGCATTCAACTATACAACACACAACAATCACTAACAATTACAATTTTAGCAAATTCGAATGTACACACCACACACACAACACACAAACAACAAACACTACACACACACACACACACACACACACACATGCGCACATACGAACACACACAAACAAACAAAGATTATACACTTTGGCAGGTAGATGTTGAAGCCAGGGACAGATAAGAGATGGAAACAGAAGGAGAAAATCTTAGGTTTGAAATAAGTGTGTCTTTAGGTTGGATTAAAAGTGTCATAAGTAGGCTTTTGCCGGAGGGAGAGAGGGAGGTCATTCCAGATCATGTTCAATATATATATATATATTGTTAATCATTCATCACCAACCCTGCAACTGAATGCTTCTTATATTCAAAGTAATATTTGTCAGATAAATTTTTCATGTAGGTTTTTCTTATTTTGTGGACATATGAATGTTACGTTCAATCATTCATCACCAACGCTTCACCTGAATGCTTCTTATATTCAAACTAGCATTTGTTAGATAAAATTTTTCGTTTAGTTTTCTACTTTGTTACATTCTTTTCTTCCTTTTCAAGGTGTTCTTTTCATGTGTAGCGTGTTTTGTGGTTTGGAGGTGCAGACTGGGCAAGATTTACAAAACTGCATACACACGGGGACTAGATGTAAAAAAGCACATGAGTGCTTATTCCATTATCCTCTATATAAAAGAATAAATAAATAAATAAAGACCTCAAGTCCAGCTCTCCCAACAGATTCTTCCTGCTATGCTGACAGGAAAATGACTATGTATAGAAAAAAAAAAACGCTACTGGTTGTACAGCACTGTGGTGAAGGTCTCTCTCTCCTGACAAAAAGCTTGAATGTCTTGCAGAGAATCTGTACAACTGTAAGCACTAAAGGTAAAGGTAAAGGTGTCCCATAACCTAGGTGGTCGTAGGGGAGCGAGGCATCACAGACCTCAGCTTCTCTAGGGGCCAGCATATTGAGGGCGGCGCCCATCTCCTCTTCCTTACTGCTTTACCTCCCCTGACCATCGAGGGCAGGTACTCATTTACAGCTGGGTGAACTAAGGGACTGAATTGAAGCCAAGGCGCGCAAACGGTCACCCATCCAACTGGTAACCATGCTCGACACTGCTTAACACAGGTTTGGGGAAAACGAGTGCTCTGACCACTGAGCTATCCCGCAACATTCTCATGTTTCTTCTTCTCTTCTTCTTCAGCTATTGTTCCAGAATTCACATTGGTGAGATTTTATATATATATGCAACAGGTTTTGCCCACCATTAAGGTAGCCTTGTTCTGACTTGGAAATGAACTCACATTTCAGTGAAATGATATTAATAATGATGATGATGATGATGATGATGATGATAATGATGATAATAATAATGATAATAATAATAATAATAATAATAATAATAATAATAATTAATTAATAATAATAAAGTATAATAATAAGTTTATAATAAATAATTAAAAATAATAATAATAATATAATGATGATGATGATGATGATGATGATGATAACAATCATAATACATATCATATCAATCAATCATCATCAATCAATATCAATCAAACATCAATCACATAAAATAATGAAAACATAAAATAATCATACAATTCATCATCATCATCATCATATAGTAATAAAAATAATAAACAGAATTTTTCATAGCGCTGAATCTTGTAAAGCGAACAAATCAAAGCGCTTGCATTCATAACATTCACACACATGCAACCGTTCACAAAAAGACTGATAAAGAAATAATGATCTTCTCTTAAACATTCAGAACACAATTTGATGCCATCTGAGCAGACTGACAAAAATATGGATACATTACTTTAAATGCATGTCCTATTTTTCTCTTTTTTCCTTTTTTTTTATAGTAAAAACAATACTTTTTCTATACATGATCACTACTCAACCCTTATATCCCAGATCATGGGAGATTATATTATATATATAATATATATTATATATATATATATATATATAGATATATATCATTCGGATGAGACTATAAACCAAGGCTCCGTGTGCGAATGCACGCAGAACATCTTGCGCACATGTTAAAAATCCGTTCCACCTTTCGGAAGAGCAGCCCATCATGTGCTGGTACGAGCAATGAAAAAAATTGAAAAATTTTTTAAAAACAGCATGCACACAGGTGTCGTGTTTAAACACCATTCCTGAGGAAAAATTGGGGAGTTAGGAGTCCCAGGGCAGTTCGGGGCTGTAAATGGCAACGTTCTGGTGGCTCCTGCGATGGTACTGGAACCACCTCGATCGGTCATTGCCTTTCCAATGGATCATTCCAGTGGCGTGGAGAGGGGGGGTCTGCTGCATGGGTAACAGCTTGCCCTCCATACTTTCTTACCCAGGCTTTGCGCTCTAAAGACTAGAGCGCAACTCCTTTGTCTTCCGAGACTGATGGGTGCCTACTAATATATATATAGAGAGAGAGACACTGACACTGACACTGACACTGACACAGTTTTATTGTCCATACAGCATTACAGCCCTGTAGACAAGGGGGAATAACAAGTTCAGATGAATTCGTGTAACATAATAACATTTTTCAAATTTTCCTCTCACTTCGCACTTACATATACTACTGCACATTCTAATTGCCACGCAGGTCACACACACACACACACACACACACACACACACACACACACACACACACACACACCACACACGCACACACACACACACACACACACACTCTCTCTCTCTCCCTCCCTCCCCCCCCCCCCCCCCCCCCCCCCACACACACACACTAACAGAATCAATAAAGGACCATCTAAAAGGAGCTAGTTACTACTGTTCCGTTATCTTTTTCCTAATATTCATTGCTTCTCCAATGAATTTAGCTAGACTTTCTATTTTCTCTTCACTGCTGGACAGATAGAATATTTGCAACAGAATTCATATCAGCAATGCCTTTAAACAACTTAGCGCCTCACAGTTTTCTGCGTTTATCAGAATAGGCCATACAATCGAAAAGAAAGTGAAATTCGTCTTCTGTGGATTTCGCATGAAGGCATATAATTATCGTTAGAGTTATCATATTATCTCTATATCGTTAGATAGAGAGAGAGAGAGAGAGAGAGAGAGAGAGAGAGAGAGAGAGAGAGAGAGAGAGAGAGAGAGAGAGAGAGAGAGAGAGAGAGAGACAGAAGACAGACAGACAGACAGACAGACAGACAGACAGACAGACAGACAGACAGACAGACAGAGACAGACAGAGACAGACAGACAGACAGACAGATATAGATAGATATAGACAGATAGATAGATAGTATAGATAGATATATAGACAGATATAGACATAGATAGATATAGATAGATAGATATATTGACATATATCTGCAGAACCACACAGGTGAGCAGCTACCTCAGGCTGCTGCAGGGAGGGGTCAGAGGGCTCCAGGTAGGACTCTGGCACCCAGCCCTGCTCCTGTCCCCCGCGCCACAAACCACCAGCCACTGGCCGTCTTCTCCAGCACCTGTGGCACAGATGCCCTTTGGCGTTAGGTTCACAGACAGACAGACAGGCACATCAACAAAGCTGGCTCACAGACAGAGGGACACATCAACAACACTGACTCACAGACAGACAGATCAGCAACACTGGCTCACAGACAGATGGACAGACACATCAACAACACTGACTCACAGACAGACAGACAGACAGACACATCAACAACACTGACTCACAGACAGACAGACACATCAACAACACTGGCTCACAGACAGACAGACAGATCAACAACACTGGCTCACAGACAGACACATCAACAACACTGACTCACAGACAGACACATCAACAACACTGACTCACAGACAGACACATCAACAACACTGACTCACAGACAAACAGACAGACAGACACATCAGTAACACTGACTCACAGACAGATAGACCGACAGACACATCAACAAAATTGACTCAGACACATCAACAAAGCTGACTGTTCCAGGGTTTTAAAAAACTGTTCATGTTCTAAACACTTTGTCATTGTACCTTTTTCTCCCTGAGCCATTCACATTGGAAGCACTTTCTCTGTATATATATTTTTTACATATATTTTTTTTACATAATTATGCTTTCTAATGAGCTAAAGGGACTTACTGTGGTTGTCTCCCCTGCTGTGGAACTGATTCTATTTCCCGCTGTGTCCTCTAAGTCAAATCTGCTTTTTTTTTCTTATCATCAACATCAACATTATCAACATCATCAACATCATCAACATCATCATCATCATCATCATCTTCTTCATCTTCTTCTTCTTCTTCTTCCTCTTCATCTTCTCCTCCTTCTCCTCTTTCTACATCTTATTCTCTTCTTTGCATTCTCTTCTTCTTCTTCTTCTCTTCTTCTTCTTCTTCTTCTTCTTCTTCTCCTTCCACCTCCTCCTTCTTTACTACTATCATCATCATCATCATCATCATCATCATCATCATCATCATCATCATCATCATCATCATCATCATCACTATCATCATCAACATCATCATCATCTTCCTCCTCCTCCTCCTCCTCCTCCTCATCATCACCATCACCATTATTATCCTCCTCCTCACTGATCTATGTTGTGTACACAGCAAAGGAAAACTTACCGTGACGGTTTCCCCGGTAGTGAAGCTGATGCCATCCCCCACCGTGTCCTCAAAGTCGGCGATGGTGAGGAAGGTGGAGGGTTTGCTGGGAGAGGTGGGGGTGGAGGGCTCACAACCATCTGCTGTGGAAGGAGCAAGCACATGTGCGGGAGTCAGTGATGGTGAGTGACAAGTGACATGCACAACCAAGGTGTTGCATGGTAATCAATATCATTGTTTCTTTACCTAGCAATTGTTTTTGCAAGATATACCGCTATATAAATTCCATGTATTATTATCATTATTATACATAAAGGTATGGCATGCCCATCAATGTCATTGTTCCAAACCAAGTGATTTGATCATTATTTTCAATACATGCTAACCAATGTCGTCATTCTTTACCTAGCGATTTTACCATCATTTTTAATGTATACACAAAGGTGCAGTATGCAGATCAATATCATCGTTGCTAACCTAGCGATTTGACCATCATTTTCAATATATGCTAGCAACTTTACCATCATTTTTAATGGATACACAAAGGTATTGGGTGCCAATCAACATCATCATTCCTTACCTAGCAATTTTACCATCATTTTCAATGCACACACAAAGGTACAGCATGCAGATCAATGTCATTGTTCCTTACCTAGCGAGTTGACCATCATTTTTAATATAGATGGCAACTTTACCATCATTTTCAATGTATACACAAAGGAAGAGCATGCCGATCAACGTCATCATTCCTTACCTAGCGATTTGACCACCATTTTCTCAATACATGCTAACCAATGTCATCCATTCTTACCTAGCAATTTTATCATCATTTTCAATGTATACACAAACATACTGCATACACATCAACATCATCATTACTTACCTAGCAATTTTACCATCATTTTCAATGGATACATAAGGGTAGAGCATGTAGATCAATGTCATCATTCTTTACCTAGCAATTTTATCATTATTTTCCATACACAAAGTGTGGCATACACACACACACACAACACACACACATACCACAACACAACACACACACACATACACGACACACACACAACACACACACAACACACACACACACACACACACACACACACACACACACACAAACACACACAAACCACACACACAACACTATCCAAGTCACAAATCACGCCCACCCCGCAACCCACCAACCCCCACCCCTTCAAACACACTCTCACATCCCCACTCACTTTGACAGAATTCTGCCTGGGTGGAGGTTTCAAACTCCCACCCCGCTCCAACGACCGCTGCTTCATAACCACTTTGGCCAGCGAGTCGCGCTTGGAACCGGAACTCTTCACCTCCCCCAACCTATCCTCCTCCTCCCCCTTCCCAAGATCTCCCCCGGCCCCTCGTTCGTCTGCGGAGGAGGAGGAGGGGGGAGGGGAGGAGGAGAGGATGGCGGAGTTACGAGGACTGGCGGAGGAGGAGGCCAGAAGGTTGGAGACATCGGAAAGGTTGCTGATGATCTGCACACCGCTCTGTCGGCTCTTCTCCACCAAGTCGATGGCATAGGGATCCGTGCTCTTCTTCAGGTAGGTGGCTGGGGCGTAGCCTTCGGATCCCTCGTACCTGCGACAAAGCGGTTGGGTTTGTGGGTTGTTGGGGGGTTTTTGGGGGAAGGGGGGGGGTTTGGAAGGGGGGGGGTTGCTTTCTAGGTAATATGCGTTACCTCTAGACCACCAACTGCTTGTGTTCCTACACTGACGGTCCCACACATGTAATGTATACTAGGATTAGGAGGCTTGTAGATGACCAAAACAAAAATGTCAGGGATGCAGGGTTTGCTGGAAATTCTTTTTTAACAATTCAAGCTGACACAATGTGCACAAAAGTGCATGAATGGCAAGTTAAAAACTAGACTATCACTTATAACGTTGTTTTGTGTGTGTGTGTGTGCTGATGCCGTGGTAAACTATGTATGTTTGTTTGAAAGCTGTATGAAGAAAACTATCTATCTGTGTATCTATGATGCAGTATGGTGACCGTGGTGGCACCCCCGAAAACTTGACAACCAGTTCCCTCCATCCAATCAATCAATCAATCAATCAATCAATCAAATTTTTATTTCCAGATGGTACATTGAGTAAGCAGCGATCTGCTTTTTTCCATCAAGCCATCTATCTAAAGAAAAGAAAAGAAAAAAATCAAAACAATAGCAAAAATCAAATCCAAAACAAACAAAAAAAAAACCAACAAAAAACAAAGCAGAAAATCCCTAGCAAACAAAAAAGCCAACGAAAGAAAGAAAAGGGGAAAAAGCAAACAAACAATTAAAACAACAACAACAAACATTTCACCAACATTAATTTGCTAACATGATTTCAACAACTTTAAAATAAACTATGCCTATAAATAATACAAGCAACTACTATAACAACAACCAAAAGAGAAAATAAAATAAATAAAATAAATAAATAAAATAAATAAATAAAAATAAAAAAATATTTTAAAAATCTACTCAAAAGCCATACACACATATGCACATACACCCACACACCCATACACACACACACACACACACACACACACACCACACACCCGTGCACCTACACACACACACACACACACACACACACACACACACACACACACACACACACACACACACGGTTTGCGCTCATCCACTCAGCTCGCACACTCGCAGGTACATGCACACACTCAAAGTCTTTTTAAAAATCATATAGTGTCAAAAAAACCCAACAAACACACACACACACACACACACACACACACACACACACACACACACACACACACACACACACACACAAAACAGCTTATATCAATCACAATGCAACCAAAAAACACTACTCAAGACCAAATAACAATAATAACAATAATAATAATAATAATAATAATAATAATAATAATAATAATAATAATAATAATAACAATAATAATAATAATAATAATAAAAAAAAAAAATTTAAATGAATAAATACAACAACAACAACAAAAATTTTAAAAATAAATAAGTAAAATTTTAAAAAATCTATAAGCAACCTATGTCAGACCACAACATCTCTACACTTCAATTCACACTTTACACCTCTAAAAGAAGATAAGGAAAAAACAACAAACACAACAACACCCCACGATAATACCCATCATCACTGAGAGGAAACAACATACACGCCAACAAACACACAATCAAACAAAAGAAAAACAAAAACAAACAAACAAACAAAAAACACATAAAAACACACCAAAAAACAAACAATCAAACCAAAACATCAAAAAACCAATCCACACGGATTATATATTAGAAGGAAGAAAAGAAAAAACAACTAAAGCAACAATACCATATGATAATACCCATCACCACTGAGTAGAATAACATAACAAACATATGGGCATGTACACATTTAAATTTTTTTTTTTTTAAATCATATGGTGTCAAACAGCTTATATCAATACAATGTCACCAACCATTATTTAAGACTTTAACACAAAAAGAAAAAAAAAAAAAAAAAAAAAAACAACTCCCTCTCTCTGTTCTGTCTTTCTCAAAATTTAGTTGAGTTCTAGGCCTGTTCTTTCGCTGATGTTGTCCTCCCATCTCTTCCTTGGTCTGTCTCTTTTTCTTTCTCCTTGGGCAGTGCTTTGCAGTATTGTCTTTGCAAGTCCTTTTGATCTTGAGACATACCCATACCATTTAAGTTTACGCTTCTTTACAATTGTTAGGTTTTCATAGGGCCCAACTGCTTGCTGAAGAAAACAACTAGCAAAAAAAATCAACGGCAAAGTACAGTTGTTACAAACCTGCTTGCTCTATCATTTCTGGGGGCAAGGATAGCCTAGTGGTCAAAACATTGCACTCGCAATTTGACAACCCGGGTTCGATTCCCGTTCGAGAAGATTTTTCCTCTGGAGTTAACATCAGTGCTGACTCCACTCCCCCCAAAAGTCCTTCGAATGAGACTATAAACTGAGGTCCTGTGTGCAAATGCACGCAGAACATCTTACGCACACGTTAAATCCTGTTCCACTTTTCATAAGAGTAGGCCATTGTGTGCTGGTGGGAACAGATGACAAGATTTACAAAACTGTATACACACGGGGACTGGATATAAAAAAGCACACAAGTGCTTATTCCATTATCTTCGATATAAAAGAATAAATAAATAAATAAATAAATAAATAAATAAATAAATGAATAAATAAATAAATAAATCTAGCCATGCAGTGCTTACCTCACAGTCCACCAGCCATCCATGTTCTTCTGCAGCACTTCCACGATGGCTCCTTTCTCCAGCGATATCTCATCAGAATTGTCCGCAGCGAAAGTTTCGATGCAGATGTATTTCTCTTCTGTTGATAAAGTAGACACAACTTCATTGGGGCAAAACATCAGGGTAATCAGACTCTTTCAGATTAGAAATAATGGAAAATATATTTTCTTGAATAAAAAAAAAAAGAGTGTCATCTCAGTGAACTATACATGGATGTCTGCAATATCTACATCCTAGAAGTCAGAACATTGCACTCGCAATTTGATGACCTGGGTTTGATTCCCGAATTTTACAAAACTGCATACACATGGGGACTGGATTTAAAAAAGCACATGAGTGCTTATTCCATTATCCTAAATATAAAAGAATAAACAAATAATAAATAAAATAAATAGACATACATATGCAATCTGTGACCTGGGCAGGGATGGCAATATCCACCAGGTTTCAAACCCCCCTCCTCCCCCCCCACCCAAAAAAAAAAACCAACCCCCATGTCCCAAAAGCATCACTGCTGGGACCCAGTGACTCTTCAGGAAGTTTTGGAGGAAGTCACTCTGCCAGCCAGCCAGCCATACATAATACTGTCAAGGATAACATCTACAGTGGTAACAGGACCATTACGTGTTATTTCTGATAATGAATTTTGTTACCAGTAGCTAACGTTTATCTCCTTTCACAAGCTTTCGACTCTGGCTCAAGCCCAGCTTTCTCTAGTGCTGTGCTGGAGGTAATTCCCATTCAGGTTAGGAATATCTGCTAAGCACAATGACGCCTCACACAACTCAAGCACTGCCTAGAGCCTGTACTCCCCCTGTCACTTCAAAACTGAGCTCTTTGAGCAGCCTACATGTTGCACAGTGCCCAAATCCAACATCACTCAGTCCAGAGTGCTGAATTTAGCGTGCCCCTTCCTTTACCTCGTCCAAGTGTGGTCAGTTCCTGCTATCATTACCAGCTGGCCCCAGCTGGGCTGGGAGGGGATGGAATGGATAGCAGCTGAGAGTGAGGGAAACTGACAGCTGTGGCTGAAGTATTTGGGCATGCTAAGCTGTCGGTACCAAGAATGCCAGACAGAGATAAAACTCCATATTTGCAGCATCACTCAGGAGACACTTTTTAAAAAAAATTTTTTATTATTTAAGAAAAACATTCCCCCCCCCCCCCCCCCCCCCCCCCGCCAATCACTGATTAAAAAAAAAAGAAGTAACTAGTGTGACTCTGTGGTGTGTGTTGTGTGTGTGTGTTGTGTGTGTGTGTGTGTGTGTGTGTGTGTGTGTGTGTGTGTGTGTGTGTGTGTGTGAATGTTGGTGTCTGTGCATGCGTGTGTTGTGTGTGTGTGTGTGTGTGTGTGTGTGTGTGCCCATGTCAATCCAGGTATGAATGTGTACATGTGTGTACAAGAGTATGTGTGTGTGTATTTGTGTGTGTGGCAGCATGCATGCGTGCATGCCTGCATGCATACGTGTGTGCACGCACATATGTGTACAAGCACATGTAAGCACACCCACACATGCACACACATAAACATACGTGTTTGCATACAGCGCCACGTATATATATGCATTTACCGTAGCCATCCTGAGTGCTGTGGTCTGCGTCGTGGGTGGTGGCACTGCCATTCATGGCCTGCAGGTAAGTGCTGGGCACCCACCCCTGATGCTCCTCCGCGTTCACGAACCACCAACCTGCACCACAACATGGATTATATACAGACATGATGTATACATGGACACTGGTCTGTTAACTGAACACTATCTATCTCCTCAGCAGGCAGGCAGGCAGGCAGGCAGGCAGGCAGGCAGCAGGCAGGCAGGCAGCTGGCTGGCTGTCTGGCTGTCTGGCTGTCTGGCTGTCTGTCTGTCTGTCTGTCTCTGTCTCTGTCTCTCTCTCTGGGGACGGGAGGGATGGATAGCCTAGTGGTCAAAACATTACGCTGGCAATTTGACGATCCAGGTTCGAGTCCGGTCAAGGAGATTTTTCTCCTGGAGTTAACATTAGTGCTGACTCCACTCTCCCCAAACGTCCTTCGGATGAGACTACAAACTGAGGCTCCGTATGCGAACGCACGCAGAGCATCTTGCGCACATGTTAAATCCTGTTCCGCTTTTCGTAAGAGTAGGCCATTGTGTGCCAGTGGGAACAGATGACAATTTTTTTTTTAATGCATACACACGGGGACTGGATGTAAAAATAGGGCATAAGTGCTTATTCCATTATCCTTGATAAAAAAAAAAGAGTAAATAAACAAATAAATAAAATAAATAATAGATAAATGAATAAATAAATAAGTAAATAAAAGAATAAATAAATAAAATAATAGATTGATAAATAAATGAATAAATAAATAAATAAATGAATGAACAAATAAATAAATAAATAATAAATAAATATAAAAAATAAATAAGATAAATAAATAATAAATAAATAAAATAAATACTCACCACTTTCACTCTGCTTATTCCATTATCCTCGATATAAAAGAATAAATAAATACATGAATAAATAAATAAATAGATAGATAAAGTAAATGAATAAATAAAATCATAAACAAATAGATAAATAGATATATAAAATAACATAAAAATAAATATAAAAAAAAACTAAAATAAATAAAAATAATAAATAAAATAAAATAAATTAAATAAATTTTAAAAAATAATAATAAAATAAATTCAATAAATACTCACCGCTTTCGCTCTTCTCGGTAACCTCCACCACCATGCCAGCATGCAGGTCCATCTCCCCTTTCTCCTGCGCTCCATAGTCAGCCACAGCCACATACTTCTCCAGCTGCTTGGGCCCGGAGATCTTCTCCGCCTTCTTCTCCACCTTGTGCTTTCTGCTGGACCGAAGTTTTTGGGAGAATTTTCGAGTCATCTTCACACATTTTTTGGATAAAGGATCCATAGAAATTCCCTGTGGGTTTTTTTTTTTTGTCGACAATAACAAACGATGAAAATGATCCGGTGGGTTTGGTGTTTTTTGTGTTTTTTTTATTTTTTTATTTTATTTCGATGTTGTTAGTTTTCAAGAGATCAATACTAGACCTACAGATATAAGGAACCTGAAGAATGTCATTTTTCAGAATGTCAGACCAGCACCAAATTACTGCACGAAAAATCAAAATCGGTTTGGTTGATAATTAAAATGATATCCCACATGTCATAATGATAATCGTCATTTTCATTATCATCATGATAATAAAGAATTGGGAAACTGCATTTCGCACAATTTCATTATAGCTTGCATGCATATATGCATGAACAAGAAAATGCACTCTAAGCTACTAGAACTTGCACGCACGTACACACACACAGACACACACATATGTATATATATATATAAAGTCACACCTTACTCCTCTGAAATCGGAGTATGGCTGCCTATATGGCGAGGTACTTGAAAACAGTCATACACACAAACTTCCCATCCAGTGTGCACTTTCAATCTCACAGTGATTCCCAGGTGGGATGAGTGAGTCAGAGTGCACATTCTGGGTGACCCCCAGACTGTTAAACTGGGGAACGCACAACAACAACAATAACAACATCATCTTACACAGAATTTCCTCCTCATAAATCATACTTTGAAATAACTGTGGAATAAGCAAAATGTAACAAAACCAACAACAAAAACCTATCACCAAAAAAAAAAAATAAATAAATAAAACAGACAAAACTGTCAACAATCTTTATACACTTTTTTCACCCGGCCAACAAACAAATAAATAGACAATATGTTAAAGAAGAAAAAAGTGTTCAGATTGCAATATGTTTTTTATTTTAAAAAATTTAAAAACCATAACAACCCCAAAAATGAACATCTCCAAAACCCGACACCTTAACCTCAAAAGGTAAAAACATAAACAACAACAAACAAATAAACAACCAAACGAAAAATTCTTTTAAAAAGTGCTGGAGGGGGTATATAAAAAAAAAACACAAAATAAAAAGGGGGCAAAAAAAGAAAACCCAGCAGTGACAGAAAAATCTTAAGCAAATGAGCTTAAATTACAGCTTGTTCAGTGGACTTTTCTCCTTTTTTTTTTTTTTTTTTTTTTGCTTCAATTCAGCTTGTTGGCAGGTGGCGGTAGGGGGAATTTTATTTCCCTGTCTCATTGAGGAAAAAAGTAGCCAACTCTACAACTTACAGATAAGTTTAACACTGAATGAAATCGAATGAACAAGCATGACAAAACAGAGTCTGGAATGTGGAAAAGAACAAACATATACACATACATGCACACGTACACGTACGCACAACACACATGCATGTGCGTGCTACATGCGACACACACACACACACACAAGTGTGCACACATGCACACACACACCACACACACCACACACACACACAAGCATGCACGTGCACACATGCACACACATACACACACAGTGACACAGCGCATACAATAAAGGCAGATAGAGAAAGACAGAGAAAAAATGTGAGTGTGAGCGTGAGTGTGTGTGTGTGTGTGTGTGTGGTTTGTACTATATATATGCATGCATAATATGCATTTTAAATAAAGTTCCCTTTTTAATTTTTTTTATACTTTTTTTTTTGGGGGGGAAGGGAGGGGGCAGTTTTGTCTTGGATTGATTTTTTGTTGAGTGTTTTCTTTTCTTTCTTTCTTTCAAACAAGTAAACAGCTCTGTCGAACTGACAGAAAATCTTTACAATCTGTTAGCGTTCAACACACCAAAACTGCACAACAATATCAAGCTTCCACACATCAATGGCATGACCAGTGACAAAAATGGGAGGATAAAAAAAAAAAAAAAGCTCACACTAAACAAAAAAAGCAATATTATCACCCCCCCCCCCCCCCCCCCCCCCCCCCAAAAAAAAGAAAGAACAAGGAAAACGCAACACGCATCCAAGGGCCAACAGAAAAGACGCTCACACAGACGTCAATGACCACCACAACAGCAGACCCATTGAACCCCAGGAAGGGGAGGGGGGAAGGGGAGGGGGGAAGGGGACGGGGAAGGTTGTCGCACTGCACAGGAGGAAGTGAAGCAGCATGATCTGTATTGATAATGATGCCCCTGCGCTTTATGACAACTCTTTCCTAACTACAACGCTTTTGTCATCATGAGGAAACTCCTTTTTTTTTCCTTTTTTTTTTTTTACTCTTTTCGCTATCTGAAGTGCACCAAAATTTACTTAATAATCCCCATACTCCACCCAACTCACCACCACCACCACCACCACCACCACCACCACCGTTCCCACAACCTTCCTTCCCAAACTGCCTAAAGAGTTGGTATCATCATTACAATAAGAACGCTAAAACAAACAACAAGATACCACCTTTTTAATTACAAAGGAAAGGAAAAAAAACATGCTAATCAGTACTAATCTGTCAAACAGTGATTATTTAAGCCACCAGCGGCAGCCATGGCGCAGCGGTTAGTGTACTGGGTTTCTGGCAGGAAGGATGCAGGTTCAAATCCCACAAGAGTCATTAGGGCTT
>CM060319.1:45510493-45517993 GCA_030674155.1 Stramonita haemastoma | reverse complement strand
CTCCTGTCAATATCCAGACGCACGCACACACACACGCATACTGCCAGAGTGACAGAGACTGCCGAGCCCTATGGGTGAAATATTCACATCAGAAAGGAAGGATGTATTTCATGTCAGAGAGTCTGCTTCCTGCTGTATCCTGCCAACGACCTATTGGAGAAATTCTACACACAACAGTTGTGTGGCGTATGTATGTATGTATGTAAGTGTGTGTGTGTGTGTGTGTGTGTGTGTGTGTGTGTGTGTGTGTGTGTGTGTGTGTGTGTGTGTGTGTGTGTGTGTGTGTGTGTGTGTGTGTGTGTGTGTGTGTGTGTGTGCTGAACAGTTAGCCTGTGCTTCTCCACAAAGGTCAATCAACCTCCAGTTCTCTGTCGGCTGCCTCAAACACAGGACGTTTTGTGCGTTTCATATCGCCGATGTTGTCGCATGACTTGACAACTCGGATCATAACTTTCTGCGTCTGCTTGCGATCAGCATGTGATGATGTCTGACCTACAAAAAGAAAACCCTAGTGACGTATCTGTCTTCTTCAGCTCTGACAATGGACCCCGTAACACGCTGTGTCGGTCAGTGGCTGTGTGTAATTCATGACATCACCCTGCCTGTTCACTGACCTATACCTGACTGTGTCACACTCTGACAGTGGACATGACTTCTCTCTTCACTCTCTGAAAGAAGTCAGGGAACTGCACTGAAGTCACAGCCCAACAAATCCAACTCCATTCAGTCAAGAGTGGTGAATTTAGTGCCTCCTTATCCTTTTGTTAAGTCTAAGAGTGGTCAGCTTCCTACTGCTATAAACAGCATAAACTAGCCCGACCTAAGCTGGGCTGGGATGGATTAATTAAGCAGCTGAGAGGAATTAAGTAAAAGAGGGGGAAACTGACAGCTGTGAAGTTTTCAATCTCATGCTGTCTGAGTCCAGTTGAACCTGGAAGAACCAACCCTTCTCCAGGTTGCAGGGAGCATGCAGGTGAGTTATGTTCATGCCAACCAACCAGCCATTGCTGCCCTACTCTTCTGCTGTGAAAGAATGATGGGTTTTTGACGTAGTATACAACATTACTATCTCATATGCACTCACGCACGGGACTTCAGTTTCTACTTGACTTCAGTTTCTTCTTGACTTCAGCTTTTTTTAGTTTTATCTGAAGACTGGCGAGGAAATGGAATTGGTTACAGCACTGAACACTGGAGGGGGGAGAAAAAAAAGTCCTCTTGAAAGGACACCTCAGCTAAAATACAAACACACACCCTCAAATGCTATCAAATCACGAGCTCAATGCCCACAAGCTTAATGTTCTAACCACTAAGCTATCCTGCCCACTCGTGTCATACTTATGCCCCTACAAAAACAACAACAACAAAAATTTAATCATGTGCCCATTACATTTTGTTCCTGAAAACCAGTCTTGGCCCATGCTGAAAGCTCCATAGGTTGTGATGTAGACACAGTACTACCAAGGCCTACATCAAAATGTAACGCTTTGAAATGTATTTAAAGGGAGAACTGTCTTCATCCATGACAATCTCCAAACATAACAACTTGTATTTTCTTTTAAAAAAATATATATATATAAAATATTTTTAAAAATAAAAAACTTGTATTCTCTTTTAATTAAATGAGAAAAACCCTCTGAAATCAAGACTACGACTGCTTATATGGTACTTAAAAAATTTTTTAAAAGAGAGTCCTTCATGTAAACTTCTCATCTATTGTGAACTTGCAGTCAAAACAATGTTATCCGCACGAAATCACTCAGACAGTGCAGATTCTTGGCGATTTGGAGATGGCTTTTAAAGTTTTTCACTAGCAACCACACATCTAAGCACACACAATTCATATGTCACTTTCCTATCTGTACCATTAACATCTATGACACAATCAAACCGCATGACTTTTCGCTCATCAATATGCATGAGGGGGCTGATTGCACATAGTAACCTGCTTGGGTGTTTGAACCTTATGTTTCATTTGGAGGAGTTTCTTCATTTTGTGTATGTGTGTGTATGTGTGTATGTGTGTGCGTGTGTGCGTGCGTGCGTGCGTGCGTGGTGCGTGCGTGTGTGTGTGTGCATGCGTGCGTGCATGCATACGTGCATGCGTGCGTGCGTGCGTGAGTGGGTGTGTGTGTGTGTGTGTTGTGTGGTGTGATTCAAAATGGCCCGCAGTGCAAACCCAGGCACACAACAGAAGATGTTCACTGCATTTTCCTCAATACTCTTTCTTATGGTGAGGTACGTGAAGCAGAAAACACATCAAGTAACAAAAGAAACATGTTACTTGGTCAGGGGGACGGGATAGCCTACTGATCAGAACATTGCACTCACAATTTGACGACCCGAGTTTGATTCCCGGTCAAGGGGATTTTTCCCCTGGAGTTAACATCAGTGCTGACTCCACTCCCCCCAAAAGTCCTTCGGATGAGACTATAAACCCGAGGCCCAGTATGCAAACACACGCAGAACATCTTGCACACACGTAAAATTCTGTTCCGCCTTTCAAAAGAGTAGGCCATCGTGTGCCGGTTGGAACAGATGACATTGACAAAACTATATGTACACACGGGGACTGGATGTAAAAAAGCATATGAATGTTTATTCCTTCATCCTCGATATAAAAAAAAAAGATAAAATAATAATAATAATAAATAAAGGGTAATGAATGATGAGGCTGATTTGGACTAGCCTGTAGTAGGGGGCAGGGTTGTGGTCAAAGTAAGGATCACAGTCATGACTTAGCACAAAAACGTATTGTTTTAGGACAAGAGTGACCTATGGACAAACATATAGACAAAAGACTATCTTCTCAGTATCATGGCAGGTATATGGATTTGTATGTGTACCACCCCTAAAATACCACACAAAAAAAAAAAATCCTCTCCTTCCCCCCCCCTCCACTATTTCAGTTACCTTTACATGGATAACAATAGCACTAAATAACATTCACTGCAAAAACACTGCCTTGACTTTTGGATTCACAATAAAATGCGTTCCTGCACCTTGGCATGCAAGCCTGTGTATACACACAGAAACACAGACACAAACACACACTCACAGACACAAACGCACACTCACACACACACACACACACACACACACATGCACACACACACACACACACACACACACACACTGAGTAATCATGCACACACACACACACACACACACACACACACACACACACACACACAACACACACACACACACACACTGAGTAAACACACACACACACACACACACACACACACACACACACACACACACACACACACACACACACACACATACACTGAGTAAACACGCACGCATGCACGCACACATGCACGCACGCACACACACACACGCACACACACACACACACACACAACAAAGAACCTTTCTCAGGTTCTAAAGATGCAAAGCTGATTAGATTACTTTTCATCATTAATCAATGTAGAAAATCCAACAAAAAAATAATGTACAACACCAACAAACAACAAAACCCATAAAAACAAAACAAAAACTTCAGCAGGAGATAAACATGACACTCCCCCATGTAATGAGTTGAGTCACACTGCACCTGACTCACTTTTTGCACTCACAGCCAGTTAAGGCGATTTTGATATTTTTATCAATTTTGAAACAATAGGCATTCTTCTACCTTGTACTGAAGTATCTAACTATTTAAAGCAAAAATTTTGTTTCCGTTTGCTTTAAAATAGAATCTCAACAAAAAACCAAAAAACAACCAAGCCCTCATTCTGACCACCCATTACAGTGCAAAACTTGTCCATTTCTCATTTTGTGACTTCCTGCGATTCTCATTTTGTGACTTCCTGCAGTCTATTATTATTTCAATTTGTAAAATAACTGTTCAAAGAATGGTCCGATTTTCAATCTGTTTTGGGGTTTTTGTTTTTGTTTTTTTTATTGAATAAACCTTTTTATTGCAAATTAATAACCTGTTAAGAACTAAAAAATTGACCTCCAGAGCAACACGTCTCATTGTGTGGTTGAGCATCACAAAATAGTAAAATACACAATTTCACATCAAATTACAGGTCAGCAACTCGCTGATTCAATGTTAGGAAGCGCAAGAAGAAGAAAAAAAAAGGCCAGAAAAAACACACACTGCACACAAAATTGAAGAAGAAATATCACACCAATCAGCAGAGAACACAAAACAAAAAAAAGACAACAAAAAAAAAAAGATTGCAGCCCAACACTCGAAGGAGAAGAAAAAAAAAAAACACCATCACACCTGTACAAACAGACGATACCTAACTCACCCTAACAATGTGACGGAAAAACGCCGTTCGCTTCTGGCATAAAGCAAAGGGTATGATTTTGTAGACTTTGTCTATAGATATAGGATATAGATAAGATAATATAGATAAGCGTGTTTTTCCTCAATAATAGATATAAGATAAAGCGTACAACTTTATACTGAATAATACATACATCTAGATAAACTATCAGACATATCAGTTTGAACAACGGAACACATCGTTTGTCTGGTCGGTCTTGTCTGCCAGTTGGTTTGTCTGTCTATAAATGTCCTTATGCATTTTCACTGTGTGCACATCTACAGACCTGTTCATACACCTCTGATGTAAAACATTTCATGAAATGATCAACTTCTTTTTTCAAAACAACAACAGCTGCTTTCGATAAAAGATAGGGATAAACCTGTTCATATCATATAATATGCAAAGAACTAGATCAAGTACCCACCTAAGTTTCCAGAATAAATTTTCCAACCCATACAGGGTGCATGCATGAAAGATTATCACCCATATATATATAGATACGCACAGATACATACAAGCAAATGTTCTTGAGGCACACACACACATACGCATGCACACATGCAACACACACACACACTAACACCACTACACACACTAAACACTAACACACACACACACTAAACACTAGCACACTACACACACACACACTATACACACTAACACACACACACAACACACACTAACACACACACACACACACTAACACACACACACACACACTAACACACACACACACACACACACACACATACACACACACACACACACACACACACACACACTACACACACACACACAACACACACACACACACACACACACACACTACACACTACACACACACACACACTAAACACACACACACACACACACACACACACACACACACACACACACACACACACACACACACACACTACACACTACACACACACACACACACACACTTACGGATCATCTTTCGGGGGGTCCAAGTCCTCTGGTTCCACCTCAAAAAACTCCAGGACCTCTTCACACTGGGAGATGTGCGGGGGCAGAGCCAGCAGATTCTGAAGGACAAGAGCAACAAGTCAAATCAAGTCCAGTCAATTTGTTTATTTTTATTTATTTATTTATTTATTTATTCATTCTTTTATATCGAGGATAATGGAATAAGCACTCTTGTGCTTTTCTACATCCAGTCCCCGTGTGTATGCAGTTTTGTAAATGTCATCTGTTCCCACCGGCACACAATGGCCCACTCTTACGAAAAGTGGAATAGGATTTAACATGTGCACAAGATGTTCTGCGTGCATTCACACACGGGGCCTCAGTTTATAGTCTCATCCGAAGGACTTTTGAGGAGAGTGGAGTCAGCACTGATGTTAACTCCAGGAGAAAAAAATCTCCTCCAACAGGAATCAAACCCAGGTCATCAAATTGTGAGCGCAATGTTCTGACCACTAGGCTATCCCATCCCCCCCCCCCCCCCTCAAGCCAAGTCAAGTCAGGGGGGTAGGATAGCCTAGTGGTTAGAGCTCGCAATCTCATAGCATGGGTTCAATCCACCCCAAGATGCCTGTTCTGGGTAATTTTTTTCCCCTGGAGTTAACACCAGTACCGACTCCACTCCCATGAAAGTCCTTGAATCAGGTTTTAATCCTATATCTTTGGTATGAAATCAGCCGCCGCTGTAGTCTAGTGGTTAGGGCGTTGGACTCGTAATCTATAGGTTGCGGGTTCGATCCCAGCTTTTGGCTATGGCGTTGTGCCCTTGGAAAAGGCACTTTACGGCTATTTTCTCACCCCACCCAGGTGTAAAAGGGGTACCAACCTTGTGTTGGGGGTTAACTCTGCGATAGACTGACGTCCTATCCAGGGGGGAGTCTATGACTCTCAGTCGCTTAACGCCACAGAAACCGGGATAAGCACCGGCCTGATGAGCCTAAGGCTCGGGACAGACTTTAACTTTAACTTTGGTATGAAAGCACATAGATAACCTCTTGTGTTGGCATTCTTATCCTAAGTACACAATATTCAGGGGCAGGATAGCTAAGTGGTCAGAGCACTCGCTTTCCCGAAGTTAAAGTTAGGCAGCATCGAGCGTGGTTACCAGTTGGGATGGGTGATTGTTTGCGCGCCTTGGCTTCAGTACAGTTCCCCCAGTTCACCTAGCTGTAAATGGGAACTTGCCCTCTTTAGGGATAGAGTAGGTAAAGCAGCGAGGGAGAGGAGTTGGACGCCACCCTCAATATTCTGGCCCCTAGAGAGGCTGAGGTCTCTGATGCCTTGCTCCCGTATGACCACAAAGGTTATGGGACAACTTAACCTCCGTTTTTTACCTTTTTTACAAAATATTTACAACTTACACCAGAAAACTGAAACAAAGATAAAAAAAAATACCATTTGAATTGAAACATATATTTTTCTTAACTGGCATTGGACTGGACATACATATCTCCTGTTCAAGGGGATTTTTCCCCTGGAGTTAACATCAGTGCTGACTCCACTCTCCCCAAAAGTCCTTTGGATGAGACTAGAAACCCAGGCCTTGTGTACGAATTCACGCAGAACATCTTGTGCACACGTTAAATCCTGTTCCGCTTTTTGTAAGAGTAGGCCATTGTGTGCCGGTGGAAACAGATGACAATATTTACACAACTGCATACACACAGGGACTGGATGAAAAAAAAAAGCACATGAGTGCTTATTCCATTATCCTCGATATAAAAGAATAAATAAATTAAATAAATAAATAAATATCTGCTGATCCCTAATCTGGAAGCTCCTAAACTAGGGATTTCCTGCTACAATAAGGAAAATGTTTGTCTTTGCAGGTAATACTGCCCATGTCAATGCACACAGAACTAATGAACCAGAACAGAAAGAATGGGCAGTAGTGAGTAAGGGGGGGGGGGGGGAAGGGGGGGAGGGGGGGGTAGGGAAACACAAACAGAAAAGGCTTCAAATGACTAGACACGAAAGCGGAAGTGAAATTCTACCTTTAAACACAGAATTTCCAGGAGACAGGGAAACTCTATTGTTATTGTTATTTTCTGTTAGGACTATTATCATTATCATCATCATCACCGTTGTTATTGTTGTTGTTGTTGTTCTTGTTGCTGTTATCCTTAACATTGTTACTACTGTTGTTAAAAAATGTATTCAGAAAGTCATGAATACATATTCACATGTATACATACACAAAACAGCATAACTGCCCATTAGA
>CM060319.1:45495493-45500493 GCA_030674155.1 Stramonita haemastoma | reverse complement strand
ACCCCTACAGCCAGTTTATACACACATGTATACACACATAAAACCTATACATACAGCCCTTAAGGGCAGATTTCTACATACATCACCATTTCTCATCTTGCCCATTAAGGCAGATGTACACAGCTTTTATTTTAACAACTTCAAACAAAAATGTGGAAGAAGGGAATGTGAACACATTAGTGGCAGAAATAAGAAAGAGAACAAAAAAAATGTTAGGGAAAACGAGAACAGACAAAAAAACCAAGAATCCTAGTTTAATAGCTCTCTTCTCATTCCAGAAACAAACTTGATTTCTCCTTTCATGCCTTGAGGAGTGGTATTTGACAGGGGTTTTTTTTTTACGGGGGGAGGGGGGGGGGGAGATTGGTTTCATCTCAGGCAAGTTAAATCTGGCAGAGTCCCTTCATCCCCTGGCTCCACAAAGCATGCTGGGTATGTTCGCATCATCACAGCAAGCTGGTATTCTGTTCTGTTAATTAATGAGACTATTATTTAAACCAACACGCAGAACACCTCACACTCATGTTAAAACCTGTTCCACCTTTCATAAGAGATGGCCGTTTATGCCTGTGAGGAACGGCTGACGACATTTACAAAACTGCAACATAAACATACTGGGACTGGATACAAAAAGCACACATTCTCTTCAAAATAAAATTTTAAAATTCATTAATAAAAATGAATGAATGACGAACGTTTTTTACATCTATTCATATGATGCAAGATTCGGAGAGCAGTCTTATACAAATCCTAGCATTATGTCTTAACTTCAGTTCTTGCATGGGAAAGATGTCAGTACTGGTAACTCCAGGTGAAAAACCTTTGTGAATATAATTATAGACAGCTCTCAGCCAAGACTGGAAATCGCACCCGCTGTTACTGCCAGGTCATCAGCCTGATGTTCTACCCGCTAGGCTAACCCTACTACGCTCTGTCCTTAAGTAGGAGAAGCTTCCAACTTCTCAGTTTGCAGTGTTTTATGCTGACAGTATCATTATTCTTCTTCTTCATTAAACACGCTGCCGCTGTAGTCTAGTGGTTAGGGTGTTGGACTCGTAATCTAAAGGTTGCGAGTTTCGATCCCAGCTTTCGGTTTATGGCGTTTGCCTTGGAAAAGGCACTTTATGGCTATTTTCTCACCCACCCAGGTGTAAAAGGGGTACAACCTTGTGTTGGGGGTTAACCCTGCGATAGACTGGCGTCCTATCCAGGGGGAGTCTATGACTCTCAGTCGCTTAATGCCACAGAAACCGGATAAGCACCGGCCTGATGAGCCTAAGGCTCGGGACAGACTTTAACTTTAACTTTAACTTCATTAAACACTCAGACAAAACTATCATTTTCTGTCATATTTATTTTAAAAGCAAAAGTACATTGCAAAAAGGCAGAACAGGTTTTTAGAAATGTGCGCTAGATGTTCTGCATTGTGTACTACACACATGGGACCTCAGTTTATCTATAGTCTCATCAAGGAAGACTTTTGGGGGGGGAGTGGGAGTCAGTACTGATGTTAATTCTTGGGGCAAAAAAAATTCCTCTTGAATGGGTGCCTCTATGGTGGCTTGAACCCGGGCCGTCAAATCACAAGCGCAACACTCGAACCACAATAATATCCTGCCCCCCACATCACCATTCGATCTAGACCAAAAAAAAGTGATTGTCTGTTTGCAAAAATTCTAATGATCTACAAGATATCAAAGAGGTAAACATTTTTCATGTTTCAAGAATATAGTTCATTATTATGTAAAGTTCATCATTATGTAAAGTTCATTATTATGTCAAGTTCATTATCATGTAAATTTCATTTATTATGTAAAGTTCATTATTATGTCAAGTTTATTATTATGTCAAGTACATTATTATGTAAAGTCCAAAAGAGGATGCTTCATTATCAATATTACTTCTTTTTTTTTTAGTTTTTGTCTTCATCCAAATTAGTGTAAAACTGTCAGACAGTCCCTGTGTTTGTTTAATGAATGCAATGTGTGTGTGTGTGTGTGTGGTGTGTGTGTGTGTGTGTGTGTTGTGTGTGGTGTGTGTGTGTGTGTGTGTGTGTGTGTGTGTGTGGTGTGTGTGTGTGTGTGTGTGTGTGTGTGTGTGTGTGTGTGTGTGTGTGTGTGTGTGTGTGTGTGTGTGTGTGTGTGTGTGTGTGTGTGTAGTGTGTGTGTGTGTGTGTGTGTGTGTGTGTGTGTGTGTCACTGTGTGTGTGTGTGTTGTAGTGTATGTCACTGTGTGTGTGTGTGTGTGTGTGTGTGTGTGTGTGTGTGTGTGTGTGTGTGTGTGTGGTGTGTGTGTGTGTGTGTCACTGTGCGTATGTTTATTTTATTTTTTTATTTTTTATTTTATTTATTCTTTTATATCGAGGATAACAGAATAAGCAATCATGTGCTTTTTTTCATCCGGTCCCCGTGTGTGTGGTGTGTGTGTGTGTGTGTGTGTGTGTGTGTGTGTGTGTGTGTGTGTGTGTGTGTGTGTGTGTGTTGTGTGTGTGTGCATGCACATGACATACATGTTTTATTCATGAATTTATTTTCTATTCATTTATTTATCTATCTATTTCTTCTTTTATATCAAGGATAATGGATGTGTGTGAGTGTGTGTGTGTGTATGTGTGTATGTATGTGTGTGTGTGGGGGGGGGGTGAGTGGGTGTGTAATGGCATATTAATACAGATATATTTCTACTAAGTTAAATCATACACAGATTTCAACTTGTAACTTTATAAAATTTCCTGCTGTCTACTTTTCAATTTCACGCAACAAAAGGAAAGAACACTGAATGTGATGTGCATGCATATATATATATAATAATTACACAGCAAATTTCTAACAGCTGCAAAACAAAGAAAAAAACCAACCCAACAACAACAAAACCAACCGCAACCAACCAACAGAAACACAACGTCAAAAACCATGACGCAGATAACATAATTATTATGTCAGCAACTGTCTACATGTTCAAACACACACACACACACACACACACACACACACACACACACACACACACACACACACAACACACACATACCTACAATACACACACACACACACACACACACACACACACACACACACACACACACACACACACACACACACACACACACACACACACACACACACACACACACACACACACACACACACACACACACACACACACACACACACACACACACACCACACACACACACTACGCACACACAACACTACGTACACACACACACACACACACACACACACCACACACACACACACCACACACACACACACACACACAGACTCACACTCACAAAACACATACGTACACAGACAAGAAAAAATTGTCAGCTGTAAGACCACGCAGTACTTTATCACGATCTTATGACCACTGACTCAGAAATCTGTCATCCTGCCCTTTCCCTGTTCATGAATGTTAGAAACGAGTCAAGCTAGCTACTCTGAGTGTGTGTGTGTGTGTGTGTGTGTGTGTGTGTGTGTGTGTGTGTGTGTGTGTGTGTGTGTGTTGTTGTGTGTGTGTGTTGTGTGTGTATGTGTGTGTGTGTGTTGTGTGTGTTGTGTGTGTGTGTGTGTTGTGTGTGTGTGTGTGTGTGTTGTGTTGTGTGTGTGTGTGTGTGTGTGTGTGTGTGGTGTGTTGTGTGTGTGTGTGTGTGTGTACTGTGGTGTGTGGTGTGTGTGTGTGTGTGTGTGGTGTGTGTGTGTGTGTGTGTGTGTGTGTGTGTTGTGTGTGTGTGTGTTGTGTGTGTGTGTGTGTGTGTGTGTGTGTGTTGTGTGTGTGTGTGTGTGTGTGTGTGTGTGTGTGTGTGTGTGTGTGTGTGTGTACTTGTGTGTGTTGTGTGTGTGTGTGTGTGTGTGTGTGGTTTGTGTGTGTGTGTGTGTGTGTGTGTGTGTGTGTGTGTGTGTGTGTGTGATGTGTGTGTGTGTGTGTGTGTGTGTGTGTGGTGTGTGTGTGTGTGTGTGTGTGTGTGTGTGTGTGTGTGTGTGTGTATTGTTGCGTCATGGTCAAGTCATCTGACACATATTTGGAATTTGGGCAACGCATCACTCATCAAACTGGTTCAGCCTCTTCGCTTTAGAAGCCACTTATTCATAGATCTACAGATGTTGGGAGGTTGGGAAAGCCTGGGGAGGAGGGATGTGTGTGTGTGTGTGTGTGTGTGTGTGTGTGTGTGTGTGTGTGTGTGTGTGTGTGTGTGTAATGTGTAATGTGTGTGTGCGTGCATGCGTGCATGTGTGCGTGCATGTGTGCGTGCGTGTGTCTGTGTGTCTGTTTGTCAGTGTGTTTGTGTGAGTGTACATGTGTAAGTGTTAAGCTGGGCATATGGACCAGCCGCCATGGCACAGTGGTTAGCACCTTGTGTTAATGGCTGAAACCTAGCATGTTCAATTCCCATAAAACTTTATACTCATAGGGGTCTTTTCTTTTCTTTTCTTTTCTTTATTTTCTTTTTTTTTTAATACAGCCGGCTTTTCTTTTACCCACAGTGAGTTTGCTGTGGGCTCACTTGGGAAGACTGGGAGCATGCGGTTGAAATCCATCCACTTTACACTGGCAGGTGTCTGTATCTCTCAAACCTGGTTGAGGCTAGCATAACAATATGATAGGAATAAGGAAGCATAGAGCACAGCCCTGTCAAGTAGCCTCAAAACACATCCAATATTTTCCATAACAGCACTATTTCATCTTCCTCATCACCACTGACCATCACGCAATAAAAGAACATTTTCCCCCCGATTCAGTTCCAATCCAATCATGTTGCTTATTCAGTTACCCCGGTTGCTCTGGCCTTATATTGACCTAAATTTTGGGGGGGTTCCCCCCACCCCCACCCCCATACACATCTGTCCTGTGGTCAGTTTGTGTCAGAACCTTCAGGGCTGGAAGTTTATGAGAGAAGGTCATTGCAGGGATACTGCTGTGGTCATCACAATGGGTGGACATCTCAGACTGTGGTTTCCTGCATATGTGTTGTGATGTGATGGTGGATCGGTGGTCTA
>CM060319.1:45480493-45482993 GCA_030674155.1 Stramonita haemastoma | reverse complement strand
CCAACAGTCCTTCGGATGAGACTATAAACCGAGGCCCCGTGTGCGAACGCACGCAGAACATCTTGCGCACACGTTAAATCCTGTTCCGCTTTTCGTAAGAGTAGGCCATCGTGTGCCAGTGGGAACGAATGACATTTACAAAACTGCATACACACGGGGACTGGATGTAAAAAAGCACAAGAGTGCTTATTCCATTATTCTCATTATAAAAGAATAAATAAAATAAAATAAATAAATAAAATAGTTCTCTTACAAAGCAACAATCATATGTGTGGGTGCCCCTTGGCGAATCTCACCAAATATTTTTTTCTGAAAATCTCGGAGCATTGGGAAGAAAATGGTGGCGTTTTTTTTTCTTCAGAAAAACATACCACTGTGCGACTTTTCCGCACAAGAAGCAGTGTACAGTTGCGCAATTGCCTCCATACCTCAAAATCTCCTATTGGTGTTGGAAGTTCGGCGCCATCACTGTCTTAACACTGGTAGCTTACCAAACCCATGTTGCACACACACACACACACACACACACACACACACACACACACACACACACACACACACACACACACACACACACGCACACACACACACACCTTAGAGATGTGTTTTTTGCACAAAAGCTGGTGGTTAGCTTAATGCTTCGTTACGTTGGTGTCTGTTTGCTTTGGCAAACATATTTCAGATCAAAAGCCCAGCTGCATGCGCACATTTTCTTCTACATCATTGGTGTTGTGTGTGTATGCAGACTCCAAACAGCTTATATAACTGGGAAAACATCTTTTATTCTTCTTCTTTTCATAGAGTTTCTCCTGTTCCTTACAGTAGAAGTTGTGTGTACTTCCAAAACGACATGCCAGCATCATTCAAAATGGTTCAGGTTTCATGCCAATCCAATCTAATCCAATCCAATCCAATCCAATTATGTTGTTTATAGCCCCGCCGACCACAAAGGCCATATCGGGGATGTCACCTCGCAAAACTTTAAATCTCAGACAAGTTTCACGCAACAACAAAAATTACGCAAAGTCCGCTGGCAATTCTTTTTTTTTTTTTTTTTTTTAAAGAAACCGTTGCAATACACAGGTACAAAACTGCAAAGCTTGACGGCTTTTGAAAGAATAGTAACAAAAACATTATTAACAAGTGTAGCAATAACAACAAGCTACTATGCGATCACTACTGCCACTTGTTAGTTCAATAATAGCGAACCATAGTCAATAATAGCGAACCATAGTCAATAATAGCGAACCACCATGAAAACAACAGTAGCAACAGGAGCAACAACAATTATGTCAGGAATAAATACAAGTCAACATTATCCTATGACATAATGTCGGCTGAGGTCACCTGCTAGACCTCCTGCACAGTTACAGGCACAGGAGAAGACCAGGCAGTGAGCTAGGCACCCCCCCCCACCCCCCACCCCAGTAAGGCAACACAGAGGAGAGAAGAAGAAGAATGATGGTGACATTGCATGGAGCCTCTACCGACCACAGAGGCGATCGCAGTGCAAAAATCCAACATCACTCAGTAGGGCCTAGTCAAGAGGGATAAATTTAGCGAGCTCCTTCCTTTTACCTGGTCCATGTGTGGCCAGCTCCTGCTATAAATAGCACCAGCTGGCCCAATCATCCATCCCCATCTGGGCTGGGATAGGATGGGATAATTAGCTCCTGAGAGGAGCTGAAAGTGGGGGGAAACTGACGGCTGTGCGATGGAAACAATTGAGTTGGAGCTTTGTGAGCAATAACACTGCTTCCCCCCCCCCCCCCCCTCCCTTTCCATATGTATTTTAAGAAGAACTACGATTGTTGGAAAAACACTTTTTCAGAGCATCCTGCTTATGCTAATCATGCATCTTAGTGAACATTGGACTTATCTGCCTTCATTTGTTAAAGTATTAAACTTCCTCTCAACTCTCCAACAATTTCAAGTCCCCGTTGTGATGTAGTAATGTTCTGACTCAGTGGAAAAAAAACGCTAACTCAAGTGGCAGGGGCACGTCACACGAACACCTGGACTGACCAAGACTGTCCTACAGGGAACAGTACAAGGAGGGAGACGAAGAGGCTTTGATTTGTTTTTACAAGAGATAGCGCTATACAAATTCCATGTATTATTATTGTTATTATTAAAAAGGACAAAACGATGGGAAAACAACATCACAGAGTGGACAGGCCTTGAGTGAAACGACACACTACGGAGAGCTGCGAATTGTGAGGAGTGGAGTAAGCTGGTTGCGAAATCTTCAGAGGTGCCCCAACAGCCTACTAAACTACGAGATAGGTGAAGGGATGTCGGGGACCCCACTAAAGGTAAACGTTTTTACTTAGCGAGTCTCAGTATAGCTGACAACCTCCACACAGTCATGGGAGGGTCTTGTTTCATGTCACCACCGTTCAAATCGAAACCAAACACAGCAGAGAGGGGTGACAAAACAACATACAATGCTGTGGAAAAAGAAAAAGAAACGCTGCAGTGGTATGGGCATGGCATATCT
>CM060319.1:45447993-45472993 GCA_030674155.1 Stramonita haemastoma | reverse complement strand
AACAACAACAACAACAACAACAAGACGATGATGATCATAACGACGACGATGATGACGCTGATGCCACTGCTTCTGCTGCTGCTGCTGATAGTGACGATGGCGATGACGATGATCATGACGATGACGACGACGATGACGACGACGACGACGATGATGATGATGATGATGATGATGGTGATGGTGAGTGATGATGATGATGATGATGATGATGATGATGATGATGATGATGATGATGATGATGATAAACAACAAACAACAACGACAAAAGCACCAGCATTAACAAAAATCGTGACGTCGACAATAACATCGACGGCAATAATAACTACAATTACAATCGCAATAACTGAAAGAGGAAGACAAAAAATGCAAGGAAACAGCAGTCTGTTCACATGATAATTATAGCTTTAAGTGAGTAGACAAGCCCAAAAAACTGAAGAACACGCGCGCGCGCGAACGCGCACGCACGCACGCACGCACGCACGCACGCACGCACGCACGCACGCACACACACACACACACACACACACACACACACACACACACACACACACACACACACACACACACACGCAAACACGCAAACACGCAAACACACGCAAACACACGCAAACACACGCACGCACGCACCTCTTCTCTTTCTGTTTTTATCTCTGTGTCGGTCTCTGCCCCCCCCCCCCCCCCCCCCCCCTGTCTGTCTGTCTGTCTGTCTGTCTGTCTGTCTGTCTGTCTGTCTGTCTGTCTGTCTCTCTCCTCTCTCTCTCTCTCTCTCTCTCTCTCTCTCTCTCTCTCTCTCTCTCTCTCTCTCTCTCTCTCTCTCTCTCTCTCTCTCTCTCTCTCTCTCTCTCTCTATCTATCTATCTATCTATTTATCTATCTCACACAACACACATGCGCGCGCGCGCACACACACACACACACACACACACACACACACACACACACACACACACACACACACACACACACACACACACACACACACACACACACGGATAGCCTAGTGGTCAGAACATTGCGCTGGCAATTTGAAGACCCGAGTTCGAGTCTGGTCGAGGAGATTTTTCTCCTGAGTTAACATCAGTGCTGACTCCACTCTCCTCAACAGTCCTTCGGATGAGACTTTAAACCGAGGCCCCGTGTGCGAACGCACGCAAAACATCTTGCACACACGTTAAATCCTGTTCCGCTTTTCGTAAGAGTAGGCCATCGTGTGCCGGTGGGAACAAATGACATTTACAAAACTGCATACACACGGGGACTGGATGTAAAAAAGCACAAGAGTGCTTATTCCATTATCCTCGATATAAAAGAATAAATCAAATCAAATCAAATCAAATCAAGCACACCACACACACACACACACACACACACACACACACACACACACACACACACACACACACACACACACCACGCACGCACGCACGCACATACACACGCACGCACGCACGCGCGCGCTCGCGCGCACACACACACACACACACACACACACACACACACACTCACACACACACACACACACACACACACACACACACACACACACACACACACACACACACACACACACACACACACACACACACACACACACGTACTCCCCAAAGGTCCTTCAAATGAGACTATAAACAGAGGCCCCGGGTGCGAACGCACGCAGAAAATCTTGCGCACATGTTAAATCCTGTTCCGCTTTCTGTAAGAGTAGGCCATCGTGTGTCGACGCGGTGGGAACAGATGACAATATATTCAAAACTGCAATAAACACGGGGACTGGATGTAAAAAAGCACACGAGTGCTCATTCCATTATCCCTCGATATAAAAGAATAAAGAAATAATGATAAGACACACACACACACACACACACACACACACACACACACACACACACACACACACACACACACACACACACACACACACACACACACACACACACACACACACACATAGTAGACTCACCTTTCCAAAAACAAAAAAAAGACACACAGGTAGTCTACGAATATTGATAATAGTAAATAACAATTGCCAACTAACAAACAACAACAACAACAACAATAACTCGATGATCACTCCTGACCTGGGAGAGAGAATGGAACATATATACAGCGTATAGATGAGCAGCGAGACGAAGAGGCGTTGTGTTTTTTTCTTACTTGTTATGCCAGACCTCAGTGGCTCAGAATGAGCGCCGAATTCTGTCGGCTTGTTTCGCGAACACGCGCAGCCGATGATAACCTGGTTGGGAAAGTGGGTGAGGGATGGGGAATGATACAGCCAGAATCAAGTCAGCCCTAACGGTTAGACAAGAGTGTGAAAAAACTTGTGGTCTGATGAGGGATGGGGAATGATAGGCCTACAGCCAGGATCAAGCCCTAACGGTTAGACAGAGTGTGAAAAAAACTAGTGATCTGATAGACTATGATGATGATGGTTGGTGGTGGTATAGCGAAGGCATATAGATAGATAGATAGATAGATAGATAGATAGATAGATAGATAGATAGATAGATAGATAGATAGATAGATAGATAGATAGATAGATAGATAGGTAGGTAGGTAGGTAGGTAGGTAGGTAGGTAGGTAGGTAGGTAGATAGATAGATAGATAGATAGATAGATAGATAGATAGATAGATAGATAGATAGATAGATAGATAGATAGATAGATAGATAGATAGATAGATAGATAGATAGACAAGTTTGGGCCTCTACTCACGTGTCTGTTTGAGGGTATCTTGTGCCTAGTGTGAAACTATGGATTCATTGTCAAAGTCGAAGTCGGAATGCGACTTATGTCAAATTTCATGTCGCCCTTGGGGGGGGGGGGGGGGGTTCTTGAAATATAACCTGCAAAAATCTTGACTATCGTAATGGTGGAGATAAACGGTCTTATACGTAAAGGGGATGTGCTCAGTGGTCGGAGCACTGCTTTCCTTAAACTAAGGTTAACCAGCATCGAGCATGGTTAGGCTACCAAGTTGATGGGTGACCGTTTTCACGCCTTGTGTTTGGTACAATCCCCCAGTTTACCCAGCTGTAAATGGGTACCTGCCCTCTTTAGGGTCACTGAGGGAAGGCAAAGCAGCGAGGGAGAGGGGTTGGGCACCGCCCTCAATATGCTGGCCCCTAGAGAAGCTGAGGTCTCTGATGCCTTGCTCCTCTACAACCATGGATACAGGTTATGGTACACCTTCACTTTTACATTTTTACATAAAATTTCACCGGTGGTGAACCTCGGATTTTTAGCCGAACAACAACAACAACAAACAAACAAAAACAACCCCCCACCAAAAAAAAAAGCAACACCATCACCACAACCACCATCCTCCCCCGTAAAAAAAAAAACTAAAAATAACGGCAACAACAACAAAAAAAACAAATAGCCTACAAACAAAAAAACAAAAACAACCTTATTAGTTCTGACTCCTGGTTCTTCTGCAAGTCTGGTAAGGGGTGAATGTATTTAATCAATTAAACCAACGTCCCGTGTGTATAAACCTACGCATAGCATCTCGCGCGCACGTTAGATAGCACAATCATTTTTTTTTTGTAGAAGAGTATAATTTTATAGCAGAGCACTATGACCAGCGGATTAGGTAACACAGATGTGCCCAGCATGCAATTTGCACCAGGAGGAAGATGGGCTCGTCCAGGTTGTTGTTGTTGTTGTTGTTGATGATGATCCCTGCTGAAGCATCTTGGAGGTCACCAAGATTATGTACTCTGCCTGAGTCCTTCCTACTGGGAACACACACACAACACAACACATCTTGCAGAACATCTTGCGCGCACGTTAAAACATGTTCTGCTTTTCGTTAGAGTAGGCCATTGTGTGCCGGTGGGAACAGATGACAAAATTTGCAAAACTCCATACACACGGGGACTAGATATAAAAAAAAGAATGTTATTCCATTATCCTCGATATAAAAGATTTTTTTTTAAATACACCACACACACACACACACACACACACACACACACACACACACACACACACACACACACACACACACACACACACACACACACACACACACACACACACACCTCGACCCTCCTGGGAACCACTATGAGATCTTCATTAAAAATACAGTCTTAGCGTGAAGTTAGCGTGTAGGGGCTTCTGGCTTTCAAGTAGGCCCACCTCGCCATATTATAGGCAGCGATATTCCGACTTCAGAGGATATGTTTTCTTCTTTGATGGGAGGGTAGATCTAGATTATCCTATGCAAGGACCTTGCCATCGATGAAGGCAGTCTCTTGGCCCAGACCACAAGTTTTACCGGTTATTGATGTAAGGTAAATGCTAAGGTTCATATTGAAATGTTGTAATGTTTCAAAATGTTACGATGAGATTGTTTTATGACAATAACAAGGTCCTAGGAAAAAAAAAAAAAAAAGCTCCTACTCTCCTTATATAGGAGCAAAAATTGAAAAATTGATCGAAGTCTGCTTTTTTGTGTCGTGTGCCGTGTGTGTGTGTGTGTGTGTGTGTGTGTGTGTGTGTGTGTGTGTGGTGTGTGTGTGTGTGTGTGTGTGTGTGTGTGTGTGTGTGTGTGTGTGTGTGTGTGTGTGTCGAGCGCGTGTTGTTGTTGTTTTGTTTTGTTTTGTTTTGTTTGGGGGGGGGGGGTGATTTTTTTTTTTTTTTTTGGGGGGGAAGGGTGTTTTTTGTTGGGTTTTTTGTTTGTTTGTTGTTGTTATTTGTTGTTGTTGTCGTTGTGTGTTTTTTTTTTTTTTTTTTTTGGGGGGGGGGAGTTTTGCTCCTCGGCTAGAACTCCAAGGTTCACCAATGGTGAGATTTTGTGTATGCAACCGTTTTCACCCACCACAACGGAAACCACATTCCAGCTTCGGGAATATAAGCTGGGTTTGTTCGTGTTTCCTCAACCCACTGAACGTTAACACGAATTTCAGGATTTTTAACGTGCATACTTGATCTTCTGAATGTTAATATATCGATTGAAAATAAGGCACTGGCAGGTCTGCACTTAAAGTTAACCTGGGAGATCGTAAAAATCCTCTCATCCTTTATTCACCAAACGCCACCGGGATTCGAACCCACGACTTGATAGACACATGGGATTGAAGTCGAACGGTCTTAACCACTCGGCTATAGCGTCCGTCACGTCAGAGTTTGATCGCTTTTATGGCAAAGTAAGCAGACTTCTTATCCAGAGTGTACTTACGGTCACACAGTGATTCCCAAGAGTGAATCGATGGTCTATAGGAAGTAACGCGCCTGCTTAGAAAGCGAAAAGTCCGGGTCGAAGTGTGCGGTGGTTCATATCCCGTCGGGGCCTATAACCTTTCCCTCATCCACTAGACCATGAGTGGTGGTCTGGGTGGTCGTCTTTCGGATGAGAAATCGAGGTCCTGTGTGTTACACATAATTATTTAGCGCACGTTAAAAAAAAAAAAAAAAAAAAAAATATATATTATATTATATATATATATATATATATATATATATATATATATATATAATCCACGGCAACAAGAGGGTTGTCCTTGGAAAAATTATGTAGGAAAAAGCCGCTCTGATAAGAAACAAATACAGTTGCAGACAGGAAATAGAAAAAAAATGGGTGTCACTGCACTTGTGGTGACGTGCTCTCCCCAGGGAGAGCAGCCCGAATTTCACGCAGAGAAATCTGCTGTGACATAAAGTGGAATAGTGTTGTGAGTCAGAAAGAGTCTATAACCTGGATGACCTCCAGGGTGTTAAGCTGAGGTACGTTAACAAAAAACAAACAAACAATACGTATCTTAATATCTGTGGACCGTAGCAGAGTTTTCTTCCTCCTTGGGAAATAGAAAACAGAGACCAAAAAATGCTGTGTCGAATGTAAGTTTTTTTCTGATGTAACTGTATTTCAAACTTGGGAACCTTAGCTAATGTTTGTCTGGGCCTTATGATAGAATATATAATTTGTCAATGTCAGTATATTAATTGGTCTTTTGAAGTTTATCTGTTTAAAGACGCTACAGATTCTCAAGGGAAACTACTCTGATTTCTGACATCTTTTTCCTGTTTTTTCCTGCCATGCTGATTCCCTCACTGCGCTGACTACCGACCACGTGAAGTTGCGACTGTGGACACATTGATTTTCTATTGTACAAGTTAGGCTAATATAGTTTTACAAGGAAATTTGAACTTATATCAAGATATAAGTCAGGCAGGATTTTTTGGTGACATTTTTCCTTCTGACAATGGCTTCAAACAAATTGGTGAGATTTTTTTCTTTTTAGATTTATCTCAGTGATGTGCTATTGAATCATCTCTAGTTCGGTCTGTACAATGTAGCCTATAGTAGTACATTGTAGTAGAGACCGTGTAATACATAGAGCTAAGGAATAGACCTATCAAGGTATGAGATTATTTTTATTATGATACATGTAGGCGCCACGCTAAGATGTTTTACATCCAGCTGGGGGGGGGGGGGGGGGGGGGGGAGTGGTGTAAGTAAAGTTCTTGGTTTCATTCAAGTACTAGAAGAAGACTGTGTAGTACCATAATGCTAGAAATTATGAATAGCAATATTTAGTGATACATGGAAACACTACTAACTACTAGTACCATGTAGTAGTAATAATAAATATGTACTAGGCCTAGCACGTTGGGACAGGCTCAAACATAGTATGCCTCGTGCACACGTTCAATCCATCATGATTAGTTTAGAACTAAAAATAATACATGGATGCTCATCAAATGGTGCTGATTGTTCCTTTATTAAAAAACACACAAAAGTTTTACTTGTCAAATTCAAATAATAGCTGTGATGCTTTCATTACTCTCCAAACTTTTTTTTTTTTTTTTTATTACTTTGTTAACCCCTTGACTCCATGACTGCCTTGCAAAATACCTACTTTTGAATTCCTCTCTGCGAGAGCAACATTTTTATCGAACTTGTTTCTTCAGTAGGTTCTCTAAACTGGCTACACGCCTACAGTATACTGCAAAATACTTATTATTCTGAATATTGAACAGTGAACATTTGCACAAAATTATTTTGCCGAGCTATGAGTACCACTAATCAGTCAGTATAAGTTATAACTGACTCACAGTCACTGTCACTGTGTCAGTGTGAGTACCACTAATCAGTCAGTATAAGTTATAACTGATTCACTGTCAGCATCGTCTGTCTCAATGTTTGTCTGTCTGTCTGGCCTCTCTCTCTCTCTCAACTCTTGAACCCATAATTTTGCATTAAAAAAAATGTTCTTTATGTTGTTCCAGAGTGGTGATGATATGCAGAATGTCAAATCGACATTAAACTGCAACAATCTTGGAAATGCGGTAAGTACTTATGAATTTTTCAGTACATTTTTTCCCATATTATATATATATTCTTCTTCAGTTCTTGTTGATTTAGAGAACTTTACTCCCCTCTCCAGCCCCTCCCCCCTCCCTTCCAACCTGTTATCCAGGAGGATGAATGTTTGCTATCGTAAACTGTTACTGTATTAGTCTCCTGGTAAAGTAACTCACAGGGAGCTTTACACATATTTAGACATTGAGAACCAGTATGCAGAGAAATTATGAATGAACAGATGGGGTGATTACTTAGATTGAAATTGTTTTAAGCTAAGTGCACACTTTAGGCCAACGATTGTTTTTGATTTAGCCCAGTTAACTGCAGTAGAAATATTGATTCTTGTTATGAAGAAAACTTGGACCAAATGGCTATATAGATATTTTCTTTTCAGCTGTAAAGTGTGTAGACATTGTTAAAATGCAAGCACTATTTGTCGATGGAGGTCCTTGAAAATTGAGAGTGAGGTCCTTGAAAGTCCTTGAAAAGTCCTTGAATTTTCATCCCAAAGATCTGTATGAACCCTCGCCTGTGTGCATACATGTGTTTTTCTTAATTTTGTCATGCGTTCCTACCGGCACGAAAGGCTTACTCTTCCAAAAGGTAGAATGGGTTTTTAAACATGTTCGCAAGATGTTCTGCATGCATTTGCACATGGGGCCTCAGTTTATAAAAGTTCTAGTCTGAATCTAAAGGACTTTTTGGGGAGTGGAGTTAGTCTCTAGAGGAAAATCCCTATAACGGGTGTCTCCATGAATGTTTGATCCTGGGCCAACAGATCATGAACACAATGCTCTAACCACTAGGCTATCCTGACTGACCCCTTGTCTACTTTTTAATTGAAATCTGCATGAAAAAAAAGTATTGCCAGAGCCAGTAGAGAGCAAAGAGGTAGCTTGCACATTTAAAAAAAACAAGGAAACCTGTCCAAAACAGAAAATGTAACTAGTATTCATGATTGTATTATGCTAAAGTGTGTGTGTGTGTGAATGAGTGAGTGAGTGAGAGTGGTGAGTGAGTGAGTGAGTTGAGTGTGTGTGTGTTGTGTGTGTGTGTGTGTGTGTGTGTGTGTGTGTGTGTGTGTGTGTCTTCGTTTTAACGTCTATCCACTAGCTAACAAGTGATTTTAGACTGGACAAGGGGAGGAGGAGATAGGAGTGAATATATGTGTATTTGTTTGTAAAGTTGAATGAATGATACAAGGAAAAAACATCTAACCATGAGAAAGTCATTGAACTGCACATACAGAAGAAGGCAAAGGAAAAAAGATAAACTTGGGTAGGCCTAAGCTCGAATGCGTACAAGTGTGTGTGTGTGTGTGTGTGTGTGTTACTGTGTGTGTCACTGTGTGTGTGTGTGTGTGTGTCACTGTGTGTGTGTGTGTGTGTGTGTGTGTGTGTGTGTGTGTTGTGTGTGGTGTGTGTGTAGGTGCGTGCATGTATAATGTGTGTGTTTGTGAGTGTGTATATTAGTTTATGTATGTTTCTGCTTGTGATTTTATTCAGAATGGTTATTCACTTATTGTTTTGTCTGTCTCTCCCCCATTCTCATCATCTTCTTTTCAGTTTCCCTCTGTCCCAGCACTGCAGTCACACAGGTCTATGGATACATGGAAAGGTTTTATCTGCTCTTAAGATCTTGCATTTATTATTATTATTATTCATTTATTGTTAATGCTCAGTATAAATCATAATTTCATAAAGGTGATAAGTGTTGTTGTAGTTGTTGTTATCACTATTATTCATATTGTTGTTGGTGGTATATTAAAGTATAATTTATAACTTACTGTTACAGAATGATGTCGAACAGAGGTGGGCGTTTAAAGCCTTCGAGCATGCTGAAGTTTACTTCAAAGTAAGTGTGACTTTGTAGACACTGTGGTTGATATTTTTCTTACGATAAAGTTCCAGGGATGCAGATGGTATGACAGCTTGATTTGATTTGACTTGACTTGACTTGAAATAACTTTCCCCTGAACTCTCGTTACAAGGAGACAGCAAGGCACTGTAAAAGAAACACAATTACTACTCTCTGTCTAGCCATTCCAGTGATGTGGAGGGGGGGGGGGGGGGGGGGTCTGCTGCATGGGTAACAGCTTGCCCTCCATACTTCATACACCCATGCTTTTACACTCTAGAGCCTGTAGTATAGCACAACTCCTTAGTCTTCTGAGACTGACAGATGCCTACTGCAATACTAGTACTACTAGCCTATTACTCACTCTCATTGACTGCTACCACTTCTGACTTCTGTAGTTTTAAATGTGAATTTTACTTAATTTAAATTGTACACATGGAACAAAAATTGGCTAAAGTTTGGTTTTTCTTTTTTTCTTTTTGTTGTTGTTGTATAAAGCATGTAAGGTGTTTACATCATTTTTAGACTTAAACAGAATGTGCTGACTGATAGTTATTATCAGTTCTAGATGATGTGAAATAATATCTTCATTCTATAATTTTGTAAAATCCATATGTGGCATGCAAAAGAGCTGATTTTGTAATCTAGAAAGTATAGGGTGATACTGATAGTTACAGCCTGGAGCCAAGTACATGAATATTTTGATTTATGTGTGTTACAAAACTGGTTAGTTTGTTATTTCCTTACTGATGTTTTCTTTACTGTGTGACATTTTCTTGCAGAGAGAGCTCTATGATGTGAGCCCTGACTTCTGCAATTTCCCATGACCCCCATGAAAAGTTGACATGACATTGTGTTGCAGCAAGTCTGCCTCCTAAATTTCTATGATGAAAATATCCCTCGTGTGGGGTGAATGTGTTTTTTTTTTTTCTTTTTTGTTCCTAGGCTATAGCTCCAAAGGTTTTTTGCATATCAGTATACAATCAGTTTTGGCCACCATTTAAAAGTTAGCCGCATTCCAACTTCAGAAATTGCTGCATACATACATACATACATGTATAAATTGCATGTTTTTGTTCCCCAATTTTTTTTTGGGGGGGGGAGGGGAGGGGGGTATCTTTGCCACAGTCCTTTTCAATCATTATTGCCACCATCCACATGTGATAAGATATATAAATGCTATTCCTCTGTCAAATAAATCTCCCATCGAACTTGCAGTTGATCTCGTCAGTGGACCCGAGCGTCCTGCGGCTGACCAAAGTGGATGAGGAAATCTACATCATGTTCAGGGCGACCTTTCCCAACCTGAAGGTGGACGTCATCAACGAGAAAGAAATGAAATCCCCTGAGGGCAAGGAGGTGAGTTGTGGGGAAACCGTAGCTCACCAGTGAGTTGTGGGGAAACGATAGCTCAACAGTGAGTTGTGGGGAACCATAGGTCAATGTGAGTTGGGAAACCATAGGTCAATGGTGAGTTGTGGGAAAACCATAGGTCAATGGTGAGTTTGGGGAAACATAGCTCAACAGTGAGTTGTAGGGAAACCATCGCTCAACAGTGAGTTGTGGGGAAACCATAGCTCACAGTGAGTTGTGGGAAACATAGCTCACCAGTGAGTTGGGAAACATAGGTCAATGGTGGGTTGTGGGGAAACATAGGTCAATGGTGGGTTGTGGGGAAACCATAGGTCAATGGTGGGTTGTGGGAAACCATAGGTCAATGGTGAGTTGTGGGGAAACCATAGGTCAACAGTGAGTTGGGAAACCATGCAAAATTCTTCGGAAAAAAAATTCACTGTCATTGGGAAACAAAGAGACATAAAAACAAGAAGCTTTTTTTGAAAGATGAGTGGCATTACTCTTGTAGTGATGGAAAGAGCTGCTCAAGTCAAACATATACAGAGAACTCTGTTGTGACTGAGAGTAGGGAACATACAACACAATACAATACTATACTATACAATACTATACAATGCAATGCAATACAATACAATACAGTACAACACAACATAAACAGTACAATACTTGTGCACACAGACTATTATGCACTTGTGTGTGTGTGTGTGTGTGTGTGTGTGTGTGTGTGTGTGTGTGTGTGTGTGTGTGTGTGTGTGTACATGTATACCGATTCATAATATGTATGGCAATGAGGTGAAGATACATTATTTCATCATGTTATTCCATAAAATGATATATATTTCTATATATGTCATATTGTATATATCCGATCACATCACACTAACATAGATTTTGCTAAGTACCATACTAGTAGTGACGCTGCTGTGTTGAGTCTTACGATGACATCATTTTATGCTGTATGCATTTTATAGCATGTTATAAATTATATGAGTGGACTCGGTCTACTTACAGGTATGGCGAGAGTTTATCGAGGCTTTCAAAGGCAAAGTGCAAGACTACAACCTGGGTACACTGCTGCGCATCAACTGCCAGGAAGGCTACACAGAAGAAAACACCACACTGTGTAAGTGTAGCTTTGCTCCTGTAAAGTTGAATGAATTCTGTGTAGGTCTAAACGTCGTGGTGTGAAAGCTCTACATTTGTCTGTTTATCATGTTGAATGCAAGCGCAAATGCTTCAGTTTTGATTGTTTTCCAAGATTTAGCGCTGTTTAAATACCGTACATTATTGTTATTTATTATTATTATTATCATTATTGTTATTACCATCATCATCATCATCATCATCATCATCATCATCATTATTATTATTATTATTATCATTATTATTATTATTATTATTATTATTATTATTGTTATTATTATTATTATTGTTGTTGTTGTTATTGTTATTGTTGTACACCAGTTTCAGTCATGGGTAACCCCTGTGCATGGAAATTATGAACTGTAAGCCCAATTGAAGGGAAAATGATATGCATTTGCATATATGGTTTTGTGCGTGAGTGTGGTGTGTGTGTGTCTGTGTGTCTCTGTGTGTGTTGTGTTGTGTGTGTGTGTTTCTTGGCTAGAGCTCCAAGGTTCACCAACGGTGAGATTCTACATATGCAACCATTTTTTCCCCCACCATTTAGGTAGCTGCAGTACAACATCAAGGATGGTGTTTAAACATACCTCTGTGCATGCATTTTGTCGTTGTTTTCATTGGTATTTTTTGTCATGTGTTCTTATGGGCTCACTATGGCCTTCTTTTCTGAAAGGCAGATCAGGTTTTTGATGAGTGTGCAAGATGTTCTGCGTACATTTGGACAAGGGGCCTCATTTTATAGACTTATCTGAAGGACTTTGACATTCAGCTCAATTTTCCGGTCAAACTGGGAAGAAAGGGCAAGTGCTGGGAACCCAGAACCTTACAATTTACCTGCATGTTAGGCAGGTGAACATCTAAACCATCCCACCACCTTCCTTTTTCAAAGGTAAAGGTAAAAAGGTATGGGTGTCCCATAACCTAGGCGGTTTTAGGAGAGCGAGGCATCAGAGACCTCAGCTTCTCCAGGGGCCAGCATTTTGAGGGCGGCGCCCATCTCCTCTCCCTCACTGCTTTACCTTCTCTGACCCTATAAAGAGGGAAGGTACCCATTTACCGCTGGGTGAACTAGGGAGACTGTACTGAAGCCAAGGCGCGAAAACAGTCACCCATCGAACGGGTAACCACGCTCGACGCTGCTTAACTTGACTTGGGGGAAAGTGAGCTCTCTGACTAAAATCTGCTTAGCTTTTACTTCAAACATTGTCTAAAATCTGCTTACCTTTTACTTCAAACCTTGTCTAAAATCTGCTTACCTTTTACTTCAAACCTTGTCTAAAATCTGCTTACCTTTTACTTCAAACCTTGTCTAAAATCTGCTTACCTTTTACTTCAAACCTTGTCTAAAATCTGCTTACAAACCTTGTCTAAAATCTGCTTAGCTTTTACTTCAAACCTTGTCTAAAATCTGCTTACCTTTTACTTCAAACCTTGTCTAAAATCTGCTTACCTTTTTTTTTTTTTGCTCTCTCTCCTTTATGTGCAGGTGTTCGCACCAGTTCCTGGCCATTGAAATAGCACGCAACAGGGAGAAGCACAACGACCGTGTCGCTACACCCACGGCAAGCTGAAGACGACACTGAAGGCAGCTCCTCCTAGCTGAGCGAGATGAGATGGAGATACACCTGAAATCATAGACCTGAGACTACTGCTTACTGTTTCTTGACAATGGAACCACTTTGGGGGGGTGGGGGGGGGGGGGGGAGGGAGGGGGGGGCTGCTTAGGGGGTAGGGATTGGGGGAGGGGATGTTTTACATTTGTTGTGACTTACGTCCGTACTGCTGCACCAGTGCATTTTAATGTTTTTCAGTGCATATATTTGTACTTTAGAAGTAAAAACAAATAACATCTTTCTTTTTTTTTGGGGGGTGGGGGAGGGGGGGCTGTCTATTTCTACAAAAGATTTTTTAAAGTATCTACAAGGCTGCTCAAAACCAAAATTATATGCTAGCCTCAGTGCTCAATTCAGTGATATGGTTTGCTCTCGTTTTACATGTGTGTGTTTTTGTATGACTTTTAAGGGTTGGGTGTTTTTTCTCTCTTTTGGGTTTTTTTTTTCTTTTTCTCTTTGTTAGGGATAGGCATATTTTTGCCCACCGTTAAGATAGCTGCCTTCAGATTTCAGGATGTGTTTTTCTTTGGTTTTGTTTTTTGTTTAGTCATAGGGTAAGGATTTATGGACTATATGTGACGCTCCACCACATAATAAGTCGGAGTGCACCAGAGGTCAATTTTTAGTTATTGACATGTTATTAATGTACAATAAAGTGGCTATCAAATACAAAAAACAGATAGAAAATCGGACAATTCTGTGCAAAGTTATCACAAATTGAAATGATAGACTGCAGGATGTGACAAAATGAGAAAAGGGCAAGTTTATTTTCGTAACAGGTTGTCAAAATGAGGGCTTGGGTATTTTCAAAACACTTTAAAAGCAAAAGGAATAAAAATTATGCCTTGATTATTTTATTATAAGGTAGATAAACGGATATTGTTTAATAATCAATCAAAATCTCAAAATTGACAACTTGACCCCACCTGCCTTTAATAGCTCCTAGCGCAAAATTGGGTAATGTGCTAAGCGACTCATTTCGTGGTGGAGCGCCACATATAGCTTTTTGCCTAGTGTTTACTGATTAATGACGGAGTTATGCATGTATGGACCAAATTGCTTTTTTACATGTTTTTTTTTTTTAAATGAAGGGGTCATGTATGTATGCACTATGTTGCTTTGTACATCTTTTTTTTTTTAATGACAGGGTTATGTGTTTATGGACTATATTTTTTTTTTAATTGTTGTGGGGTTTTTGATTAGGAAGTTTTGACTTTGTAGCTTTTTAATTCTTTTTTAATTTCTTTTTCGATTTTTCTCCAAATAGGTTTCAAAATACAGAAACCAGCTTAGAAAAACAAAACTATCTCAGAAAAGTGCCAAAAAAAAAAATCAAGACCAGTGTCATCATCATTGCCAACAACCCCCTTTTCTGAACCGTACAAACTTTATACAGAAACATGGTTACTAAGGCGGAGACTTTGTAGTAGCTTTTTTAACTCTGCATCTTTTCTTGTTGCTGTTGATTATGAGGTTGTATATGTATGCATGTATGTATGGATCATATACTTTTTTTTTTTACTTGGTGCAGAAGTGTGTGTAAGAATGGGTTCAATCTCAGGCAGGGATCTCACATTCCTTGCAAATTCAAATGCTGTAGGATTGGGTAAAAAGCTGTCTGTCAAAAGCTTTGTAGATTCAGCAAACTTGTGGCTTGAAAAGCAGGGTCCTTGCATGGCATTGCAGGTATGTACTTGTAGGTGCTTGTCTAGTCATGAAGCCAAATTTGGCTTTTGTCTGGCTGGTTTTTATATGTTAGTGTGTGTGTGTGTGTGTGTGTGTGTGTGTGTGTGTGTGTGTGGAGAGACACACACAGAGAAAGACACAGAGAGAGACACAGAGAGAGACACAGAGAGGATACTTGCAGATGCTTGCTTTATTTCTCACGAGAAGATAGTTTGCTTTTCTAGTTTTCAAAATGTCCGTGAGGAAAAATCAGAAAGTAAAAGGAAGACTTTGCATTTATTTACCATGATGGCAGTCAGTAGGGAGAAAGAGTGGGGTGTGTTTGTGCGCATATGCGTTATTATGTTTCATAATTATGAGGATGGATTGGCTTGATGGTGAATGATTTTGGAGTTTGAAAAAATGTGTGTGAAGTGAGTTGGATTGATCTTGCTTCAGATTCTATATAGTAGTAGTTGTAGGTTTTGGGTGTTTTTTTTAAGTTTGGGGATTTTCTTTAAAAAAAAAATTTTTTTTGGGGGGGGGGGGGAGACGGGCAGTTGCTTACAAGCGGTGTATGTGTATATATGCATGCTATGTGCTGCCATGCATAAAGTTTCCTGCGGAATGCTTGTGCCAATGTTTTAGAATGTTTTTACTTTCTTGTATTTGTATGTATGTTGGGATGGGTGGGGAGGGGGGGATAAGAGCTCTGAAAGTTACTGTGGTATTGTAAGTCAAGTCATCTTTGTTATTTCTAGATGAAGGATACAGTGAGCCCTCAGTATTTTTTGGTTGTTTTTTTGTTTGTTTGTTTTTTAACTAAAGAGACTACTTGAGTTGTCTGTGAAATTGGATTGGCTTCATAACTATTGTGAAAAGTTTGTTTCATGCTGAAGTGAAAAAAACAACAAAAATTTATGTTTTAGAAGGTTAAGAATGTGTTCATTAACACTGAAAGATGTTTTTATTCGCCCTCAAAAAGGTCCTTGATTTTTATGTCTGACCTCTGTAAGGCTAAATGTGTTTGAATTGTGTTAGGTTGTGAACTTTGAAGTCAGTGGGAATCCATGCTTAGAATTGTGAGGGGACAAGAGGAATTGTGTGAAGGTGTATGTTTGAAATTGTGTGGAGGGTGTGTGCTTGGAATTGTGTAGAGGTGTATGCTTGGAGTTGTGTGGAGGTGTATGTTTGGAGTTGTGTGGAGGTGTATGTTTGGAATTGTGTGGTGTATGTATGTTTGGAGTTGTGTGGTATATGTATGTTTGGAATTGTGTGGGGGTGTATGTCGGGAATTGTGTGCAGGTGTATTTTTGGAATTGTGTGCAGGTGTGTGTTTGGAATTGTGTGGTATATGTATGTTTGGAGTTTGTGGTGTGTGTATGTTTGGAATTGTGTGGGGGTGTATGTCGGAATTGTGTGCAGGTGTATTTTTGGAATTGTGTGGAGGTGTGTGTTTGGAATTGTGTGGTATATGTCTGTTTGGAGTTGTGTGGTGTATGTATGTTTGGAATTGTGTGGTGTATGTATGTTTGGAATTATGTGGTATATGTATGTTTGGAGTTGTGTGGAGTGTGATGTTTGGATTAGTTGTTGTGGTGTATGTATGTTTGGAATTGTGTGGTATATGTATGTTTGGAGTTGTGTGGAGGTGTATGTTTGGAATTGTGTGGTGTATGTATGTTTGGAATTGTGTGGTATATGTATGTTTGGAGTTGTGTGGAGGTGTATGTTTGGAATTGTGTGGATGTATGTTGTTTGGAATTGTGTGAAGGTGTATATTAGGAATAGTGTGGAGGTGTATGGAATTGTGAGCAGTTGCAAGGTTGGAAGTTGTTGAGATTGTCTGGAATATTCTGGAATTGTGTACTTGGCAGCCTGTGTGAACCCTATTGTCTATATTTCAATTTTTTCCTCTTTTAAATCATTCGTTTGTTAAAATCCATTATTGCTTATCTTCATTCATTTTCATGTTGGATTTCTTTGATGGGTTTCTCTCCTATGGTTAAGATGGGTCCTACTGTGTTTTGAACTTATGTGAACAAGATCATGTTACAAATGAAAGTGTCAGGGATGTTGAGGAAAAAAAAAATCAGATGACCTGTTTAATTGTAGTAAAAGACTGAAGATTGGAATACGAGCAGTTTAGAATATTTTGGATTCCTGATATTACTTGGGATGGTGGCTGTAGATAAGTCATCTTCTCAGAGAGTCAGTCACGTCTAAGTTTAGTTTTTTTTATGTCAACTTGCAATGAATCACATGCTCGTGTAATTATAAGTGAAAGGCTTTGTGAAAATTAAAGTGTAATGTTGCTGTCTCTTTAGGAGTTAGTGTGTGGGTGTGTGTGTGTGGTGTGTGTGTGTGTGTGTGTGTGTGTGTGTGTGTGTGTTGTGTTGTGTGTGTTTGTGTGTGTGTGTTGAGATTAGAATATTGCCCTATAAATGCATGCATGCTTCAGATTCAGTCTTTTTGGCATGATGTAGTTTAAGTTACATAATTATTATTTCAGTTACCGTTGACTCAGACACTGCCAGTCTCATCCATCTTCATAACACCTTACAGTACTTAGAAGAGTAAAAGTCAGAGAGAGGCATTTCTGTTCACACTGTGGGTTGGTTTCTTTATTATCAGCTTTCTAGACAATGACTCATCTTTTTCCCCCATCATGCAAGTTCCCCACCCCCACCCCAGTCATCCATTTCAAATAAATGATCAACAAACTCAAAAAAAATACCCACTGGCATGGGCCTTGATAGTTTCTAGAATTCTCTCTCTCTCTCTCTCTCTCTCTCTCTCTCTCTCTCTCTCTCTCTCTCTCTCTCTCTCCTCTCTCTCTCTCTCTCTCTCTCTCTCTCTCTCTCTCTCTCTCTCTCTCTCTCTCTCTCTCACACACACACACACATACACACGCACGCAATGCATGCAAACAGACACTTGCATACACACACCTGCATACATGCACCCACATGTTCTCATGCATGTGCATGCGTGCACACACCACACAACACACCACAAAACACACACACACACCACACACACACACACACACACACACACATGTGCAGTGACAAAGATACACATGTCACTACACAATTTAACACACATGCCCAGTTATCACACATTAATGTTGTAAGCCAAACACACCAGCCAAAAACCTTATACATTCACATCACACACACACACTTTTTCTTTTTTACATCGAGGATAATGGATAAGCACTCTTGTACTTTTTTACATCCAGTCCCCATGTGTATGCAGTTTTATAAATGTCATCTGTTCCGACCGGCACACAATGGCCTCTCTTACGAAAAGCAGAACAGGATTTAACGTGTGCGCAAGGTCTTCTGCATGCGTTCACACACAGGGCCTGGTTTATAGTCTCATCTGAAGGACTTTGGGGGAGAGTGTCCATACATACATCATGTCCATGTATGCCCATTCAACAATACCTACGCATACAAAGATGCCAACAAGTTATTGGTATAGGTAGCCATACACTCGCACACACACACACACACACCGCACACCACGCCACACACACACACACATATTGTCCACTCAACACATTTGCATACAAAGATGCCAACAAGATATTGGCACAGATAGCCATACAGCTGTGGCAGCATCTACTGGCCATGGATATCATAATATCTGTCTGAGCTCAAGATAGCCCCAAGTAACACACAGTTGTCTTTTTAAAATAATGAAAAGAGGCAGCGTTACAGTATGACTTAGTGTTAGTAGGCAAAATCATGGTCATGACCTGACCTTAACACCCAAAAATTAACACATTTATTTATTTATTTTATTTCATACCACTTTTATGTCACAGCAGATTTCTCTGGCGAAATTTGGGCTGCTTTCCCCCACATGTGCAGCGCCTACCCATTATTTTTTTCCCCTCAGGGATGGTGTCTAAACACGACACCTGTGTGCATGCTGTTTTTTAAAAATAATTTTTGTCATCCGCTCCTACCCGCACACGATGGCCTGCTCTTCCGGAAGGCGGAATGGGGTTTTAACATGTGCGCAAGATAGTCTGCATGCGTTCACACATGGGACCTCGGTTTATAGTCTCATCCGAATGACTGATTGTGGAAGTTAAGGACACAGATTAAGAGGGAGGGGGGGGGGGGGAACAGCAGTGCAAAATTATATTGATAATAGATCAACACTGGTGTGCTTTTTTATGCATCTAGTCCTCACCCTTATCAATTGATTGGTTTTATAATGATAAACAGAACACAATGTTATGACCAAAAGAAAAAAAAAACTAACCATACCAAACATCAAAGAAAATCAGAGAGATAATAAAAACTTGAAAGTAATCATAAACCTGAAAAAATTCAAAGTCAAGAAATTGTGGACAAACAACTGGCTTCCGAACAATAAATAAGTAAAGTAACTTCTTTGTCTCTCAACAGATATAAACTCACACAACTTTCAACAATATTTTTTTAACGCTCACCACAGAGATATGCCAGGCACAGAAATAAACAAAACCAAAGATTTGCTGAAACTGAAAGTACAGCCTCTGATTTTTTTTTATTCAGAAACCCGTTCTTTTTTATGTACACACAGAAGCAAAGTTGCAGCATTAAATAAACATGGATTACACTTTAATTTTTTTTTTAATTTAAGATTGGACCTTCTTTTGAAGTCTGGAACAGGTCCACACAGAGTAAACTGGCGAAAGAGTTCAACGTCAAAAACCTTGATAAGAACCTTAATTGCAAAGATTACATGAGGCTAGCAGATGATTTGCAAAACATAAGGAGAGAAAACTTTCATTTCTCTGCATTTGACAATCAACAACAATAACATGGTGGTAAAAAGCCAGAGGAAATCCCTAGGAAAAACAGGCAAAGGCGGGAAAAAAAGGGGGGGGGGGGGGAGGAGATGTATAGTGATTCCAGATAACAGTCCTTCGAAGCCAAGGGAGCATTAGACAGCACGGTAAAGTACACTCCAACCATGCACATCTCAAAACTGAAGCAATGTGTGGCAAGTGGCCTCACTTTAGATCCACCGCGTTCTCAGATCTGTGTACAACCACCTTCAATACAAACGTGGGGGAAATTTAATAAGGGGACTCAAGTGATCTCTCGTGTGCATAGATCCCCAGGTCCCCTTTTTCGAGGCAAACAAACATAAATCAAATCTTGATCTCATCCCAAAATTAGCACTAAGCCAGAGAATGTACATAAATTATAGAGGTACAACCAAGTGTTCAATCAGATTACAGACGCCATTAGTATTGTCAAAGGGCAAACCGCTCCACTACAGGTCATGGCAGCCCTCTCTCTCTCTCTCTCTCTAGTGTGGCCCAAAACACCTCCACCATCTTTCAGTTGCCAACCACAAGATCTTGTGGATGTGACATGGAATGCACAGCAGAACCAGAATAGAATCTTCTCTTCTTCTCCTCTCGTTGGCTTTACACTGTCACATGTGTCTGGGGGGGGAAAAAGAATGGCATGTTCTTTCCAGCTGCTCTCGTGGGCCATACTACAGCTTAGGTTTTTGTTTCTTGGGGGGGGGGGGGGGGGGGGGGGGGGGGGGGGGGGGTAGGATTATGTCCGTTGGCCACACAACAGAATAGAATCGATTGTTTTCTGAGATCTCCTTTTAAAGTCCACTCTCTCTGCTGCTTTGATCAGAGATTTAATCAGTCATGGGAGTCTGTAGACTCTCGGGAGACTCACTGGAGAGACAGAACAAAAGAGACAGAGATAGAGAGACATACAGACCGACAGACAGAGGACGAGAGAGGGGGGGGGGGGGGTGCATGGCCATGGCTGACTGTCCTCTCCTTTAAGTCTGAAGCGTCACTGGGGCACCCTACTGAGCTGGAGACTCAGGCAGTAGGTTCTGGGTGAGATCTACCAGAGGGTGCCCACCCCATCCCTCTCCAACTGCATGACTTCCACCATTTTTTTTTTTTTGATATGGAGAAAAAAGCGAAAAGTCCGAGTATCAAAGTGTGTGGTGGTTTGATCCCCATTTGTGCCCGAAACTTTTCTTCCTATCTACAAGACACTGAGTGACAGTCTGAGGTGATAGTCTTTCGGATGATACCGAGTTCCTGTGTGTAACATGCATTTAGCGCACGTAAAAGAATCAACGGCAACAAGAAAGAAAGAGAGCTGTCCCTGGCAAAATTCTGTAGAAAAAAACTGCTCTGATAGGAAAACATGCAAATAGGAAAAGGACAAGAATATCATGGGTAGCACTGCACTTGTGGCGACGCGTTCTCCCTAAGGAAAGCAGCCTGAATTTCAGGCAAAAAAAATCTGCCCTGACTTTAAAAAAAAAAGTGATATAAATTCCTCTCCAGGAGGTACAATACTTAAAGATTCTGGCAGTTGTGTCTTTGGGCGATATCATCAGAAGGTGCCCCTAGCTCTCCAAGTGCATGACTATCACCCCTGTTATAATGGCCATATCTTAGCCACTTACTGGGACACGGCAGTTATATTCCAACCATCATCTGTAAGGGGAAACCAGTAAGTGGTGTCCAATGTATTTTGGATCAATGACAGGCACTTCTCTGACCCTGGCCAAAACTGACCAAACATTCAGTTTATGAGGCTTATTCTGTACAGGTAGCTTAAATGTAAAAGGTAAAGGTAAAGGTGCCCCAAAAACCTGTGTGGCCGTAGGGGAGCGAGGCGTCAGAGACCTCAGTTTCTCTAGGGGGCCAGCATGTTAGAGCGGCACCCATCTCCTCTCCCTCACTGCTTTACTTTCCCTGACCCTAAAGAGGGCAGATACCCATTTACAGCCGGGTGAACTGAGGGAACTGTACTGTAGCCAAGGGCGCCCACCATCCAATTGGCAACCACGCTCGACACTGCTTATCCTTGGCTGGGGGAAAGCGAGCGCTCTGACCACTGAGCTATCCAATCGCCTACAGTCAGCCTATGAGGCTTACTCTGTTCAATGGCCATGGCTGCGAGGTGGCCCTGTCTTTTAGGATCCCTGTAATTCCAGGGGTGAGTTTGGAAAGAGGGACAGCCAGCCAAGGCTGAATGAGGGTTACCAGTCACCAGACCAGGATGAGTGTCAGGATAGGGACACTGCCAAGAGTTGTGGCTGATCTGAAACAATGCTGAAAACCAATGATACTAATATAACAACGCATAATGTTCAGCACAGCTGGGGCGGTTTGACCATTTTTTAGGTGGAAAGAATTTCACCCACCTGTATATATATATTCACTTTCAGCTGTGGTATAATATAAGTTTGAGGCAGTCCGTCTGCGAGAGACACCCGCAACAACACACCCACGCGTGTAGATTCATGAAACACACAGTCGTCCTCTGTGCTTCTGATGTATATTAATGAGGTTTACATGATTGAGAAAACTCATAATAATACTTTTTTTCCCAGAGCGAAACCCTCACCCATAACAAAAATAAATAACCCAGTGCCCCCCCCCCACCCCACATCATACCATCATAAGATTTCAGGGAAAAACCGACCATGCAGCGAGTAAGGCACCAGCGTGGGCAAAGGGGCAGAACTCAACAACGTCAGGTCACGCGCATCTAACACGGCCATGTAACTCTTCTCCGACAACCCGTCAATCATGGGCACCAACACCACGCCCTCGTCCTCAGCGGTGCCCTGGGGGTGGGGGAGGAAGACGGGCTCCACAGGGTAGTGGTGGGGCACCGTCCAGCTCCTGTCCCCGCCCCCGCCACACACGTCCCTCTTGACCACGGCCACTCTGCTGAGAGACACGTTGTCCACCTTCACCACCAGCCCGTACACGAAGCAGTAATGGCGGGAGAGGTGACGTTCGTTGAGCGTGGGCATGTCCAGGGAGTTGATGAACAGCGGCTCTGGAGGAGACAGCTCCACGCGAGTCACCCTTCCGCGTCACCAGGTTGACCTCGAACCGCTGAAGCTGCGCTTGGGCCTGGAACGCGTTCCGCGCGACAGGGTCCCTGAGGATGGGAAGCTGCAAGCTGCCGACGAAGGAAAGGGTCTGGGTAGGTGGAGAGGTCCATGACGAGGCGGTCGTGGTCCAGGTTGAAGGCGTTGACGTGGTGCATGGTGAAGACGTTGTCCATGCTTAGCGTCGTCATCTCCCCGGTCCTCAGCTCCACCACGTACAGCGTGGCGGCCTCCTCCCCGAACCAGTCCAGGCAGTGGAAAGGCGTGGCCTCGCGCAGCATGCACACCACGTCCACGTAAAAGGGGTGCGCCAGCAACAGGCGTGGGTCTCCGTCACGGAGAAGGAATGCATGTAGGGGATCCTGCTCACCCTCCAGCTGGCCACCACCTCTCTCTCCTGGGTGGTCTTGACCCTGACCAGCTGCATGAGGTGACCCGCGATGGGCACCAGAGACATGCTGGACAGGAAGTCAGGTGGTGGTCCGTCCCCGGTTCTGGTAACGGGTGGGCCGAAGACAGCAGGTTCAGGAAACTGGTGAAGCCCAGACTCTCGCTCAGGCTTTGATGCAACGGTGCCCACCACGGGAGAAAAAGGTGGTCAGGTTGTGAGGGCTGAACGTGTACCCTTTCCAGTAATCGCTCAGAGCCAGGTAGTCGTGGCCGCCTTCAGGGCTGGAAAACCTGTACACGTTGACGTTCATGTTGTCCAGACCTCTCAACAAGGCCGTCCAGTGGTCCAGACAGGTGAAAGGAGGCTGCGGCCCTTCCAGGGTCAGGTATGGGGAGATGGTGTTGCTGCTGATGGAATCTGTGTAGAAGCTGCTGGCTAGGAAACGGGTGCTGAAGAAGGCTGCCCCATCCCCTGGGAAACGCCAGCTGGACAGCTTGGCGAAGCCGTCAAACGTGTGGAGCAGGGCGCGGTCCCCGTTTTCGAAGAGCCCCAGTCCATTCCGAATCTGTGAACACAAGGTGGGAAGAGAAATGATGATGTTGCTGTTCGTTTGCAGTTTTTCTAAGTCTGGCTGTTTAGCCTTTTTTATTATTTTTTTTATGAGTTCATTTTATACATGTAGCCTACATCAGAATGCTTTTGCCTGATTGGTGTGTGTGTGTGTGTGTGTGTGTGTGTGTGTGTGTGTGTGTGTGGAGATTATTTCAAACCTCAACAACGAGTACATTTTGATCTTCAGCCTTTTCAATTTCTGTATATCTGAAAAAAAAGAAGCTTTTTTTAATGTTTTCAGTGGAATCTGAGGAAACCAATGGCAGAAGAAGATTTTTACTGGAACTATATGATTTTGTGTCGTAAGGTTTTTCGGTATAGTTATATATAATATAGCTACATAGAAAGTATTTTCTCTTTTAGGATAGCTATTTTGATTATTTTATCTCGCACAAAGTTTGGAACAGTGAGACTTCGAAGAACAAATCGAGAAACAGGTAATAATTATATTCTCTGGTCAGAAAGTGGAAGTGTATGAGCTTCTTTGTGAGTTTTAAGTATCACTGGCATGAGTTGAACTCCAGGCGCTACTTTGACTGCTTTGCTGTCCACACTTTGAAAGAGATAACTTGGAGAGAAAATGCACTTCTTGACCAGAAATAAGTTGAGAACGGGCCAGTGAAACAGCAGGATGGAATGATGCTTCAGAAGCCTGACTCTTAGGATGAGCGCTGACAATCTTCAAAAAGTTCAGTCGCTTTCAGGCTTTTGAAATTAAATTTTCAATGTGTAATTTCCAATTCAATTTATATTTAAACATACTTCTAAGAATTTAACCCTTTTGTATGTAAATCTTACTTTTTCAAGTGTTAGCAATGGCAACAGACCTTTTTGGGATTTTTCTCTCCATTAATTCAAAAAAAAATAACAAGAAGAAAACACAAAATTACTGTTTCGAGTTCTTTCTAAGGTATTTATCCAATGACAATTTAATATTATGCATTGAACAGCAGTTGTGCTCTTTGATAATATTTGCGAAAGGTCAAGAATTCAAATGGGAAAAGAATGTAGGGGTAAGGACTTCTCCCTGTGAATCCCTCGCAATTTGACGACCGGGTTCGATTCCCGGTCGAGGGGATTTTCCTCCTGGAGTTACCATCAGTGCTGACTCCACTCTTCCAAAAGTCCTTCGGTGAGACTATAAACC
>CM060319.1:45440493-45442993 GCA_030674155.1 Stramonita haemastoma | reverse complement strand
ACTAACAAGACGTCAGAATCACTTCGTCACAGTCCACTCTGATCTGAAAATAAAGCACAAAATACTGCTGTTATCAGTAACGCTCACAAAGAAGGCAGTGAACGTGTCGCTAACACCCATTTCTGTTGGCAATCTGCTTTGCTGACCCAGTGCCAGTTGTGAAGTCCATCTGAAACACACTCCAATCTTACAAAGTGCACAGTCAATATTACCCACTCTAACTTGACCCAATGGCTCCACAAGTTGATATTTTAAGGTTAGGCCTATCCTCCAAATCTGCAAATGCCCATACCCTTGCACTAAATGACACTCACGTCACTCTTTACGTTGTTTTTTGGTTGTTGTTTGAATCAAGAGGTTTGTAACACCGAAGTGGTACAGCACAATTATGGCGTTGTCAAAGTCCCATTGGGTTTTAAAACAACAACAACAACAACAACAACAACAACAACAACTGTCAGCAACCTTTTTTTCTTTTTTCAAAGACGATCCTTCTCCCAGTTCTGTTCAGAATATCGCCAGAGATATCACGATATTATAACTCTTTTTTTTTTTCAAAGACGATCCTTCTTCCAGTTCTGCTCAGAATATCACAATATTATAACTTTTTTTTCTTTCAACGACCATTCTTCTCCCAGTTCTGTTCAGAATATCACAATATTATAACTTTTTTTTTTCTTTCAAAGACGATCCTTCTCCCTGTTCTGTTCAGAATATCACAATATTATAACTTTTTTTTTCTTCAAAGACGATCCTTCTCCCTGTTCTGTTCACAATATCACGATATATAACTTTTTTTTTTCAAAGATGATTATTCTCCCAGTTCTGTTCAGAGTATCACTATAATGATTATAAACTTTTTCTTTCAAAGACGATCCTTCTCCCAGTTCTGTTCAGAATATCACGATATTATAACTTTTTTTTTTCTTTCAAAGACGATCCTTCTCCCAGTTCTGTTCAGAATATCACTATAATTATTATAAACTTTTTCTTTCAAAGACGATCCTTCTCCCAGTTCTGTTCAGAATATCACAATATTATAACTTTTTTTTCTTTCAAAGACGGTCCTTCTCCCAGTTCTGTTCAGAATATCACTAGAGATATCACGATATTATCACTTTTTTTTTTCAAAGACGATCCTTCTCCCAGTTCTGTTCAAAATATCACTATAATTATTATAAACTTTTTCTTTCAAAGACGATCCTTCTCCCAGTTCTGCTCAGAATATCACTGTAATAGAACAGTCACCGTGTTCAGACGTCTTCTGCAGCAGCAGCTGAATCCCAACGGGACAGTACAAGGAGGGACAAGGAGTACAGTACTAAAATCCAGCAGGTTTTATATTAATATTATTCCAGCGCTGAAGTCACGTGTGGTGGTGGTTGTGGCCTCCACTGGATGCAAGCTAACTGACTTGATTGTAGGCCTGCTAGGCTCGTACTCTCTTTTTCTCCCGCCTCCTGGGCGACGTGTGTGTGTGTGTGTGTGTGTGTGTGTGTGTGTGTGTGTGTGTGTGTGTGTTGTGTGTAGTGTAGTGTGTGTAGTGTGTGTGTGTAGTGTAGTGTAGTGTAGTGTAGTGTAGTGTAGTGTAGTGTAGTGTGTGTGTGTGTGTGTGTGTGTGTGTGTGTGTGTGTGTGTGTGTGTGTGTGTGTGTGTGTGTGTGTAGTGTACTGTAGTGTGTGTAGTGTAGTGTGTGTGTGTGTGTGTGTGTGTGTGTGTGTGTGTGTGTGCGTGCAAGTATGTGTGTCTCCTTTACACAATGATGCACGCTCTTCTTCCCCAGTTCTCCTCCTCCTCCTCCTCCTCCTCCTTCACTATTAGTGTGGTTCCACTATCTAGCGCTGATGCGTGCCGACCTTGTCTTTCCACAGCCGTTGGCTAGATAAATACTGCAGGTGATAGCAATGAGGCCATATTATACTACAGCAGATTGGCTAATATAAAGGTGTGGTGAGGGTCTGCACACACACACACACACACACACACACACACACACACACACACACACACACACACACACACACACACACACACACACACACACAGAAGGGGGGATGGGGGGGCGAAGGGAAGAAGAAGGGGGAAGGAGACAGACGGACAGACAGACAGACAGAATAAATGAATGAATGAATGAATTATCTTTATTTTCCGAGGATAACATAGTAAGCATACTCATACTTTTTTTTTCATCCGGCCCTTGCCCTGATTAGGGAATAGCAGCCCCCCCCCCCCCCCCCCAAGGAAAAACTAACCAACCAAACAAACAAAAACAATAGAAAGGGAGAGCCTGTGTGTGTGTGTGTGTGTGTGTGTGTGTGTGTGTGTGTGTGTGTGTGTGTGTGTGTGTGTGTGTGTGTGTGTGATATGTGCGCGTGTGTGCGTATGTTTACGCGTTTGTGTATGTCTATGTGCATGTCTTTGTATAGGAGTGCACATGTGTGCATGTTTTGAAGTTCTGAAGTTTAAAATGCGTTTAGATATGTATTTATATTTATTCAAT
>CM060319.1:45435493-45437993 GCA_030674155.1 Stramonita haemastoma | reverse complement strand
AAAAGTGTTAGTTAAAACGTTAATTCTTACCTGAAATTTATTGGGGGGGGGGGGGGGGGGGGGTTTCCATTGACTGCGATTCTGATAGATTTGAGTCACATTTTAAATAATCTTGGTTTGTTTGTGGTGGGTTTGTTTTTTTTATTTGTTTTTGTTTTGTTTAATACAATACATTCCATCAAAGTTTTATAACAGACCAGCACTATTTCGATTAATCACACTTTTGTCCTCTACCAATGAAAAAAACGATACGAAATGTTGCTCTGTACCTTTAAAAGTCCTTCAAACGAAGAGAAACGATGATTTCATGACTTCTGTTAGATTGAAAAAATGTTATGCATGGTTGTTTTTTTTTAGGTATATCACCTTTATTTTTTATTTATTTTTATTTATTCTTTTATATCGAGGATAACAGAATAAGCAATCATGTGCTTTTTTTCATCCGGTCCCCGTGTGCATGCAGTTTTGTAAATATTGTCATCTGTTCCCACCGGCACACGATGGCCTACTCTTACGAAAAGCGGAACAGGATTTAACGTGTGTGCAAGATGTTCTGCGTGCGTTCGCACACGGGGCCTCGGTTTTAAAGTCTCATCCGAAGGACTTTTGGGAGAGAGTGGAGTCAGCACTGATGTTAACTCCAGGAAGAAAATTTCCTCGACCGGACTCTTTAGTGTGGAATGAACAACAAATACCAGTGATGTGTACCCCTTCAAATGGGGCCATTGGCGCTGCACTTGTGGCAACGTGCTCTCCGCGGGGAGAGCAGCCCGAATTCCACGTAGAGAAATCTGCTGTGACATAGAGTGGTCTAAAATAGAATAGAATAAAATACATAAAGTCAACACGATCAAAACAAAGCTTCAAAAAAAGCACTACCAAAAAAAAAAAAAAAAGATTAGCTGGAAATAAAAACATTGCAACTTGTCTCTTGCTGTTCAGAAATTAATGTCTCTTTGTATAACGGCGCCAATTTTTCGACTGACATATATTACTGTCTGACTTTACTGGCTTGTTTTCTTTTTATTTTTTTTGTTTTTGTTGTGGTTTTTTTTATGCCCGTTGCATGTTGTTGCATTCATGGTCTCTGTGTTGATGAATATTTCATTTTAGGTCTGGTATTTTAGGTTTATTGATATTTTTTGTGTTGCTTCGTTCTTTTGCTTTGATATGATTTTCTAAAGTTATTTCATGTGCTTTATATGAGGTTTTCTTCTCTTTTTTTTTAATTGCTTTTTGTGTAATGTGTGTGTGTGTGTGTGTGGTGTGTGTGTGTGTGTGTGTGTGTGGTGTGTGGTGGTGGGTGTGGGTGTGATGAAAAAAAATATCGTAAACTTACTCTTTTACCCCCAATAAGGGTAATTTTGACTTGACTTGGATTTACACGCGCGCTCGCGCTCACACACACACACACACACACACACACACACACACACACACACACACACACACACACACACACACACACACACACACACACACACACAACACACCACACCACACACACACACACACACACACACACGACACACACACACAACACACACACAACCACCACACCACACACACACACACACACACACCACACACACAACGGGCGGGGACTGGATGTAAAAAAAAAACACCACCACATGGGTACTTATTCGTTATCCTCGAAATAAAAGAATTTGATTTGCTTTCACACACACACACACACACACACACACACACACACACACACACACACACACACACACACACACACACACACACACACACACACACACAACACACACACACACAACACAACACAACACAACACAACACACACACACACAACCCACACACAACACACACACGACAACCCCCCCCCCCACCACACACACAACCACACACACACAACACACACACACACCCCCCCCACCACAACCACACACCACACACACCACCACCACAGTCACACACAGATTCGACCCCTACTCTCAACCCCTCCACCCTCCCACCCCACCCGCCGCCCCTCTTGTCATTTTGATGACAGTTGAACTAAATGAATGCTGGTGACATGATCTGTCAGCAGTCTCGAGTGATTGGCAGTTCTGCCGTCCTACATGTGTACTCTCACAACATCGACCGCGTGCGTTTCCGTTTTTCTCATAATAATTATTATCGTTCAGCTATTCAATGTTTGGCAGCCCTTGGCAGCCCACAGGTTCGCTTAAAAAGTGTTTTGTCAGTTTACTGATGCGAGCAGGATGTAGGTAGGATTCAGTCCGATGCTCTCCCTTTTGTCATTTTGTTATGTCCCCTTTTTTTTGTTTTTGGCTTTTGGTTTGTTTGAGGGGGGGGGGGGGGGGGGGGTTGGTTGGTTTTTAATTGTTTTTTTGGTTTGTTTCTTAATGGTTTTTTTTTTTTTTTCGTCCTTTTTTTTCTTAGGGGGGGGGGGGGGGGGGGCGAGGGGGTTAGTAATGCGTGTGAAATGTGGACCATAACTGCAGACATTTGAAAAAGGATACATGCCAGG
>CM060319.1:45400048-45410048 GCA_030674155.1 Stramonita haemastoma | reverse complement strand
GTTTGTTTTTTACACACAGATCCTCTATGTTTTGTTTATCATATTTTCATCTTGAAAGACTAGCACCCAGACCATCACTCATGGTTTAGTGGATGGGAGATAAGTCTGGTTGGCTTCAGTTAGGGAATCAAATTTGCTGACCTCACACAGTGTAGTGGGTGCTAGTCTGTGTGATAGTCTTTCATCTTGAAAGACTAGCACCCAGACCATCACTCATGGTTTAGTGGATGGGAGATAACTATGGTTGGTTTCAGTTGGGGAATCAAATTTGCTGACCTCACTGTCTAGACGAGTGTGTTAAGAATTGAATTAAGAAACAACTAGACTAATAATCAACCATGCCCATATTGTAAGCATAACACTCATGACAATGTGTCCCTCTTCTTGATAGATTGATACCAGAACCCAACTGTCAGTTAACCTAAATGCTGGTTAGTGCTAGTTTTATTTTTTTATATTTTTTTTATTCTTTTATATCGAGGATAACGGAATAAGCACTCTTGTGCTTTTTTACATCCAGTCCCTGTGTGTATGCAGTTTTGTAAATGTCATCTGTTCCCCACCGGCACATGATCGCCTACTCTTACGAAAAGCGGAACAGGATTTAACGTGTGTGCAAGATGTTATGCATGGGTTCGCACACGGGCCTCGGTTTAAAGTCTCATCCAAAAGACTTTTGGGGAGAGTGGAGTCAGCACTGATGTTAACTCCAGGAGAAAAATCTCCTCCTCTGGAATCGAACCCGGGTCGTCAAATTACTAGCGCAATCTTCTGACCACTATGCTATCTGTCCCCCAAGTCAGTCTATGAGCTCTCTAACAAGCAGACAAGAAAGTAATTGTGTTGTTATTGTTATTATTAAGTCTCCCCCTTGTGTAAAATCTTAGGGGAGGGGGGGGGGTCACCCAGAATGTGCAAATGTTCTGACTCACTCATTACACTTGGGCTCTTTCTATACATAACTAGTATCCATATAATTATAAGTAATGCATTGGATGAGAAATATTTTGCTCCTGTGGGTGTTTCTGTTTGTTTCCAAGAGTATCACCATAGAGGCAGCCATACTTTTACTTCAGACTTTTTTTTTTGTTTGTTTTTTACTTTCGTGAATGGGTGAGCACAGGTTGTTGTGCTGACACTATGAAGACAGTCTCAGTACTTAAAGTATTTCAGTGCATAATGTTTCAAGGGTTGTTATGTCCACCTTGGCTTTCTGCTCCCATCAGCAACTGAACCCCCACCCCACCCCACCCCCAACTTTTGGCTCGAGTCAAGGGTTACATTTTTGTATTGTATTTGTGTTGTGTTGTGTTGTGTTGGACTGTACTGTGTTATTTGTATTGTATTGACAGATTCAACAACTTGAAATTTAGGCAGCTTCTCCCCCCCCCCCACCCCCACCTCCCCTCAGCCATCCCCCCTCCCCCGTGGAAAAAATCATGCCAATTTTCAGCTCCACCCATCCCCCCTTTCCACCCACCTCTTCCTTTGTCCCCGTCCTTCTGTATGTTCATTCATTTGTCCATTATAATTAATTGGGTTTTTTTTTTCCTACAGAATTTTGTGAGGATCAAGTGTTCAGTTGCTGCTTTAGCATCTCATCCATAAGCACCAGCACTAGACTACCACCAGCAGAGATGGTGCATTAGCAGGGCCTTACTTACCTAGACACTAACTAAGTCGTTTGGTTTTGCATTTCTAGGAGACACATGTGTAGTGGTGTCCTTAACAGGATTTCTTGTCATTAACTGGATTAAGACATTCAACTGTAGGGTCAAAACATCATTAAAAATTTGTTATAACTGCTTTGCACATCCTTTTTTTTACCAACACACATAAAAAATGACCCAAAATAAAGCCCCCCCCCCCCCCCCCCCCCCCAATATGCACAGGAAAAAAAAAACTCAGTCAAGACTGCCAACCTTAAATGATTACTCCCTGACTTTTCTCAGAAGAAAATGTGTTGTTTTATTTGATTGGCTTCATTCTCAAAGGCAATACAACATTGTCAGATTTGGAATCTGTTTGCTGCCCTGACTTTTCTCAGAGGAAAATGTGTTGTTTTATCTGATTGGTTCATTCTCAAAGGCAATACAACATTGTCAGATTTGGAATCATTTGTCTTGTGATGTGTAGTAGTAGTAGTCTGTGCACTGTCAACCCACCTGGTAAAAGAAAAGAGAAATTTTGGTGTTTGTTGTTTTTTTAGTTGTTGTTTTTTTTTTTACCACAAGAAGTTTCCAGACCTAGGGATGAGTTCTTATCTCCATTGAACCTGTCCACTTTAAGACAGCATCCACTTTACCACTCAACATACACATCTTGCCTTTCAATCCCCAAAATATCATGTCCACCAAATGCAGAGGGGCATCTAACAAAATTTTGTCCTGAAGGCCAGGCATGGCAAGGCAAGGCAAGGCAAATTCTTTTATTTCGAGGATAATGAATAAGCTCTCGTGTGCTTTTTTTTACATCCAGTCCCCACCCTTATCAGGGATAAGATCAAGATTTTTTTTAAAACTCTTATCTAAACAACAACAATAATAATGATCCAAATACCAAGAGCAAGAAACCCTATACAGAAGGGGAGGAGACAGAGAGAGACAGAGAGAGAGAGAGAGAGACTGACAGACTGACTGACAGTGAATTGTGGTGTATGGGTGTGGGAAAATGAGGGCTAGGGGTGCCTAATTGTGTCCTATTGTTATCTGTTAGCAATCAAGAGATCATTTCTTGCTTCTCATGGCCTAGGCTAGACTTAAAACTTTGGCAAGTATTGACGCCAAGTTCCAAGGCCCACATTGAAAGTGGTGTTATGTTTAATTTTAAGATAGCATGCTGGTATTTTACAGCAGACGACAATAGTTGCTGCCTGAGCCTTCAACAAAGAAGAAATATGCTGGTATCAGCTTGTTGCAAGGTCTTAGCATAACACTCTGAAAGTTTCTCCTGTAAAAGAAGAGGGGCAGGATCATTCCTCTGAAGGAGGAGTATGGCTGCCTATATTATATGGCAAGGCATTTGAAAAGTCAAACACAAAAACCTCTCATCCAAAATGTACTTAGGCCTACAGCCTCACAGTGATGAGTGATATTTATTAAGCTAGCTGTGGAATGCCCAACAGCAACATTTCCTGCTGTTTAAACTGTAGGGTTGTTAAACCTTCCGTGATTATTCATGAAAAAGCTAGCGTTCGTTTGATGTACAAATTTGAAAACACACACACCCACATACATGTTTACAAATAACTATAAAAAAAAACACCACCCAAACCCAGAGACAGACAGACAGACAGACAGAGAGTATCAAGAAACAGCCTGTGGCAAGCAGAGGCCAAGCACCTCACCCCCCCCCCCACCACCACCACCACCTCCACTCTGTATCTCCCCTCCCCATTCCTTTTTGACTCCCCCACCCCTCATCACCCCTTCCCACCTACACTTTTTTCCTTTGCTGACAAAGCCCATTCCTTTTCTCATTCATCATTCTTTGATGCCCTGGTTACTTATAAATTTAGAATTGGAGATTTAAATGTGAATGTGAAATTTGCTGGCCTGTGCAAGTGAGTGTGTCTGCTCTTTCAAATCCCAAAAAGGGGAAGATTTTTTTCTTTTTTTTTTCTTTGTCTTTTTTTTTCTTGATATCTTTTGTTTTCTTTAGTTTTTGTTTTGTTTTTTTTAAATTTGTGTTTTGTTCTCTCTCTCTCTCTCCTCTCTCTCTCTCTCTCTCTCTCTCTCTCTCTCTCTCTCTCTCTCCTCTCTCTCTCTCTCTCTCTCTCTCTCTCTCTCTCTCTCCTTTCTGTGTGTGTGTGTGTGTGTGTGTGTGTGTGTGTGTGTGTGTGTGTGTGTGTGTCCCTGCGCTTGTGCATGTGCGTACGTGCATGTGTATGTATGTGCGTGCGTGCATGGATCCCTGTGTGTGCATGTGTGTATGTGTGTGTGTGTTTTTTAAACCAAATCAGCATAAAAACAATAAGAACAACATCATTATCAGCAATAGTAAGGAAAATAGGAAAGTTAACCACAAGGGTAAGAATGATGATGATGATTGATACTGATGATGATGATGATGATGGCAGTAGTAGACATAGTATCCATGATAATGTGTCAGGGAATAGGTGTGTGTGTGTGTGTGTGGTGTGTGTTGTGTGTTGTGTGTTGTGTGTTGTGTGTCGTGTGTGTGTGTGAGACAGACAGACAGAAAAGACAGACAGAGACTGGGGATTTTAATTGTTTGAAAGGAGATGCTGATCATTGATTTTGGCCAGTCATATTTTTGGGACTCCTACAACAGAAGTCACAAACCAATTTTCGAACATAAGCCAGTGACATTGTTTGAATGCACTGATTGGTAGGCCTACCCCACTTCTTTCTGTTGTTATTTATATATATAATAATTTTACCATACGTTTACAAATAATTATTTATTTATGTGTTCAGTTGATTGTTCCACAAAGTCTTTTATATATATAATATATATATATATATATATATATATATATATATATATTATATATATATATATATATATATATATATATATATGATTCTAATGTATTTCAGTTTATTTGACAGTTGACAGTTAATCATCTTTTTTTCTCAATCATGATATTATTATGATTATTAATGTGTTGTAAGTTTATTTGACAACTGACAATTCATTAATTTTCTTATTCATAGTATTATTATTCCTTAATGTGTTCAAGTTATTTGGCAGTTGACAATCCAATCTCCTTTTCTTTCTCTCCCTCTATATCTCTCAGTCTGTCTGTCTGTCTGTCTGTCTGTGTCTGTCATCTGTCTGTCTGTCTGTCTCTCACACACACACATCATCTCACTCTCTCTCTCTCTCTCTCCTCTCTCTCTCTCTCTCTCTCTCTCTCTCTCTCTCTCTCCTCTCTCTCCTCTCTCTCTCTCTCTCTCTCTCTCTCTCTCTCTCTATCTGATATTATCATAATGATAATCACACTAGTCACAGTCATAATCACAGTATAGATTTTTCCCGTATGAAATCCTCCTGGCTTTTCTACTCAGGGAGAGCACTATAAGACACACCATCACATCAGCCTCCAGCTATTTTCCATCTGTGTGCATGTGTTACCATATATAATTTATTTGTCCATAAAATGAGCTCCCACTGCAAGTTTTTCCCCCAGGGACAATTCTTGTTGTTGTGGGTTCCTTTACATCCTTTACATTCAGATTCCCCTAATGATTTGTCTCATCTTAAAAGACAAGTACCCCAGACCATCATTTCAATAATTATTTAAGTTAAACGGAGAGAAAATTGTTTGCCTAGATTCCCGAACTGTTGACTTGTAGTATTATGGATCAAGTGTTTCCCTCTTTTTCTTGGTGTGTCTTTAACCTTCTGTGTTCCAGTCTTATTTCCAGCCCTACACTTTCATTCATTTATTTATTCTTTTATATCCAGGATAATGGAATAAGCACTCGTGTGCTTTTTTACATCCAGTCCCAGTGTGTATGCAGTTTTGTCAATCTTGTCATTTATTCCTACTGGCACAGAATGGCCTTCTCTTACCAAAAGGGAAAAGGGGAACAGGATTTAAGGGGGAGAGAGAGAGAGAGAGAGAGAGAGAGAGAGAGAGAGAGAGAAGAGAGAGAGAGAGAGAGAGAAGAGAGAGTAGATCTTTATTTTATTCTTTATTTTCAAGGATAATGGAAGAAGCACTCATAAGTGTCCCTGCATGTATGCAAGGTTTGAAAATGTCATCCGTTCCCACCCGGCACACAATGGCCTACCCTTCCAAAATGCGAACAGGTTTTAACGTGTGGGCAAGATGTTTGTGTGCGCAAGATGTTCTGTGTGCGTTTGCACATGGGAACTGGGTTTGCCCTCTCCTCTGAAGGACTTTTGGGGAGGAGTGGAGTCGCCACTGATGTTACTCGTGTGATGCTGTGAGAAATGCGAAAATGACTGCCACTTTGTAATATATACATATTTACAATGATAGATATAGATATATTAATGCATTCTTTTTGTATTTATTTTAAGTGAAATCAGAACTAACAACATTTAAAAACAAATTTGGAGGTTAAACCGTCTGTACTTTCAAGTTGTAAACCCAAACACATTAATTATACTTTGAAGAAGAATTTTTTTAAAGTTTGTTTATCAATTCCTGATTTCAGTTTAGTTTTATTTGTCCAGAGACAGAGTTTTTGGTTCGCAAAATTGCTGGTGTATTTGATTTTTTTTTTTTATAGAAAAGATGTTGATAAATTGATGTCAGTTTTCAGCCATGATTCTTACACCTATTAATATCATACGCCCTCCCTCCTCTATGTGTGTGTGTGCTGGTGTGTGTGTGTGTGTGTGTGTGTGTGTGTGGTGTGGTGTGCGTGTGCGTGTGGTGTGTGTGTGTGTGTGAAGTAGTCAAGTCAAGTCAAGTCAAGAACTTTTATTTCCAGATAGTACATTGAATAAGCAGTGCACTTGCTTTTTTCAAGCCATCCATCTAAGAAAAAAAACATGTATATGCTGTGTGTGTGTCTGTCTGTCTGTGTGTGTCTGTCTGTCTGTGTGTGAGTGGTGTGTGTGTCTGTGTGTGTCTGTCTGTGTGTGTGTGTCTGTGTGTGTGAAATCCCCAGCGCAGCGCTCTAACCACTAAGTTTTCCTGCTCCCTAACCCTAGAGGAATACCTCTATCAAATAGACACCTCTGTGCCGACTCGAACCCACGCTCATAGGCCTAGAGTCACATCACGAGTCCCACGTCTAACCACTGCACTGGGAACGGAATAGCCTGGTTGGTTAGAGCGTTGCGTTGCGCATTACGCTCAAGATCTGCTGACCTGGGTTCGAATCCTGTTTAAGGGGATATTTTTGCATGGAGTTAACATCAGTGTCGACTCCCTCCCCCTCCCCCCCCCCCCCCCCCCCCCCCCACCAAAAAAAAAAGTCCTTGTGATGAGACAATTAACTAGTGTCCGGTGTGCGAACGTATGCAAAACATCTTGCGCACACACACGTTAAAACCTGTTCCGCTTTTCGGGAGAGTAGGCTATTGTGTGCTGGTGGGAACGCACGACTAAATTTACAAAACTGTATACACAAGGGGACTAGATATAAAAGTAAAAGCACACGAGTGCTTATTCCATCATCCTCGAAATAAATGAATAAATATATATGAATGAATGTGATAAATAAATAATAAACAAACACTGTTTTGCCCTCCCTGGATGTAGGGAGGGACAGGATAGCTCAGTGGTCAGAGCACTCGCTTTCCTCCAGCCAAGGTTAAGCAGCATTGAGCGTGATTACCAATTGGATGGGTGACCATTTGCGCGCGCGTCTTGGTTTCAGTACAGTCCCCCAGTTCACCCAGCTGTAAATCAATGGGTACCTGCCCTCTTTTAGGGTCAGGGAAGGTAAAGCAGCGAGGGAGAGGAGATGGGCGCCGCCGACCCTCAATATGCTGGTCCCTGGAGAAGCTGAGGTCTCTGATGCCTCGCCCCCCCTACGACCACATATGTTATGGGACACCTTTACCTTGTACCTTTACCTTAGATATAGCCACTGACTGTCTATCTACCAAGTGGCAGGCTGGTACACTGCCTTTTATTGAACATAAACAGTAACTCCAACACAAACTCTAACCCAAACAGATGTATCATGATGTGTTATTCATAGGCTAGGCAATAGTTCATCTAAAAATCAAATCACCACACTGCTTGTTAGATCAAAAGATTGGGTTTTTAGTGTGTGTTGTATGTGTGTGTTGTGTGTGTGTGTGTGTGTGTGTGTGTGTGTGTGTGTGTGTGTGTGTGTGTGTGTGTGTTTGTGACACTGTGGTGTGTGTGTGTTGTGTGTGTGTGGTGTGTGTGTGTGACACTGTGGTGTGTGTGTGTTTGTGTGTGTGTGGTGTGTGTGTGTGTGTGTGTGTGTGTGTGTGTTGTGACACTGTGTGAGAGAGAGAGAGACACTGTGTGTGTTTGTGTGTGTGTGAGAGAGAGAGAGAGAGACTGTGTTGTGTGTTGTTGTTGTGTTGTGTGTGTGTGTGTGTGTTGTCTGTTGTTGTGTGTTGTGTGTGCTGTGTGTTTTGTGTGTGTCCTTTATCTTATTTACAGTCTCATGTTTTATCTTTTTTTGTGTGTCTTTTTATATTATGTAATTCTCTTCTCACCAATACTGTCCCAGGCTCTACCCTACACATGCATGAAATAAGAGATGTGGATAACCTGGTCCGAAATGTGTCTGTTCCCCTCATATCAAAATCTCAAAATCTCACCCCCTTAGCAATTTATTATTCATGCTTGGGCCTCACCCCCCCCCCCCAACCCCCCCTTCCCCCAACCCTCTGTGATGCAGGTTTGCCAATTGTGAATGAAAGTGCGTGGGGCAAGAATGTGTGTGTGTTTGTGTGTGTGTGTGTGTGTGTGTGTGTGTGTGTGTGTGTGTGTGTGTGTGTGTGTGTGTGTGTGTGTGTGTGTGTGTGTGTTGTGTGTGTGTGTGTGTTGTGTGTGTGTGTGTGTGTGTGTGTGTGTGTGTGGTGTGTGTGTGTGTTGTTTGTGTGTGTGTGTGTGTGTTTGATGTGTTACGCGGTCTGCGCGCGGCGTAGGCATGCGATATCAAGTGCCACTGTTATAGTTGTGCCTGTGGTGTACATGTATGTATGTATGTATGTATGTATGTATGTATGTATGTATGTATGTATGTATGTATGTATGTATGTATGTATGTTGTGTGTAGGTGTGTAGGTAGGTAGGTAGTAGGTAGGTAGGTAGGTAGGTAGGTAGGTAGGTAGGTAGGTAGTGTGTGTGTGTGTGTGTAGTTTGTGTGTGTTGTGTTTTGTTGTGTATGTATGTATGTATTGTATGTATGTATGTATGTATGTATGTATGTATTGTATGTATACAGTGCCTACTTTTTGTGTACATGTAGTGACTGTCACTAGTAGTGCCCATTAATTGATATGAGGATGACACAGAACAATGTTTTTTTATGGTCGCCATTTCTTCTATTGTGTCGGTGCCATGAGTGTAGTTATTATTATTATTATTATTATTATTATTATTATTATTATTATTATTATTATTATGTATTATTATTATCATTATGTCTTTGATATCAAATCTGTTTTTTTTTTTAAATAATTAACCCACTTGGGTTGATAAACAAAACAAAGCAACAGTGAGTGACTCTGATGATGATGTGAAATAATTTGATAATAATGATGAGTGATGATGAAGATGACAATGATAAATATGACGTGTCCCTTCTTATTTTTTTTAAAAATAATGTGATTATTCTTGAACACGAAAGTCACACTGATTTTTTTTTGGGTTGGGAAACGTGAACATGTAGAAAATAAATAAATTTTGAATGAATATCTGTGTTTTGTATTGTTAACTAATGATGTTTGTTATGAAAGTATGTTCGTGCATCCATATTGTCTCTGATACGATTTGTCATTCTCTGTGCACACACGCGCACGCTCGCGCGCGCGGCGCGTAGTGTGTGTGTGTGTGTGTGTGTGTGTTTTCGTGCATGCGAGCGTGCGCGCGCGCGCAAACGCTAAAAGTCCCCTGTTTTTCTGTCCTACATAGGCCTACAACCAAAACAAAAAGAAACAGCCCATCTTTCAATGGGGTTTTAGGACACACAGCACAGAACAGGCTTCGAATGAGAGTTCCATAACTTTTATTTTGTGAAAGCTGTTATCAAGTTATATTTTGATGTCACATACTCCAAGTCTAAAACGAATCAAAGAAAATTGCAGGGGGGGGGGGGGGTTGTTTTTATTATTGTAACCACAGTTCAAGAAAAGTTTCACAGATAAGTTTCACACGCAGGTGTATTACACAATCTGGAGTTCAACTAAAGATACATAGGTAGGTCTGTTTTAGTCGATACGTGACAGTTACCATGGCCGAGTGGATAAGACTGTTTGATTTCGGTCCCATGTGTCCATGAAGTCGTAGGTTCGAATCTAAACACGTGGATCGTGGTTTAGTAGCAACGCGCCTGCCTAGAAAATG
>CM060319.1:45385048-45390048 GCA_030674155.1 Stramonita haemastoma | reverse complement strand
AATTTATCTACTTTACGAAATGTGAGTTGCGAGGTGTTGAGTATAAGGTAGTAAGCGTAAGTACAAACCTGTCAAGTAGTCTCAAAGCACATGCACTTCCATAGCAGCAGCATGATACCATCCTCGTTCTCATCGATCATCATGCAATGAAAAAAAAAAGCCTGATTCCGTGGCCCCGGTTGCTCTGGTCTCATGGCGACCTCAGGTTCGGTTTCCCCATACACTTCTGTGCCTATAGTGAGTTTGTGTCAAAGCCTTTGGGGTTGGAGGTTCGAGGGGGCGTTCGTTGGAGGGACATTGTGGTGGTCGCCACCTTGGGTGGGCGTCTCATTCAGTCTGGCTCGCGACTGAGCTAATACTATCGTTAGTAGGGTCTTAGTAGGTGGGTCCTGCGTACGTTAGCTCAGAACAGGCACATTGAACACCACAAAGTGACCCAGCAGTAGTGCAGAACCCCTCTGGCTGGTAGCCCACGGCGACCTAATATGATGAGCTCCCGGTGGACTTCCAATCCTGAGGATGAGACATAGCGAACCTGGGGTATGTGTGGTGTGGCGGTGGAGATGAAACGAGTGGTGGAACAGCATGGATAGGAGATCACAGAAGATGAAGCGCATGGAGGAAGCAAGCATGGCAAGAAGTGGATCAGTCGACAGCAGCAGCAGGCAGTGACAGACAGACTAGAAGACAGAAGAGAAGCATAGAAGACAACGCAGATCCATGGAGGAGAGAGAAGGCAGACAAAGTCACGAAAGAGAAGCAAGCAAGCGGGATGCAGGAAATTGAGGACCGGACGAGAAAGGAGGGTTAAGATGGCAGAAGAGAAGACTGGAGCAGGAAGGATGAAACAAAGAGAAAAATATGGAGAGAGGAGAGAGGAAGGAGAAGAGAAGGAGAGAGAGAGAGAGGAGAGAGAAGAGACAAACAAAAAAACCGAAGCACATGCAGATAAACCACAAAACAAAAAAACAAACAAAACAAAACAAAAAAACCACCAAAATGGATTAACAAACAGCCGCCCAACTGGAACCATAGATGAACTCAGACCTAACAGAACGTAACTTTCTCGAGAAGAAAAAAATATATTTTCCGTCGAGCGCCTGTATCCGTTTTCAGGCAGTTCTGGTTGTCTATGGCAACCAGGCCCGACCCCCAGGTTGTCAAGTGCAAACTGATTACATCCCTCTTGTCTGTGATCAGACGATATATTGCTTATTCCTCTCTCAAAGAGGGAAGGGGGGTGGGGGGATGGAAAGAGTTGCAAGGGAAGAAGACTGTAAACGTTCATCAAAACGAGATGAAAGGAGTAAGTAGACTGACAGACTGACTTACTGACAGGCTGATGACTGACTGACTGACCGACCGGCTGATGACTGACTGACTGACCAACCGGCTGATGACTGACTGACTGACTGACCAGCTCATTGACTGACTGACTGCTGACTTACTGACCAACTATGACTGACTGACTGATTAATTCACACTGACTGACTGACTGGCTGATTTACTGACCAACTAGCTGACTGACTGATTGATTCACCGACTGACTGATCGACTAACTGGGTGGCTGACTGACTGACTGACTAGTCGGTTGACTAACTGACTGGACTGATGATGGACTGACTGATTGATTAACTTCTCTCTTATTCCTTTGAGGAGTCATTTTTGAGCACTGCACTAATCTTTTTTTTCAGGCACCATGCCTTTGGATGAATAAGATCTGGTGGAGTCTATCCCTCTCTAGGTCGCAGGGTGCATGCTGAGTATGCTGGTATCATCCATGGATGCCACCTGCTTGACCTGGTCTGCTCTCCTAGAAAAATGGATACTGCTTTTTTCATTAAGGCATGTGCAAGATGTAGAATGCACTTTGCTTGCAGGTTGTTGTGTTTTTTTTGTATATAGTCACACAGGTTGTTGGTCTATAGTCACACCGATTTTTAGTGTATAGTCATACAGGTTTTTGGTCTAACGTCAGAAAAGTTTTCGGTCTAAATTCATACATGTTTTTGGTCTAATGTCACGCAGGTTTTCAGTCAATAGTCACAGGCTTTTGGTCTAAAGTTATACAAGATTTGGTTTATAATCACACAGGTTTTCGGTCTATAGTCACAGGTTTTTGGTCTAAAGTCATACAATATTGGGTCTATTATCGCACAGGTTTTCAGTCTAAAGTCATACAAGTTTTGGTCTATAGTCATACAAGTTTTCGATCTAAAGTCATATAAGATTAATTTTCGTCTATAGTCACACAGGGTCTTGGTCTATAGTCACACAGGGTTTTGGTCTAAAGTCACAACTGAGTGACGTTACAGCGGAATGGATTGCATTGTACTACAACAGCAACATCGGAGAGTGGTTTCGAACAGCAGTTGGAGTAAAGCAGGGCTGTCTACTCTCACCCACTCTTTTCAACATCTTCCTTGAAAGAATCATGGCTGATGCACTAGAACACCATAAAGGATCAGTCAGCATTGGTGGCAGAACAATCATAAACCTCCGCTTTACAGATGACACTGACAGACTAGCAGGATCAGAACAAGTGCTTGCCAGCTTAACAGAACAACCGAATAAAGGCCTCCAAAACTTACAGCATGGAAATCAGTGCAGAGAAGAACAAACTGATGACCAATAATGCCAAGGGCATAGCACTGATATCAGGGTCAATGACCAGAAGCTGGAAATGGTTCAAAGCTTCAAGTACTTGGGTGCCATTGTATCAGACAAGGGGTCCAAGCCAGAGGTACTATGCAGGATTGTGCAAACAATAACAACACTGTCAAAACTGAACATCATCTGGAGAGAGAAAAATATCTCACTCAACTCCAACATCAGACTAATGCGCTCCTTTGTCATACCCCTATTCCTGTTGCCTGTGAATCGTGGACCCTGACTGCAAATTTGGAGAGAAGAGTACAGGCGGTAGAGGTGAGATGCTTCTAGAGACTCTTTTGCATCTCCTACAAAGACCACACAAGCAACTAAGACATGCATAACAGAACCCAGCAAACTATTGGGCCCTATGAAAACCCTCTAACAATCGTAAAGAAGCGTAAACTTGAATAGTATGGGCATGTCACAAGATCAAATGGACTTGCCAAAACAATACTGCAAGACACTGTCCAAGGAGGAAGAAAAAGAGGAAGACCAAGGAAGAGATGGGAGGACAACATCAGCGAATGGACAGGCCTAGAACTCGACAAAACCCTGAGAAAGGCAGAACAGAGAGAGGAATGGAGTCGGCACTGATGTTAACTCCAGAGGAAAAATCTTGAATGGGATTCGTACCCGGGTCAGCATATCACGAGCGCATCACTCTGACCACCAGGCTATCCCATCCCCCTACAGACTACATGTATAAGATTAATAGACTTAATAGATGAGGAAAAATGAAATGGACAATTGAAAAAGATGTTAAGACGTGGGCAAATCAATTGAGAGAGAGAGAGGAGGGGGGGGGGGGAGACAGAGAGAGAGAGAGACAGAATATCAGTAAAAACACATGTGTCCTGAAACCTGTGTGTGGTATCCGAGTTTGCTTCCGTGTCTCCTAACCCCCTCCACTCCCCCTTCATTCCCCCCACACCTCCACCCCCCCCCCCCCCCCTTCAGGCCTCGACATTTTCATCAGTTCCAACACACACACCCCACCCCCCCCACCCCACCCCACCCCCTCTCCTTTTCCCCTCTTACAAAATACCACCAGGGCGAATGTGTGAAGGTCAAAAGTCACAGACTGAAAGGTCAACCGGAAAAAGGCTTGGCACCTCAATGCCTAGGAGTTAGAACTACCTAGCACTGCCAGACTTCAGCATTGTTATTGTCTGATATTATGATATTATCATGAGAAATAGATGAAAGACAGTTATCTGGGTCTATGTCCCGTCTGTCTCTTCGCTCTTACAGCTTGTATCTGTCTTTGCTTTTTTGTTTTGTTTTGTTTTGTTTTTTCGTTTTGTTTTGTCTGCCAGTTCAGCTGTCAACGATGTTCAGCTTTTTTTTTTTTTAAACGGGGAAACTTTCAGACAAAAAAGAAGTAATAACAAAGGAACAAAATCCCCAACCAAAGTCAAAGTCAAAATTTTATTTCCAGATGGTACATTGAGTAAACAATAAATTAATTTGCTTTTTTTATTTTCATCAAGCCATCTATCTAGCAAAATTTTTTTTAAAAGAGCAACCAAACAAAAAAACAAACTAACAAAAATGAAACAACAACAAGCAAACAAGCAACATACAAAACACAGCAACAACAACAACAACAGAAAAACCCAACAACGAACAAATATAACCAGTACCTCATCATTTGTTCATCTCGTCTAATATCACAGAATGAACAGACGTTAATTTGATGACAATAACAACAACAATGACAACAACAACATTCGTCCATGTCACATGCCTGTTATCCCTCCTTTTTTTTGTTGTTGCTGTTGTTGTTGTTGTTGTTGTTTTTTGTGAGTTCAATAATGAATGCCTATCAATCTCTTCTGATGTCAAGGATTTTTTGTTTTCAGATTAAAAAAAAAAAAAAATTGTAAAAAACAGATCAAGCGTAACACTCATGCCAAAACTGTGTCAGCTCACTAAATAATCTTTAAAAAAAATGTTATGCATCTTTTTTAAATCTGGGATATATGATTTATGTAATTTGCTATACTTTTTTTTCCCCATAATGAGGATATTGGTTAAATTTCCCCCTCCCTTTTTACCAACATGTTGTGAGTTCTTTGACTTATTTTGTTGATAAACGGTGGTGGATGGCACTTTCAGTTGCTTAACTCGTAATGGTTTTTTTTTTGTTTGCTACTTAATTATCAGCATTTTTTTAAAAATCATAATCATTTGATTGTTTCTTATTTATTGTTCTCCGAGTGCGTCATTGATTACTTTTCTTATTGTCCTCCATTTCCCGTCTGTTGTTTGCTAACTGGTAGTTCCTCTCTTGTTCTTAGTATTTGGTTCATTATTGTTCTATTTGCTTAGTTACAGAGTTTTCT
>CM060319.1:45305048-45375048 GCA_030674155.1 Stramonita haemastoma | reverse complement strand
ATGAATTCTTGCTTTTCAGTTTCTGTTGATATTGATAATACTTTTGGATGTATTGCTGTAATGTTTCTTTTCTCCTGTTGAACTTGTTTGTTATCCTCCATGCCCCAAAAGGGGTGAAAGGAATTAAATCTTGAATCTTGTGTGTGTATGTGTGTCATGTGTGGTTTTATGCAGTAGCATCGTGCTTTTCGTCCGTGTGTTGGTGTGTATGTGTGTGTGTGTGGATGTGTGGTGTGGTGTGTTGGTTTGGGAGAGAGAGAGAGAGAGAGAGAGAAGAGAGAGAGAGGAGAGAGAGAGAGAGAGAGAGAGAGAGAGAGAGAGAGAGAGAGAGGTGTGTGTGTGTGTAGTGTGTGTGTGTGTAGTGTGTGCGCGCGTGTGTGTGTGTGCGTGTGTGTGTGTGTGTTGGAGTGTCAGTATACCGAGTGATATGATATTGCTTGTCACGATAAAAGGTCACATCAGCAATATTGTGAAACTGATTTGGGTTGTTTATTTTTAATGCTTCGCCACTGGCCACACAAAGCAGGGCCATTGCAAGACTGGCAGCTAGGCAATAGAACATGACTGCGCTGCAGAAAATATTTCCAATGAAGATCTTCTGAGGAAATGCAACAAAATTGACATGGGCACCATCATTATCAAACGAAGATGGAGATGGATTGGGCATGTAGGCTACTCCGGAGAGACACACAATCTGTCGCAAGAACAGCACTGCACTGGACCCCAGACGGCAAGAGAAAGAGAGGAAGACCAAGAACAACATGAAGGAGGACGGTGGAATGTGAGATGGAAGCCATGCAACACTCTTGGATTTCATTGGCCAGGCTGGCCCAGGATAGGCAGGGGTGGAAAGACTTTGTTGCTGCCCTACACACCACTGGGTGTAAAGGATGATGATGATGATGATGATGATGATGATGATGCGCTGCATGCAGTCGAGTCCTGCCTGCTATATGAAGGGGGACGGGATAGCCTGGTGGTTTGTGTGATGCGCTTCTGATCTGCTGACCCGGGTTTGAATCTTGTTCAAGTCAGAGGATTTGTCCTCTGGAGTTAACATCAGTGCCGACTCCACTCCCCCCAAAAGTCGTGCAGATGAGACTATAAGCCGAGGTCCCGTGTGCGAACGCACACACGCAGAACATCTTGCATTGATGTTAAAACCCGTTCTGCTTTTCGGAAGAGTAAGGCCACTGTGTGCCGGTGGAAACGGATGACAAAATTTACCATACTGCATACACACGGGGACTATATGTAAAAAAAAAAAAAAAAGTATATAAGGGCTTATTCCATTATCCTCAATATAAAAGAATAAAAGATAAAACCTCTCCTCCACATAGACTGAGGCGCTTAGTTAGAGCTATGGTGACTTTGATTTGATTTGATTTATTCTTTTATATCGAGGATAATGGAATAAGCACTCTTGTGCTTTTTTTACATCCAGTCCCCGTGTGTATGCAGTTGTGTAAATGTCATCTGTTCTCACCGGCACACGATGGCCTACTTTGAGAGCCTACATATACCACAGTGCACTGCTGCCTTCGCGGATACCCCCCCCAAAACCCTGAGCTATCCACGTGACAAACGAAGAACAACCACCCCAAAACAAACCACAACCCCCCAAAAAAACAACAAACAACAACAACAAATGTGACAATTGCCCCAGTCTCCACAGTTGGGGCTGATCAGGTGGTTAAAACAATGACACTACTAGCCTAACCCCCCCCCCCCCCCCTCCACAAGTAGTAGAATTGTAGACTAGTACAGTAGTAGTAGTAGTAGTAGTAGTAGTGTGTTGTTGTAGTATATATAATACACACACACACACACACACACACACACACACACACACACACATATATATATATATATATATATATATATATATATATAATATATAGATAGATAGATATAGGCTTAATTAGAAACTCGAGAGAGAGAGAGAGAGAGACAGAGAGAGACAGAGACAGAGACAGACAGACAGACACAGAGACAGACAGACAGATGAGAAGAGAGAGAGGTGGGCATTTCAGACGGTGATTTTGAATAGACTTCACAAAAGACTGATCTGGCAGACAGATTAAAACTGACGTCAGCTTCCGGTATCAGACGGAAGAAGCTGAGACCTGTAAAAAGAAAAACCGGGCAGGGGAGGAAAGGAGAGGGGGGGGAGGGGGGAAATGGGGATGATTATAACTTTAAAGCATGTTTGTGTAGCATACAAAAGGGGATAGAGGTGGGGGTGATAAGGAAAACCCTGCTTGTGACCTAAAAAATAGAGTAAGAGGTCAGTCAAGTGGGAAAGGAATAAATATATCTGGGCAAGACCCGTTCTTGTGTGTAATCACAGTGTCTCTCCCCTGATGTGTAGCGACTTATGAATGATTGAATGAATGAATGAATGAATGAACGATCTTTTTTTTTCATGGGTAAGTAACAGAGTAAGTATTCACTTTTTTTTCATCTGGCCCCTGCCCTGATTAGGGAATAGCCCCCCCCCCAAAAAAAAAAACAACAACAACAACAAACCACACAACAAAAAAACAACAAAAAACAACACCTCCCCCCAAAAAAACAAACAACCAAACAACCCCAAACATACAAACAACAACAAAACCAACTCGACAACAAAAAGAAAGAAGAAAAACAAAACCACCATCACCAACAATAAAAGTTCCACCTATGATTTTTTTTAAAAAAAGGAGATAGGTATACTCTCAACAAAAGCAGAATCTGAACTGGATACAGTGATAAGTATTTAAAATAAAAGGGATACATATGTATTCAACAAACACATAATCCAGTGACCCCAACAATGTCAAGACAGATACACTGATTACAAATAAATAAATAAATAAATAAATAAATCAGACAGACAGACAGACAGACAGAGAGAGAGAGAGAGAGAGAGAGAGAGAGAGAGAGAGAGAGAGAGAGAGAGAGAGAGAGAGAGAGAGAGAAGAAGAGAGATTGTATACATTGTTTAAGCGTCTTTCCACTGATGAGTAGCAAATAATTACTGAGAGAGACAGAGAGAGAATGAATGAATGAATGAATGAATGAAAAATCTTTATTTTTTCATGGGTAACAGAATAAGTATTCACATCCTTTTTTTTTTATAACCACTAGACCATCAACATTGCCAGTCTGTGAACAAGAAAGCATTCAAACACAATCTCATGAACCCCAAATTTTAACTGCAACATTTATGTAAAAACCCTGAATTTCAAGATCACACAGACACACTGGCTCCTTTCGCACTCACAAGGAAAAACACTTAAAGGCCAAACAAAACAAGAAAACTCTTTAATGTATGCCCAAACACGCAGTTTACATTAGTCTTTAGCATACATGTGTACTCAATGAATCAAAGGTAAATGCGCAATTCTGATAACTCACAATATTTTGGGTGAGGGGAATTTTTTTCTGTTAGGCCACCCAGCATTACAGTTTACTGGGGGGAGCCAGCACCTACGATTTTCAAACACACATTATTTATGTCATTGTAGATTATATACAAGTTTTCAATATATACTCAAAAGACGAACATAAGTGAAGAAGATCTACTTCTAGGGGGTGTGGGGGTGGGGGTGGAGGAGGAAAGAAGATCAACAATGAATCTTAACTAAGCTCTCTTCCAAACTCAAACCTTTTACAACCAACTGCTTTATGATGCAAATGCAGTCACACTCATACTCCACTCACTCTACCATTTGCAAGAACATGAAAAAAAAAAAAAAAACTTTCACAACTATGAGCAACAGTCATAATGTTACAAAATAACAGTAAAAAAAAATAAAATAAAAATAAAATAAAAATAAAATAAAATAAACACTAATGTGTCTGACCCACAGCTTGGATCACCATTGCCACACTCATACTCCTCTCACTCTACCATTTGCAAGAACATGAAAAAAAAACAACAAAAAACTTTCACAACTATGAGCAACAGTCATAATGTTACGAAACAACAGTAAAAAAAAAAATAATAATAAAAAAATAAAATAAAATAAACACTAATGTGTTTGATCCACAGCTTGGATCACCATTGCCTGAGGTCAGCAACTCCAGGCTTGGCCTTTGCCACCATCAACCTGCAACAACATAGTGCTGAGAGAATGGCGATGGTCCAGTGGGCAGGTAAGTGACCACAGACAGGCCTGAGAAACTGTCCTCTCACCTCAGCCACCACCTCAGGACTGCAAACCACTAGTGACCTAGATGCAACTACAGAAAGGCAAGGATGGGAAGACTTCTTCTCAAAGCTGACCAACGAGTATACTACTCACTATACTACTGTGTTATATCTACTGTATGGCCCCAACAGAGTTGTCTGCTGACATTGATACCCATGTGGTTTTCTTTTTTTTCATTTTGACTGAGCCATGTGAACAAAGCGTTTTCTAACAGTTGGACGTTCCCCAGCTTAAAGCATCCTGGAGGTCACCCAGACTATGCACACTTTTCTAACTCATCACACATGCAAATTGATCTCTCTTCTTGAACCTCATCAGATAGACTGCCATATTCGGACTTCAGAGACTTTTTGTTCTGGAGGATATAGGTTTTTAAGTTAGGAGCTAGCTTGTTATCACTGAAGGCAATCTTCACATTTCCAAGCATAACAACACATTAATTAGATACAGACCTTGGTATGTGGAGGATACAGACCTTGGTATGTGGAGGATACAGGTTGTTAAGTTAGGAGCCAGCTTGTCATCACTGAAGTGATTAGTCAATCTTCACATTTCCAACCATAACAACACGTTAATTAGATACAGACCTTGCTATGTGGAGGATACAGGAAATTGTGTTAGGAGCTAGCTTGTCATCACTGAAGGCAATTCCCAGGCCTCGGTGCTCTGCTTGAATAAATAACTGACAAAGCCTGTGGCCTGAGCCAAAGAGGTCTGATGACTACACACTGAAAGGAAGCACAAAAAACTTGACTGTCTGACTAGCTGCTGCTGTCAAAACATTCACATTTGTGCTGTATAGATCTGCAGGTAATGGCCAGAATGAATTGATGAAACACACCACCATTGCCTTCACAACATCGAATCAAAATGTTAAATTCTCAATTTCAGATATCAAATCGATTTCAATTTGATTTTGAATTGATAGGTTTTAAAATTAGGCTCTGTGCTGAACAATTCCATTCACATTTGTGCTGTATAGATCTGCAGGTAATGGCCAGAATGAATTGATGAAACACACCACCATTGCCTTCACAACATCGAATCAAAATGTTAAATTCTCAGTTTCAGATATCAAATCGATTTCAATCTGATTTTGAATTGATAGGTTTTAAAATTAGGCTCTGTGCTGAACAATTCCTATTATTTTTTTCTCCGTTCTGTGAGGTAAACTATAAAGCGGTGTTTTTCTCCATTCTTTCTTTTTTCTTTTTTTTTTAGTGTAGCTCTGATGCAGGTAATAATGAAATTTTTTCCCTCCTTTTTTTTTTATTTTTACTTTGTTGTTGCTGATGTTGTTGTTGTTGTGTGTGTTGTGGTGTGTGTGTGTGTTGTGTGTGTGTGTGTGTGTGTGTGTGTGTGTGTGTGTGTGGTTGTTGGTGTTGTTGGTTGGTGGTGGTGGGTGGTGGTTGCTGTTGGTGGTGTTGGCGTGTGTGTGTGTATGGTGTTTTGTCTTTTTTTTTTTTTTTTTTTTTGGGGGGGGGGGTGTTAAAGCTTTGCCCCATCACACAGAATTGCATAAAAATGGATATCCTAACAGGAGCATTCTGTATCTCATGTTTATGACAGGCAAACTGTTAGCCATGAACACAACACAAACTGAAACAGGATTAAGTTCATGTCAGCATCTATGAAATGGGAAAATGCAAAATACATTTTTAGGTCAACCAAACATCAAAAACGGACCTCCCCCCCATAACACACACACACACACACACAACAGAGGAAAAATATTCTCACAATGGAAATGCTCACTTTTACTTTTACATTTGTTTTAACAAATGTTCATACTTGGCAGTGTCACCCAAAAAAAAATTAGAAAAAAAAAAGCAAAATGGTTCCAGATTTTTATAACCCCCCCCCCCCCCCCCCCCAAAAAAAAAGGATACAGCTTTATGAATACAATCATTGTACATACCGGGATAATAATAGGATTCAAAATGATAACTCAATAATAAAACTGACGATAATGATTTTGTTACAAATGACCTGATCCTCGCATGACTTTGGGCTGTTAGTTACACATACCTGGACAGCCTACAATGATAACAGAATGGAATACTGCAAATAAATATAATGAGAACAGCCCATGCTTCCTTCACTTGTTCAAACAAGTTCCGAAAATGTTAACACATCTGACTGCTCAGCTTCCGTCTCCCGAGTATACTATACACCGCAGTGAGTTCAAGAGACTTGTAAACGAGACAGAAACTAATGAAAGAAGGTAACTCAAAGAGGAACAAAGTCAAATACTACCAAAACAAACTGCAAAAGATTCAAAATAAAATCAATCAAGACAAGTCAAAAGCACACAATTTCTCAAATCATACACAAAAATTTCTGGTCACAAACAATACCAACAGCCAATACAAACACAAGACATATAATTCCAAAGAAAAAAAAAAAAGTGGCGTTTCAATCGTCACAAAACGGATAACACCTTTGTAAAGCTTTGTTAAGAGAAGGAAGGATTCTTTCCCCACTTTCTCCCACTGAGAAAACAAGTGAATGAGTCTGTTTTCCTGTCTTTTTCTTTTTCATGGGGTCCATTCTTCATTCCCCTCCAAATCCTTTCAAGGGGAAGAAAAAAAAAAAAAAAAAAAAAAAAAAATCATTATTCGTCAACTAGGGGAAAGAAAAAGTAAGAACAGATCAATAAAAAGAAAATGGAGAGTATGTCTCCCAGACCATGAAGTAATAATATTCACAGCAACACGTCCATAACATTGGAGTTCACCAATTCACTCAGAGTCATTCTGCTATCGTTCACAGAATTCATTTTACCTCAATCTCTGAATAGCCGAGTGGTCAGAACATTGCGCTTGCTATTTTGACGACCCGGGTTTGATTCCTGTTCGAGGGGATTTTTCCCTTGGAGTTAACATCAGTGCTGACTCCACTGCCCCCCCCCCCCCCCCCCCCCCAACAATCCTTCAAATGAGACTATAAACCGAGGCCATGTGTGCAAACGCATGCAGAATATCTTGCGCACACGTTAAATCCTGTTCTGCTTTTCATAAGAGTAGGCCAACGTGTGCCGGTAGGAACAGATGACATGATTTACAAAAACTGCTTACACACGAGGACTGGATGTAAAAAAGCACATGAGAGCTTATTCCATTATCCTCGATATAAAGAATAAATAAATCTGATTTATTCTTTTATATCGAGGATAATGGAATAAGCATTCTTGTGCTTTTTTACATCCAGTCCCCATGTGTATGCAGTTTTGTAAATGTCATCTGTAAATATCTGTTCCGGAATCGAACCCGGCCCCACGGGCACTGCATGATTTTAGTATATTTAGATAAGTTGGATCTAGGATCCCCCCCTCCCACTTAGATAAGTTGGATCAGTGATCCTCCCCAGCTTAGATAAGTGGATCTAGTGGATCCCTCTCCCCACTAGATAAGTGATCTATGGATCCCTCCCTCCCCAGCTTAGATAAGTTGGATCTAGTGGATCCCCTCCCTCCCCAGCTTAGATAAGTTGGATCTAGTGATCCCTCCCTCCCAGCTTAATAAGTTGGATCTAGTGATCCCCTCCCTCCCCAGCTTAGATAAGTTGGATCTAGTGGATCCCCTCCCTCCCCAGCTTAGATAAGTTGGATCTAGTGGATCCCCTCCCTCCCCAGCTTAGATAAGTTGGATCTAGTGGATCCCCTCCCTCCCCAGCTAGATAGTTGGATCTAGTGATCCCCTCCCTCCCCAGCTTAGATAAGTGGATCTAGTGGATCTTCCGCGTAGCTAGCACGTTGGATCTAGTGCTCTGGTATAACGTTTGTGTCTGTCATCTATGCCAAATACCATCTCTGGCCTACTCATCTACTTACGACACAAGGGCGGGGGTTAAATGAGTGTGCACAATGTTTTCAGTGTCTTTGTACATCATCATAACATGGGACCTTGCTTCAAAATCTCACGATCCAAAGGACACTGTGGGAAGTGCAGTCTGTAGCAGTGCGAGCTCTCCAACTCCAACACACAAACCCAGGTGAGGTTCGAACACAGGCCCGTGGAAAAAATTGTGTTGCTTTTTTTTTTTTAAAGTTCAATACACTACTAACAACTGGTTTAATATACCACCCCCTCCCCTCTCCCCTTAAAGTTATTTACATCAAAAAAGTAAAGCACATATCAGCTGAATCCACTTCTTCATTCAGTTATGATATAAATAACAGCAGATTTGTTGTTGCTGTTTTTTTATAAACAGAAGAGATCTGACTACATCCATCAAATAAAATACACACCATCAAAACGCACTTCTTTATTCAGAATCACTCAGCCATATACAATGTGCAACTCTGTGTTATATTTATCTTCATCCTTGACATGTCATACTCATATCAAAGCAAGTTGATAAAAGTGAATGAGTTTCAATTTCTTTGAACTAACCCATGAAGCTTGTAGCACTAGATACTTACCTCCCCCCAAAAAAAAACCACACAAACTTTTTCTCTTTTTTTTTTTTATATATGAAACATAAAAATTGTCTACAATAGGAATAGGATGCTGTCTGTCCGCTCTCCACGATCTTCCAAAGAGATCGGGTGGCAGGTTCGTCCCATCATCCTCAATCCCAGACATACAAGGAAAAAGGAAGACAACCTTTATGTGTTATACTGCCCATGTTGTGATTGGAAAAGTGAATTGTATTTTGTTGCTGAAAACTTAATTGGTTAGTTACATGATTCTCTACACAAAATGTATTATTTTTGTGATTGAGGAAAATACTTGATTTCGGGAAAACTTAGGGGGAGGGGGAGGGGGGGGGGGGGGGGGGAATTTGGATGGTGGAATAATAAATTTTTCTTCTTTTTTGGCCGGTAAGCTCTGGTGAGGTGCTATGTTTGTCGGTGCGTGGGTCAACGTGAACACATCTTTGCACACATTCTCACAGACACACAACACACACACACACTACACTTCCGTGACAATACTGTTTCCCTACTTTTCCTTTTTTTCTCGCTGGTCACTCACACCACGATCAAACCCTCACTAATGAATTAACACAAAAGGCATTACATCCGGCGAACTGTTGATATCCTCAGAGGCGCTGCTCTCCTCCGAAACACTGGGCAGCCGCTCCCGCTCCTCGGCGCTTTCCGAGAGGCGGTGACCCAGGAGGATGTACTCCTTCATGGCCGTGGGGATGGGAAGGAGACGACGCGGCGAACGTCCGCCTGCAGGGTGTGGCGCACGGCCATGCGGCTGAGGTGGGCCAGGGAGGGGATCTCCCGGCAGCGCTCCGCGTACTGCCTCTGCTTCTCCACCACCAGCGAGGCGCCCGCAGACAGGCGCTGCTGCTGTTGCTGCTGCCGCGGCTGCTGCTGCTGCTGGTGTTGCCCGCCCGCTGCCGCCGCACCCGCCCCTCGGCCCACACGGTCCCGGGTCTCCAGGGCAGAGAGGTCATCGCCGGGGATGATGTACCGCTGGCCGAGAATCCCGTACCGCCTCTGGAGCGCCCGGAGCTGGAAGCGGCGCATGCGCCTGGTGTTGACCTGAGGCGCCTGGTAGGCGATGTACTGCACGTAGGGACTGTGGTCAATGGACGCCATCACGGGCGGCAGGGCTGGTCTGACCAGAGGACCCGGTGGTCCTGGGTGGGCGTTCTGGGTTCGGCAGGCAGCTGGAGCTCGTCCACGTCCATGTCGACCGGCTCATCCTCGGAGCTGTCGCGAGACAGGGCGTCGTTTTCCTCCTCAGAGTTCTTGCACTTCAGCTCCGACAAGGGGGGCAGGTAGGCGAAAGAGTCCATGAGGGTCTCCAGGAGACAGCCCCCTTTTTCTTCCCGACTCAGCTCATGCCACAGCAGCTCCTTCAGGTACTGGCGGGTGGCTCCCATGCGGAGGAAAAAGGCAGCCACCTTTTCGTCTCGCTTCGGGGACATCCGATTGACGCCCAATGCAAGGCCGACTCTTCGGTCTCCGACCACATAGACCAAAGGGGTATCTGGACAGTCAACAGAGAAAAAAAGGTAGGTGTGAGAGTTTGAAAATAGGGCAATGTCTCTTCTTCCTCTGCTTCTTTTTTGTATCTGAACAGTCAACAGAGAAAAAGGTAGGTGTGAGAGTTTGAAAATAAGGCAATGTCTCTTCTTCCTCTGCTGCTTTTTTTCAACCTTGACATTACTATGAACTTTACCCCTGCTTTCCCACATTGTGAATTTGTCCAGTTCCATGGCAAGCAATTAAAACCACAAAAGTGGAACTTGCATGATTTATTGTATGGCTGGCTGTGGCACTACAATTATTATAAGGTAAACTGTCGATGAGGGGGAATTTGTGTGTGTGTGTGTGTGTGTGTGTGTGTGTGTGTGTGTGTGTGTGTGTGTGTGTGTGTGTGTGTGTGTGTGTGTCTGTCTGTCTGTCTGTTTTTCTTTTTTTAATAGAAAAATGCTGGCACAAAAAACACCCTCATTTTTCAGTAGATTTGGCAACTTTCAACGTCAAAAATAGATTCTTAAGGCTGAGGAAATGTTACTGTTTGTGAACATCAATCCTTTTTTTCCCCATGCATTAGCTGATGGATACTCATTTGCACCTGGTCATGTAAACATGCAAGTCTGACAAAACTGCTTGATATTAAATAGCATTCACTCACTTCATTTCAAACTAAAGATACACAGACATCTAAGGAAAACAAATCTTTGTTGATGTTAACATTACAAAAACCAAGCATTAAATTGATGTCTGGTTTCATCAATGTTTAAAATTGCTTGCTGAATTCTCAAAACTATGGCCAAAAGAATGTGTGTGGAGTATAGTTACAGTGTAAACTTAGTGCAACTCCACAGAGCTATACAGTGTTCTGCATTCACTGACGACACCATCACAACATAATAGGTACAATACTACAAGCACACAGGAACCACAAGTGACATTCCTGATAGCCACGAGAAAAAAAAAAAAGCAGTTAAGAGTTAACCAAACAAGTAAATATAAAGTTCTACTTTTAGGGATGACATTAAAGAACAGCATCAGTGCACACATGTTTTTATATGTCATCTGATTACACAAACACACACACACACACACACACACACACACACACAACACACACACACACACACACAACCACATTTACAAGAACCACTGAATAAACAGGACTGAGATGTTAAAAAAAATATTAAAAACGCAACACGATGAGATCTTATTCCATTATCCTCGATAAAAATGAATAGATAATAGTTCAAACACAATTTTCTTTAGTGCTTATTCCATTATCCTCTATAAAAAAAAAAAAAGAATAGATAATAGATAAAACACAATTTTCTTATCATATTTCAACTGATCTTTAAAAGAATTAAAAATTTTTTTAAAAGGCCCTGGAATCTGTCAAATAGGTGAACTTCAGTCAAAAGGCAAAATATATTCAAGTCTTTCTCAACAACCACATACACGCGATTCAATTTGAAAAAACAATAACAACAAAAAAAAACACCAGACAGAAAATCGGACAATTCTATGGACGGTTATTACAAATTAAAATGCCAGACAGCAGGAAGTGACAAAATGAGAAATCAACACATAATGCATTGTAGCAGAGGGTCAGGATGAGGTGCTCTGTGTTTTTTAAATGCGTTTTCAGGGCAAAAGAAAACATAACCATGCCTTCACACTTCAGTACAAGGTAGAAAATGCTTATAAATAGTTTCATAATTAATCATGGTCAAGATGAGGGCTCTGAGTTTTTAAATGTGTGTTCTGGGCAAAAGAAAACATAATCATGCCTTCACACTTCAGTATATGGTAGAAAATGCTTACAAAGTTTCATAATCAATCAAAATCACAAAATCCACAACATGACCCTGCCTGCCTAAAAATGGCTTCTAGGGGAACAGTGGGTTAGGTACACTGCAACTCATTCATGCTTGAGAGTCACATTAAACACGGAGTCAGTGAAGTTCTTTTCAAATAGGAGTTATACACTGCCGCTTTCTTCTTCTTTTTTTTTCAAAAACTAATCTTGCAACAACTGTTTTAAACACACTGCAGGCAAGATATGTCTTCTGCCGTAAGACCTAACAAAAACAGAGTTACAATAGAACTGATCCAAATGGGGGACACAAAAGACTAACAATACTGATACCCACAGTGGCATCACGGGGCGGGAAAGACTGAAATGATTGAGTTTCATGAAAGGATGCTCTGGCAGACACCATGAACTAGTTTTTTACAAGGACAGTGTCTGATCCAGTTTGACACCACCGAGATATCTGAGAAAACGCAACATTTTCACTGATATGCACTGATTCACCATCATTGTATCAATCTAACATGAGGAGGAATTCTGACAGTCCTTGCCTCAGTTTTATCTGGGTTTTTATTTAAAAATTCAAACTTCATTCTGCTTGTATCCAAGCTGACCACAGAACCATACCAGTTTCTGTCTCAAGGTTAAAAATGATGGTAACCATGCAAGACCTGAAGTATTCTTCAAACTAATTCTTTCCAAAATTCCAGGTCCCATCCCATCTTTTACTTTATATTAGTCTTTCTGTAAGGTCTAAAGATTTCTTTCTTTTCTTTTTTTTTTTTACTTTTTTTTTTTTTTACTCAGGGAGATAGAAATACTTCAGATATTTTCTATTTAATATGGAGATTAAAGAAATACTTTTTACAATTTTTAAACCCAGAAAACCCTGACTGCTGGTTTGGATAGAAGAGTACAGGCGGTGGAGACGAGATGCTTCCGGAGACTCCTTGGCATCTCCTACAGAGACCACATAAGCAACAAAGAAGTGCATAACAGAATCTAGGAAACCATTGGTCCCTACAAAAATCTTCTATCAATTGTAAAGAGGCGTAAACTTTAACGGTAAGGGCAGGTAACAAGATCAAAATGACTTGCAAAAACAATACTGCAAGGCACTGTCCAAGGAGGTAGAGGCAGACCAAAGAAGAGATGGGAAGACAACATCAGCAAATGGACAGGCCTAGAACTCAACAAAACTTTGAGAAAAGCAGAACAGAGAGAGGGGATGGAGGGAACTGGTTGTCAAGTCTTCAGGGGTGCCCCCATAGTCACCAGACTAAGGGAGGGAGGGATAGATAGATAGAAACCCAGAAAAAAACAACAGAAAATGGAAGAAAACCTACCTTTCCATTTTTGCATCGAACATCTACATCCATTTGCTGTCCATATGAAACAGAAACAACAGAAAATAACAATAAGAGCATTTAAAATCATGTTTGTACACACACATGCACACACAAACAGAAACTTGAAAAACTTTTGATAGCTCAAAGTGCCAACTAAACCACAGTGACTTGACCATCAGCAGATATAATTTATACCAAAGCAAATGAAAACTATCAATAACTGGTCTCGCACATGTATGTGACCTTAAGACTAAGCAACTAGCAGCACATTTCCCTCTCTGTTGAGCTCTTTGAACATTTCCCACGGAGCTGACACTAATAATGACACCCCTCCCCTCAAAGTCCATTCTGTGAGACTATGAACCAAGGTTAGCTATGTGCTGCAAACTCCATCTACCTTTTACGGATGAGTAAGCCAGGTGTGGCTGGTGGTATACCCAGCATGCTCCCTTCCACGGGATAGCTCCACCAGGTTCAATTTGCCCCTGACATATTGCCTAAAAAATCTAGTACAACACCCCTAACGACTTATTATGGAGTTAGGAGAAAATCAAGTCAAGGCCCACTTATATATATTGAATTGCACTGATTACCATTTTCACTGTTTCAGTCACAGCGAATTTCTCTGCCTGAAATTTGGGCTGTTCTCCCTGGAAAGAACGCGCTGCTACAAGAGCAGTCAGTGCCACCCTTTTAAAATATTTATCCTGTCTGCTTGTGTTTTTCGTTTCCCTTCCAAAATTGCGTTCGGTATCGATTCCCGTTTGAGGGATTTTCCCCTGGAGTTAACATACAGTGCTGACTCCACACTCCCCAAAAGTCCTTTGGATGAAGACTATAAATCGAGGCCCTCTGTGCGAATGCACGCAGAACACCTTGCTCACACATTAAATCCTGTTCCTGCTTTTCATAAGAGTAGGCCATTGTGTGCCGGTGGGAACATGACAAGATTTACAAAACTGCGTACACACAGGGACTGGATTAAAAAAAGCATATGAGTGCTTATTCCATTATCCTTGATGTAAAAGAATAAATAAATAAATAAATAAATAAAACACACTTACACACACACACACACAACACACACACACAAACCACACAACACAAAAGGTCAGAACTAACCTTCTGTTGGATTCCATCCCACAGTGCTTTTTACTACAATAAAAAGTGGACATTCTAGCAAAAAAAGGAGCAAAGGTTATTGGAGGTGCACATTTAGTACTCCCATTTTCACTACAAGAGTGTTATCATATTGTAATAAAATCACAAGAAAAGTTATTTCGTGTTAGGAAATGAGGCTCGGGTGTCTAGATGCTCACAAATAACTACGTAAATTTAGTTAAATGAGCTGGGTGTCTAGATGCTCACAATAACTACGTAAATTTGAGTCTTAAATGAGCTCGGTGTCTAGATGCTCATAAATAACTACGTAAATTTGAGTCTTTTGTTAAAACACAAGAATGTGATGTAAATTGTTCAAAGCAGATTGTTTCCTTAGCTTGTAGATGGAAATTGAATTGCTTTAAGACAAAATATGCTGGAAATGTTTTTTGCATGTGCGGTAATATAACAGTAGATCCTATACTAACATGCAGCAGCTTAAAAGGGCATATTCCCGTTTTGATGGTATATTCTCCATCAGATATCTTCAACAATCTGTCACTAATGTATGACTTTTTTAGATTGCTGATGCATAGTCCAGTAGGTTTGTTATTGTGATTGCTTTGGGCTCTAAAGATGCTCTAATCAGAATTTTTTTTTTTGCTATGTAAGGGTGGGTGTTCTTTTTTTATTGTTGTTTTTTGTTGTGCTTTTTTTTTTTGGGGGGGGGGGGGCAGATTTTTCTTGTACTCGGTATTTGTATTCCTGTTGTTTATTTTTTTTGGTTTTGGGGGGTGAGGGCTAGGAGATGTTGCTGATTGTAGCTGATTTTTCGCAGTTGTTGGGTGTTCCCGTTCTTTTTCTGGGAGGGGTATTTTGTTTTTTCTTTATGTGAAATTAAGTAACTGATATTTAGTTATATTTTTCATTGGAATTACTGATTTTGTTAGAGATTGTTAGAACTGCATTTCCCATTTCTGTTTACTGTAGTTCAATAGGTTAGTAACAAAAAAGGTGGGGTGTTTTTTTTTCTTTTTGTTTTTTTCTAGTTTAAAAAAAAATTTCTTTGCAAGTATTGACCCCCTGAAATTCATTATCCCATACATTGCCAACTACACCCTCTTCCCCTGACACTCATACACCCACCTTCTCCCCCCCCACCCCACCCCCCCTCCTCCTGTCTAATATCACAATTTGTGAACAGACATTAAACGAATTTGAACACACAAGAACCATTCAGCATCATCACCCTATTCATAACCACCACAACACGCTCACCTAGCTTCTGTCTGTCGAAGTCCATGCCGTAGCCCTCTAGGATGAGGAGCTTGATCATGTCCATGTCCCACTTGTATTTGACCGCCAGGTGAACGGCCGTCTCACCCCACGCATTACACAGGCCCACATCCGCTCCCTGGTGCACCAGTTCCCTGATGCACTCCCTCATCTGCTCTCCGTGCCGCAAGCACTCGTGTAGGGCTGTGTCTGTAAACGATGATGATAATAGATAAGATTAGCAACAACAACAATTAATTGTAATAATGAAGGTGATGGTGTCTGATGATGACGACGAGGACCACATCAACAATACTCATAACAGTTTCTGAATCCTATAAGGTAGAAAAGCTTGCATTAGCGACTCATGAAGCTACACTTGCATCTTTACATGCATGCAATTTAAACTCACATGAAATTCTCCAATTGACACTAGACAACATACACACAAAACTACTCACACATGTATACAAATATAAATAAAAACTGATGCACAACATTTTTTTTACAGCAATAACCAAAGAATTTACTGTGTCTTACCAAGGGAGGCAGAACTGTAAAGCACTGCCCTACATTTTTTTTCCTGTTCCTTGGCAAGAGCTCTGAGGTTCACTAGTGTGAGATTTTTGGGTATGCAACCTTTTTTTCTCACACCTTTAAGGTAGCCACATTCTGATTTTGGGGATATAGTTGGGAACTGAACCTACTAATTTTGCCAGGGCAGTCAGGAGGAACCTCCCTGCTTTTTCAGAGCATGCAAGTATTTTTGTAATTACGCACACTCTCACATTCATGTGTAAGCCTGCATGTATACTGTAAAAGTGCATGATAATAGTTTTACATGAAAGAACAGAGGAAAAGAGGGGTTGGGGTGGGGTGGGAGTGTGTAGACACACTCTCTCAGAACAAATCTTTGTTAACAGCATTGGAACGGCTGATTCAAAATTCACACGTTTATATAGCACTTTCCTACTGGCCGTACGAAACTCTTTATACAGACACCCTCCTTCGGCCATACCACCCTCCACCCACTTCCAGCAAAATGTCAGACTATCTCAAAATTCAGGCTGAAGTTCTCCTTTACCACTGCGGTCAGGGTAAAACTAAAAAAATCATACATTTTCTAGCAGCGATCTTTATACTGAAAGACCCTGTGGTGTCCACACTGGGAAACAGAGCAGGCAGGATGCCTACAAAACACAACAACAAAACAAGGTGATGCGAATCTTTCCCATTCTCTTGTGTCACTGGGTCCATATCCAACATAATTCAGCCCAGAGTGCTAAATTTAGTATGCCCCTTCCAAGTGTGGTCAGTTCCTACTATAATTAGCCCTAGCTGGTCCCATCTGGGCAGGGATGGGATGAAATAATCAGCCACTGTGAGGAACTGAAAGTGTGGGGAAACTGACTGCTGTGGTATCAGAACGAGGGGGGGAAAAAAAAACCCACCACCAAACACGGCGACATACCGCTGTCTTTTGTAGGAATGGAGAGAATGGGGAAGCCCACAGCATTCCGAAGCTGGGCCATCACACAGTCTGGCAGTCCTTTGGCGGCCAGGTACAGGCTTGTCTGCCCTTTGCTGTCCGTGGCGTTGTAGTCTGCCCCGTGGTCGATCAGCAGCTTGACGCACTCAATGTGGTCCCTTTTGGCTGCCAGATGCAGGGGAGTGGTCCCCACTTCAAACGGCAAAATGCTGATGGTGAATTCCTCTGGGTTCAGCCACTGCTCACGAACTATTGGAATCAGAGAGTATTCTGGAGGGAAAAAAATAAAAAAGGAAGCAAAATGAAACTGTCAGTTTCAAACACATTCATTGTTGTTCAATTCATGACACTTATCAGTTTGTTCTGTTCAAGCACAATCCCTTTTTGTTTCAATCATTCAATGTTAATATTCTTTTCTTTCAGTATATTATATTATGCGCATCTAAAACACCGTATCCATGATGGATATATATGTATATATACATGATTTTTTGTTCTTCCCCCTCTGTTATACATGTTAGAGACATTTTATATAAATGCTAAGCTATATCACTGACAATCTGAAAGCACAAGCATGGTAATGTAAATCAATATAACAGATCCCAGAAGTCGGAATGCCACATACTTTTCACCACTGGCGAATCTCGAAGCTTTAGCCAAGGAGCAAAAAGAAAAAAAACAATCCAAAGATCACTCAGAGGGAGGTGGGGGGGGGGGGGGGGGGGGGGGGTCAGTACAGTTGATAACCTGTAAAAAAAAATTTTTTTTAAATCCCTTGGGCATACATCTTGGTGGTGGTGGTGGTTTGAACCTGTCATTTGCTCTTAACATGGTCTCTTGAACTCCCGCTTAACCACTAGGCTACCCCCCCCCCCCCCCCCCCCCCCCCCCCCCCCCCCCCCCCCCCCCCCCACTTAATACCATATAAAAAACAACAACAATACATTAGCAATTACTGAAGATGTACTCACACATTCATTCTGAACAGCACTTCTTCAAAACCCAAGAGGCCAAAAAACGTAACATACCTCCCCGTTTATTGAAGTCCTGCGTTTTGGCGTTGACATCAGCTCCATACTCGATCAGCTTTTTCAAGCACTTGACTGAACCAATGTCAGCAGCCAGGTGTGCCGGGGTGACACTGTACCTGTCCAAGGCACTGGCATTGGCTGAAAACAAGCACAGATCATAGGATTATCAGTATCATCATGTGGAAGTGTCTTCTGCTAGTGGTTTATTCACTTTGCTTCAATTCAAAGAATTTCTACCCCCCGCCCCCCCCCCCCCCCTCTCTCCTTACGAGTTTCTTTTGAAAATTTCAGTGCTTAACTCTCAGAGGATGGCTGTCCGCTATAGCGGATCAGTGAAGAGCAATGGTTTTGGACAGCTGTCCGCTACAGCGGATTTGCAGTTTGCAGATTTTTTATGTGGCAACCGCATGATACTATGACTAGTGCAGCTTAACATAGCTTCATGAGCCTATCCAAGGTTGAATGCAGAGTGTTGTTGGGTGATTGGTGATTCCATGTGTTCCGAACTCTTTGATCGTGGTTGTGGAGAGTAGCTGACACAAAGTAGCGACACAAGAGTACAAAATTCAGAGTATTTTCTTCCTGCTTGGCAAAGCTAAAATATTAAAGTGAGAGTTTCAATCTTTCAATATGTACTAGCACAGCATGTTATTCATAAGTTCAGAAAATTTCTTTTTTGTTTTGTTATGTGTTTTGTATTTTATATGATTTTTTTAACTAACCATTACAAATGGGCCATCTGTGGGGAAAAGCAAGGGAGAGAACTGGCTGTCCTGAGTGAGTCAACCCACTATTTAACCACAGTATCAAAAATGTGTTTCTTCTCAAAGATTTTCAAGTCACCATCTACTGTTGACCAAGAATATATCCAGTGTTCACTCACTTGAATTATAAGCAAGAAAATGGATAAAATTAAATGATTATAAACTAGTAAGTAATTAATCAGTTTGTAGAACTTCTGTATTAATTAACTTGGATGATAAAGTAACTATATCTAGGTAGCGGCAGCCCCCGGCATATCCCGTCATCACAGCTGAAAAATGGCTGTTTTTCGATCTTTTCACTTCTTTATTACTCTGCTTCTGTTGTACTGATTAAATTTTTTTATATATCAAAATAAAGTTCGATCTTTTCTCTTTTGATTGAGTGCATTTTTACTTCTGTGACTGATCTGAGATGAATACGCGAAGTGCGTGAATGAGGTGTGTGTTCCGCTAAAAAACGCTGCGCGGCCGCCATTTTCACGAACACGGACAAAGCTTCAAAAAGACATGCCCACTTTAAGTTCCCCGAGCATTCGCGATATACAATCAACTGTGCTATATCAGGTATCACTGTGTTCAGTATTTATGCTACAATACTGAAATGGGTACATAATTATTGATTTATGGATAGTTTTTGCAAAAATTCCGTTTTTTTGCGGCACACAATCTTCGTCGGCAAGTTCTAAAGAACCTGTAGCTTAAAATAGTCAATACCACAGGCGAAAATGAAACAAGACCACCTATTGGTTCTAATTTGTAAATGGGTTAATGTATTCATGGGCTGTCCTACATAAGCAAACCAACCAAAACATAGTTTTCAAATCTTGGAAAGATCAGAAACATGGAGGCAAGAACGAACGATCGCTGCGAAACGATCATGTCGAAAATCGACGATTTTTCTCGATTTACTGGGTAGATATGATAAATTTGTGATTGTAGATCATTAATGTTATTGTTTATTTAGACACGGGTCGCGTAGTTTGAAAAAAATTTCATTAGATCATTAAAAACGAAGACTTTGAAAAGGGTAGATACGATCGTCTTCGACAATCGGGCATGCGCAAACCGGAAAGAAGAAAACGTGTCCGATTTCCTTGGATATTTTCACGAAATTACTTCTTAAATTTATGATCCTTATAAAATCAGATATTTTAAACATACTTATATTCAAACTTTTTTTTTTTTAAGGTCGTATAGTGAAATAGGTGTGTTATTGTACGTTTTATTGAGTGACCGGTCTAACCAAGAGGAGGTAATCCCGAGATCGCGATTCACATTCTTCGTGGAAACAAACGTCGGTCGTTGCTTCTGTTTTGGGGGGATTTATTAGAACCAGTTTAGGTCACGGTTTCATTTATGATTGATGAATTAAAAGTTTAAGTTTGTTACAGTTTTCATTTTTGTTTTTTGTTGTTGTTTTTTTTTTTTTTTGGGGGGGGGGGGGGGGGGGGTGGGGGGGGGGGGGGGGGGGGGGGGGGGGGGGCTGCATGACTTGGAATATTTTATGCAGCCTGAGTAGTAAATCACTAAAATGCCATATCAGTGTTTGAAAAGAATTTCTTTTTTAGTAACTTGAACTGAAGCAGGTTTAGTTTCAGCACAGTAGTACCACAAGTAAGCTTGCTCTTTGTGATTTATGCAGTGTATCTAATAGCCATAGTCTTTTCTTTTCATTTTCCCCAGTCATTCTCCTTTTCATTTTCCCCAGTCATTCTCCTTTTCAGAGTTTCCATTATTATGTTTTTTTTTTTTGACTCATTTGAGGGTTCACTATCTTTACTACTTGAATTAGTACTTTACTTTTATTTTCTGTTGATTGGTTTTTATACTATTTCGAGATATTAAAAAAAGGCAGAATCCACTTAGGCTACTATTTTAATTGTGATTTTAAGAAAAGGATAAAGAAGTCAACACGGTTAAAAGTAAAATTGTGTTATATATGGGTAATTTTTAACCTTCAGTGACTTTACAAAAATATGTGACACATCTACATTGATAGATACCATCCCCAATACCACATTCTGATACTAATGAGATGTTTATAAATTTCCCTATGGGGTGTCAGTTTATTTCAAATTTCAATTTTCAAAAATTTTAATTTTCAAAATTTTTATTTCAAGAAAACCCCCCAAGGGGTACATGAAATTTGACAAAACCAATGCTTGCAGATATGGGCGTGTGAAAAATACTCACAACAAAAATCCTAACACAATGGATGGTAGAAAAAAGAAAAAAGAAAGAGTATTCACAATACATTAGGAGAACAACCCCCCCCCCCCCCCCCCCCCCCCCACACACACACAAAACAAAAGTTGTTCAGTTGTCACTCCTATTGTTTGTCTATTCTTGTTATCAGATTTCTTTTAAACCTTTTGGCAGTTTTGCCTTTGAAAGGAAGAAACAAATTCTTTTACACTAATTACAGTTTTTTTGCTGGTTTTCTTTTATTTTTAATTATTGTTTTTTAAATCTATTTTTTATTCCCTGAAATGCTGACACACTGATGGAAGTCAACTGAGCAAGCTGGGGTCCATTTTTCTGGCTACTGGAAAAGGTCGTTGTCCAAAGGTGCCTGTTGTAGAGATTTCCAATCATCTGCTGATTCAGTTATTGGTACTGAAGCAAGAGGGTGGGAAGACATTTGTTGAAAACAGCTTCATTTCTCAGTCAACTCATTCCGGATGCTGAACTTTCAAGGTTGCAGTATCATCTCATTTAAGGAAGAAGAAAATGTGCAACTTCTTTAGGATAAGTCACAGAGAGATAGATTTCTGTCTGAGCCAGTTTATGTTGAACAGCTGGGTCCACTGTTTGCATAATTTGATAAAATTTGATGTTTCATAACATTTCTCTAGAATGTTCGCCACTTTTTGGGCACTTGGCGGCCATTTTGAATCCAAAATTACATTATGTAATGGATGAACAAATTCAACAAATGCATTTTTTTAATAGCATATAAAACCATGTTTTACATCACCAAATTTCAAGTCAGTATCTCTACAGGTTCAAAAGTTATTGACAAAAAATCTACTGTGTACTGTATTTTGGTCCGTCGCAGGGCATTTTAAGGTTTTTAGCAAAATCAGACCCCAATATTTGAAACATTTGGTCAAGTACAGCCTTAGAAAAAATTGGGCATAGTCTATATTAACATGTCTTTTGAACAATGTAAAAAAGTAACCATAAGATGCCATCTTATCCTTCCTGTTGGACCTCAAACATGGCCAATCGTGCAATTTGAACTGACTGCCAATCACACGATTAGGCAATTTCAACATAGTATATCTTTTTTTCCCTTCAAGATAGAGAGTTGATGTTTCTTGTAGGGATTATCAGTGTTACAGACATTGTGTATAGAAATGTGCAGGAATGTGATTGCAGTGCTTTGCACAATAGGCCCTTTCAAAGTATGGCTTTCATATTATGAAAACACCCGAAAATGTTATGTCATCTTTGGACATCAATAACTTTTGAAAGAATAAAGATAGAGACTTAATTTTTTTTTTATTGTGTTTCTTTTAAAAAGTTCTTTTTAAAAATACCAGTTTCATGCATGTATATGCTATAAAAAAAATTGGCTGCCGCTACCTACTATATCATTTTCAGAAATATAATGAGCCTCAGTCACTGAAATTACTTGTTATTCTTCTGTAAGTGTGTATGCGTGCGTGCATGTGCGTGCGTGTAATTTTCTTATTTAAACTTTAAGATTACCTTCATGTAGACCCTTGACCTTCTGATCTATTCCCCAAAAAATAAAAACGCTCTGTTTAAAGTGTGAATGCATGCATGTCTGACCAAAATTTCCTTGAAGTAACAAAGCAACAAACAAGTGAAAAAGAAAAACTTAAGGAGACAGCTCTGACTTGTTCCTTCCTAGGTGATCATGTTTCAGCAACTGAATGAAACTAAGAAAGAGCAACGACACAACTTCTACTTATAGGTAGAGTATTTTCTCAAAAGTTTGCGACTGTACACACGCCCAATTGAAGACACTATGATGAGTCTACATGGAAGGGGTGTTCTAAATTATGTGAATCCATGATCAGCATGCCAAATGACTCACCATTACTACTGTTAGTGTTACCAAGGGCTGTTACCATAGAGCATTACATCATCTAAGTGGTAAATTTTACTAAAATGGTAAAATTAAAAAGCATCCTTAAGGTCCAAATGCAGCTCTACTTTTAAGGTGGGCAAAAATGGTCACATACACAAAATCTTATGAGTAATACTACTGCCCCAGTATTGGTGAATCTCGCAGCCCTACTCTAACCAAAGAATAAGAAACAAAAACAAAAATACAAAAAAGCAGTCTTTTTCTTCTGATAATTCACTCCTAACAACATACAAACTACACGATACTTTACTTACCACGATGATTTAGCAGCAACTCGGTCACTTTGTGGAAACCTTTCTTGGCTGCATAGTGGATGGGGGAGTAGAAGTTTTTGCCTGCATAGTACAGTGACAGATTGTAATCAGGAACGCTGGGATCCACACCAGCTCGCAACAGCTGGGCAACCTGCTCCAGTGCAGACGCCTCTTCGTCATCCATCCCAGACACCAGCTCAACAAGCTTCTTCTGTTCACTGGCAGCTTTAGCTGCCTGCACCGGGTCTTTAGTTCTGTGCAAGAACATCTTCCCAAGCGGCGATTCAATGTACTTGCCTGAAAGAAAGCAACAGAGAGAGAGAGAGAGAAAAAAAAAAGGCAGTGATTAATCACAGAGCGCTCATATTTATAATACTACGGTAATTTCTTTTCTCTTCCCCAGTTTGTACAAAACCTCTCACACACACACTATCACACACAGTGACACATACTATCACACGCATGCACGCATGTGCACACACACGCACACGCACACACACACAGTACAGACACAGAGTACACACACACACACACACACACACACACACACACAAACACAGAGTACACACACATACACACACACACACACACACACACACACACACACACACACACACACACACACACACACACACACACACAGGGTTCGCGCTAGGATTTTTAAAAACCGGTACTGCGAGTTGTCATTTCAGAGATATCTTGACCAACTCCCCCAAAATCGGTCCCCAGAAAATAAAATCCAGTACGTACTGTGAACAAAACGAAACTATTCAGTGAGGGGGTGGGGGAAGGGGGGATTGTTCGGCAGCAAAACTAAATCTAAATTGAAGCAAATCTCTCAGAGACTTTGACTGCCGTGCTGCTGCCACTCGCTTCTTGGGCACGAAGCCACGCAGGAAATAGGATTTTTATTCTAGCGCCTGTGTCACTGTGTGTCAGTCTGTTGACTGTTGTTTTGCATGACATCATTCGTGTGACTTATATTCTTCTTTCCTGTTTCTATGCTTAGGGCTCATCTAGATCTTTGTTCAATTTACATTTAGTTTTCAACTCTTCTCTCTCAAAGCAACGGGCAAATTCATAGCCATAGACCCTCCGCTTTTCCTTTTCGTAAGAGCAGGCCATCGTGTGCCGGTGGGAACAGATGACATTTACAAAACTGCATACACACGGGGACTGGATGTAAAAAAGCACAGCAGTGCTTATTCCATTATCCTCTATAGATATAAAAGATTAAAAGAATAACGAATAAATAAATCTAGGCCCCATTTACTCATTGTGAATGGAAGTCACTGTCATGCCGAGAAGAGCGTGAAGCTCTATTCTTTCACAGTAAAGCTTGCTGTTTCTGCGTGCTAGGCTAAATAGGCTGGCGCCAAAGATGTTCGTCGGGAAGGGGTGGGAAGGGGTAGGTGAGCGTAAGCACAGTACAGGCGCATGACAGACTGTCAGACAATGTCACTTCAGACTTTGTTTTTTAGACGGAAATCTAATCGGTCACAGGCGAACAGAATCGGTACGCGGTACCGGCTGCTTCGAAAATTTTCGGTATACCCTGTTTACAATCGGTAAAATACCGACAATTACCGGTTATCACGAACCCTCACACACACACACACACACACACATACACACACACGCTGCCTCCCTTAACTCTTACTTCCCCATCAAAGTTCATGATCAGCAGCTGGCAAGGCGTGGATATTATAAATAAACAGGGCAAAAGGAAACTTTCTTGGCCATACTAGCAGCTTGCACTACGCCACTAGGGCCGTAAATAACCTTTTTTTGCGTGTTGTTTTGTATAATGAACTGTCATTGTATCAATACATGTCATGAATATTGTGTCAAAAAAAGACAAACATGAAACATACTCTTTAAAATGAGCTTTACAAGCCTTCTTTTGACTTGAAACTATATCAGTATGTACTTTAGTTTCTTTCATACTGGTTGGTAAGCAACAGTTAAAACATACATAAGGAAAGATGTAGTAGCTCTAAGAAACACAAGATTTCACAAAAAAACAGACTTTTAAAAATATAATTTCTTTCTGAGTTTCTCTCTCTCTCTCTCTCTCTCTCTCTCTCTCTCTCTCTCTCTCTCTCTCTCTCTCTCTCTCTCTAAAGCATTCATTTATCATAATTCATGAACATGTATCATTGTATGATGTATACAAACACTGAAACAGTGAACTTACACTTACAGAGAAAACTATTAAACATGGAACATGTCTGTAAGGAGAATAGGCCAAACTGTTCTTTTGGCAGACTCATTCTACATGTTGGTACAGCGAGGCCATATAACACCATAGGCCTAGTAGGCTAACCTAGGCCTATGCCGACCACACACAGCTGCGCAAGAGGCAAGATGATGGAGAGAGTTGGGTCAGTGACTGGCAGTCATTAGACTCATTACGACATTAGTGTAGGCTATCACATCAGTCAAGTCGAATTAGCATTTAACCTCAAACTAGTAATTCAGCAATTGCTTTGAATATTTTTGGTGTGGGAATCGATTCATATTCAATTTATGCACACAAAAATCAAAGCCTGTACATGGTTCAATCTTTACATTAACAAAAAATGCTTTCAGAAAAATGAGGGGGGGTTTATGTCCATGGACACTAGACCTGCCTACCCCAGCAAATGAAAAATAGTACTTCTATTAATGTTCAGCGGTCAGCAGTTTGACCATTATTAACATTTTTGGCAAAGTGCAAGTGTGTAATCTTATCTGTTCCCACCGGCACACAATGACCTACTCTTACAAAAAGCAGAACAGAAATTAACCTTTGCGAAAGATGTTCTGTGTGCGTTCGTACATGGGGCCTCAGGTTGTAGTCTCATCTGAAGGACTTTTGGGGAGAGTGAAGTCAGCACTGATGAGTGATGTTAACTCCAGGGTAAAAATCCCCTCAAACGAAATCAATCTTGGGTCCTCAAATTGTGAGCGCAATATTCTGACCACTTACTTAGGTCAAAAATAGTATTTTGATATAGTATTCCCATTCTTTCTTGGTCTTGATGTCATGTATTCTAAACATTATTTAGCATTGTTTGGGGCCTAGCCTGGGCCTACTGAGCATGTTAGAAAGGAAGTAGGCATATTATTAGGCTACGCCTATCCTGAAAAATATGAGTGCAGCTAAACAATGTCTGGGGTTGGGTTTTTTATACATATATTTTTTTAACTGACGATGAAGGTCATGAAAATAATAGAATCATGATGTCCAACGGTAGGGCCTACTTAAGTGTCAGGCTACTCTTGACCGGGTGATAGCTTGTCCGTAGCCTTGTCTCAACTCCGTCAACTGGCAATGCGTCAGAACTAAGCGCAGGTCTTTTACATTCTTTCCTCGGTACTTCAACCATTTTAAGAGAAGATGCACACACAATATAAAAAAGCTCATTATTCACTTAAGTTTAAACTTCTTACCTGTATAATCACAAGTAAGAAATCTGTTGGAATCCAAAAGGCTCAAAAGGCTCATAATGGCTTCGTACAGTCCAACAGCTCTCCTGTACTGGAGATTACCTGACGTTGCATCCGCGGCCAGAGTGTTACTAAATACCGAAGACCAACAAAAAGTAGCCTACCGGTTTAAAATAAAACTGAAGTAATTGTTCATATTCTTGAACACAATTTGAAAAATGTTATGTTTGGGTATCTTATCGGGCATTCCATCTCAATGCTGTTGATTCTTTCCATTAATGTTCGTTTGATGTTGCTAGTTTTTCTTGGTTAGTTTTTTTTTCTCTTCTCTTTATCATGTTTTTAAAAAAGAAAGATTTGTAAAAATAATATGATGCACTTTTTTTTTTTCTTTTTTTTTTGGGGGGGGGGGGGGGTTGTTGCTCTTTACTCTGCTGTCTCCTCTCTCTTTTTGTTTGTTTGGGGAATTTGTTTGTTTGTTGTTGTTTTTGTTTCCTCTCGATGTTTTTCTATTTTGATATACGTAATACTAACTGGTTACCAGTTGGATGGGTGGCCGTTAGCACGCCTTGGCTTCAGTACTGCGCCCCCCCCCCCCCCCCCCCTCCCCCAGTTCGCCCAGCTGTAAATGGGTACCTGCCCTCTTTAGGGTCAGGGAAGGTAAAGCAGTGAGGGAGATGAGATGGGCGCCGCCCTCAATATGCTGGCCCCTAGAGAAGCTGAGGTCTGATACCTCGTTCCCCTTCGACCGCCTACGTTATGAGACACCTTCACCTTTTTACTTTATCCAAATACTAACTATTATCAGTGCATATGTACTGACATTAATGTTCGGGTCAGCTGTGGATTATGTGTTTGTTGAATACATATCTACCTCTTTTGTTTAAATAATTATAAATTTATCCAGTCGGAGATTATGCATTTATTTGAATGTATCCCATCTCCTCTCTTTTTTTTTTTTTAAATCATAGGTTGAATTGGTGCTACTGGTGATGGTGGTGTGTGTGGGGGTAGGGGATTGCTATTACCTTTTCTTAATTTTTTGTATGTCTATATTCCCTAATCAGGGCGAGGGTCGGGTGAAGAAAGGTATGTAATACTTACTATGTAACCCTTAAAAAATAAAGATTATTAAAATAAAAAAGATAATAATTGATTAATTCCAGTGATTTATTTCTATAAAAAAAAAGAAAAAAAAAAAAAGAAAAAATATATATTCGATGAATATATATATATACATATTTTTAATGGTGTGTGTGTGTGTGTGTGTGTGTGTGTGTGTGTGTGTGTGTGTGTGTGTGTGTGTGTGTGTGTGTGTGTTCGTTTAAACGTCCATCCACTAAAAAATGTTGTTTTTATCTTTTTAAAAGGATTCTATACGGGAAATGGGGAGGGGAAGCAAATAGAAGTGATTATAAGTGATTTTGTCCAGTTGAATTAGTGATACAGGGGGGAAAACAGATATAGCATGAGACTCATTAAACTATATATCCAAAACAAAACAAAGGGAAAAGGATAAGCTGGAGTTAGCGTGTGAGCGCGCACCTGTGTGTGTGTGGTGTGTGTGTGTGTGTGTGTGTGGTGTGTGTGTTGGGGTGTGTTTCGTTTTAACATCTGTCCTCTAGAAAGTGACATTAAACAGGTAATGGGGAGGGGGAAAATGAGAAGTTAATGTCAGCGTGTTTGTTTGGGCAGTTGACTGGAGGATAAAAGGAAAAGCTGGTCAATCAGAAACTTTGGGAATTATACATGTTTACAAAATCCAAGCAAAGGAAAACAGATAAACTTTATTAAAATATTTTTTTTAAAAAATCTTTTATATTGAGGATAATGGGATAAGCACGCATGTGCTTTTTTCCATCTAGTCCCCGTGTGTATGCAGTTGTGTAAATATTGTCATCTGTTCCCACCGGCACAAGATGGCCTACTCTTACGAAAAGTGGAACAGGATTTAATGTGTGCACAAGATGTTAAGTGTCAGTATGTGTGTGTGTGTGTGTGCGTGGTGGTGTGCGTGCGCGCGCACGCGTGTGGTGTGGTGTGGTTTATTTATTTTTATTTTATTTATTCTTTTATATCGAGGATAACAGAATAAGCAATCATGTGCTTTTTTTCATCCGGTCCCCGTGTGTATGCAGTTTTGTAAATATTGTCATCTGTTCCCACCGGCACACGATAGCCTACTCTTACGAAAAGCGGAACAGGATTTAACGTGTGCGTAAGATGTTCTGCGTGCGTTCGCACACGGGGCCTCGGTTTAAAGTCTCATCCGAAGGACTTTTGGGGAGAGTGGAGTCAGCACTGATGTTAACTCCAGGAGAAAAATCTCCTCGACCGGACTCGAACCCGGGTCGTCAAATTGCCAGCGCAATGTTCTGACCACTAGGCTATCCGTCCCCCGTGTGTGTGTGTGTGTGTGTGTGTGTGTGTGTGTGTGTGTGTCCTAGACACATGCAATCAAAAAAGACCGTTTCAGAATTGACATACATTTATATAATATTATAATCACGCTAGTTAGGAGGGGCAAACACAAGTGATGATGTTATGTACACCAATACAGCATGCAAATTTGATTTATTCTTTTATATCGAGGATAATGGAATAAGCAATCTTGTGCTTTTTTACGTCCAGTCCCCGTGTGTATGCAGTTTTGTAAATGTCATCTGTTTCCACCGGCACACGATGGCCTACTCTTACGAAAAGAGGAACAGGATTTAACGTGTGCGCAAGATGTTCTGCGTGTGTTCGCACACGGGGCCTCGGTTTAAATTCTCATCCAAAGCATAAAATGAGTCTCCCTTTAGCTTACCTGGACGTCACAAAACTCTGACACTGCACGTCACCTCACACACTGCTGGTTCGAATCTCCTGCTGCTGGGTTTAACTGTATAGTTAGCGACTCTTCTGGGTTCACTCCTAAATCTAAATTACTCCTGACTCCTGCCGGTTCGAATCCCTTACTGCTTTGCACAATCATTGGCTAGGCTTCACTCTTCCCTACTTATTAGCCTAACTGTTTTATTATTTTTAAAAATTCTTTTATATCGAAGATAATGGGATAAGCACTCATGTGCTTTTTTTCATCCAGTCCCCGTGTGTATGCAGTTGCGTAAATATTGTCATCTGAAAAGCAGGGGTGTGTGAGTGTGTTTTGTGTGTGTGTGTGGTAATTTAAAAAGATCTTTACTGAGGGTAAAACATTAAGCTTTCACAACTGTTTTTATTTTGCCCTCGCAAAAATATTTTTTAAAGTGGATATAAAAACACATCAATCTCAATATCAGCCATGGCACTTTTGCTCACAAGAATGATGGACAAAGTCTTTGGTCTGGGCCAGTTCAATTAATGCAGGCTGGAACTTGTGCCCTTCAGATCATGAGTCTGTTGCTCTAACCACTGAAAAGCTATTCCATCTCCATTTCATCATTACACACACATACCACTGGTTTACAGATTTAAGAAGTTTATTCAGAACTCAACTTATCACACTTTTTCATATATATATATATATATATATATATATATATATATATATATATATATATATATATATATACACACATACATATATATGTGTGTGTGTGTGTGAAATACAAATAAAATCACACACATGTGCGTGCATGCACACACACAAAACAGTCCTTTATACGAGATGATAAACGGAGGCTCTATGTGCAGATGTATGTAGAAGACTTTGCAAACATGTAAAAACCAGTTCCATTTTTCGGAAGAGTAGGCCATGAGTGCTTTTTCCAATGTCCTTGAAATAATGAATGAATAAAAATAAATGAAATAAGCACACACAATATACACAGACATCAAAGCATCCAACACAATTAAGCTGGACTCAAACCAGCCATTGTGGTGCAGTGTTCAGTGTACTGAATTCCGGGCTGGAAGGGTGCAAGTTTGAAACCCACATAATAAAAACGATTGCGATGGGAAGACTGGAACCACGTTGTTCAGCATTATTCTTTCATGGATGCTATTGTTAAAGTGTTGCTCAAACTACTTGACAATGACAGCAGAAGTCTGCATCTTTCTGGCTTGAGAGAGGACATACACGTAAACAGCCCCATGATCAACCTTAAAGAAAAAAAGAATGTTAAACAGCTACCAGCCATCATGGTGTAGTAGTTAGCATGGTGAATTTCTGGCTGGAAGGTCCAAGGTTTGAATCTCATAAGAGTCATAGGTTGTTTTTCTTTTTTTACTTCAACCTGTTCCTACCCAGAGTGACTCTGATATGGGCTTTATTATTAAAAAAAAATTCTTTTATAGAGGATAATGGGATAAGCACTCCTGTGCTTTTTTACATCCAGTCCCCGTGTGCCTGCAGTTTTGCAAATGTCATCTGTTCCCACCAGCACACGATGGCCTACTCATGAAAAGCAGAACAGGACTTAATATGTGTGTAAAATGTTCTGCGTGTGTTCGCATACGAGGCTTTAGTTTATAGTCTCATCTGAAGGACTTTGGGGTGAGTGGAGTCAGCACTGATGTTACCTCCAGGAGAAAAATCTCTTGAACGGAAATCAAACCCAGGTCATCAAAATGCAAGCGCAATGTTCTGACCGCTAGGCTATCCCGTCCCCCCCGGCTTAATGGAAAGTGAATCATGCCATTTTTACGACAGAGTTTTGTGAGTGCTGCTCAAATTATGTGATCAAATCTGCAACTATTTCTTGAACAAAACATGGCTGAGCCAGGATTATGTCATGATAGGAAGTATAGAGTACAGCCCTGTCAAGTAGTTTCAAGCTCATGCGTCTCTATAGCATCAATGCAACGGTTATCATCTTGATCACCAACAACCATCATACAATAAAAGAAAGTGTTTCTAATTTGGTGGCACCTGTTGCAGGCTCTGGTTTTTGGTGACTAAGTTTTAGTTTCTTGTCCAGTTTTGTACTACCTGTGGTGAGTTTATTATGTTTCCAAGTCTTCAGGGTCTGGAGACTTTTCAGACTATTGCTGGAATAAGTGGATGCTGTGGTGGTCACTGCTGCAGGTGGGTACTTCACTCAAGTCTGCTTCCCTTCCCAGACTGTGGACATGTCAGCAGGCCGTTTATTTATTTATTTAAAACAGAGTGGACATTGGGCCATGTGATGTCCCATCTCTGCACAGCTTCTCGGGTGGGTACAGCTGCCAGTTAGGATGTGACCTCTAAAAAGAGGTTGCATAAATTCTACTGTTCACCATGAAGGCAAAAGAGTATGCAATGGAGGGTTTTTCGACCACCACCCAAGGAAACAGAGCATCGCACAATTCACAGGTGTGTCCGATTTAGTAACACAACGCTGCGACAGGGTTCTGATCACATGGGAGGTAATCTACTTACCACCCCATCACATATTTATTTATTCTTTTATATCGAGGATAATGGAATAAGCACTCATGTTATAGACGGGGTCCTGCAAATGTTGGACTGGAACGTGCACCACTAAACACCTCAGCAACTTGGCAGCATTGCAGGGCCTTTCTGTCTGGTGGCGTCAGGATGGTCTGATATTGATAGGCTTCCTGTGAACTCCTAGCTGTGCGATCAGGATGAGCTCTTATGGCTAGTGTGGGGAGATCAGAAAGAGTGGCGCGGGAACAGCAGGTCAGACATGTCCACAAAAGTGATGCAGCAAAAAAAAAAAAGAAAAAAAAAAAAAAATGAAAGAGTGGGACTCCCGCATAAACTGCTTCGGATAAAAACTTGAAAAAGTGCGGCATCGTTATTTCTGAGGTCCTCCTGTGTTTTTGTGTCTGCATGTCTTTGTGTGCCTGATCAGGTCGCTCCTGTAGAAGTATTTCCTGGTACACCACGAGCAATGGTAGTTCTTCACGCCATTGTGAGCACCCATATGACCAGCGTAATGATCCTTCAGGCCAAAGCCCATTCCACACAAGTGGCACCGAAAGCGGGGCTTATCCATATGCCGCACTCTCACATGCCGCTTAAGGTCCGCCTGGTATGAGTACTTGGCATTACACATGGTACACTGCCACCTCTTGTTATACCTCGACCTGGCTGAAGTGGAGACCTGGCCAGTCTGACAGGTAGAAGGCTGGATAACTGGGTGATGAGCCAGTGTGTTTTGTGACGGAAGTCTTCTGTCCACTGCCGGAGGTTGAATGAATAACGGGTGGGGCTGGTTTGTGTCTTGACAGCTGTGGTCTGAGAACTGGGCAGGCTGGCTGTTCAGTGGACACAACAAACTAAAGGACTGGTGATTCTGTCCATTGGCTACAGATGGCTGATGGTACAATTCCGCATGCTGGTCACAGGGTTCCAACTTGCTGATAACAGGCCTGTACTCTTCAGGAACGAATCGTCACTGGTTCAACTGCTGAACAGGCCTTACCTCAGGAACGATCGGTCACTGTGAATCATTTGTTCTCTGAAAGACAGCAAGGAAATAAGGTTACTGATGTGGTCGATATGATAGAAGGTGGAATGGAAAAAAAACATAACAATGAACAGAAATGAAAATGATACTTAAAAACAAAAGAAATGGAAATAAAGAATAAAAAAGTAATACAGTGAAGAAGAATACACACATAGAAACATTCAACAGAGCTAAATGATAACAGAAAAACAAGGTAAAAAGGGCAACTAACTGTTTGAAGAATTTGCGTTCAAAAGTCTGAGGAGGAAAACAAGCTAGACAACAATCCCTTGTTTGATCATGATGTAAATGATTTGATGCTTTCCACACACACACACACTACCACACATGAAATTGTTATTAATTTTGATCACAGGATTTGCAGAGTTTTGTGTTGTGAATCATTAGTTCTATCAGACTTGACACACACACACACACATCATTTTGAACGATTGATATATCTATGCATAGTTTAAAAACGTATCATACCTTCCAGTGAAAAGAAATGTTTCATGATGTATTCAGAAGGAGTAGAAATTGTATTCACATGCAGCAGATAATAACAGGGGAAAAGTTCAAGGAGAAGTGAAGGGTTATCTAAAATTAAAAGTATGACAACTTTTGGAAGAGTGAGTCTTTTCAAGCAAGCAGGAACGGATGACATAATTAAAAAAAACACATGCACACAGGTGTTGTTTTAAGACATCATCTCTGAAGTTAGAATGTGGCTACCTAAATGGTGGGGAAAAAAAAAAAGTCGCATATGTAAAAATCTGATTATTGGTAAACTTCAAAGCAATAGCTGAGGACCCCCCCCCCCCCCCCCCCCAAACCCCCAAAAAAAAGTGGCAACCTTAAACTCTTTAAGATTTTACCCAACAAGACTCACTGAATAAAAAAAAAAAAGCTAACATTCTTAGAGCCGCCCCCCCCAAAAAAACAAAAAAAAACCAACCCAATAACAACAAAACCAATAACAAAACTCCCCCCAACAAAAACAAACAAAACCAACCAACCAACAAAACATCCAACTGTTTTGAACAGAATTCAGACATTGCCAACCGAAATGGGGGGGGGGGGGAGGGAGGAACAGAAAAGAAAAGACAACCTGAAGCCAATGTTTGTTCACATGTTTATTTAACATGACACCATCCTGCTTTGGAACAAAAAAAACAAACCCAAAAACCCCAAAAAACAAAAGCCCGAAAAGTAAATAAAAAATTTAAACCTTATCTACATATCAGGAAAATGTCTGTGATTTACAAAAAAGCCTCTCAAGTTTTCATCAAAACTAATAACTAAAAGCATACATTGTAAATATACATGCATATTGATAAAAAAAAAACCAACAACAGCAAAAAAACCCCAAATTTAATGTCAAGAAATGGAAGCAATTTATTTTACTATAAAAAAAAAAATCATAGCAATTCATAAAATAGGCATGGCAAAAATCCTCCCAATAAAACCTTACTGAGCTTCTCTATTTGCATGTGTATGCTAAAAAATTAGAACAGGCATACAGTGTGTGTGTGTGTGTGTGTGTGTGTGTGTGTGTGTGTGTGTGTGTGTGTGTGTGTGTGGTGTGTGTGTGCGTGCATGGCACACGCACCCACATTCACTTTGTAGGCATATGCTCACTTATGGTGGAGGTTTACAAAGACACAAAGGAACTCATGTATCTGTCACAAAAATTTACACAGCTTAAAAAAGCACATTAAAAAGCCATTAAGGAACAGAGAATCACAGGTGAGTTATACCTCCCATCCCAAAATAAACAAACCTCACGATACCTCCCCCCCCCCCCCTTCAACCCAACAACAACCCTCCTAAAACAATATCCTACCCCTCTCCCCCCAGAAAAAAAAACTCCCAACAAAACCAAACAACAACCCCCACCCACCCACCCCCCCAAAAAATCCAACCAATGAAACAACAAAATAACCCATACAAAAAATATGACCTCAATACCCCCCTCCCTTCCTTCCAAAGCAAGCAAAATCACCACACACAATACCAAATGCATTTTCCTTTTTTTTCTACACACACACCAGCACACACACACCACACACCCACCATCATCATCACCACCATCGTATCTCTCACTGCCATTATAACTACCCCAAGACTGTAACAAAACTATAATATTTTGCTGTATTGACAACATATGCTACTTACAACAACTTACTTTAATTTTAAGCGACACATGGCAGGCTTTTCAAAAGGATGACTTTAGCACATCAACATTTTAAAACAAGGAGCTTTCAGAAACCATTTCCATTAGTAGCAGCAGTAGCAGAGAAAAAGACAAGTTCGTAACACTACTGTAAAGAATTCGAGCTAACTCTTTGTGGAATATTCACCCAAGTAGACATAGTTTTGTTTAATGCGTCACTGAGAGTGTGTGTGCATTCATGTGTGTGTGTGTGTGTGTGTGTGTGTGCGCGCGTGCGTGCGTGAGTGCATGCATGTGTGTGTGTGTGTGTGTGAGTGTTGTAAAGTATTGTATTGTATACCACATTCAATCATGGAAGATTTCTCCATGTAAAATTCAGGCTGCTCTCTGTAAGGGCCGCACTTCACAACAGCAGTGTCACCCTTCTCTTTCTGTCTTTTATACATTTTTGCTTTTTTTTCAATCCGTTTTCCTAAAAGAGTGTTTATTTAATTTAATTTTGCACAATTATGCCTGGGAGCACAGTTATATTGCTTTGTATTCTTTATGTGAGGTTGCTTTGTATTCTTTATGTGAGTGTCACACACAGGACTTATGTTTGTTGTCTCATCCAAAAGACTAGCCCCCAGACCACAACTCCAGGCCTAGTGGGTGGGGGAGAGTTTGGGTTCAAACCTGTGACTTCTTGCTTTCTAGATGGGTGCTCTAGTCTCGACCACCCATCCACTGTGTGTCTCTGGTGTGTGTGTCTGTGTGTGTGTGTGTGTGTGTGTGTGTGTGTGTGTGTGTGTGTGTTATTTATTTTATTTCATTCTTTTATATCGAGGATAATGGAATGTGTGTGTGTGTGTGTGTGTGGTGTGTGTGTGTGTGTGTGTGTGTGTGTGTGTGTGTGTGTGTGTGTGTGGTGTGAAGAGAGAGAGAGAGAGAGAGAGAGAGAGAGAGAGAGAGAGAGAGAGAGAGAGAGAGAGAGAGAGAGAGAGAGAGAGAGAGAGAGGCAGACAGACAGACAGACAGACAGACAGAGAGAGAGGCAGACAGACAGACAGACAGAGAGAAAGAGAGCAAAAGCATACCTTCCTCTATGCTACTGTTCATGAAACTGCTTAAAAAAAAAAATGGGGTGGGTGGCATTTAAAAGGAAGCAAATCACTGAATAACAGTCAGAAAAAAGTCAAAGATTTTTTAAAAAAGTAAACAAAATATACCTCTGACATCACTGAAAAACAAACAATAATTTGGAATAATCTGCCATATTTGTGTCAAGCACTTCAGCAGTCATACACTTGTAGTACAGTATTTTGTTATTTTCACAATCCTGGATTACATATTTGAAAACAAAAACAAAAATCATCACAAAAGTGCACTGGATAAACTTAAATGCATCATACTTGAAATTTTTTTTCTCTCCATGTTTTCACCAGATTTTAAGGCATTGAGGATGTCTCGAATAACAAGTCTCCTGTACAGCATTGTTCTCGTTGTTATCAACGCATCAGGAATATCAATTTTGACATACATTTAATATTAATGGGGATGAGAAATTGAAACAGAGATTAAAGAGGGCACGAAAAACGGGAGATGGGTCAGGTTGTGGGCAGGATATATCATATTAGAAAGTGTAGAGTACAGGCAGAACAGAGAGAGGAATGGAGGGAACTGGTTGTCAAGTCTTCAGGGGTGCCCCCACTGTCACCAGACTAAGGGAAAGATAGATAGATTAGATAGATTAGATAGATAGACAGATAGACAGAGTACGGTTCTGTCAAGCAGCCTAAAAGCTGATGCAATTCCACGGCATCATCATCATCCTCACTGACCATCAAGCAATCAAAGAAAACTGTCTCTCATTCGGTGGCCTCTACTGTTCAAGTCCCATGGCGACTGTGTCAGAGTCTTGGGGTTTAAGGGAGAAAGTTGTTGGAGGGATATTCAAGTCAATGATCTTATTGCGGTTGCCACCCCAGGAGGTATATCTCGCTCAGTCTGGCGGCTCCATAACTAAGCTATTATTGTTGTCAGTAGAGTAGGGAGGCCCTGTAGCTGGTGTCCTGCGTATATAGGTTCAGAACCAGCATTCCTGAATCCCAGTGAAGTGGCCCAGCAGCAGTGCACGGCCTCTCTGGCTGGTGGCCCCATAGAGGTCTAACAATGATAAAGTCTGTGGAGTTTTGGCCCTGAGGATTTCACATGATAAACCTAGGTATGGCTGGGACAGAGATCAGAACAAGTGGCTTTGGAAGCAGCAGGGCAGGAACATCACAGGAGATAAGTTCTAAAAAAAAAAAAAAGAACAAACAAACTGTACCTGGAAAAGAGCGAGATATACTATAGAGTAACATTTAAACCTGCAGGATAGGCCACTTGTGTCTATTTTGCATCTAATATATCCCCCCACAGCTGCTACATTTCACATTACTGATAGCTTAAGATATTGCTGTTTTTTTGTGTGTGTGTTTTGGCTTTTGTTTTGGTGCACATTTTACTGGGTCATAGTTAATTTGCAAAGTAGTTTTATCTACTTTTGTCAGGTTATCTTAAAAAAAAAAAAAAAAAAAGGAAAGAAAAGAAGAAGAAGAAGAACAAGAAAATAGCATTCCACACAGATGTTAATATCCAAACAGTTAGTGTTGGTTATCACAATTTGCAGAAGAATAATGTCACAGAAGCAAACCATACAAACACACATAATACATACATAATACAGCTAAGTTAAATTGGACAAGGTGCAAATAGAGTTTAGTGTCATGTACACAGAAACAAAGTGTGCACACGCATGCGCATGTACACACAGAGACCACAGGCATATATTAAAATTATTCATTCATCCCTTGAACAGAGGACAGAACTGTGATGGATGGTTGAAGTGCCATATGTCCATTTTTTTCTTTTTTCTCTACTTCATTCACAACCACTAGGTCACAGCACTATATCTCATTCAGGTCTTGTGTAAGTTGGACGTGGTAAAACCTATCCATCTCCATGCTGTAGACTGCAAGTCAGGTATGTTTGTCATCCATACCACAGGTCATAACTGGTCCATTCTTCTATGAAAGGTGGGTGGGATTCTAAAATGTACAGAGCCTTAGTTTCAAGTCTCATATGAAAGATTTGCAGGGGAGCTGGTGTTGACAGTGCCATTTTTATTTCCCGAAGAAAAATCCCCTGTATCTGGAAAAAAGGGACTTCCCTAGTGCGACTACCTCACCTACAGATTGGTTCAAATCAGGTCCAATGCTCTGACCACAGAACTTTTCTGGCTGACCATCAAAGTAGTATTACTTAGTGTTAATAAAAACAGATTTTTTTTCTATTTAACCTCCCTTAACCTCAACAGGGATTACACAGCTCTTGGAAATCCACAAACTGGAACTACATTTTCCCAATTTGATAAATACACAAAACAAGAGAGAAAAAAACATGGGATATCAGAATCTGTTTGTCTCTTCACATACCCCATCCCTCCTCATCTCTTTGTCCCCCTAAAAAGAAACCAAGCAGCTTACAAAAATTTGTTATTCAACAAACAGAGGAAATCCAACAGAAACTCAAAAATGATGATTAGAAATAAACAGCTATCATAGCCAACAAGGTTGTTTTGTTTTCATTCTACCATATATTTTTCATACATGTGATTTTGTGGAATTTGAGACACTGAATTGTTGGGTGGATTTCAAAACAAAACAATAATGATCTCATAAAAAATGTTTATAACCAAATGGCAGTAGGGGTGGAGTCAGAACTGCCTAAAGAGATCATTTATCAAATTTAAAAAAAAAAAAAAACTGATTGAAAAAGTTCACCCTCCACCAAAAAAAAAAAAAAAAAAAAATCTTATCACAATGCCATCAGGGAATTCTTTCTTTTATAAATATATTCTTTTCTTGATAATTAAAAAAAAGGGAATCAGAAAGGATTTCAATTTCAACAGAAAAAATTACTTCAACTACACTCAAACAACCAATCATCAATGGACAACTTTGTCATTTCACAACAAATGCACTATGTCTGTGTGGGAAGATATTTATTCTAGCATTTTTACAGAAAATCACCACAAAAGCAAACTATAAAGTTGCAAACAAAACTGATTCTTCCCATGTCAAACAGACTGGACAGACACAGTTTACCTGACATATCTTTTGTCCGTTTACTGTTATCACTTTTGCATGATTTCACTGACAACTGTACTTTTATTTATATGACATGATACATCTCCTGAAGAAGGCGAAAGCCTAAATATTGGGGAACTGGGGAACACATATATGCTGGTTGTTCTACTATATATATATATATATAAAATATATAAATATATATATAAATATATATATATATATTCTGTTCTAAATTTGTTTCCAGTACAATGCACAATTATGTGATCAAATAATTCAAAGGCAAAATGTAAACTTACTCCAAAAGAAGCAACCCCCCTCCACCCCCAAACAAAAAACCTAGGCCAAGCAAACAAACCCAAAAATCAATCTACCCCCCCCCCCCCCAAAGTAAAGCAACACCCCCCCCCCTGCAAAAAAAAAAAAACCCACCCCAAAACAAACAAACAAAAACCCCAAAAACCCAACCCCAAAACAACAAAAACCCAACCCAACCTAAGACACAAAAGGCACGATAAAAAAAACAAAAAACTGAAAACACCCTGGAAATAGTCACAGTGATTAAGTCTTACTTTTCCAAGTTTACAGAAAGAGACAGACTGAGAAAAAAGAAGGCAAGTAAAAATTTGCTAAAAATTACAAGTGACTGGTAACCACAAAATCACATCTGAGGGTTACATTTCACCTCTTGAGTTTTATCATTATATACCTCCCTCATAGAGATTCTAGGTTATACACCAATGACTTTTCATTATCATTACACAATAAAGTTTGCATACACAGAAACCTGTTACAAACCCGTTATGTTTGATTTGCTTTTTTGCAGGAGACAGCGCTATAGCCTATATAAATTCCACATATTATAAACCATTAACTTCTCAGTCAACAAATAGCTTTTGTTGGTTGTTTTACTCTTGTTTGGGCTCGCTGAAAACTTTTTCAGGTGCATCTTGCAGCACATGGAATGACTATTTTAGAAATACTACAACAGAGTATCTCTCTGATTCATCTTCCAGTCCCATCCATTATAAACATAGTTTTACATACTGTTACACATTACTTTTTCTTATTTTTTTAAAAAAATTCGCTGGATTTTTGGGCCAAACCAAAACCACTATCACAAACAACAGACATTTTTTTTCACTTTCCGGTGGAATTCAAAATAATTTAATAGAATAAGGAAAAAAAACCCAACAAAACAAAAATATCAGGAAAAGTGTTTTTCATAGCTTCACCTGAATTTTACATCAACAAAACAAACAGTTTTATGGAAAAAAAAGCTTTTTTTCCCCCTTTCTTTTTTTAAGGAAAAAAGGTAGTATCACAATAAAATATTAACAAAAGTTTGCACAAAAGATGCAAAAGGAAATATTTGGCAATGTGGATTCTTTTTTAGCCTCCAAACATATGGGTAAAGCAAAAGAAATGCATGCTTAACTTGAAAAAAAAAGAAAAGAAAAATGGGACAGAGGATGGTGATGGGGAGAGATGCGTTCGATGGAATAGGGGGTAGAGTGTGAGTGTGTGTGTGTGGGAGAGAGAGAGAGAGAGAGAGAGAGAGAGAGAGAGAGAGAGAGAGAGAGAGGAGAGAGAGAGAGAGGAGAGAGAGAGATGTGTGTGTGTGTGTGAGTGTGTGTGAGGATGTGGAGTGTGTGTGAGTGTGTGTGTGTGTGTGGTGTTGTGTGTGGTGCGTGCGTTTGTGTGTGTGTGGAGTACTTTCCTGCAATAAAAATAGATTCAACATTTACAAGGATTTATTCACATAAAGTTTGCACATTTATTTTTGTTCTCTGACTATACTTTGTGAAAGTGAAACTGCTGTTGCTTTGGGAGAAAAAAACAACAAAAAAAACAACCCTCTTACAACAAAAATGAAGAAAACCATCTGAAACACAAAGATTCTCCTTCCCTCCACCCTAAAACACAAACCACCATTTTCTCTCCCCCCCCCCCCTCCCTCTCACACACTACTCCTTTTCTCTGCTGTATGTACACAAAAACCAAAGATGAGCATCCCTCCCTCCCCCCCCAAAAAAAAAAAAATTGGTTAAGAACTTTTAACCAGGGGATAGGCTAATGGTTAGAATGTTGAGCTCTCTATCTGACAATGCAGGTTTCAACCACCAGTGGGATACTTGCTCATGGAGATTCCCCCTTGGAGTCAACATCAGTGTCAAACTCCTTTCTCCCCAAAATCCTTTGGATGAAACTTTAGACCAAGAACCTGTGTGCAAATTATACAGAACATCTTGCAGTTAAGATCAGTTCTGCCCTTTGGTAGGAGTTGGCCATAGCATGCCAGCAGGAACAGATAGAAAAATACAACGAAAAACAACTGTATGCATATTGGTGTTCTGTTAAGTTGGGATGCTGCTAACTTAATGGTGGGCAACTCATATATACAAAATCTCACTACTGGTGACCTTATATATATTTATTTTATTTTCAGAATTTTATTTTATACCACTTCATGTCGGCAGATTTCTCTGCGTAAAATTTGGGCTGCTCTCTCCAGGAGAGCACGTTGCCACAAGTGCGCGCCACCCATTATTTTTTTCTTTTCCCTGTCTTCAACTGTATTTGTTTCCCTATTAGAGTGGTTTTTCTACAGAATTTTGCCAAAGATAACCCTCTTGCTGCTGTGAGTTCTTTTATGTGCGCTAAATAATGATGTGTAACACATGGGACCTCGGTTTATCGTCTCATCCAAAAGACTAGCACCCAGATCACCACTCATGGTCTAATGGAGGGGGAAAAGTTTTAGGTCCAACGGATTTCGAACCACCGCACACTTCCGACTGGGCTTTTCACTTTCTAGACAGGCACATTACCTCTAGACCACAGACCACTTTATATTTATATATAAATATAGCACTATATCATATATTTATATATGAATATATATATATATATAAGTAATATATATATATATCAAAAAAGCAATAGAACGGCATTGTAATAGATATTATCAGAATTATAAAACACTGGACACTCGATCAATTGGTACGACTCAGTTAGAAACTTGTAAATTATTCAGAACAACAAAGAAAATATTACAACTAATGCAACGTAGGTATCACAAATAACAGCAGTAAATGAATAACCATGTGTAGGCCTTCATTCATAAAGAGGATTTGGACTTGGGCAACTTTTCTGTTTCTGCGAGAAAAGCGGTAAACATTCGAGTAAACAGGAATTCCATCATTTTCTGAAAGAAGATCTGGTTCATCACTGACTTGTGTGATAAGTATGTGTACCTGCAGGTAAACACTTTACAGACAGGCTCAACTGAATACAGTCACATAGCCTTACATATGCACAGACTGAAGATAGTTTTTCAACGTTAGGCAGGACATACAGAGTCCAACACATCTGATGAATGCGCGTGTCATGCTGTCTGAACACAAAGCGAAAAAAAAGCTTGATTCAGATTATGGCCACAGACAAAAGAATAAGAATTTTGGATTTCAATTCTGAGCTTTGAAATGTTAACGTACTCTCTGGAATGGGATGTATGTGTTGGGGCAGAAATAATAACGACTTTTAAACATGGTTCACAAAAGATTTTGGCAGGTAGTCTGATTTCTTTTGAAACACAAAGAGCAGTAACAAACCCAAAGAAATAAGATAACAAAAATGGGTGAAGAATATGCAATTATTGTACAAGAATTTTGTTTGGCGAGATACTTTACTTAAAATCTAACTCTTGGTTTCATTTAGCTTTTGTTGGCAATGTGCGTGTTAAAATGGTTTGAATCCAGAAAATAAGTAAAATAAATAAGAGATGTACAAGTATGTGCAGTTTAACAATTAAAAAAGAAAAGGAAAGCAATAAAAAAGATCTTTACGATGGACCCATTATGGATTTTAATGATTTAGTATTCAAAGATCTTTTGATCAGTTAAAGGTTAAATTACCTGAATTCTGAAAACATTCAATAAGATTTTACGTGAAACAATTTAACACTTGCCATGAAACTAAATACATGTATGACAATGTACTGGCAGGTGAAACAGAAATTTGGAAGTGCAAAAATTATTACCTACTCTAATCCTCCATATGAGCTATACTAAGGACTCATGTCTACAAAGTGTATGTGCAATGAATGACATGTAGTAATGCAAGTCGAGACCCGAGGAGCGAATTTGAGAAATTGTAACAGATATATCCTTCAATCATATATATAAACCATGTCTAACAAGTGTATGAGCAATTATGACTTTGTCAGAAAAAACCAAGCATCACTGGAGCACCACAAGACTGCTAAATTTTCATTTCAATTTCCAAAAGACCAAAGGTGACGGCTCTTCAACTATTCACTCAGACACTAATTCAAATAACAGAAATATTTCACAAACATTGACACATTCTTGTATCAGAATGTTTTTGCAATCAGCAAATTCTGTAAACTATACTTTTTGTGAGTGGAGACCCCCCCCCCCCACTCCCCTCCTCATCTAAGAATAAAAACAACAACAGCGAAATGAATAGTGATTCAAATAACAGATATGTGTCTCATGTGACATTCTTTATTATACAAAGTATCAGCAAAGTTTTAGCACCAACCCCTACTCCACCATCTAACATCCCCCCTCCACCCCTCTGAACAAACAACAACACAAAAAAAACCTACAGCCCCACAACCAAATTCGAACAGACATGAATGATAAAACTGCACCATATGCCTGGTAGATATACTTTCCCCCCTAAAGTACTAAATATATCTTATCAAATTATTTTCAAACAGGTATCTTAGTACTGATGTCACTGCTATGTACCACAAAATGAGTCTGATTGATATCTTATTCAATGCATTATGTCTACACCTTTTTATTGGATGGTGTAAAATGCTTTTCTGAACAACAAAATATGAACTGAATTTTGCTTTAACCCGTTGACTGCCTTAGCACGTCATATGACGTGCTACTTATAGCGCACTCCCAGTGCCTTACCACGTCATATGACGTGCACCGATTTTCCGATTTTTCCTAACTTCGTTTTAAGGTCCATTCCAAAACAATTGATATTTTAAGCTTGTGTGGGATTCCCTCTACCCACATATGGTTGGGAAATCCCGTTGCGTGGACGGAAAGTCTGTTTTTTCTTCAGTTTCGTTGGCTGACTGGAGCAGTTTTTTATATTTTATTTGTTTATTTTTGGATGATTCAGGCATGTTTATAAATTCCAACTTGGCCTTCAAATTAGTTTGGTTTAATGGAGAATTTAATTCTGTGCAAAAGTTGTACAAAATGTCAATATCAAATTGTTGGTAGTTAAGATGCTAGATTTTTTGGTGAATTATTACCCCATTTGGGCAAAAATCCTTTGGCAGAGCAGATTCAGGTTCTGGTTCTTTATATGGGCAGTCAAAGGGTTAATCAAATGCTAGTGTCATTGATCACATCTTTTAAACTGTGTAATTAAACATTAAATGGTATGATAAGTAGAGCTTTGCTGGTCAAATGTTACTGCTATTTTTTAAAACTGGTTTTAGCTATGCTACTGAAAGGTGCTGGCAGATGTTATGAATTTTACCCCTTGCAGGAGGCTTAAGGCAAGGGAGGTAATGCACTGCTAAAGTGAAGTATCATTCATCTTGACTGTGAAATTTTTGCTCAATAACTGTTCATCTATCTAAAAAAAAAAACCCATACAACACGCTCACTCTGTTCCCATGGCTGCTTGAAGATAAAAGGTCTTGAGATTAGTTAGATGTTGAACAAAATACCAAACAAATGACAAGATAACCACCCCACCCTCCCTCCAAAAAAACCACAAACAACAAAAAAAACGGAACAAAAGCCCCCTAAACAAACAAAACTTTTAGTTTGTAGTACTTTGCGCTGTTGGATGACAAAAATAAGTGTGATGTTGGTAATTTGGTGTTACAATGATCATTTTTTTATGGCCCTACATATTTGGTCAAATATTTCGGAGAATTTACTATTATCAAATGCTTTTTAAACCATTAAAAGTGAGACTATTCTGTTTAAAGCAACTGGTTAGTAATTTGGTGTGACTACAGTTGGTTGGTTTGTATTCATACAGCTTCTATATATCTGGGTAAATTTACTATTATTAAGCAGTAACGAGCAAATGAAATAGTCGCCTTTCAAGCAACTGAATTTAAAACTTGAAGACAAAAAAAATTGTTGTGATTTTATGTGTGCAAACACAGTTTCGGCTTTCTGACTTTTACCATTCTTTAAGCAAACTGTTTTTGTTTTTTCATTGTTGACATATGAAAAAATTACTAGTACAAAAAAATGAGGGTGATTTAAAAACAGAAGAAAACACACCTGCAAGTAAATATTCACTTATCTAGATGACCTGTAAACACAGGTATCTAATATCTAGTATTCTACCCATGCATCTTGTTACTCATTACACCAAAATTGTGTAAATAAACACAACCTCCACCACCATCAAAAGCAGGATTTCAGATTTGGTATAATGGGATTTGAGAAATAAATTTACGGTTTTCGCTGAAGTAAACATCTGGGAAAGGAAATTCATCACATAATCACAGACAAATTTTAACAGACCAGCCACCTCCGACTGCCTGAGTAGTTTGTTTTTTTCTTAACTCTCTTCTTCCTCAACTCAGTGAACAGTCACAGAGGCACTGCACTTTCATGCAGTGTCTTAGGCATTTCCCCCTGAAAGAGCCCATCCATCCCCTCCAGGTTGTGGGTTGCGTGCAGGGATATTCATGTCATACAGTTGGCCTTCTCTTCAGGAAAATAAAGATGGGGGAACAAGCACCAAAAAATATTATGCTTGCATACATACATGGAATCTGGGCTTAAAGTATCATACAAAGGACTTCCTGATATGAAATTCCAATATAAAAGAAAAATTTATAATCAGTGCTAAATTTACTATCATGATGCTTTCAACTATTCTTGAAAATAAAATATCATTACTGAAATCTGCTACTGTTTGTTTCATAAACACAATGTCTAAGACTGTTCAATAGACACACCCATCATATAAGAGCTAGTTTCTTCTAAACAAACAGCACACTTTCACTTTGTTCATGCATGCAAAACTACACATGTATATATTTTCCTGTACATTTTCCTAATGTCCATTTGCTAATCCTCTGGAGATGAACACTTGGGTCAGAGTTTATCAACCACAGTTACACAGAGCCTTTTTTCTCTTTCAACTTTTTTTCTTTTTCTTTTAGCTTCTTCATTTTCTTACAAACTCTGAGCCACTCACTTTTAATGCAACTGATGAAAACTTCAAAGCGTTCATTTCATTCAAGGGAAATTAGCACCACTTTTCAATGACCGTATGCAGTTTTTTCCCCCCCAATAAAATGAACAGAAAAAGCGTCACTGAAAAGCACAACCCACTTTCTTCCACACACCCGGTGTGATACTAGAAGCAGCAGTAACACTTGAAAGAACACACAAGTAATTTTCAGTTTTGTTACTCTGAATCTGATAGAGTCAGTAAAATAGATCGCCACTCTTTTGAGTGTCAAAACCATGAAATGAAAAATACACACATACTTCATTTCATTTTGCTATACTGAAATCTGCGACACCATGCAGTTTCAGTTTTTTAATCCTATCTCGCATCCTCTGCCTTCGTTTTCTCTCTGCAACCCGATGTCTGAATATCATGTCATATGTGGAGTCTGTCATTCTGTGGATCTTCTGTTTCATTCTGTACTCTTTTGACTTCTCCTTGGCTTTCTGGCGAGATTCTTCCGAACGCGAGCCTGCACGGGGACGGAACAGTACTGAATTCTTTTTCCGCCTGGGCTCACAGTTGAAGAGGACAAAGTCCGGGTCCCTGGGCTCCGCCTTGATGCTGAGATCGAGAACGGACAGGCCAAGAGCTGGGTGAGCGACAGAAGAGTGAGCATGGTGGGCCAGAGGTGGAGTGTACGAGGCTTCCCCGACCATGAAGCCCCCACGACTGCTGTGGCCCAGCTGCCCTGACACCCCGTTCTGGCTTCCTGTGCCTGTAGGAGCACACAACAACGCTCTGAATCAGGGGTCAGGTCATCAAAGCTTTGCTACAGCTACTCGCATCACAACTGTTTAAACAGAGATCATCAGCAAAAACCTAATGCAGTGTTTGAAGCAATCATTCCTATCAGAAGCTAACTCAAGTCTAAAGAAAAATGAAAGTTTTTCACCCTCAGATGTCAACATGCTGGAGGCTGCTGAGAGCTTTGAGCTTACAGCCAGCTCTTTCTCAAACACTGTGGAGATGACCAGCATTGGGAGGTTTTAGTGACTCAAATGTCCCTTCCTACCTGGCACACTGTCAACTTTGTACCTCGCCTTACTTGACTCACCGTTTTCTGGTAGATGCCTCAAAGCTTATATTCTGCTTCTTCATTCTGGGCTGGATTTCTTATCAGGTAAAAAATCCACTTCTGAGTAGAGGAAGAGGATATTCTCTTGAAGCAGCAGTGGTGCCACAGGAGGGAAAGAACAAGTTGATACAACCATTACACACAAGTCATCTCTACCTTTCTGTATCACACTGTTTATACCCCTGCTGACCACAAAGGCCATGTCAGGGTTGTCATCGCACTCAGATCTAAAGCTTGCATTGACTTACACTTCCAAGGTTAAATGCAACAAATACTTACTGTTTTAAACATCTTATGTTGACTCGGAAGAAAAATACTCAGCTTTAATCATTAAATGGCATATTACCTTTTCCTTTTCCTTGAGGGGAATAAAACTAGGCCATGCTTGACGAATCAGATCATTCTGCTTATCGTCCCCAAATGACAAAATCTTCTCTTGAGAAAAAGCTTGCAATTAAGCTGAACATTCATGGAATGCAAAAATTTGACATCTGTAGAAGACTTGCCAATCATGATTTTGAACAGCAGTATCAATATCAGAAGACAAAAACATGTTCTGACTCAATCTCAAACTCACTTTTCACCAGCTCAGCTCAAAGGAAGGAGTGACACCAACAGTTTTATAATTCAATAAGCTTTAGCCAGCACTCTGCTTCTCTTTAAGTCCTACATGAGGAGGTGAAGTGTGGGAGAAATACTAATTCAAGTGACAGAAGTCTCTTTGTTTTGTATTCGTCAGGCTAAGAGAAAGAGCTGACATGAAGAAATGGAAAATGCTTGTGGAGAGGTTTATTACAACAGGCTTTGCATCTTTTTGCTTTGATTACGGTAAATCAAATTAAGCAGTAAATACTCTCTCATATTTATTAAGTAGTAGAGAAAGCAAAGATGTCTACAGGCAGAAACATTGCATCTGAGCTGCAATGTGAATCACACAGAAAAAACAAAATCCTCTTTAAAGTTTCTGCTATCATTCCTACAGTGGTTGATAAGACAATGACCCAACAGTTCAGCTGTGTATGGCAATACTATTCATTACTGCAAAAGAACGGCATCTCTGTGTAAATGTAAACACACACTCATAAAATCTGACCACCATATCAAATGTACTTTTTATATAGACTCTGGACCAAAAACAATACTAAAAAAAACATAGATATAGATCAATTTTAAAAAAACACCCTGAATTATGGTTCTTTGATCAGTTTCACCCAGAGACCCAATCACAATTCGTTTTCATTTCAATATCTTTTACATGCTCTTATCTACGGAGCGACTTTAGTTTAATGGCCAACTAGATGTCCATAGAGGTTTTTAAAGACATGAAGCTTAAAAGAAAATTTTTAAAAAGCACATAAATCACCCCTTTCCCTATCAACCTAGAAATACACAAAATGGTGAATGGTGAGGTGATAAAACATGGTGAAAAAGGGAAGGAAAAAGACAGAGAGGGGTTAGTTTCAGGAAACAGGAAATAAGCATGAATAAATCATTGAATGAATGAATGAATGAATGAATGGATGAGAGAGAGAGAGAGAGAGAGAGAGAGAGAGAGAGAGAGAGAGAGAGAGAGAGAGAGAGAGGGGAGAGAGAGAGAGAGAGAGAGAGAGAGAGAGAGAGAGAGGAGAAGTGTTTAGTGCACGACACAGGGGTCAAGACAATGCAATATATACACCAGTCAACAATCTTGACAATGACATAAAATCTTGATGAGAAGAACTGGACTGGATACATACTGGAATCAGCTCAGTCTTTTGAAAAAAACAAAAACATATAACATCAACAAAGCCATGTACAAACATCACCAAGACAATAATGATAAAAAATCTGCATTTCATGTGTGTGCAACTACTATTTGACATGCACATTTCCTCAAAATAGCTTTATAATGTTTCAAATGCTTGCAGCAAAAAAAAAATTACGTTGAGCTCATTACTAGCTGAGTTCTATTTATAATCAATACAAGTACTGACAGCTCATACACAAGCCAAGCACTTTAATTTGCTATCATTCATAAGGCACAATTTGTGGCGATAAACGGAAAGTGGCAATCAGCTTGGGAAGTTTTCATCTCTCAGTATTTCTTTCGTTCCTTACTATCATTGTGGAAACACCACAAAACATGTAAGTTTTTTTTTACAGCTTGATGACGCTAGGCACAGTGAACTACTGGGAATGTACCCCCTGCCACTTACCTGCATTATTTGAAAACTCAGGACATTGCAACAAAAACCGTTAGAAACTTGGCACTTTCCCTAGTGTCCTGAAATGCATTTCAGAGTTTAAACTAATTCAAAGCTTCATTATATTTCAAACAACCACCCCAACAACAGCAACTGTAACAAATGTCATGAAATATGTGGACTCACCTGCGCTGAAAGAAACCCCTTGGTGTGACTGGGAAGAGGTGGATGGGCCATAGAGCTCAGCAGTTGTGACATCATGGCCATGTGCGCTGGGTACGAATGTAGCACTGGCGGAAGCAGAAGAATGGACTGCCTGGCAAAATTCTGTAAGAAAAAAAAAGGGGATCTCTTGCAAGGAAACGAATACATCAACGAACAGGAGAAGCAAAAAACAAACAACAAAAAAAGAGTAGGACAGGGTGATGGTGTCGCACTTGTGGAAATGTGATCTCCTAGGAGAGAAATATGTTGTAAGCGTTACTGAAAATGAGAGAACTTCTCTTGATCTGATGGCAAATAAGTGAACAGCAGCCTAAGGATACGATCTATTTTAAAACACTCCAAGTTAAATCTCCAAAACTTTTCTACCACCTAAGTTAAAACCATAATTCAACAACTTCATTCAGCTTCTTATCAAGTCTTCTACGCTTAAGTTAATGCAGTACAAAGTAAAGTTAAAGTTAAAGTCTGTCCCGAGCCTAAGGCTCATCAGGCCCGTGCTTATCCCGGTTTCTGTGGCGTTAAGCGACTGAGAGTCACAGACTCCCCCTGGATAGGACGCCAGTCTATCACAGGGTTAACCTCCAACACAAGGTTGGTACCCCTTTTACACCTGGTTGGGGTGAGAAAATAGCCATAAAGTGCCTTTTCCAAGGGCACAACACCATAGCCGAAAGCTGGGATCAAACCAGCAACCTTTAGATTTCGAGTCCAATGCCCTAACCACCAGACTATCGCGGCGGCCAGTACAAAGTAAGACAAAACCAAATCCTGCAACAAAAGTTTCACTTACACAGTACTTGTGGTGGTGGTGGTTTTGGGTACTCCCAAGCTTAACACACAAGATCACCCAGAACAACAGGCTGCCATGAGGCCACCAGCCAGAGGGGACCCTGCACTGCTGCTGGGTTACTTTGGTGGTGTTCAGTTGTACCTGTTCTGACCTAACAATACACAGCCCGGACACCACCTACCTGGTCTAACCCACTAATGACAAGAATAATACTAATAGCTAAGTTGCTGTCAAAATGTGTGGTACTCACCTGGGCTGAAAGAAATCCGTTGATGTGGCTGGGAAGCAGATGTGGACAGGCCATGAAGCGGAGCACCAGCTGCATCAAGGTCACTACTAGCACTGGAGACATAGGTAGCACTGGCAGCAGTAGCATGGGCATGGGGGTCAGGATAGACCGAGCTGTCTTCCACCTTCCCAGAAGATGAACCTATCAAACACACACATGCACATCAACAGGCAACTGTTTAAATTCTAATTCTCTCCCCCCTCCCTCCCCTCCATGTTTTACAAAAGGGTTTTGATTTAAAATTACAGTCTAATGCACCACATGACAATCCACCAAGATCCGAAACCCTGACTTCAATTCAAAACCATCAGGATTAGATGGTGGTAACCCTAGTTATCTAATCTGTAATCAGTTATTACAGATTAAAATGCAATTTATGATCAATTTACACAAAAAGCATTGCACAGCCATAATAACTGCAACTCTGCAAACTGATAGCTGTGAGAATGAAGCATAGTATTACTATATGCTAAAAAAAAAAAAAATCATCACAATCCAAGATGTGTAATAACCTAAAAATAAAAAAGAATTTGTAGTACAATCTTTAGAAAAAAAACAAAAAAAACAGCTTGCCTCTTTGGGCTGACAGTGTGAGAAGTTCCAAACTGAAAGTGATCAAGACAGATCTCTACCTCGATCTATAAAAGTTAACACAAGTCCAATAAATTCATAATTAGCATAAAATTCAGTTTTTGTTCAGTACAGATCAACACTCCTCCCTCCTTCTGCCACACACGCACACTCAAATACATACCAATATGACACTCTCCCCTCCCACAAACATAGGACTAAACAAAAAACTGTAACAAAACTGAAAGTAATACATCTTTCCATTAAACAAAATAATTATTTTTTTCCCTTCATCCATGCTGACTGAGGAGACTGAGATAACATGAGAATGACCTCAGCAGACACTGCACAAAAGTGTTTTTCTGTTAAATGTTAACATCACCAAAGAAGAATCTGAGATAACTGTGTTACATCTCACAAACATTAACCATAATTGTAACTGACACACAGAAAATTCCTTGAACACTAGTTAAAAATACTTATCATACTGACCTTTCTGTGGCGTTCCTCTGCCGTACTGAAATCTACAGGAATTATCAGGCAGATAGGCAGAATCCTCCGGAAACTCTTTCTTGATGAATGTTACTTCCACGTCTCCATCGCTGTCATCATGTTTGTCTGAGCAGTCCGATCTGGTGCGTTCGCTGCTAACAGGTTCCAGCACACTGCCTACAAGATCGACACCCAGGTTGTTCACAATATCTCTGACGTTAGGTAATGACAAACTATCTTCTGACAGTTCTTCACTCCTAGTCAAATCCTTCACTGATGGCTTGGTATCTTCTAGACTAGTCACACTTGCAGGCTTGTGAGGGGACTGGGCAGCAAACCTTTCAGAGCCTGGACTCACATATAATGATGATTTGGTTTTGGATTTGACACTGTCACAGTCACTGGATGCTTTTCTTTTGGCAGGGCTGGAGGCAGTTTTACATGATGGTGAAACAGCTTCACTGGCACTTGAGGTAGATGCTGAGTGTGATTTGTCTCGGAGAGAACTGGATGAAGAACCACAAGTAGAAATAATCAAAGATGCGTTGCTCATCTCATTTAAATTTATCGTGCCTGTTAGACTGTGCACATTCTCACAACCCTTTTCTTTGGCCTGTAGTTCCGCTTTCTGAGCGTAAAAGCTGTTGCTAATGAACATGGTGGAATTCTCTTCACTTTTGCACACCTTCTCTTCCAGAATGTAGTGAAGAGAGGATTCTTTGTCCACACTGAGGTTGATGTGTCCAATGATTTCGATGCCATTGTGAAAATTAAGATAACCATGGCACAACACTTGAACTGACTTCACCAAGGCATTGATGAATCTCTCAGCAGATTTTTCATCCAGCTTATCCATTCTAATCTGTTACCATGTAACAGTCATCTGGAAAAAAAAGAACAAACCACAACACTTTTTAAATGATATCTGAAAGTGAAAGATGTGTAAAAAAAAATTGTTTGCAAAAAGAGCAATTTGGATTATTAGACATTTCTAGCCTGTAGAAATCATAAAAAAAAATAAATCTAAAGAATCATCATTTGTAAGAAGTAATAATTCCACAATTACATAATTTCATACATTGTTGCCATGGAAACAACCCAAACTGGCCACCCAAAATGCTATAAATATTCTAAATTAATCTAAAATTCTTAATAACAAATAAAACTATAGAAAGGTTCATGTTTTTACAGAAAATTTTTAATGCAAAGCAAACTAGAAAATATATGTACACAAAGAAATCTGGTTAAGATCTGGCATTATCTATTAAAAAAAACAACAAAAAAACCCCTCAACTGAACCAACCCCCCAAAAAAAACAACAACAACAAACAAACAACAAAACAAAAACACACACACCAAAAGCAAAACAAACCAACAAAATAACAACCATCAAAAACAAAAGAAATACCAAAAGCAAAACAAAACAAAGAAATAAAAAAAAATACCCCACACAGTATACAGTATGACATACCTCAATGGTTTTGGCCAATCTTAAGTTAAAAATAAAATGCCTGAATGACAGCACATATTTTTCACAGTCATATTACTCATAATAATGACAGTTTTTTGTTATTGTAATTTTCAGATTCTAGACAAAAGAAAGTCCTAAACAGAAAGAAAAAAGACAAGAAGCAAGCAAAAGAGTGAGGAAGAGAGAGGATAAACCATACAGAAGATACCTTAAAAGTTATGGAGAGGCAGGAAATGTTGGGGAAAGGGAGGGGGGGGGGGGGGGGCGGGGGTCATGCAGGATGCTTTCTTTTCACATAATTACAGTACAAACTACAAGTTACAGTCACACTATCAAAATTATCTGTGAAGAAATAAAACAACAATGAACTCTGCAGAATAACCCCCCCCCCTTCCAACTCCGTTTTCTTTTAAAAATGTGGCTATCACTGGATCAAATATGTTGTGAACTATTGCAGAGTTCTAAGTCACAACTTACCATGGCATTGGCAACCATACAGTAATCAAATTACCAACCTTTGTTACTTATCTTTAGTACTCAATACAAGTTACAGAAAGTCTGTTCAGTTTACTTACATTACAAAAAATTAAGATGGCCTGGCAGCTCTCAAACTAACAAACAGTGATTTAGTGATTAAGTAGAAATTTTAATCTGTACTGCAGACTTTATCAGTTTCAGAGTTTGTGAGGTTTGATCTGGCTTTTGTCTTCACGCTGGAACTGGAAGTACTGTGCTGCCCCAGCTGTCTTCATTTGGACCACTGTGATGAATGCATGCAATGACTTGGAAAGTGTAATTTGATCAATACAATCTTAGCTACATAGATCAGTTTGGGCATTATTCCTTAAATTGAATAGCAAGCCCATCCACTCCATGCCAATGGTTAAAGTCAAAGTTGTGTCACCAGTGATGACTGAGTATATTACTATTATAATAAATATTATATCTTAAGTGTAAACACTATGACTAAGTTACAGTATTTGATCTGATAAAAAGTTCTGCAAAGGGAAACTTTTACTCGATTTCCTTTAGCTCTTTTGGGAGTTGACAAGGAGTTTGGGTATTGCAAATGTATTCTCATTACAGGCTGTGAGCCTGGGAAACATTTTTCTGGCAGAGCAGATCTAGATCTATCTCTTTAGTTTATAATTACAGGTCACAAGTTGCATGTTGTGCATGGTTGTGTCATCCATGGTACCCTAGCTTGGAAGCTGGCCTACTCTTATATTATGAAAGATGGATAGGTATTCAACATGACCTCATGATGACTGATGTGTTCTGAGTCTGATCATGGGAAAATTTTCTGTGTAATACATAGCTTCATATGTATCAGTGTAGGACTCGCAGGGGAAAGGAGCTGTTTTCAATATCAACCCCTGGAAAGTGGACTCTCTGAACTCACTTTCTCATCCACCTACTGTCACACAGTAAGTAGTGTCTGATTAATGAGACTCTGAACTCAATGCTCCACCCACTAACTTGACTAAGCTGTCTACTCATTAGCCTAGTTAAAAGCTGGTCTGTAGTTAAAGGATTTCTGATGATGATTAATTAGCTTTTTGTGTTGGTCCAACAACTGCAAACAGCAATGCCAGCTGGGGAGGGGGGGGGGGGGAGGAAATGGAGGGAATGAGAAGTAAATTGATTTAGCCTAAGAATGAATCACCAGTTTAGGCTTTAGGCATAGTACACTTACCACAGCAGCTGCAACTGTAAACTATCTTTTGAAAGCTGTGAAGAATTTATAGCTCCTTGATACAGATGTGATGGCGAAAATTACATTTATTGTTCAGCACAAATCAGAAACAGTGAAAACACTTGATATGAAATCATGACGCAGTTCCTGGAAAACTTGAAAGACAAATCTTCGAATCTCATCAAGAGAAGTAAACACAGCAGTTTAGCAGCCTCACAGCACAGCGGAAATGATACAAACTGTAACGATCCACCAAGGCCATCGCATTCTCGTTTGAATTCTGCTGTATATTATTACTTCGAAATCATCTGCCTGTGTTTGAGAAATTCGTGCACAGAAAACAACTGCTTAGTTTTTCTATTATCGTCTGCTTCACACAATTACCTGTCCTGTGAGGGCGCAGATGAAATTATGAAAACGAGGCTTAGCGTAGAGGCCTTTGGCTTCACTCCACAAATAAACTCAATGATCGTGACCTGTTGTTTTGAATCTTATCTTATAGGCCTACACCCATCAGTCACAGCGTATAAATGTTCTCTATATGAAATTTAGACTGTTGTCCCCGGGAAGAGTGCATCACCACAAAAAACTGCAGCCCATATTTCTTATTTTCCTTATTTTGTTTGTAAGAAGGTGCAGGTTCAAAATAACCTAGGAAAGAAGGAAAAGAATCAGTCAAAACCCTTGAGCAGTGTAAAAGTTCTCAAAAGTAGCAAGAGAAAAGAGAAAAACCAGACAAAAAATAAACCCCCAAAAGATGACTACAGACACTTTAAAGAGATGAGAACAAACATCAGAATAGATAAAAGCTCATGGTTACATAGAAAACGAATGTTTAAAATGACAATTGCAAATGCTCAGAGAAAGACAAAAGAGTTTTCCATCATATTAAGAAAAGTGGATTAAAATAACTATCATTCAAAAATCAATGCTAAAATGATAAAAGTGATTTAACTCTCACTGAAATGAATAAAATATCAGCAGATGGGACGACTATGGAAAAGAAATGTTTTACACAAGCGAAAATACTACTGGTGACTTGACATGCAATTATAGATCTGCGAGAGCTGGAACCTTTGCCACTAAAAGATGAAGTTAGTGATGCCATGAAGCAACTAAAAGAAAGCAAATACCTTGAATGGATCATATACCAAGTGGGCTTTTGAAAAACGCAGTGCCATCCAGTTTTACAACTTTACGTCACCTCTGCAAAAGAATTTGGGAGACTTGCCAATGGTCCAGCCAGATGAAGCAACAAGAATTCATCATGCTCCACAAGGGCCAGGGTACTAAAGACAGTGAACAATCGCTTTGATAAACCGCACTCGCAAATTTCTTCTAATCTTTCCATTAACAGAAGAAAAAATAAAATAGAAAGAGAGATAATTGATTGCCAAACAGGAAAAAGACGTGTAGCCTAAGAGGAGCAACAGACATACTTTTTGTGCTTCAGATAATGTCATAGAAAATAAGAAAAACTGAAGATTAGGCATTCATAAATTTCAAAGACCAAAGTAAGGCTTTTGGCAGTCATACATCACTATCTCTTTATCATAAGATTAGAAGTGAATTTTCCAAAGTACCTGGTCGGTCTAGCTCATAGCAAATTTGTATTTTTATTTTATTATTATGATTATTTTTTTATCATTACTTTTTTTTTTTTTTTTTTTTTAGCAAATTTGTATTCAGGTCAGAAGGCAACCATCAAATGGAATGGCGAGCAAAGTGGGTTCTTCGATATAAAAAAAAGGAGTCCGTTGGGGTTGCATTTTTGTTGTTGCTATTATCACCGCATTTTTTCAGCATAAAATTATATAGAAACAATCACGAAAAAAGAGACACAAATGACAGGGGCATTGAAAAAGGATGTAGAAATATCACTTACCTCAGGTACGCTAATGATACAGCACTCGTGGCCAATGATATCACCAGCATGAGAAGAATTCTCTACAGAGTCGATTCGGAGGGGAACACTTTTGGCTTTAAATTAAGTGCCCCAAAGACCAAAGTGATTCACATTCATGGTACAGGCACCCCTCAGAATATCAAAATCAATGGAACAGATCTGAAATACATTCAAAATTTAAATTATGTATAGGCTCTGTAAAAGAGAATAATGGCTCCTATCTACAGACGTCAAGGCTAGAATCAGTATGGCCAAGTAAAAGACGATTCAGTTAAGCCAACATTTTGGAAAGACATAGACATACTTAACTATCTCAAAATGAAAGTTGTCAAAGCCCTAACCTGGCTTGTACTACTTTATTGTTCAGAAGCCATGTCACTACAAAAACCGGAAAAAGACGAAATAAATACAGACCGAAATGTGTTTTACGAGAACAAATGAAAGCATTCTTCATGAACTCTCAGTGCAAAGACAAATGTTGGCTGAAATTAATAAGCGCAGTCTAAGATACGTTGGTCATGCAAACAAACACACAGACATATCTGATGACGATAGCTCTTCAAATTAAGTTTAAAGGCAAAAGGAAGAGGCAGACCTCCAACACTAGACATTGCCATCATTGCCGAGAACATTTTTATTTATTTATTTATTCTTTTATATCGAGGATAACATGGGTCTGGGAGGGCTACAGGAGATCGTAGAACTCAGCAGAGACAGAGAAAGATGGTGAATCTTGGTGGCATTGCGTAGAGCTCTTACCGACGACAGCGGCGATGGAAACACCTGATCTGACCTGTTCATTTTCATATTTATGCTTATCCTCCTCCTCCTCCTCACTAGGCCTATTATTATTATATTACTATATTATACGGGTAGCCTAGTGGTCAGAACATTGCGCTGGCCATTTGACGACCCGGGTTCGATTCCGGTTGAGGAGATTTTTCTCCTGGAGTTAACATCAGTGCTGACTCCACCACTCTCCCCAAAAGTCCTTCCGATGAGACTTTAAACCGAGGCCCCGTGTGCGAACGCACGCAGAACATCTTGCGCACACGTTAAATCCTGTTCTGCTTTTCGTAAGAGTAGGCCATCGTGTGCCGGTAGGAACAGATGACATTTACAAAATGTATACACGCGGGGACTGGACGTAAAAAAGCACAAGAGTGCTTATTCCATTATCCTCGATATAACAGAATAAATCAAATCAAATCAAATCATCATTACTATTATGATGATGATGATATCCATCATCATCATATTCACTTAATCATCCTTGGTTTACTATTACTATATTGTCATTATTATTAGGCCTATTACAGCTGCTACTATATCATATGCAGCCTATGTATTGTATGTATTGTATGTATGTATGTATGTATGTAAGTATTATGTATGTATCTATGCGTGTGTGCGTGTGCGCGTGCATGCGTAGGTGTGCGTGCGTGTGCGTATGTATGTGTGTGCGCACGCGTGTGTTCCATGCAAAAGATGTGCCAAAGTCATGGCTTTTCTGCCTAAAAAGGTAAAAGCAAAGGTGTCCCATAATCTATGTGGTTGTAGGGGAGCGAGGCACCAGAGATCTCAGCTTCTCTAGGGGCCAGAATATTGAGGCAGGTACCCATTGATAGCTGGGTGGACTGGGGGACTATACTGAAGCCAAGGCGCGCAAACGGTCACCCATCCACTTAGTAACCACGCTCGATGCTGCTTAACCATAGCTTGGTTGTAGACGTCTGCAAAAAACCAGTCGGCTACTAAATACGCTTTGACATGTAGGTTATTTATAAATGGATGATTGAATGGTGACGTATTGTAGGCCTACCCATTTTGTTTAGTTTATAACTTACTAGTGAACTTTAAGTACTCTAATCCCCCCCCCCCCAAAAAAAAAAAAAAGAAAAAAAAAGGTAGGTCTACAATACGTTTCCAAGCCTCAAATTCAAGGTAACTTTTAGCTCCATATGGCAAAACCTTGCTCCGAATCTACACTCACATTATGCAGATCTAGATCTATCTGTTCAAAATAAACTCTTGCTGCTATGATATAATGTAATCAGCCTGTAAAAATAATACGACTATGACCTAACACTAATTATGCAGACAGTTTCTCTGTGGTAACATGTTTGCGAGGATTATATTTTTAGGACGCCAATCCAGTCGAAAGCTCGCAATCATTCAGAAAGGAACCGGAAACTGATCGTTGTGAAGGTCATGCATAACATCGGAGTCAGGCTAGGCAATGAAGAACTGTTAGCCTAGGTCTAGAAATCTGAATAATCGGTTTCCCAAGCAATGATACGTGATGGCGTGTGGTTAGTCCTGAGATTACCATGGATCCAGACCAACAAAATCTTCAAGTCTCTCACTACCCATGAAAGTCGAGAAAAACTGGTGAACATCGTGCACAAAGAGTTTGTGGGAACAAACGGGAACCGAAAAAACAACGAGAAACACCAACGATATCAAAAATGGAAACATTCTTCTGTTAATTCCGAAACGCATCTTAGATTTCGATCTGCTGGCTGGTGCTGGTCGGAAGGTTAAGGAAGCTTTTCAAACTGTATATTGGCACCGACAACTTCAGAGAGAACAACTCTTTCTACGGGTGTTCCATGGAAGCGTTCACTGTCACCATCGCAAGCTGCTCAGGCCTATTTTGCTATTTGCGATACCTGTCTTTAAATGGGAACGAGATGGCATAACAGATGGGGAACTAGTAAGGTAAAAGCCTAGTCTGTTTACAGTTTATAACTTTCATGAATTCACTGCATTGGATGTGTGCAAAATGAATAAGTCAAGCAGTCAGATCTCGGTTCAAAAGTAAAAGAAGATGTTGAACAGAAAGGATTTACGGAAGAAAGGGGTGGGTGGGTGAACAAGCAGAGTTACCTGGATACTTGAAAAAACCGCACTTTTGCAGAGAGGCATATTTTATTGTTGAAAGTTACTACTTTTTCAGTTTTTAAAACGTTTAAGTTATGTAGATTCAACACACAATAGTACCATTAAACCAAATCAACGATGTATCGGTAGATGTCCAGTCGTTCTATGCTAGTTTGTTTCTGAACTCGTGCAGAATCTAGATCTAGTGCACATGGGTACCGCTATAGTTCTCTCTCTCAATATTTTTTGGGTGGGGTTTTCTTGGTTGTACTTTGCTCGTTTGCTTTCTGCTTCGTTTCTGTTAGTTTGACTGATCTTTGTTTAAGTGCTTTTTTTTTTTTTTTTTTTTTTTTGCTAGATAGATGGCTTGATGAAAAAATAAAGCAAGTTTGCTGCTTACTCGATGTACCATCTGGAAATAAAATGTTGATTTAATTTGACTGGCTGCTTTTTTTTTCAGAGCTTTGTCGGAGATGCAGTTCATGAAGAACATGGTGGACCATTCTAAGACGCCCGAAGGACAGCGAACAACGCTGACACCTGAAGGCTGGGAGCTGTTTGTGGACAAAAAGGATCTGAAAGTCTGGCGTTGCTTTAGGCCTGAGTACAACCTGTTTGAATTCAAAGGTTTGAAGGCACTTTTTCTTCTTTTTGTGTGTGTTGTTTTTGCTTCTTTTGCTTGTTTGTTGTTGTTCTTCTTCTCGTGGTTGTTGTTGGTTGTTTTCTTCTTCTTTCTCCTCCTCCTCCCTCTTCTCCTCCTCCACCTCCTCCTTGTTGTTGTCGTCGTCGTCGCTGTTCTTCTTCTTCTACTTCTTCTTTCTTTCTTTTCTTTCCATCCTGTCTTTCTTTCTTTCTTGTCGGTGTTACCACTCCTCCTGTTCGTTCTCATCGCCCTTTTTTTCTTCCTCCTCCTCCGCAATCTTAGTTTCTCTGCCAAACACTTAATGTCTTTTTCAGCCAATATCTGTCTGTCTGTCTCTTCCACCCCCCTTTACAGTGTGTGTGTGTGTGTGTGTGTGTGTGTGTGTGTGTGTGTGTGTGTGTGTGTGTGTGTGTGTGTCCACGCGCGCGGGCGGGCGTGCATGCTTGCGTTGTGTGTAAGTCTGCAGGTTTATGCGACTCACAATGGTTGTTCATAATAAATGGCATGTATCTGCCTCAGATTTCTCTTCCCATGCTAGAAGGAACAACACTGCCCTATGAAAAGTACATTCTTCTCTCAGGCTCCAATCTTTGTCAGTTATTGATGTAAGGAAGTTGCCAAGGCCTCCATCAAAATATTGCTATGCTTTGAGATTGCCTTCATTCATGACAAGCATCTTAGCATAGCAATCTATAAGCCTACACTCCATCAAAAAAAAGAAAAAAAGGTAAAGGTATCCCATAACCTAAGCGATCGTAGGGGAGCGAGGCATCAGAGACCTCAGCCTCTCCAGGGGCTAGCATATTGAGGGTGGTACCCATCTCCTCTCCTTCGCTGTTTTACCTTCCCTGACCCGAAAGAGGCAGGTACCCATTTACAGCTGGGTGAACTGGGGGACTGTACAAAAACCAATGCGTGCACGCTCCGCTATAGGATAATATGAGGTCAGCGTGTAGTGGCTTATTATGGCGAGGCACTTAAAAAACAGCCATCCATGCAACTTTCTCAGTCAGTGTGTAACTTCTTAAGCGCGTGCAGTGATTCCCATGTGGGGTGAGTGAGCCACAGTGCATTTTCTGGGCGACTGCCAGAGTGTTCAGCTGAGGTAACGCTTACCAGCGACGGTGATGACAACAGCATCAGCATCATCATCATCTCATCACCATCAGTCATCAATCATCATCATCAAAGGACAATAACCATCCAATCAAACAACAACAACAACAACGTGCAAGCAGATAAACTTAAGTTTTCGCACCCTCCCTGAAGCTTTTAGAAACAATTTCCAAACTTGTGTGAATGAAGTTATGCTTATCAGTATAGCCTGCAAGTGCATGAATCCTTTTAGAGTCCTTGTTCCAGAAAGCATTCTCAGACTATATAGCAGGCAAGTGTTTGAATCATATTTGATTAATTGTTCCTGAAAGCATTCACAAAACAAAATGTGACGCTCCACCTTGTAACGGGTCGCATTGCAGCAGAGGTCAATTTTTAGTCATTAACATGTTATTAACCTGCGATAAGCGATACAATGCAGAAAAAACAGCTTGTAAATCTGACACTTCCATGAAAAGTTATTACAATTTGAAATGGTAGACTGCAGAAAAGGGCAAAATGAGAAATTGATTAGTTTCGCATCGTAATAGGTTGTCACAATGAAGGCTTAGATGTTTTTAAATGTGTTATTAAAGCAAAGGGAAACACAATTTACGCCTTGATACATCAGTACTAGGTTGAAAAATGGCTTATAATCTATCAAAATCGACAACTTGACCCCACCTCCATAAAATGGCTCCTTGCGGAAAAGTAGGTCAGGTGCAAAGCGACCCATTTTGTGGTGGAGCGTCACAAATAGCATGCAAGTGTATGAGTCTCATAGATTGATTAGTCCTAGAAAGCATTGACAAACGATCATACAGACTCGTTCATTTGGCATCTGGTACTTTTTTGGTCTCTGACTAGCATAAAATGTGGTGCTGGAAGCATTGGCGAACAATCACTAACTCATTACTTTGGCATGTGTACTTTTTTTTTTTGATCTCTGCCTAGTCTAAAATGTGGTCCTGATTCCTGAAAGCATTGGCGAACAATCACTCAGACTCATTAATTTGGCATCTGTACTTTGTGTTTTTGTCTCTGAATAGCATATGGAACATTCACAGACATATCAGCGAGAGCGTTTTATGACACACAGGTGAGTGAATTTCTTCGAATTTGGAAGAAAAAAAATGTTTTGACATGCCATAATACTGTATGCTTTAGTATATCTATCTATCTATCTTATCTACCTACCTACCTATCTACCCACCTCTGTGTGTGTGTGTGTGTGTGTGTGTGTGTGTGTGTGTGTGTGCGCGTGCGTGCGCGCGTGCGAGTGCAGGTGTGCATTGTCAGTACAGCTTCAAGTTAATCTGATAACAGATGACGATAATGATGGTGTGTGTCCGCGCGCGCACACGTGTGTGTGTGTGTGTGTGTGTGTGTGTGTGTGTGTGTGTGTGTGTGTGTGTGTGTGTGTGTGTGTGTGTGTGCGTGCGTGCGTGTGCGCGCGCGCGTGTGTGCAAGATGTTTAAAACGTGATTTACATTATCAACTGTCATAATATTTATTCCATTTCTGCTTGTCACGTATGATAGGGCAAAAAAGGAAAAAAAAAAAGCCCCTCCAACCCCCCCAAAACAACAACAAACAAAAAAACAAAAAACCCCACCCCAAAACCGCACGTAACATTTTGATAGCAGCATTAGCAATGATTATTACAGTTTACTGCCAATCAGGTGTGAAAAAAAGCCGAAAAGTTCCGCCCGTTTATAGCTCAAGTAATCGTAAGTACTAAAGTGGTTAGTTTTATATCGTCTTAAACACACGAATGGCATTATGACAAACCCATATTGCTTATGCTACCCGTTATCGATTGAATCAAACTGTGGATCGGGGGTCTACAGGTAACGCACCTGCCTAGAAAGCGAAAAGTGCGAGTCAGATGTGTGCGGAGATTCAATCCCCGTTTGTGCCAGAAACTTCCCCCCCATCCATTAGATCATGAGTGGTGGTCTGGGTGCTAGTCTTTCGGATGAGACGATAAACCGAGGTCCCGTAGGTAACATATAATTATTTAGCGCAGGTAAAAGAACCCACGCAACATAGTTGTACCTGGACAGAATTCTGTAGAAAAAAAGCCACGCTAATAGGAAAACTAATACAATTGAAGATAGGAAAAGAAAAAAAAAATGGGTGGCGCTGCTCTTGTGGCGAAACGCTGTCCCCAGGGTGAGCGGCCCGAATTTCAAGCAGAGAAATCCGAGAGACTGAAAGTGGTTTAAAATAAAAAAAAACAAAACAAAAAAACTGAACGATAAAATTTTACTATCTTACTCTGGAGTGGAGAGAAATGATGAATGTATTCAAATTTTTATGTGCTGCCATTTGTAATGTATTAAAATTATTGTTTATTTTCACCACAAACTAGGGATCACAACATAAGACTAAGAAACGAACGTCCCAGAAAAGAGATTCGCATCGATAAATGAGTATTGGAGATTCGAACCCCCGACCTTCCAGTCCGTAAACCAAGGTGCTAGCTAAACTACGGCGCCAACGCGGCTGGTTATTTATGATGAGTTTGTGTACAAGTATCTTAATTATCTCACCACATAGGTAGCCATACTCCAACTGCAGGAGGAGAAATGACCAGAGAACTCTGTGTGTGTGTGTGTGTGTGTGTGTGTGTGTGTGTGTGTGTGTGTGTGTGTGTGTGTGCGAGTGTGCGAGTGTGCGAGTGTGTGTGTGTGTGTGTGTGTGTGTGTGTGTGTGCGAGTGCGAGTGCGAGTGTGTGCGAGTGTGTGTGTGTGCGAGTGTGTGCGAGTGTGTGTGTGTGCGAGTGTGTGTGTGTGTGCGAGTGTGTGTGTGTGTGCGTGTGTGTGCGTGTGTGTGTGTGTGTGTGTGTGTGTGAGAGAGAGAGAGAGAGAGAGAGAGAGAGAGAGAGAGAGAGAGAGAGAGAGAGAGAGAGAGAGAGAGAGAGTGTTTATTTTATTTTATTCTTTTTATATCGAGGATACTGGGATAAGCACTCGTGTGAGTGTGTGTGTGTGTGTGTGTGTGTGCGTGCATGCGTGTGCTGTGTGTGTGCGTGAACCTGTGTATGTAAACTATATACGTATGCTACAGATGGATCTTAGATTCTGGTGTGGATGGGAGCCAAACACCATCAAAGTTAATGTCATCGACACCGACTTTCGGAGCAAGAGTGAAGTCATCCACTGGGTCTACAGATACCCGGTAAGTTTCTCATAACTACTGTTTATTTAGTTAGTTATTTAACTATTTATTCTTTTATATCGAGGATAATGGAATAAGCACTCATGTGCTTTTTTTTTTTTATACATCCAGTCCCTGTGTGTATGCAGTTTTGTAAATTTTGTTGTGATGGTACCGAGAGGTAAGGAAAAGACAGGTTAGGGAAAGAGTAGAACGACAATTCTCAAGCAACAATTCAATAACTGGGCAACAGAAGACTCGGGGGAAGACGGTAGCTGGCTGGTCATTATTCGTTAATCAGCATTCGGGTACAGGTGAAGACCAAGGTTTGAAGACGGTTTGAAGACAAAAACTCTAACTTAACGATACTTATTTAAAAATACAAAGTGTCTAATCAAGTCTCCTGTCGCGCTAAGTCTAGCACACTACATCTAGCATACAAACAATGTTATTTACAAAATCTCTTACTCACACACACACACACACACATATGCATGCACACATGGGAGTTAATCCCTGTCGCGCCGTCTCACACGCTAGATCTATGCACCCGGTACTAGATCTACTGCACTGGCTACATCTCCCCCCCCAAACTCTGTCAGCGTCTGTGCTGACAAGCATATCAATGCTATCTAGACAAACCTAAATTTAACATACTACTAAAAACATTTCCTCTGCCAAATAAGCAAACTGACACTATTAAATCTCCACTTCCAAAATAAAATGAACCACATTTTTATGCTTCTATGATAAATGTTATTTCAACATTATAATCATAAAACAAACATTGGTATTAAACTACAGAAAATTTGTATTTGGACAAATTTCTGCAGTCAGAACAAGTAGAGCCATCACCGACAGAGGAATTGCTATTTAAGCATAACACCTCAGAGTCAAGCTCTTTCCACTAACAATAGTTCCATTACAAAGCCTGTTGTCATACATTTTGGTTTTTCCAACTTCTGACTGAACGACAGGCAGTGGGAACTTAACTAAACACGGTTGTTCAATACTTAGAAACATGCTACATTCAGTATTTCTACCCATAAAAAAACCTTGTTTTAACAACATCACTAAAACTTTAACATACAAATGCTTATGGAAAAATTAAATAAATGTCTTTTTTTTCCAGGATAGATCTGTGTTAAACTTCCACCAAGTACAATTATAAACAGCTATTTACTTACCAAAGTAGAAGTCTTTGGTTCCTCCATGCAGGGTCAACTGTAAACGCCTCGGGGCTGGAACAGGGGCAGCAGCACACACATGTGTCCACAAGTTCATTACCACCGTCCAACTCCGATACTCTGGTTGCACACTCAGTGTTCACAAGTCCATTGTCACTGTCGGACTTCCTGGTGGCACACACCGTATTCACTTGTTCATAGTCACCGTCTGGGTTAGGCAGAGAATCCTTTCTATCTACAGTCCGTTCGGCACCATCTGCCACTGGCTGCACACGACACGACGTCACTAGGTGCAGGTCTGACCTCCAGAAGTCCTGGATCTTGTTTCTGCCCGCCACACGGTTGCGATGGTAGCACCATGGCTGGAGGCCAGTCTGGAGAGGGCGTCTGCAGGTTTCGATTTTCCTGGCGAGTTTTGCTCTGCTTCCCCCAGCGGTGCTGGTCGATGTCGAGGTGGACACCTAGGTGGTCGTCTCGCTGATCTTCGACTTCGGCGGCGTTTCTGTGGCTCTTGGGCTTTGGTACATGGCCCCTCGGCCGGCCTGCCACCCTTCACAAGGCATCATGCGTTCCGGACTGGATTGAGTCTTCTGTCACCCAAATGTTCAACCTTCCCTAATCCTGCTCGCAGCACCGCTTGTGATGGTACCGAGAGGTATGGAAAAGACAGGCTAGGGAAGGAGTGAACGACAATTCTCAAGCAACATTTCAATAATTGGGCAACAGAAGACTCAACGGAAGACGGGAGCTGGCTGGTCATTCTTTGTTCGTTACTCAGCATTCGGGTACAGGTGAAGACCATGGTTTTGAAAACAGTTTGAAGACAAACCCTGTAACTTAACGATACTTATTTAAAAATACAAAGTGTCTCACAATTTACAGGTGAGTCCGAAAATAGTAATAATACGCATCGATAAGATTGCATGGAATATTATCTAATCAAGTCTCCTGTCGCGCTAAGTCTAGCACACTTCATCTAGCATACAAACAATGTTATTTACAAAATCTCTTACTCACTCACACACACACACACACACACACACACGCACACACACACGCACACACACACACGCTCACGCATGCACACACACATGCATACACACATGGGAGATAATCCCTGTCGCACTGTCTCACACGCTAGATCTACCGCACCCGGTACTAGATCTACTGCACCTGGCTACATTGTCATCTGTTCCCACCGGCACACAATGGCCTACTCTTATGAATAGCGGAACAGGATTGAACGTGTGCGCAAGATGTTCTGCCGTGCGTTCTTACACGGGGCCTCGATTTATAGTCTCATACGAAGGACTACGAGTGATTGTGCTACATTCCATTATCTATCCCGTAGTCTTGTTGGGGATAGGATAACTCAGTGGTCAGGGCACTCGCTCACCTTGCGTTCCTGCGTGCGTGCGCGCGCGTGTGTGTGTGTTTTACAGGGGTGTGCAAAACGTCTAACTGTGACTATTGTCAAAGACTTTTTTTCTTTTCTTCTTCGACAATATAATTACCTGGCTAATTATTTCTCTTTCATCTGTAGCTGTCCCTCCTTACCCCGTCATCCAACCCATTCTAATTAATGTCTTGTGTTTTGAAACTTTTCATGTTTGTATGTATGTGCTTTTCTTTTCCCATCAAAGAGACTTATACCGAATTTACAAAATCTTACCACATATATTTCTCTTGTCGCAATGGGTTCTTTCATGCGCGCTAAATATGTGTTTCACACAGAATCTCTGTGTATCGTCTCGTCTGAAAGACTACCACCCACAGGCACACACAGACGCACATGAACACACGCACACATGCACGCACACACGCACACTCGAACACTCAGGTGAATGGCGGGGAAAATTTCTGACTCAAACAGGGATTGAACCCACGACTTTGAACAGTATTTTTTTGCATAAGTTTGTCCACCGCATATGCTACTGTTTACTGACCTATGTACTGTTTTATTTTCAGTACCCTATGCACCCGAGAGACTACTGCTATGTTCGCAGAGGATTGGTAAGTACAGTGAGTTATTAGCAGCTTCCATTTGTGTTTGATTCAATTTGGTGGAGATGAGTTACCTCACCGGTTACAGTCATTTACGGCAGCTCTCTGACCGTATTGTTACCATGATATTGTCCGATTTATTTTACAAAGTACAAATATATATATATATTTTATTGAATCATGTTATGCGCGTCAAAAAGAACATTTGGTCATCTCCATTTTTTTTTTTTTTGTGAGAAAAAAAGTGCTTTATATACCAGTCTGCAAAACAAAATCTTCAGGACTCATTGAAAAGTAAGCTTCAAGTATTAGGAGTTTGAAGAGAAGGTGTGTAGTAGTAGTCTTCAAGTTTGCGTCCTTCCACATACATTGATACCGTACGGGGAGGGGAGGGGGAGGGGAAAGAAAAAAAAAACAACAAAAAAAAAAACTAATGATGAAATAGATAGATGAAAATGAAAACATAAAGCAATACACATTTACAGATAAAAAAAACCCTTATGATAAAAATATAATAATAACATTATCAGTTGAAATGTTAATAAGATAAAGAAGGAAAGGAAGAGAGAGACAGAAACAGAAAATGGTGTGGGGTGGGGTGACTAAAAATGTGTGTGTATATATATATATATATATATATATATATATATATATATATATATATATTTTTTTTTTTTTTTTTTAAAGGGAATATTAGCGTGTGCGCGCGCGTGCGTGCGTATGTCAGTGTGTGTTGGTCCTCTTATGCAGTGTTCAGTTGTGGCTGAAGATCTCATTACATTAAGCGAAACTGTATCCTAAACACTAAATTAACAAGAAAGAAAGACATTCGAAATAGAACAACGATTATATAACTACAACAAATGCCCTATGGGACTTAACAATAAACGCATAGCAATAGCAAACACTAACATGATAATCTCCAGAACTTGTTCAAGGGAAGTTTCATGAAAACTAGGTAGGTAATGTTTTAAAGTCTTGCATTCAAGTAAAATATGAGTATTTGAAATATTATTGCTTCCACATAAGCATTTAACATCCTTGTTAAATTTTGTGACAAAAGCGTTTAATCGGATTCTAAAAAATAATGCCTCAAGCTGTCTTTCTTTGACAATGATTATTTATACAAGTCTTTAACTGATGTACGCTATCGAAGACACTTTTTTTCTGGTTGGAATCCATTTTACTAACTGTTCTGTGCTGTATTATTTCAGAGAGAGAGAGAGAGAGAGAGAGAGAGAGAGAGAGAGAGAGAGAGAGAGAGAGAGTGTGTGTGTGTGTGTGTGTGTGTGTGTGTGTGTGTGTGTGTGTGTGTGTGTGTGTGTGTGTGTGTGTGAAATTAATATCTGAAAAGAATGCAAAGAAAAGAGTTTATCACTCGTGCTACAGACCTCGTTATAATTTGTCGTTGGTTCTTGTAATTCCCCTTTTATTTTTGCATTCATCTTCTCTTTGACCAGTTGTTCAGACACTTATTCTGCGACAAAGTGTAAACCTTATGCACATAAAATGAAGTAAAGTGAGTAAAATAAAGTCAAATTCTTTTATTTCGAGGATAACCAATAAGCATTCGTGTGCTTTTTTTTTTTTTTTTTTTTTACATCCAGTCCCCGCCCTTATCAAGGATAACATCAAA
>CM060319.1:45272548-45300048 GCA_030674155.1 Stramonita haemastoma | reverse complement strand
GTGTGCAAATGTTGGTATTCGCACGCAGGCAGGTGTGTATTTTCAGCATATATAAAGGTAAAAGGCAAAAGTGTCCCATAACCTTGTGGTCACAGGGGAGCAAGGCATCAGAGACCTCAGCTTCTCCAGGGGCCAGCATATTGAGGGCAGCACCCATCTCCTCTCCTTCACTGTTTTACCTTCCCTGACCCTAATGAGGGCAGGTAACCATTTACAGCTGGGTGAACTGGAGGATTGTGCTGAAGCCAAGGCACGCAAACGGTCACCCATCCAATTGGTAACCACGATCAATACTGCCTAACATTGGCTGGGGGAAAGTGGTCAGCATGTACACATGAATATAAACACATGGGCATGGAGTATGTCTGTGCGTATGTGCACACTTGCATACATTGAGCATATTTTTGCACATGTATATGAACAGTTTTTTTTTTTATCCGCGTGAGTTGAAATCTGTGTTATCAAACAAGATAATCTGATGACAAGGATAATTATTGTCAAACAAAAGCAGAACATTGTCTGCAACTTATGGTGAGGGAATTGATATTTCACAGAAAACTTCAAGTATTTTTCTCTCAAATATTTAGAATGTCTCACCATCTGGAGAGATAAAAAGTATCTCACTTAACTCCCAAGGTCAGACTAATGAACTCCCTTGTCATATCCATATTCCTGAATGCCTGTGAATCGTGGACCCTGACTGTTGATTTGGAGAGAAGAGTACAGGCAGTAGAGATGAGATGCTTCCGGAGACTCCTTGGCATCTCCTACAAAGATCCCATAAGCAACGAAGACGTGCATAACAGAATCCAACAAACCACTGGGCCCTATGAAAACCTCCTAACAATCGTAAAGAAGCGTAAACTTAAATGGTATGGGCATGTTACAAGATCAAAAGGATTTTAAAAGACAATACTGCAAGGCACTGTCCAAGGAGGAAGAAAAAGAGGAAGACCAAGGAAGAGATGGGAGGATAACATCAGCGAATGGACAGGCCTAGAACTCAACAAAACTTTGAGAAAGCAAAACAGAGAGAGGAATGGAGGGGAGGGAGCAGGTTGTCAAGTCTTTAGGTGGTGTCCCCACGATCGCCAAACTACGAGATAGACAGACTGACTGACAGACAGACAGATAGATAGATAAATTTTGAATATATAGTTAGGTATGCATTGTTTTGTGTGTGTGTGTGTGTGTGTGTGTGTGTGTGTGTGTGTGTGTGTGTGTGTGTGTGTGTGTGTGTGTGTGTATTGTGTTCTCGGTAATAATTTTAAACAGAAGTTCTTCTTCTTTTTTTTTTTTTTTTTAGTTCTTGGTCATTTCTTTGTAACTATGTGGACATTCAGTCTGGCAGTTGATTTGTTGTTAATATGGCTTAGTTTATCTCAGGTAGTATGATATGAACTCTTTCGTATACTACATGTTCTTTAATCGTCTATGCTTTTTATTTTTTATTTTTATTATTATTATTTTTTTTTTACTGTTTCAGAGAAAACTAAGCGCCCTGCCTTGGAACCTGCCGATGAAATTATATAAAGAAATATATACAAATATAAAACTACTCTGCGAATGACGTTTGATATGAGAGAGAGAGAGAGAGAGAGAGAGAGAGAGAGAGAGAGAGAGAGAGAGAGGAGAGAGAGAGAGAGAGAGAGAGAGAGAGAGATCCTTAAAAGTTCTGAATTTCTTTAGGGGGTTCTATTAGAAAGCTTTGAAAATCCAGAAAAATAACACATTAATTTTGTTTCCTGGTGCCCAAGACAAATGCTTAAGATTTACTTTCAACTGTTTGAAAAAGATCAAGGTAAAATGTGAGATGGTTTTAGTCTTTAAAACAGTATGAAATAGGAGAAAAAAATCCAAGTGTTATTGACGCGTCAGAAGGGGAGGGAAGGGGTGGGGAGAGGAAAGGAGAGAGGGGAGGGAGGGAAAGTGGTCTGTGTGTGAAGCAGTTTTTGGGTGAAATTTAGATAGCTAAACATTCTCTTCTGACAGTCTTCTTCTTATTCTATCATAGTTTTTAAAAAAAATATAGAATAGTGTAGACTAGACCCACATCCACGAATTTCTTGAAATCTGCATTTCCCCCCAGCTGTTAATGGGTATTTGCCCTCTTTAGGGTCAGAGAAGGTAGAGTAGCGAAGGAGAGGAGATGGGCGCCGCCCTCAACATGCTGGCCCCTAGGAAAGCTGAGGTCTCTGATGCCTCGCTCCCCTACGACCACATAGGTTATGGAACACCTTTACCTTTACTTTACTACCAGCACACCTGAATCTTCTGAAATCTGTGAAGTTACAAGGATCTTACGAACTATTACAAGTTGATTTTTTTCGTCTAAATTCCTTACCCTCTCTGTCTGTTTGAGTTACTATGTTGGTCTTTATCTCTGTCAATCTGTTTCTTTATCATCCTGTCTGTCTCTGTCTCTGTCTAGCTCTATGTCTTTCTGTCTCTGTCTTTCTGTCTGTCTCTGTTTTTCTCTCCACGCCCCTTTTCCACTCTCTTCTCTCTGTAAAATGGTGGCATACGCCAAAAAAAAAAAAAAGCCAACAAAACAAACAAAAAACAACAACAAAAAAAACAAATCTCGCCATTAATGAATAAAGTAAAGCTTGGAGCGGAAATCGGGGGAAAAAAAAACACACACACAAAAAAATTAAGCTTATTATTTCTTTGGTAGACCCACGTGATGACTGCATACTTACTTGCCTTGGCTCAGTCAAATTACCTAGCTGTTTTTGACTGTCACGTGGGTTTCTGCTAATTATAACAGTAATTGTGTTCAGCTAATAACAAGGTTGCCGACCAACTGGTTGATTTAGCAACATTCATTCACCAAAACAACGATGCCTAGCAACAAAAATTAATAATGAAAAAGATGGATTTCAAGATGCTATCAGGGAAAGTGCGTCAGTCTTGCTGCCATGGTGAGAGAGAGCAAAAGTTCAGTCAGTCAGATTTGCAGAGAGAGAGAGAGAGAGAGAGAGAGAGAGAGAGAGAGAGAGAGAGAGAGAGAGAGAGAGATTGATTTGATTTGATTTGATTTGATTTGATTCTTTTATATCGAGGATAATGGAATAAGCACTCTTGTGCTTTTTTTCATCCAGTCCCCGCGTGTATGCAGTTTTGTAAATGTCATCTGTTCCCACCGGCAAACGATGTCCTACTCTTACGAAAAGCGGAACAGGATTTAACGTGTGCGTAAGATGTTCTGCGTGTGTTTGCACACGGGGCCTCGGTTTAAAGTCTCATCCGAAGGACTTTTGGGGAGAGAAGAGTCAGCACTGATGTTAACTCCAGGAGAAAAATCTCGTCGACCGGATTCGAACCCGGGTCGTCAAATAGCCAGCGCAATGTTCTGACCACTGGGCTATCCGTCCCCCCGAGAGAGAGAGAGAGAGAGAGAGAGAGAGAGAGAGAGGAGGAGAGAGAGAGAGAGAGAGAGAGAGAGAGAGAGAGAGAGAGAGATCAAATCAAATCAAATCAAATCAAATCAAATCAAATCAAATCAAATCAAATTCTTTTATTTCGAGGATAATGAATAAGCACTCATGCTTTTTTACATCCAGTCCCCGCCCTAATCAGGGATCACATCAATTTAAGAAACACATCCAACTAACGACAACAGTAAACAAAACAACAAGACAGTAATAAACAGAATACAAGATGTAAGGACAGAAGATACAATAGAATAACAAAGGTGCAATACAGTGAACTAAAATTAATTTTAAAAAATCAAATCATCATTATAATAGAAAACAAAAACAAAGTGAAACCAGAAAATCGATAATTAGTAAGTAGTAATTAAAATAAAAAACAAACAAACAAAAGTAGTAAATAAAACATAGCTACTGGGTACATTATCCAACCATCATCTCTCAACAAAATTAGTCATAAGCCTGGAGATCATAATATTTTGGTAATAGAGGGGAAAAAACAAAACGAAGAGAGAGAGAGAGAGAGAGAAGAGAGAGAGAGAGAGAGAGAGAGAGAGAGAGAGAGAGAGAGAGCTTCATTTCTTGCCGCTAGCTCCTCTAATCCTATCCTAATCTAATCCTCTAATTAAGCGCTTTGATTTGTTTTTACAAGATATAGCGCTATATGAATTCCATGTATTATTATTATTCTTATCATTAATCAAAATGAGATGTATACTTGACACCATACACCATTTTCCGACAGCATGTCGTACAAAAACAGACAAAAAACCCAACAACAATTAAAACAAAACTCTTGCATAAGAAAACAGCGATAGGTAGGCACCCGTCAGTCTCGGAAGACTATGGAGTTGCGCTCTAGGCTTTAGAGCGCAAAAGCCTGGGTATAGTAAGTATGGAGGGTAAGCTGTTACCCATGCAGCAGAATCCCCCCCTCTCCCCTATCCATGTCGCTGGAGTGTTCCATTGGAAAGACAATCGCCGGTACGAATGGTTCTAGTGCCGTCGCAGGAGCCGCCAGAACGTTGCCATATACAGCCCTGAACCGACCCCCTTTTTTTCCCCCCTTATTTTTTGTGATAGTCAAATGTTTCACGTTCATATGTAACCTATTCAAATTGATTGTACAGCGCGGTGAGCCCATGTTTTTGGGAATTCGCGCTATAGAAGCCTCCATTTTATTATTATTATTATTATATTATTATTATTATTATTATTATTATTATTATTATTATTATTATTGTTGTTGTTGTTGTTGTTGTTATATAATAATAATATAATATAATAATAATAATAATAATAATAATAATAATAATAATAATAATAATTATATTATAACACTTGTAATAACAGTACATTCCTGACGATGTAAAAGTTACTGTTGTCAAAACTACACTCTCTAAAGACACAAAAAGATATCTGAGGCCAATGAACGTTTTCTCTTTTTTTCTTCTTCTCGTTACTCTTTGACTAGTTGACAGGCGGCAACAAATCATAGGCTTCTTCTTCCTTTCCTGTTTGAGACAACAACGTCATGTTCATGGGGTGGGGTAGGGTAGGGTAGGGTGCGGGGTAGCTCAGTGGTTAGAGCGTTGAACTCATGATCTGACAGGTTGTGTTCAAGCCACCACCACCGAGTCGGGGACATATCCTCTGGATTAAAAAAAAAAAAAAATCTTTAAAAAAATATTTTTAAAATTTAATTTTATTGAATTAAAAAAAAATTTTCCTTTTTAATTAAAAAAAAAAAATTCCTATGGAGTTAACATCAGTATTGACTCCACTCTCCCGAAAGTCCTTTGGATGAGACTATAATTATTATAGGCTCCAGACCGAAGTCTCGCGTTTAAATGCACGCAGAACATCTTGCGCACAAGTTAAAACCCCGTTTCTCCTTTCACAAGAGAACATCATTGCATACCCGTAGAAACAAATGACAAAATAAAATAAAATATTACCCCCCCCCCCCCCCAATAAAAAACAAAACGCACGCACACTAGGTGTCGTCCAGAGAAGTCATCCACGAAGTCATATTGCAGCTACCTGAATAGTGAACAGTCAGTTGCCTAAGCAAAATCTCACCATTGGTAAACCTTGGAGCTCTAGCCGAGGAACGAAAAAAAACCCAAACAAACCCAGCACCCCCCCCCCCTCCCCACAAAACAAACCCAACAGCTGTATCCAAATTTGACATCTATGGCTAACAGTGCAATGCCCCCCCCCCCCTCAAATGGAAAGAAACACTACGAATAAACCAAACTTTGGAAACGTATCAAAGCCATACTTTACAAGCAAAAACAGAAATCCACTTGTTTGGACCCCATGATGCAGAAGTAAAATACTTATGGGGTTGACTTGACTTGGTTATGTACACCAGTTCCTTCACAGACGGTGCATCGTTATCGTCGTCGTTGCTCATGTCGTCGGCATCATCTCAACTGTTGTATTTTATTTGTCATTTTTATTTTTACTTTATACCACTTTACGCCACTGCAGATTTCTCTGCTTGAAATTCGGGCTGCTCTCCAAGGGGAGAGCGCTTCGCCATGAGAGAAAGCGCCACCCATTATTTTTTTCTTTTCTTTTCCTGTCTGCAACTGTATTTGTTTCCTTAGCAGATTGGCTTTTTTCTACAGAAGTTTGCCAGGGACAACTCTTGTTGCCGTGGGTTCTTTTACCTGCGCTTGCTAATTATGTGTAATACACAGGACCTCGGTTTATCGTCTAATTCGAAAGACTAGCACCCAGACCACCACTCATGGTCTGATACCTGGGGGAAAAGTTTCGGGCTCAAACGGGGATCAAATCATCGCACACTTCCGACCCGGACTTTTTGCTTACTTGGCAGGTGCGTTACCTCTAGACCATCGATCCACTTGAAGGTGCTAAGATAATAATAATAATTATTTAGTTTGCTGTGCATGTACTGTTTTCTTATGGTATATATATTTTAAAAATCATATTCGGTATGTCATTGTCAACGTCGCTGCCGTTGTTATGATTGTTGTAGTCATATCGTGATTGTCATAATCAGATTAGGTAATAGAATTAAGTCTACTGTATTTGAAATATTTGAGAACCAAAATCAAACCAGTCCTTTTATCTGGATATATATCTATATATCTATATTATATACTATATGATGAAAATAAGTCATGACAGAAACAGAAAATAAATCACGACAGAAGCAGAAAATTAGTCATTACAGAAGCAGAAAATAAGTCATGACAGAAGCAGAAAATAAGCCACAACAGAAGCAGAAAATAAGTCTCAACAAAAATAAGTCTGACAGAAGCAGAAAATAAGTCACGACAGAAGCAGAAAATAAGTCACGACAGAAGCAGAAAATAAGTCATACAGAAGCAGAAAATAAGTCACGACAGAAGCAAAAGAAAAATATCAAGAAGTCAGGAAACAGAAGACAGAAATGGAAGAGATATCAACGACAGAAGCAGAAAATAGAAACAGAAAATAGGTCACGACAGATGCAGAAAATAAGTCATGACAGAGAAGTACAGTTACTCCCTCTTAGTACAGTTATCTCCTCAACCCCCCCCCCCCCTTTCCACCTCCACCCCCCTCCCCCTGTCTGATTGTACAGTAGGGGTTCTTGCGCTCTGTTATTGGACCAAATTGACAGCACCGAGCGTGTGGCGAATCGGAACGTATGCTGTATCCTCCTCCTCATACACACACACACACACACACACACACACACACACACACGCACGTACGCACGCACGCTCACGCACGCCGACACACACACACACACACACACACACGCAACACACACAGCCCCCCACACACACACACACACACACACACACACACACACACACACACACACAGGAAAACAAGGAAGAACACTGGTCAGTACAGTTGTGCTGTGGCTACTGCCAAGACAAGACGACTGATTCGATGGGTCTTACTTAGTTAGGCCTTGCTGATTTTCTACCAGTTCCTTCCTATCGATTGTTGAAGAACGCAGCACTACCCTACATGTGAGTTATTTTTGTTTTGTTTTGCTTTGCTTTGTTTTGTTGTTTGTTTGTTTCTGGACTAGAGCTCCTAAACTCATCAATCATGGTGAGATTTATTTATTTATTTTTTTTTGCTGCCTCATCTTCCGTGACGTTTCTATCCCTGTTCCCACGCCGCTCGTTTCAATCTCCCCGCCACAGCCATACCCCAGGTTCGCTATGTCTCATCCTCAGGATTGGAAGTGCACCGGGAGCTCATAAATAAAATTATTAGGTCGCCGTAGGGCCACCAGCCAGAGGGGGCCATGGTGAGATTTTGCGTATTCGACCTTTTTTGCTGACAATGAAGGTAGCCGGATACCGATTTTGGAGATGGTGTACACAACACCTATGTGCGTATATCTTTGGTTGTTTTATTTTTTTGTTTTTCATTTTGTCATTCGTTCTTATTGGCACTCAATGGCCTACTCTTCTGAAAGGAGGACTTGGGTTTTAACGTGTGCGCAAGATGTTCTGCACACACACACCGTAGCTTCAGTTTATAGTCTCATCCAAAGCACTTATAATGTAGATATATGAATGTTGTCTTGTACCGTGCTTAATGAGTTTGATATATCGCTTATACTTTTGGTTTTAAACAAAAAGATTATTCAGGAAAGTTCATACACACATCCAATAAAAGAACAAGAAGCTTGAAGTTTATAGTAGGCTCAGTAGAAATGAAAGTGTTAATTCAATATGTACATTTGGATGGCGGTAGACGTCAATTTGTTCCAACTGGGATGATGAGAAACATGTTTCATGCTTTGTATTGTGTTATACTATGTTTCACTTGCACTGTATAGTAGTTCTAGGCATACTATACTGTACTATCATGCAATATAGGCCTATGGTGAAGCGGTGGTCTTGAGGTTACTCGCCTGCCTAGAAAGCGAAAAGTCCGGGTCGGAAGTGTGCGATGGTTTGATCCCTTTTTGGGCCCAAAAAAATGTGTCCCAACCATTAGACCATGAGTGGCGGTCTGGGTGCTAGTCCTTTGGATAAGACGATAAACCGAGGTCCTTTTGTGTAACTGTGTTACACGTAACTATCTAGCGCATGTAAAAGAACCCACAGCAACGAGAGTTGTCCCATGCAAAATTCTGTAGAAAAAAGCCACAGTGATAGGGAAACAAACAGTTGTAGACAGGAAAAGAAAAGAAAAAAATCGGTGGCACTTCCTCTTGTAGCGACGCGCTATCCACGGGTAGAGTAACCCGAATTTTACACAGAGAAATCTGCCGTGACTTAATAGGAGATAAAATTAAAAAGAAAAAACTGGACAGTGTGGTTATATGATTTACCATGATAATCACAATAACCCTGATGAAATCAGTCATTCAGTTGTGTTGTGTGTGTGTGTGTGTGTGTGTGTGTGTGTGTGTGTGTGTGTGTGTGTGTGTGTGTGTGTGTGTGTGTGTGTGTGTGTGTGTGTGTAAAAAAGAATTATACAAAAAAGAAGGAAAAGAAAAAAGAAAAAGAAGCACAAAAGTAGAAAATAAAGGAGAAGTAGATGAAAAGAAAAAAGAAGAGGAATAATAATAATAATAATAATAATAATAATAATAATAATAATAATAATAATGATAATGATAAGAAGAAGAAGAAGAAGAAGAAGAAGAGGAGGAGGAGGAGGAGAAGAAGAAGAAGATATGATAAGAAAAACAATAATTATAAGAAAACAAAATAATAATGATAACAACAAGAACAACAACAAAGCAACAAGAACAACATCAAGAACAATACTACTACTACTACTACTACTACTACTACTACTACTACTAACTACTAACTACTACTACTACTAATCTATCTACTACTACTACTACTACAACACAACAACTACACATACAACACACACACACTACAACTACAAAAAAAAAATAATAATATAATAATAATAATAATAATAATAATAATTTTTTTTTTGGGGGAGGGGTGTAGGTGGGGGTGGGGGTGGGGAGGAAGAGGGGTATTGTTTAATGTCAATAAATCTGAAAACCAGAGGCATCCCTTCTTTGACAGCTAAAACAAAATGGTGTTAATGTATTTGCAACTTTTTTCTTCATAGAAAAAGGAAGGACGTGGCAGGATGGTTAAGACGTCCGCCTGCCAATATTTAAACCGCGAGTTTCTGGGTTCGTACCCAGCTCGCCCTTTCTTCCCAATTTGACGAAAAAATCGAACTAAATGTCAGTCATTCGGATGAGACTATAAACCGAGGTCCCGTGTGCGAACGCATGCAGAACACCTTGCGCACACGTTAAAATCCCGTTCCGCCTTTCGGAAGAGCAGGCCATCGTGTGCCGGTAGGAGAGGATGACAAAATTATTAAAAAAAACAACAGCATGCACACGGGTGTTGTAATTAGACACCATCCCTGAGGGGAAAAAAAATAATGGGTAGGCGCTGCACTTGTCGCGACGCGCTCTCCCCGGGGAGAGAGAGCAGCCCGAATTTCACGCAGAGAAATCTGCTTTGACATAAAGTGGTATCAAAAAAAAAGAAAAAAAAGAAAGTAAAATGTTTTCCTTCACATGGGGTCATCTGTTACATGCGGATATTTTGTATATGGTGTTGTATTGTATTGGGTCTGTTGTTTTGTTGTCTTATAATGCGTGATGCACCAGTTTCAGTCACAGTAAACCTATTTGCATGAAATTCGGGTTGGTCTCCCTGTGAAAAGCGGATCGCCACAAGTCCAGCGCCACCCTTTTTCTGTGTATATAAATCTAATCTATCTATCTATCTATCTATCTATCTATCTATCTATCTATCTATCTATCTATCTATCTATCTCTTCTCTCTGTCTCTCTCTGTCTCTCTCTGTCTCTCTGTCTCTCTGTCTCTCTGTCTCTGTCTCTGTCTCTCTCTGTCTCTCTCTGTCTCTCTCTGTCTCTGTCTCTGTCTCTCTCTCTCTCTCTCTCTCTCTTCTATCTATCTATCTATCTATCTATCTATCTATCTATCTATCTATCTATCTATCTATCTATCTATCTATCTATCTATCTATCTACGACAATGGTTGTTTTCTAGCTGCAGAATTTTGACAAGGATTTAACTCTTTTGTTGCTATGGATTCTTACGTGTTGATCTACATTTATGTTATTCAGATAACTTTGGTTTATTGACTCCTTTCGAAAGACTTACACCCAGAACCCCACTCATGATTTATTTAATCGAAGGGAAAGGGAAAAAAAAATTCGGTTCGTTACGGAATGGAACCCACGCCTTCTTGCATTCATCTTACGTGCGTTACCACAGGACCACCATGCCTAATGTTCGGGTTAGGCCTCTCTTCAGTAAATTTCTGCTCTTCTTTCTTTTCTTTCGTTGTTTTATTCTTTTATATCGAGGATCATGGAATAAACACTCATGTACTTTTGTTTTTTTACACCCAGTCCCCGTGTGTATGCGCTTTTGTAAATCTTGTCATCTGTTCCCACCAGCACACGATGGCCTACTCTTACGAAAAGCAGAACAGGATTTAACGTGTGCCTGACAAAGGTAGGCCTAGGTCGGATGGTGCCACTTCTTTTTTTTTTCTTCACCTTTTTTTTTGTTGGAGGGCATATATTTTTTTTCGTTCCTCGGCTAGAGCTCCCAGGTTTATCCATGGTGAAATTTTACGTATGCGACCGTTTTTTCCCCATCTTGAAGGTAGCGGTATTCCGAATTCGGGGCCGGAAGTATGCTGGATATGTTCGTGTCTCTGTAACACACCGAACGCTGATACGTTGAACGCTGATATGAATGACAGGGAACGTGCATATTTAAATCTTGTTCATATGTATATAGCCTACAGGAAAGAATGAAAGGCACTGGCACTTCTGCACTTGAAGTTGCCCTGGGAGATCACAACCCCCCCCCCCCCCCACAACCAAACAATCCCCTACCCTCCCAAAAAAACAACAACAAACCAACAACAAAATAATAAGAAGAAAAAACAAAACGAACACACAAACAGACACCCCCCCACCCCCCCAAACTCACTTTTAATTCACCAAACGCTTCCAAGATTTTAAGTGGGAGTTTTTTGTTGTTGTTGTTGTGTTGTTGTTGTTTACTAGTCTTGGTATTTTTTTTGTTGCAGTGGGTTCTTTTACGCGCGTTAATTTAAACGCGCGTGGTGTTTGCCACACGGGAGGACTTCGGCTCAGTCAGCCACCATTTGTGTGTGTGTGTGTGTGTGTGTGTGTGTGTGTGTGTGTGTGTGTGTGTGTGTGTGTGTGTGTGTGTGTGTGTGTGTGTGTGTGTGTGTGAGAGAGAGAGAGAGAGAGAGAGAGAGAGAGAGAGAGAGAGAGAGAGAGAGAGAGAGAGAGAGAGAGAGAGAGAGAGAGAGAGAGACAGACAGACAGACAGACAGAAGACAGACAGACAGACAGACAGACAGACAGACAGACAGACAGACAGACAGACAGACAGACAGACAGACAGACAGACAGACAGACAGAGACACAGAGAGAGAAAGAGACAGAGGCAAGAGAGAGAGAAGAGAGAGAGAGAGAGAGAGAGAGAGAGAGAGAGAGAGAGAGAGAGAGAGAGAGAGAGAGAGAGAGAGAGAGAGAGAGAGAGAGACAGACAGACAGACAGACAGACAGACAGACAGACAGACAGACAGACAGACAGACAGACAGACAGACAGACAGACAGACAGACAAGACACAGACAGACAAGACAAGACAAGACAAGACAAGACAGACAGACAGAGATGTCGAGCAATGCCTCCAACTCCAGTGCTTGCCCGCAATGTGTCCATGGGGCAAATGTCAAGGAGGATTCACTAGCAATCCGGAACCTGGTCATCAACCTGATTGGCCTGGTATGCAACGGTATCGCTCTGCGGGGACTGGCTTGCCAGAAAGACTTCAGTCGACAGTTCAAAGTGAGTTCAGAGTGGGAGTTTACGACGTCGGGTCGGGAGACGCCACCTCACACACAAGACACGATTGTACTGTAATACTTATAATAAATATGCGATACAGGGATGCACATACAAAAAATGCGTTACGATACGTTACATACAAGACACAATGCGCTACACACAAAACGGTACATCCACAGCCAAAAAAAAAAAGAAAAAAAGAGAAAAAAGAGACCCCCCCCCATGGTTGTGTTGCTTTTGTTGTCTTTTATTTTATGTATGCTATAAAACCTATGCACCTAGGTGCTATGCACCTAGCCAGCCTCGCCTACTCTGTCCTGTCCTATCCTGACCCGCTTTGCCCTTCTTTGCCCTGTCCTGTCCTGTCCTGCCTTGCCTTGCCCTGCCTTTTCCTGCCTGTCCTGTCCTGTCCTGCCCTGTCCTGTCCTACCCTGTCCTGTCCTGTCCTGTCCTGCCCTGCCCTGTCCTGCCCTGTCCTGTCCTACCCTGCCCTGTCCTGTCCTGCCCTGCCCTGTCCTGTCCTACCCTGCCTGTCCTACTCTGTCCTGCCTGCCCTGTCCTGTCCTACCCTGCTTCCTACTTGTCCTGCCCTGCCCTGTCCTGTCCTACCCTGTCCGCTGCCCTGTCCTGTCCTGACCCTGTCCTGTCCGTCCTACCCTGTCCTGCCCTGTCCTGTACTACCCTGTCCTGCCCTGTCCTGCCCTGCCCTGTCCTTCCCTGTCCTGCCCTGCCCTGCCCTGTCCTGTCCTGCTTTGCTCTGCCTTGTCCTGTCTTATCCTGCCCCGCCCCGCCGTTTCAACAACATATGATATTCTAGGCTATGCTTTGCTTTGCTTTGCTATGCTGTCATGTTATGTTATGATGTGATATGATACATAGCGAAATAGCGTCGTATGCAATAACATGACATGTATGATAACGTCTATCAAGTTTAACACACTATGGTTTTTTTTTTTTTTTTTTTTTTAACTTCTTGAGATAGTTTGGCTTTTTCCCGTCTGATATGAATGAAAGTGGTAGGCCTATAGTCGGTCGCTAAGAACAAGGTTGTTTTAAGGAATCTGGTTTTGGTTTTGTCTCTATTTATGTGTGATTGATGTGGTTTTTCCCACAATGTGGTGCTCGCCCTGGGTTGACCCTTTTTGGTTAACCAAGGTGTTGATACAAGGAAGGGACAGCAGATTGGTTTATACCCCGTTTTAATATGTATATAGTTGCGCAGTCTTATTCTGAGATTTTTACAATTTGACGAGGTGACAGCCCTGATATGGCCTGTGTGGTCGGCGGGGCTATAAACAAATTGATTGGGTTAGATTGGATTGGTTTTCGTTCTTGGGTTAGAGCTCCAGGTTTTACTTACATATACCACCGTTTTTGTCCACCGTGAAGAAAACACGCTATTCAAGTTCGTCATTCCCCCCCCCCCCCCCCTCCCAGTACTACCCTCAAATATATTGCATTTTGGACAAACTAAACTCCTGACGATTCTTCAGAGCCAGAACACAGTGCACAAATCCAACATCACTCAGTTAGGGCCTAGTCAAAAGTGCTAAATTTAGATTGCTCCTACCTTTTACCTGGTCCAAGTGTGGTCAGCTCCTGCTATAAATAGCACCGGCTGGCTCCCAGCTAGGCTGGGATGGGATGGGATGGGATAATTAGCAGCTGAGAGGAGCTAGAAGTGAGGGAAACTGACAGCTGTGAGAAGTCTGTGATGCTAAAGATGCGCCAACATGACAGCACACCAAAGCAAACACACCTGCCAGCCATAAATTCGTGACTTGCTTACTTGGAACTGGTAGATGATTAAGTTTACAGAAAGACATTTGTGTTTAATTAACACAGACGGTGTCAGATAGCGCAAAGGTCGCCTACCTTAACATTGCTGTATCAAACTAGCCTACCCAGTTGTGGTGAATGTAATGTCAATAGCCTCATATTTTTGAGAATAAGGTTTTATGTAACACACGCATGCACACACGCACACAGGCACGCATGCACCGTGCACACACACACAGACACAGACACAGACACAGACACAACACACACACACACACACACACACACACACACACACACACACACACACACACACACACAACAACACACCACACACAGATTACAAAAATAAGATGGAGACATAGAAACAAGCCGCTAAGGTGTATCATATTGTTTGTTTTCGGTCTCGATAAACTTCAGTAGGTGTGTGTGGTTGTGTGTGTGTGTGTGTGTGTGTGTGTGTGTGTGTGTGTGTGTGTGTGTGTGTGTGTGTTGTGTGCGTGCGCGTGCGTGCGTGCGTGCGTGCGTGCGTGTCGTGCGTGGTGGGGTGGTGGTGTGGGGTGTGAGTGTTGTGTTTTTCTTTTTCTGCATGCCTGTAATTTGTTTCCTATCAAAGTGGCTTTTTTCCTAGAATTTGCCAGGTCCCAACCCCCTTGGTTGCCGGTGGGTTCTTTAACGTGCGCTAATAGTGATGTGTAACAACGTGACCTCGATTATCGTCTCATCCGAAAGACTAACCACCCGACCACCACTCAGGGTCTAAAATGGTGGGAAAAAGTTTTGGGCCCAAACGGGTTGGTACAAACCACCGCACATTCCGACCCGGACTTTTGCTTTCTAGGCAAAGGCGCGTTACCACCTAGACCACCGATCGACTGTGGTGATTCTAATCTCTAATTTTTAATTCTAATCTATATATCGAGGATAATGGCATAAACACTCTTGTGCTTTTTTTAATTTTATTTTATTTATTTACATCCAGTCCCCATGAGTACAATTTTGTAAATGTCATCGGTTCCCACCGGCAACGATGGCCTACTCTTACGAAAAGCGGAACAGGATTTCCCATGTAGGCAAGATGTTTCTGTGTGATTTTTGTCTCCAGGTGCACATGATCAGTATCACGTTGGCGGACATAGCGGTCAACGTCGTGTTGCTGAGCTTGACCATTCTCAACGCTATAGAGTCCGAGCCTATGTCCTTGTGTCTGGTTACCATAGCCGTGGGCGTGTTCTTTCTCATCGCCAATGCTGACCTGGTTCTGGTCCTGGCACTGGACCGCTTTTTCGCCGTCTTCTCCCCTTTGAGATACAGGACACAGACCCGGTGAGTCTCAAATATGCCAGGATTTTTAAAAATATTATTCATTTTATTTTAGACCACTTTATGTCACAGCAGCAGATTTCGTCTGTGTGAAATTCGGGCTTGCTCTTGCTGTCCCTGGATGGAGAGAGCGCGTGGCTACAAGTGCTGCGCCTACCCATTATTTATTTATTTATTTATTTATTTATTTATTTATTTATTTATTTATTATTATTTATTTATTTATTATTTATTTATTTATTATTCATTATTATTTTTTATATTATATACAGCCCCAAGCCGTCCTGGGGACTCCTATTTCCCGATTTCGTGTTGAGTATACAGGTGGAAAGATAGAAAGATAGATGGATGGATAGATAGATAGATGGATGGATGAGATAGGATTAATATGGATAGATAGATAGATGGGATAGATGGATATGATAAGGTAGATGGATAGATAGATTGGATGGATAGATAGATGGATGGATGGATAGATAGATATATGGATAGAGATGGATGGATGGGTAGATAGATAAATAGAAGAATAAATAGATAGATGGATGGATAAATAGATGGATAGATAGATGGGAAGATAGATAAATAGATAAATAGAGATAGATAGATGGGTAGAAAGACGGAGATAGATTGATAGATAGACAGATAGATGGATGGATAGATAGATGAGATTGATAATAGATGGATTGATAGATAGGTGGATAGATAGATGGAAAGATAGATATATAGAAAGATAGAAGAAAGATGGAAAGAAAGAAAGAAAGAAAGAAAGAACGATAGATAGATAGATAGATAGTAGATAGATAGATAGATAGATAGATAGATAGATAATAGATAGATAGATAGATAGATAGATAGATGATGGTGAACAGGACAGACAGAGAGAAAACCAGTCAGCCAAGTAGCAAGGCAGCTGTACACACACCAACACACACACACCGCGCGCGCGCGCACGCGCCGCGCGCGCCGTGCACAGGCAAGCATGCACGCACACACTCACACACACAGACACACACACCGCACGCGCATACACAGAAAGAAAAATCCTTGCTCTGCTTTTCGAAAGAGTAGGCCATATTGTGCTGGTGGGAACAATGATAAAATTTACAAAGCTGCATACACACGGGCACTTGATGTAAAAAAGCACACTCGTGCTTATTCCATTATCATCCAAATTAAAAAAAAATAATGAAGAAACCCAGCCCAAAAACACCAAGTCGTAAGTCAAAAAAAAAGAGAAGAATTAGAATATGATGGAACGTGCTTGATTTGAATAGCTATTTGTAAACAACAGCAACACCCCCTTCCCAACAAAAAACCCAAACAAAAAACAAAACACACACACACACTCACGCACGCACGCACGCACACACGCACACACGCACGCACACACGCACACACGCACGCACGCACATACGCACGCACGCACGCACACACACACACACACACACACACACACACACCACACACACACACACACACACACGTTAAAAAAGTTTCACTTACCAGCCCCCATGGCACAGTGATTAGCGCCTTGGATTTCGGACTGGAAGGTTGCAGGTTCGATTCCCATAAGAGTCATAGGGATTTTTCGGACTCTGGCTGGCTCCTACCCAGAGTGAGTGTGCTGTGGGCTTAGTGGGGAGACTGGGACCACACAGTTGAGCTTCATCCACTTTACGGATGCGAATTTGAGAGTGTTGCTCAGATTACCCGACCAACACTGCAGGTGTCTGTATCTATCGGGCTCGGTTGGCAGGCCTAGAACTCAACAAACTTTTGAGAAAGGCAGAACAGAGAGAGAATGGCGGGAACTGGTTGTCAAGGTCTTCAAGGTTGCCCCGACGGGTCGCCAGACTAAGGGATAGATAGATAGATAATCAGATAGTATAATAGATAGATAATAGATAGATAGATAGATAGATAAACAGATTAGTATAGATATGATATAGATAGATAGATAGATAGATAGATAGACAGATAGATAGAAGAGAGAAGAATAGATAAGAAAGAGAGCTAGCTAGCTACGACAGACAACAGACAGCTAGACTAGACAGACAGACAGACAGACAGACAGAAGAGAGGAGAAGAGAAGAAGAAGAAGAAGAAGAGAGAAGAGAAGAAGAAGAAGATAGAAGAAGATAGATAGATAGAAGATCAGACAGACAGAAATAGAAGATAGAAGAATAGAAGACAGACAGAATGAAGCAAAAACAGATAGGAAGAAGATAAACAGACAGATACGATAGATAGATAAATGATAAACAGATAGAGAAGATAGACAAATATACAAACAGAAGACAAGACAGACAACGGTAATGAAAACAATATACCAAACAAGACACGACAAACAACAGACACACAAAACAAACAGACAAACACATCATGAGCATGGTATACTATTTACAAATCCAGCGCTCTGACGAGAGCCTGTCTACGAGTGGCACTGGCCTCTTGTCCGCCGTACCCACGCATCTCACGCTGTTCGTGAATGGCCCCACGGCCGAAAAGAAGTGCTACCTACTGGACGTGGTGACCAGTCATGGGCTGATGGTCTTCGGGGTCCACTTGACCGGGTGCGGATGCTGTATCATGGTCATCTACGGGTCCCTGATCTACAAGATGATGTCCCCAGCCTGCTGTGTCAGGAAGCTGGGACCTGCGATTGTGTGGGCTGCTGTGAGTGATGGTGGTGTGGTGTGGTGTGGTGGTGTGGTGGTGTGAGAGTGGGAGGGAGAGGTGAGGGTGGAGGTGGGAGGGGGGTGGGAGAAGGAAGGAGGGAGGGAGGGAGGGGAGGAGGGAGATGGAGAGGGAGAGAGAGGGAATGAGAGAGGGAGGGGGAGTGGTTTTGATTTTTGATTTGATTTTATTCTTTTATATCGAGGATAATGGGATAAGCACTCTTGTGCTTTTTTACATCCAGTTCCCGTGTGTATGCAGTTTTGTAAATATGTCATCTGTTCCCACCGGCACACGATGGCCTACTCTTACGAAAAGTGGAACAGGATTTAACGTGTGCGCAAGATGTTCTGCGTGCGTTCGCACACGGGACCTCGGTTTAAAGTCTCATCCGAAGGACTTTTGGGGAGAGTGGAGTCAGCACTGATGTTAACTCCAGGAGAAAAATCTCCTCGACCGGACTCGAACTCGGGTCTTCAAATTGCCAGCGCAATGTTCTGACCACTAGGCTATCCGTCCGGGAGAGAGGGAGAGAGGGAGGAAGGGAGGGAGAGAGAGAGGGAGGGAGGGAAGGGGAGGGAGGAAGGGAGAGAGAGAGAGAGAGAGAGAGAGAGAGGGGAGAGAGAGAGAGAGAGAGAGAGAGTATGAGTGTGTGTTGTGTGCGTGCGTGCGTGCGTGTGTGTATGTGTGTATGTGTGTGTGCGCGCGCGCGTGTGTTGTGTGTGTGTGTGGTGTGTGTGTGTGTGTGTGTGTGTGTGTGTGTGTGTGTGTGTGTGTGTGCGTGCGTGTGTGTAGGGTAGTGTTCATGTTTAGTGTAGTGTGTATATGCGTATGTGCATGTATGTATATGCATGCGCGCACTCGTGCGCGCACGTGTGCTCGCACGCACGCGTCCGTATGCCAGCAGGGCATACCTGCATACCTGCACACCTTTTTTTTCTTCACAGTCCAAGAACTAACTCTAACGGAATGTGGATGTGTTCAGAGACCCACGATATGGCAAGAGAAGACTCGCAAGGTGACCAGGTGGTCAGTCATCTTCGTCACCTGGTTTGTGGTCAGCTACATTCCTTTCGGGGTTTACCTCATCTACACAGGACAGCTGGAGGTCAGTCCCTGTATTTATCTATTTGTTTTACCTATACAACTTTATGTCACAGCCAGATTTCTCTGCGTGAATTTTGGGCTGCTCTCCTTGACTGAATTTTGTCTAAAAGGTAAAAAAAAAATGAGGTAAAGGTGTCCCATAACCTATGAGGTCATAGGGGGACAAAGTATCAGAGACCTCAGCTTCTCTAGGGGCCAGCATATTGAGGGCGGCACCCATTTCCTCTCCCTCCCTGCTTTACCTTCCATGACCTGAAGAGGGCAGGTACCCATTTACAGCAGGGTGAACTGGGGAACTGTACTAAAGCCAAGGCGCGCAAACGGTCACCCGTCCAGTTGGTAACCACACTCGATGCTGCTTAACCTTAGCTTGGGGAAAGCGAGTGCTCTGACCACTGAGCTATCCCGTCCCCCTTTGTCTAAGTCTAAATAAAAGACTAAGGCAAACAATCGTATTTTCTTTATTCAGTTATTAGACAGAAATTGGGTTGGGTGGGTGGATGAGAGGGGGTTGGGGTGGGTTGAGGTGTGTGTGTGTGTGTGTGTGTGTGGGGGGGGGGGGGGTGGTGGTGGAGCGGAACGTTGCGTTTGCAATTTGATGGCTCAGGACTAAGCCTGGGTTCAAACCACCACCGAGATGCCTGTTCAAAGGAATTTTAAAAAATCAGCACAGACTCCACTCCCCCGGAAATTCCTCAGGAGAGACGATAAACTGAGGTCCCTTGTGCGGTCCCTTGTCCCTCGAAACCGAGGCCCCGTATGCGAATGCACGCAGAACATCTTGCGCACACGCTAAAACCCCGTTCCACCTTTCGGAAGAGTAGGCCATCGTGTGCCGGTAGGAACGGATGACAAAATTATAACAAACCAGCATGCACACAGGTGTCGTGCTTAGACACCATCCCTGAGAAAAAATCGGGGAGTTGGAGTCCCAGAGCGGCTCGGGGCTGTAGGTATATGGCAACGTTCTGGTGGCTCCTGCGACGGTACTGGAACCATTCGTATCGGTCAATGCCCGTCCAATGGATCATTCCAGTGCCGTGGAGAGGGGGGGTCTGCTGCATGGGTAACAGCTTGCCCTCCATACTTACTTGCCCAGGCTTTGCGCTCTAAAGACTAGAGCGCAACTCCATAGTCTTCCGAGACTGATGAGTGCCTACTACTACTACTACTACTACTACTACTACTACTACTACTACTTGTGCGGACACACGTAGAAGAACGTTCAAACCTGTTGCTGCCTTTCGGATAAGTAGGCCATTCAATGCCGATAGTAAGAACAGATGACAAAACAAATAACAACGAAGAAAAAACCCCCGTATGCACACTTGTGTTTAGACATCATGTCTGAAGTTGGAATGTGGTTACCTTAATGGTGGGCAAAACAATGTCGCATACAGAACAAATTCTCACCATTGATGAACACCAGTGTTCTAGTCGAGGAAATGTAACAAAAAAAATGCAAAGGTGAAAAATCTGCTTTTTTTCCGTTCGGTTATCGAACAGAAATGATTGTTTTGCTTACTATTGAACTTATGAAGATCATTTTGTGCTTTTTTTGTTTTGTTTTTCTTGCGCACACGTTAAATCCTGTTCCACTTTTCGTAAGACTAGGCCATTGTGGCTGAATATTTTCTTATATTCACAAAACTGCTTACACACGGAGACTGGATATAAAAAAAGCACATAAGTGCTTATTCCATTAACCTCGATATAAAATAATAAAATAAATAAATAAAATAAATAAAAAAAACAGTGTAAGACTGTATACTTAACGAGATTTTTATTTACATCAACTTAACATTTGCTTGCGGTTGCATTGATAACATGATTTCCTTTTATATTTGGATTAAATAGGTTTTTATTCCAGAAATGAGAACAGACATTTAAAAAACAAACAAACAGACTTTAGCAATCATAGCAACAACAAGCTTGTAAACTTATAGCGTGCTTAATAAAACGATGAAAATTAACCTGTATATTTCCATTTCGTCTTTCTTAGTTGGGCACTTCATCCACATCTCAACCGTTATAGTATACATTCATATCCAGACATTTTCTAGTGAAGGAAGGTGGAAGGATGGTTAAGTCGTTCGCCTGCCAACAAGTAAACCATGAGGTTCTGGGTTCGTACCCAGCCTCGCCCTTTCTTCCCAATTTGACGAAAAAATCGAACTAAATGTCAAAGTCATTCGGATGAGACTATAAACCAAGGCCCCATGTGCGAACGCACGCAGAACATCTTGCGCACAGGTTAAAACCCCGTTCCGCCTTTGGAAAGAGCAGGCCATCGTGTGCCGGTAGGAGCGGATGACAAAAAAAACAACACAAAAACCCTCCAGCATGCACACAGGTGCTGTGTTTAGACACCATCCCTGCACAAAAAAAGGGTAGGCGCTGCACTTGTAGCGACACGCTCTCCCCGCCCAGGGAGAGAGAGAGCAGCCCGAATTTCACGCAGAGAAATCTGCTGTGACATAAAGTGGTATATATAAAAAAAAGTGGTGCTGTTTCTTGCAGGAGCAGCAACGGACCCAGGAGCTACGTACCACGCGCTACGTGGTGATGACGATGGCCCCTTTCCTCAACACGGTGGTCGATCCTTTCATCGTCTTCTTGCACGTGGGGGTGTTCCACGCCATGCTGCGTGCCGCCAGACGAGGCCTGGCCTGGCTGCAGAGCTTAGCGCGCCCTGTGCCACAGCCTGAGTCTCCCTCCGTCATTGCGCGTTGACTGTGCTGTGCTGCGGTGTGCTGTGGTATGGCACGGTAACTATGGTGTGGTATGGCACGGTGACTATGGTGTGGTATGGCACGGTGACTATGGTGTGGTATGGCACGGTGACTATGGTGTGGTATGGCACTGTGACTGTGTGATATGGCACGGTGACGGTGTATATTGCACGGTGACTGTATATTGCACGGTGACTGTGTATATTGCACGGTGACTGTGTATATTGCACGGTGACTGTGTATATTGCACGGTGACTGTGTGGTATTGCATGGTGACAGTGGTGTGGTATGGCATGTTGACTGTGTGGTATTGCACGGTGACTGTGGTATGGCACGGTGACTGGTATGGCACGGTGACTGTGTGATAGTGCACGGTGACTGTGTGATAGTGCACGGTGACTGTGTGGTAGTGCACGGTGACTGTGGTATGGCACGGTGACTGTGTGATAGTGCACGGTGACTGTGTGATAGTGCACGGTGACTGTGTGGTAGTGCACGGTGACTGTGGTATGGCACGGTGACTGTGGTATTGCACGGTGACTGTGTGATAGTGCACGGTGACTGTGTGATAGTGCACGGTGACTGTGTGGTATTGCACGGTGACTGTGGTATGGCACGGTGACTGTGGTATTGCACGGTGACTGTGTGATAGTGCACGGTGACTGTGTGGTAGTGCACGGTGACTGTGTGGTATTGCACGGTGACTGTGATATTGCACGGTGACTGTGTGATATTGCACGGTGACTGTAGTATTGCACGGTGACTGTGTGGTATGGCACGGTGACTGTGGTAAGGCACTCTGACTGTGTGGTATTGCAACGGTCGCAAACGCAAAAACCTCACTATTGGTGAACCTCGTGGCTCTAGCCAAGGAACCAAAAAAACAAAACAAATTCTTTAAGTCAAACCAGATCAAGTTAAGTCACAAGGGTACCGCTGTATAGAGGACGGAGAAAAAAATGCTATGTGCCTTCTAGGGTGGACAGAATTATAATATGGGGAAAAAATGACTATCATTTTGTAACATCGAATTCTCTTTTACTCGTCCCAGTACCTGACCTCAGCTTCAGTGCGAAAGACTGTAAGGAAGGTGGAAAGAATCTGTACATAATATGAAATCAGTGCCTGTCACAGATTGTTCCTTGACAGCTTTGTGATATGTACCTCTTGGACCCCTACCCCCCAAAAATGGTTTCTGTTACTATAAGTGAATGTATGAACTAATCTAGCAGAGTAGAATTCATATCGTGGTATATGCAGGGGCTCTGTCCTCTGGACAGCACCAGCCTTCTGGGGGGATGGGGTAGCCTAGTGGTCAGAATATTGCGCTCGCAATGTGACGACCCGGGTTCGATTCCCTTTTGAGGGGATTTTTCATCTTGAATATTAACATCAGTGTTGACTCCCCCCCCAAAGTCCTTTGGATGAGACAGTAAACCGAGGCCCCCGTGTGCGAACGCAGGCAAAACATCTTGCATACACGTTAAATCCTGTTCCGCTTTTCGTAAGAGTAGGCCATTGTGTGCTGGTGGGAACAGATGACAAGATTTACAAAACTGCATACACACGGAGACTGGATGTAAAAAACACACGAGTGCTTGTTCCATTACCCTCGAAATAAAAGAACGACGGAATGAATGAATAAATGAAGAAATGAATGAATGAATGAATAAATGAATGAATAAATAAATGAATGAATGAATAAACGAAGAAATGAATGAATGAAGAAATGAATGATAGAAAGAATGAATGAATAAATAAATAAACAAATAAATGAATGAATAAATAATAAATAGATAGATGAAGAAAAAAAAAAGATAAACAAACAAATAAACAAATAAATAAATGCATAAATACATAAGCATATCTGCGCCCAGGCCTGTGCACAGTTGCGGCACAGACTGGCGTGCACGGTTCAATTCAGGACTATTGCGCCATTCCAGACTTTCTGAATAAGACTGAAGTGGAAGAAAGGCACTGCTACTGTCTTCAGAGATAGAAGGAAGCTTAATGTTACTGCTGCTGGTTTTATTGTTGTTGTTGTTATTGCCTCTGTTTTTAAGTATGGAGATTTCTGCTGTCACACTCATTTGCTATGTGTTATGATCTGGTATTAGTAGGCACCCATCACTCTCGGAAGACTATGGAGTTGCGCTCTAGTCTTTAGAGCGCAAAGCCTGGATAAGTAAGTATGGAGGGCAAACTGTTACCCATGCAGCAGACCCCCGCCCCCCCCATCTCCACGCCACTGGAATGAACCATTGGAACGGCAATGACCGATACGAATGGTTTCAGTACCGTTGCAGGAACCACCAGAATGTTGCCATATACAGCCCTAAGCTAGTATTATAATTATGTTATACTATGGTGTGATATGGTATTACATAGTATTGTATGTTTTTATGTCCTATGGTGCAGGAAGAGATGGTATGAGAAGGTATGGTACTGCATACTGTAATTTTATAGGGTAAGGCCTTGTGCGTATGCGTAGTAAGGTAGGGTATTGTATAGAATTGCATTGTACTGTATGATGTTGTGTTCTACTGTATTATATTGCACAGTATTAAATCGTGTCTTTAAAGTTTTTAATATCTTATTTTATACCACTTTATGCCACAGCAGATTTCTCTGCGTAAAATTCGGGCTGCTCTCTCCAAGGAGAGCGCGTTGCCACAAGTGCAGCGCGTACCCATTTTTTCCCCCATTTTTCATGTTATGTCTGCAATTGTATTTGTTTCTCTATCAGGATGGCTTTTTCTACAGAAATTTGCCAGGGACAACACTCTTTTTACCGTGGGTTCTTTTTCGTGCGCTAAATAATGATGTGTAACACACGGGACTTCAGTTTATCGTCTCATTCGAAAGACTAGCACCCAGACTACGACTCATGATCTAATTTGATTGGGGAAAAGTTTTGAACCCAAACGGGGTAGGAACCACCGCACACTTCGACCTGGACTTTTCGCTTTCTAGGCAGGCCCGTTACCACCTAGACCACCGATCCGTATTGTAGTGTATGATGTTGTGTCCTGTTGTATTCAAGTGCACAGTATTAAATCGTGTTGTGCTGGATGCTATCCTTACGTCAGACTTCTCTGCTGAAATTTGGGGAAGAAAAAGAGAGAGAGAGAGAGGCAAGAATGAGTTTATGAACGATGTTGATGCATGTTTCTTTTTTGTTTTGTTTATATGCGTTGAGCATCATTAGTCACTTTTTTCCCCTGCTGTTAAAACAGCTACTTTGTTTTCTTTTGTCAAAAAGCTTGCTTAGTTCTCAGCGTCATAGATAAAATGACAATGATATTGATGATAGTCTTCTTCTTCTTTCTCGAACGTTCAGACAGCAAATGTTGATATTTGTCATAGGATTTATTCTATTCATTCTTTTTATTTATTTATTTATTCTTTTATATCGAGGATAATGAAATAAGCAGTTGTATGCTCTTTTACACCCAGTCCCCGTGTGTATACAGTTTTGTAAATCTCGTCATCTGTTCTCAACGGCACACAATGGCCTACTCTTACAAAAAGCGGTAAAAGATTTAACGCGTGTGCAAGACGTTCTGCGTGCGTTCGCAAACGGGGCCTCGGTTTATTGTCTCATCTGAAGGACTTCTGGGGAGAATGGAGTCAGCACAGATGTTAACTCCAGGGGAAAAATCCCTCTCGAATAGGAATCGAACAGGGGTCGTCAAATTGCGAGCGCAATGTTCTGACCACTAGGCTATCCCGTCCCGCAAAAACGTGTTACACTGCAGTTCAGCGATAGCTACACTACAAAGTCAGGCCCAGTGTATCAGACTTCGGCGTAGGAGAGAATCGTTATATCTTAAGACTTTTTGGATAAAAAAGGTAGGGCAATGGACCAAGGAGGCAGAAAACAGACAAGAAGGAGATGACAGGAAGAGAAAGGAACACGGCAGAAACATAGAGAGGGATAGAAAAGAGGGAATTCTAAGCACAGAATTTCCAGAAGGTGAGGATACTTTTTCTACTGACAGAGCCTCCCTGGCCTGGCATCCCCACGGTGGGATGAGGTATGATGGTGATGGTGATGATGTGATGATGTGATGATGATGATGATGAGATGATGATGATGATGACGACGATGACGATGATGATAAAGATGATGATGATGATAAAGACGACGACAACGACGATGACGACGATGACGATGATGACGATGATGATGATGATGATGATGATGATGACAATGATGATGATGAGGCACAGCTGTCAGTTCCCCCCACTTTCAGCTCCTCTCAGTGGCTAGTTATCCCGTTCCATCCCAGCCCAGCCCAGATGGGGGGGGGGGGGGGGGGGGGGGGCGGGGCCAGTTGGTGCTATTTATAGCAGGAACTGACCACACTTGGACTAAGTAACAGGAAAGGGCGCCGCTAAATTTAGCACTTTTGACTGAGCGATGTTGGATTTGTGTGCTGTGGAGGCTGATGAATCGATAATAATGCTGCTGGCACTGATGCTCCTGTTAATGTTGTTTACGATGAGGAGAATGGATGTTGATGCTGCTGGTACTACTGGTTCTACTACTACTGCTGCTGATGCTGTTTGCTAAAGCCAGTTATCCTCTTTTTTGCTTTCAGCATACCTTTGACAATTTCAGCGACCCTAATCAAGAAAAAGTTTCCTACAATACCACAAGGTAATTATTCTGGATAAGAAATGACGGTGGTAGGATGCAAAATCCGAAGAGAGAGGGCCTATTGTGAACCAAAAGGTTAACCGCGCAGTTTTATCTGTGAAGACTGCGCGGTTAATCTTTCACGATCATTGTGCGGACTCAGAGAGCTCCATTGATGGAAAACCGTTTCGAAACTGCTCTCTTCACCCCTCCCCCCCCCCCCGATACATAACCTAGGCTTGTTTTATATATATATATATATATATATATATATATATATATATATATATATATATATATATATATATATATATATATGAATAATGATAGAAACACGACTGTCTTCAGCTTCATCTCTTTATTTTCAGCAGATTTTCGCTTCTAACCTAAAGCTTCATCAGGCTCTGAAGCCTCAGGATAGAAGCGAAAATTTGCTGAAAATAAAGAGTTGAAGCTGAAGACACTCGCATTTTTATCATTATTTTACTATTTTACCTCGACTGTGTGCTTGGAGGGAGCGGTGACCAGCAAAATTGTGGGTTTTTATCAAGTCAAATATATCTAGATTCTACACACACACACACACACACACACACACACACACACACACACACACACACACACACACACACACACACACACACACACACACACACACACACACACGAGGGTGGTCGTCACTATAGATAGCTCCACTCAAGAGGAAGAGGAGGATCCCTGCTGAGAAAGAGAGTGATAAGTTTATCATGGTACAGGTTTTCGCCCTTAAGTAACTGAAGAAATTAATGGCTTTGGCCACTCAGGCTACGTTGACGTCTTTTGTTCATGGGGTATCACTTACAAATGAGCGAGACTGGTGATGTAAAACAATACTCCGTCATTGCTAATGGGTGGAGGTCTGTA
>CM060319.1:45255598-45258098 GCA_030674155.1 Stramonita haemastoma | reverse complement strand
CTTCCCTGGTCTCTTATTTCATTATTGTCTGCTAAATTAGCCCATTCTCTTGTTTTTTATTAAGGCAGTCTGATTTTGTTTTCCCTTTATGAATCTTTTAATGAGCTTCCCTGGTCTCTTGTTTCATTATTGTCTGCTAAATTAGCCCATTATCTTGTCTTTTATTAAGGCAGTCTGATTTTGTTTTCCTTATATGAATCTTTTAAATGAGCTGCCCTGAAGTCTGAATGTATCGGCTTGAGGCCAGCAGGCAGACGTTCTGCAGAGTGACAAGCACAGGAGAAAACCAGACACTAAGCATTCTACCAAATAGGGCCAATATGGCCATTTAAAAAAAAAAGAAGATTTGAATTCGATGCATAGGTAAGGTAAAGGTAAAGGTGTCCCATAACCTGTGTGGTCGTAGGGGAGCGAGCGAGGCGTCAGAGACCTCAGCTTCTGTAGGGGGTCAGCATGTTCAGGGCAGTGCCCATCTCTCTCCCTCGCTGCTCTACCTTCCCTGACCCTAAAGAGGGCAGGTACCCATTTATAGCTCGGTGAACCGGGGGGACTGTACTGAAGCCATGGCTCGCAAACGGTCACCCATCCAAATGGTAACCACGCTCGACGCTGCTTAACTTGACTGGAGGGAAAGCGAGCGCTCTGAAATTCAATGCATACAACGATATATAGATTGTTTTTCAATTTATGTAAAAGAATAGTTGTACAATATTTACAAATCAAACAGAAACGACTTTAGTCATACAATCTGGGTGGTCTTGAGGCTACACTAACGCACCTGTCTAGAAAGCGAAAAATCCGGGTCGAAGTGTGATGTGGTTCGTACCCCGTTTAGGCCCAAAACTTTTCCCTATCCATTAGACCATAAGTGATGGTCTGGGTGCCAGTCTTTCGGATGAGACGATAAACCGAGGTCCCGTGTGATACTCATAATTATTCAGCGCACGTAAAAGAACCCACGGCAACGAGAGAGTTGTCCCTGGCAAAATTATGTAAGGAAAAAGGCCACTATGATAGGGAAATAAATACAGCTGCAGACAGGAAAAGAAAAAAAAATGGGTGGCGCTGCACTTGTGGCGACAACCTCTCCTGGGAGAGCAGCCCACGCCGAATTTCACGCAGAGAAATCTGCCGTGACTTAAAGTGATATAAAAAATGTAAAACAATGCAAGAATAAGATAATAAAAGCGTCCTCCTCCTTTAAAAAAACACAACCAACTGATCAGAAAAAAACGACAACAAAAAAGGAGCAAAACAATGACATACAGGTATGGTAGCAATAGCAACAACAGGAATGTACAAAATATCGTACAGAATTAAAGTGAGACAGTTTAGAAAAAGGCGTTATGAATAACCGGGTAGTCATCGTACGCGAAAGGATATACACACATGACATGCAGCTCCGACAAGGACAAATGTATGGAAATATTGGAGATTTCAAACTGAATGTACGCACACACACGCACACACACACACACACACCACACACACAACACACACACACACACACACACACACACACACACACACACACACACACACACACACGCGCGCGCGCGCGCGCGAGCGTACGCACGCACTTATGCACGCACACACGCAATCGTACACACAACACACACAGACACAGACCCAGACTCAGACTCTCTCTCTTACACACACACACACACACACACACACACACACACACACACACACACACACACACACACACACACACACACACACACACACACACACACACACACACACACACACACACCACAGACATGGACACAGACAGAGACACATACGCACAGGCACACAGACACACAAACACACAGACACATACACTCACACACACAGACACACAGACACACAGACACACAGACACACAGACACACAGACACACACACACACACACACACACACACACACACACACACAAGAGGAAGTCTCTTGACAATTGCTATCTTTGTAAGAAATGTTTTCGATTAACATCAAATGTGGTTACCAGGTTTTTTTCCCGAAATATTTATACATATTCCATTATATCTTTGTCACGTAATACAAGACATTTTGTTAATAAAAAGAGGTGAAATATCTAGAAAAATGCATATAAATTTATACTTGTGTATGTCTTAAAAAAGTTCTGTGAATAATGTATGCATTGCTTTGCATTCAAATCACCGGTTAACTTTACAACATAAAATACATGTATCAAGTTATCAGTATTCCATCATGAAATTAAACAGAAGACTAGACATGAACAAAACTGCTTAAAAAGTACCTCTAGGCATAAACATAATTTTTTTAGCAACAGAATGATATTTCAAACCTATAATTATACCATTGACAAGATACAAAGAAAACGAAACAAACAAACAAAACCCCAAACAGTAGGTTTTAACATTCACCTTCACCTTCACCTGTCCCGTAATCCTGTGGACGTGGGAGCACAACTGAAGGTTCTGCTACCAGCTTCCTCCACTCCCCACGGCCCCCTGCCCTCCGTAGCATGTCG
>CM060319.1:45225598-45250598 GCA_030674155.1 Stramonita haemastoma | reverse complement strand
TATGTGTGTGTTAAGTGTGTTTGTAATCTTCCATTCCCAATCCCGAAAAGGGGTTAAAGGAATTGAGTCTTGAAATCTTGTGAGTGTGAGTGTGCGCTGTATTTGTGTGTGCGCGCACACGCGTGCGTGCATGCGCTACACACACACACACACACTCACATACACACACACACACAACACACTCTCTCTCTCTCTCACACACACACTCACACTCACACACACACACAGCACACGCACACGCACTCACTACCCCCACACCACACCCTTCAACCCCACTCAACCCACCATACACCCAATACCATCCCACAACACCAGAACTCCAGTCTCCCCCCACCCCCACCCCACCCCACCCACCCCCACCCCCACCCACCAAACAACTAACCTGCTTAAAGATGCGCACTTTAGCCACAAGGACAACATCCCCGGGCTGCCACAACTGCTGCAAGAGCAGCATGGCACAGCGCGGGATGGTCAGCACGATCAGCACGAAACCGGCCACCAGCAACATCAGACTGGCCTGCCTCTGACCCCCACCGGCCATGACCCGCTGCCTGCCCTTGCTCCCCGGCCTTGACCCGACCGGCCTTGACACAGCTGCAACTGCTGGCGGTGCGCCTTCCTCAGAAGACAGATGATGGCGACGTTCATACCGAGCAGCAACGTGCAAGGAAAGAATCCGTAGAGACTCACGTTCGCCCAGTGCCAAGCCTCGGCAGTTCCGCGATGCTCTTGCGCGTACACGCACGTGAGGCGATCTTCCCGGGGAACGCTGATGATGAGGACGGGGACACACACCGCCAGACACAGCACCAGCAACACCGCCATGGCCCAGGCGGCTCGAGACCGTGTCCAGTACACCCCTAAGGCTAGAGGTCTGTACACGGCGAAGAGTCTCTCCGCGGCCAGAGCCACCACGATCCAGTTAGCGTAGATGACCAGCGCGTTGGCCAGGAAGAGCAGGGCCTTGCAGGAGTGGAGGGTGAAGGGGACGTGGTGCTCCTGGAGCAAGGTCAAGGCCAGCTTCTCCAGCAGGGCCAGGGAGTCCACCACGGCCAGCACGGCCACGTACACCACGCAGGAGCCCAGACTGCGCATGTGCAGGAAGGTCAGGAGGCTGGCCAGGTTTCCCGGGAGCCCCAGGGCCAGGATGACCCACAGGTAGTGCCGCTTGAACTGCAGGGAGACCTGCTCCAGGTGCTCCAGTTCTGCCAGTTCTTGTGCCGTTAGTGGCTCCTTGGAAAACAAAACAACACCCAGATCGAGGTTTATGTGTGTGTAGGGTGTGTGTGTGTGTGTGTGTGTTGTGTATGTATGTTGTGTGTGTGTGTTGTGTAGATGTATGTATGTGTGTGTGTGTGTGTGTGTGTGTGTGTGTGTGTGTGTGTGTGTGTGTGTGTGTGTGTGTATGTGTGTGTGTGTGTGTGTGTGTGTGTGTGTGTGTGTGTGTGGGTGGGTGGCTGGTGGGGGTGGGGTGGGGTGTGTGTGCGTTTGTAGGGTGTGTGTGTGTGTGTTGTGTATGTGTGTGTGTGTGTGTGGGGGGGGGTGCGTGTGTGTGTATGTATGGATGTATGTATGGATGTGTATATATATATATATCTATATCTATCTATCTATATATTATAGAGAGAGATATAGATAGATAGATAGATAGATAGATAGATAGATAGATAGATAGATAGATAGATACAAGCAGACATACACACACACGCACACACACACACACACAAACATATTTCTAAATATGTATGTGCGTATGTGAATAAGTGAGCGAGAGAGAGACAGATACAGATACACAGAAAGAGAGAGAGAAAAAGAGAGAGAGAGGAGAGAGAGAGAGAGAGAGAGAGAGAGAGAGAGAGAGAGAGAGAGAGAGGAGAGAGAGAGAGAGAGAGAGAGAGAGAGAGAGAGAGAGAGAGAGAGAGAGAGAGAGAGAGAGAGAGAGAGAGAGAGAGAGAGAGAGAGAGGAGAGAGAGAAGAAAGAAAGAAAGAAAGAGACAGAGACAGAGACAGAGACAGAGACATACAGACAGATTGGGATGATTTATTTATAATGACGCCATGAAAGGCTACGAACACAAAAATGTTAAAAGAGCAGCACCCCCCGAAAAAACAACCACCAAAACCAACAACACATACATAAAAAAAACTAAACAAACAGTCCCATCCCTCACAACACCACGCTAGGGGTAAGGTAAAAGGTAAAAGGTAAAGGTCTCCCATGACCTATGCGGTCGTAAGGCCGGGGAGCGAGACATCAGAGACCTCAGCTTCTCTAGGGGCCAGCATATTGAGGGCAGCGCCCATCTCCTCTCCCTCGCTGCTTTACCTTCCCTGACCCTAAAGAGGGCAGGTACACATCTACAGCTGGGTGAACTGGGGGGGGGGGGGGGGGGGAGGGGGGGCAGTACTCAAGCCAAGGCGCGCAAACGGTCACCCATCCAACTGGTAACCACGCTCAATGCTGCTTAACTTTGACTTGAGGAAAGCGAGTGTGCTCTGACCAGTGAGCTATCCCACTAGGGGTAAAACACAGCAAAATACAGGACATTTTTCCCATGAAACACCAATATGCCTGGATTAACACTTTCTACCCCGGGTACGGATTAATCCGTACCACACGATCATCTCCCCTGGACGGGGTACGGATTAATCCGTACCACAGCAGGTACTTTCACTTTCGCCCTCCCATTCTGTTCTATTCTCACATGGTCGTTTTAGCTTGTTGGCTTTAGCTGCCACGTTGGTCGCACATCGTTCACAGCTAATTTGCATATAAATTGAGCGTGTTTTTGTTGTGTTTATTGTTGTTTTACGTGTCATATGCTTGTAGTATGGCTTTGGTACATCATACTTTCACTGCTGACGAAGTAACAGAAGTTTTAAACGAGTTATTACGTTGCCGATAAAGATCGTGTTTTGGATAGAGATCGTGAGAGCTTTGAGTCTCGTGATACTCACTGTGTGCTGCTCGAGGAGCGGAGCGAGATAGGCCAGCTAAAAGGGGTGGGAAGGGGGGGGGGGGGGGGGGGGGGGGGGTGACTGGGGAGGGGCGTGGCCTTGGTACTGTGAGTACCGCTACGATAAACACCAACTGTTTACATGACAATGAACTACAAGCCACCTGGTGAAGTGCAAATATTCTGTACATATGAATAAAGTAGTGTAGAAAAGTTCAGGAACTTTCTTGGACTAGGGAAGAAATGTTATCTGCATATTCCATGATCGTTATTGTGACAGTGTCGTGTCTACAGTTCAGTGGTTCCCTTTGATTATATTACATTTGATGCATGCTGGAAGAAAACTTGTATAGTACCTATGTTTGTCCCTGTTTATTTGAGATTCTTGTATAGTTTTGTTGTTGTTGTGTTGTATTTGTTGCATACATTGTGTAAAAATCATAAGCCCATCAGTGGGATCACCACTTAAAATCAGAGCAATTACGTAATTTGACACCATAATTAACATACTCTTTTTTATGCAATATAAATTTTTATGCACGCATATAATGGGCAGTCATTTACCCACACAATGCCATAGTTTCATAAGAAATGGGCTTCAAACAAAAAAGATATGAGGATTTTACTATGATGACCCAGTGCACACTGCACTCAGCTGCTGCAGGGCTGGTCCACAGAGACTGCAGTGCAGCTGCACCCTTGGGGTACAAAGTGTTAAAATGCTTTCATGAAAAAGGGCAGACAGATTTGCAGGCAGAAAGCTTTAGCAGAACACCATGGCATTGACAAGATTAATCGAAATAGGAAAGGAGAGAGAAACAAAAAAAAAAGAAGCAGAAAGAATAAGACCTTGACTAAAATCGCGAAAAAAGAAAGCTAGAAGTTTTATGAAATAATCATTTGACATTAAGCTGCAACGAATATGAAACTGAGGCTGAAAATGAACCAGAATGGAAGAGCATGCAAGTTTCAACGCAATCCGAGTGGAATTAAAGCAAACAGACGAGGATTTGGTATAACCAAACAAGAACAAGAATTGAATTAAAACTGAGCTGAATTGAATTGCATTCTTCTTCTTGAATACCACTTTCCATCATAGCAGATTTCTCTGTGTCAAACGCGAGCTGCTCTTCCCAAGGAAGGATCAGAACATGTTGCCACAACAGTAGCGCCACCCGTATTTTTTTTCTTCGCTGTTTGCCAAGTGTACTTGTTTCCTTATCAGAGTGACATTTTCAACAGAATACTGCCAGGGCCAGGAAAACTCTCTTGTTGCCATGGGCTCTTTTCCGTGCGCTAAATGTATGTTGCAAGCGAGATTGTTGTGGTTTATCTCCTCATTCGAAAGACTAGCACCCAAACCATCTCTCAAGGTTGAATGGAAACGGCTCTCACACTTCTAGCAAAAACCACCTGTCCCACAAGAAAAGAGCAAGACTAAGAACAAGCATAACAGCTACAATAACAGCAGAAAACAACAACATACATACATTGACAAATACACAGGCAGACAGACAGACAGACAGACAGACAGACAGACAGACAGACAGACAGACAGACAGACACACGCACGCACGCACCCACACGCGCATGCACGCACGCACCCACATACACATCTATCTATCTATCTATCTATCTATCTATCTATCTATCTATCTATCTATCTATCTATCTATCTATCTATCTATCTATCTATCTATCTATCTATCTACCTACCTATCTACCTACCTACCTACCTACCTACCTACCTACCTACCTACCTACCTACCTACCTACCTACCTACCTATCTATCTATCTATCTATCTATCTATCTATCTATCTATCTATCTATCTATCTATCTATCTATCTATCTATCTATCTATCTATCTATCTATCTAATGCAATAGTTTCGTTCAGACACGATACGCTCACCATTATTTGGCAGAATAATTATATGAAATTAGAGATCTCCTAAAGAAGCTTGTTGAATTCTAGACTGACATATTTATTTCAGTGTACGACGAAGATGCTCCCTTCATAAGAAAAAAATGTGGAAAAACCTCCTTGGATAACTGATTGCAAAGAATCTAAAATAGACTTAAAAACTATCTCACAACCCATGGTACAAAAGAAAAGATAAGAGTCTGAAATATACTTCAAACAAACTGAAAAAAACCCTACAACTCACTTAAAAAACTGAAAACCCACTGTACAATAAGACCAGTTTCCGGATGGAAAGGGGTCACATGAATTTACTTAAACGTAGATCTAAAACGTAATTACTTTCACTAGTTATTAATAGTAACTGTCATCTCTCGACATGTATTTTTTTTGGGGGGAAAGCTATTATTATGTTATGTAATGAGCATGTACCAAGAAGTCAAAAGGGCCTTAAAGACAGACCAACTTGTGAATGGAACATCCACATTTCAGATGTATATAGCAAGGCTGCATCTTCTTCTCTTTGAGCAATGGTTATGTTATCGAAGCAAATTTGTATCTGCAGCCAATAACCATCTTGCTAGTAATGGAAAGTCTACCCCTGCGAACAAACTCCCCAACACTTTATTGGGATAATCTAGATAAAAAACAAAACTTGTTGGTCCAATTGTTGTTGAATCGCTGACATATCTATACGACTTGTGCATAGAAAAAAACAAAAACTTGTTTCTGTTCAATTTCAAAGGGGCAAAAGCCAAAGCAGCTGTGAATAAGGCGAATCACCCTGTCCTTCCAAATACAAGCCAATTTCAGTTCTGTCAGTCCTATCCAAGCTCGTCAACTCATCTGGGGGACAGGATAGCCTAGTGGTCAGAACATTGCGCTCGCAATTTGACGACCCAGACCTATGTTCGAATCCCGATCGAGGGGATTCCCCCCTGGAGTTAACATCAGTGCTGACTTCACTCTCCTTAAAAGTCTTTCGGATGAGACTATAAGCCGAGGCCACCGTGTGCGAACACACGCAGAGCATCTTGCGCGCACGTTAAATCCTGTTCCGCTTTTTCGTAAGTGTAGGCCACTGTGTGCCGTTGGGAACAGATGACAAGATTTACAAAACTGCATACACACGGGGACTGGATGTAAAAAAGCACATGAGTTATTATTCCATTATATTCGATATAAAAGAATGAATGAATAAATAAATAAATAAATAAATAAATAAATAAACAAACAAATCTGTCTTCATCGCCGCTGTCGTCGGTAGGAGCTCCGCGCAATGGCACCAGGGTTCACCATCTTTAACCCTCTCTGCTGAGTTCTACCATCTCCTGCAGCCCTCCCAGACCACTGACCTCAGTGATGTTGGCAATGTAGGATGTTGGTGGTCTGCCTCTTTTCCTTCTGCCCTCAACCTTACCTTGAGAGAGCTGTCGCCATCAGGTTTTTCTATGTGTTTTTGTTTGCTATGACCAACGTATCCCACTCTGCACTTATCCATTTCAGCGAAATATTTGTACTTTGCACTGAGAGTTCAACAAGAATGCTTTCATTTGTTCTCTGTCTGACCATTAGACTCTAAGAAGTCGCCTGTAGAACCACATTTCGGCTGTGTTTATTTCGTCTCTTCAAGTGTGTCCAGGCTTCTAATACACACGCAGAACACCTTGAGCACACGTTAAAACCCGTTCAGCTTTTCGGAATAGTAGGCCATCGTGTGCCAGTGGGAACGGATGACAAAATTTACAAAACTGCATACACACGGGAACTGGATGTAAAAAAACACTCGACGGGATAGCCTAGTGGTCAGAACATGAGTTCGCAATTTGACGACCCAGGTGCAATTCCCGGTCGAGGGGATTTTTCCTCTGAAGTTAACATCAGTGCCGACTCCACACTCCCCAAAAGTCTTTCGGATGAGACTATAAACCGAGGCCCCGTGTGCGAACGCACGCAGAATATCTTGCGCACACGTTAAAATCCGTTCCGCTTTTTGAAGAGTAAGGCCATTGTGTGCCAGTGGGAACGGATGACAAAATGACAGTACTGCATACAATGGAAACTGGATGTACGTAAATAAAGCACATTGGATGGTTATTCCCTTTTCATCGAAATAGATAAATAGATATTAAAAAAAGAAAAGAACAATAATAATAAAGAACCCCCACCAAAAATAACTGGTTCAGAATCGACCATTTCATTTAACTTCACAACACAGACATAATAATATCAACGTTTAAAAAAACCCCAAAAACTAGTTCAATATCATTTAACTTCACAACACAAACATATGTTCAAGTTAAAAAAAAACACCAAACAATGTTCAGATCACTTTTCATTTCACTTCACAAACAGAAATAATATCAACGTTTTTAAAAAAAAAACACCCAAAACAAACTGGTTCAGAATCGACCATTATTTTCATTCACAACACAGACATAATAATATCAAGTTTTAAATAATAAAAACCACCCAAAAACAAATGTTCACAATCGACTACTAATTTCATAATTCACACAGTAATAATAATAATAATAATATCCACGTTTCAAAAAGCTTCTACAGAAGCAGTGTAGAATCTACCTGGATGTTGGACAGATCTTCCTTCAGGATGTTATGCACGAACTGGGTGAGGTTGACCGAAGAGGACCAGTTAGGAAAGCGAGCGGCCAGTCCGTATGCTCCAGAAGATAGCGACGCACCGTCTCCACGTCTAAAGGATCCATTTGGGCTGGCCCGGGGTTGGAAGCTCCGGTCCCCTCTCCCTTTCTCCTCTCCTCTTTTGCAGAAAAAACCCACAAAACCCCAGAACCCCAAACAAAAAACCCCACCGTTTCTGGATCACGTTGTTGGAAAGGAATGGGGCGGGTGTGTGAGGCTGGAGTGTTGAGTTTGGTTTACCTTTAAGGAAAGAAAAAAAAAGCATACGTAATAGTTACACATTGTAGGTAAGCGCGTGCGCTAGGTATATACACAGAAATATGTATACGTGCACGCACGCGAACACGTATGTACGTGCGTGTGCGCATGTGCGTACACACACACGCACGTGCATACACGCATGCACACACACACGCAAACACACACATACACATACGCGTGTGCATTCACACACGAACGCGCGCGCACGCACACACACACTCACTACACTTCACACATCAAATCACACTACACTACACTGCATGCACTCACTACACTACACTACACTACACTACACTACACTACACTACACTACACTACACTACACTACACTAACTACACTGCATTTACACACACACACACACACACAACACACACACACACACGCAACCACACACACACACCACACCACACCACATCACCCCCCATCCCCACCTCCCCACACCCACACCACCCACCCACACCACACCCACACCCACACACCACCACACACCACACTCACACACGCACACGCACACCCACACCACACCCACACACCCACAACCACACACAGCACACAACACACAGACACACAGACACACAGCACACAGACCCACAACCACACACACACACACACCCCCACCACCACACACACACACAGATGGAACCTTAAGGCACTGATTTGCAGGATTTGAGTGTGTGGACTGTGGTCCTTTTTTTTCCATTAAAAAAAAATACTCTCTCAATTCAGCACAGCTCTGGCAGTTTTGAAAGGCATCAATCACGTTGACAGAGATAACCCCCACCCCCACCCCTACCCTTACCCTTACTCTTACACCACCACCACCACACCACCACCACCACACCACCACCACCACCACCACCACCACCCCACCACCACCACCACCACCACCATTGACAACGACAATGACAAAAACGTAATCAAGATGATGAAGAGGAGTACTTACTTACCACCACCACCACCACCACCGCACACCACCACCACCACCACCACCACCACCACCACCACCACCACCACCACCACCCACCATCACACCACCACCACCACCACCACCACCACTACTAGACAATAACAACATAATCGAGAAGAGTAATTACATACCACCACCACCCCCACCAACCCCCCACCCCCACCACCACCACCACCATCACCACCGACAACTACAACAATGACAACAACATAATCAAGATGATGAAGAAGAGTAATTGCATACCACCACCACCACCTCTAACGCCCACTACTGCCGCCGACGAGGATAACAAAGACAAGATAATTTAATTAAGATGATGGAGAGTAGTTAATAATAATAATAATAATGATGATTAATAATAATAAACAACAACAACAACAACAACATAATAAATAAAATAATAAATAATAATAATAAACAATAACAATAATAAAAAAAGGAATTCATATAGCGCTGAATCTTGTAAAGCAAACAAATCGAAGTGCTTGCATTTGAATTATTTACACGCATGCAAGCGTCCACAAATTAATGTTTGGATTAACAGATATCAAATTTATAGACTCTCTCTCTCTCTCTCTCTCTCACTCCACTCCATCACATCACACTCCTCACCACACACACACACACATCACACACACACATCACCACACACACACACACACACACACACCACACACACACACACACACACGAGCGCGTGCGCGCGCGCAACACGCTGAAATGAGGTGGTGGAGATAAAGATGGCTGTTGAAAAGTAAGGACAGATATTGTGGGAAGATCTCAGGTGGGAAATAAGTGTGTTTCGAGGCTGTATTTGATAGTATTATCAAATGGAAGGGTTTGGGCGAAATAGAGAGGGAGGTCATTCCATGTGGATGGACCAGAAACAGAGACAGAGTGCGGCCAACAGGGGTTTGTTTGAATCTGAGTGTTTAAAAGCACAACGTATCTGCGGCTGAACGAAGGGAACGGGATGGAGTATACAGGTGAAGACAGTTACAGAGACAAAAGGATGCAGATTTTGTGGAGACAATTGAAACAGGATCTTATTCTTATATTTATTCTTTGTGAGACTGGAAGCCAGTGTACAGATCGCAAAGAGAGTGATGCGTTCAGATTTTTTTCTTTCTTGGGACTAAGTTGAGCTGCAGAGTTTTGTATGCGTTGAGGGGAGTGGATAGTCGATGCTGGTAGACCACTAAGACCAGCCCAAAGAGAATTACAGTCCAAACATGAAGGAATGAGAGATGTGTAAAGCTTGGATGTTGCATCAGTGGACAGAGACTTGCGGATTGCGCTTATGCGCCGTAATTGATTGTATCAGGGTTGACAGGTCTGGGTGATTAAGGTGGGACATGGGGGTCGAAATGATGAAATTTTGTTTATGAGCCCATGTTAAAAGTTATGCCATATATTCAAAGGGCATCACTTGTAAAGCATAAAAATCAGAGAATTACTCAGTTTTTTGTTCTGTTGCCATGGAAACAATCCAATATGGCCGCCCAAACTCAATATTTCAAAATCCTAAGCCTTTTTATCTATAACAAGTATGAGTAACCTGTTTCTACATATTTTACGGTCTAAATTCTTTAATTTTAAACAGGGAAATTTCCATAAAGGCATCCAGCAATTTTTAATTCTAAAAAAAAAATGTTTTGGGCCACTTTTGCACCCGTATCTCACCTTAATATTTTTGTAGAGAGCGTGTTGTCAAGAACTACACCTTGATATTTAACTGAGCTGGACAAAGAAACTGACGTATTGTTGAATTCCATAGAAGTTGTTGTTGTGATGGAGGAAAGTTGATGTTTGGTCCCTATGAGCATGGCCTCCTTCTGTTTTAGTGGCATTTAGCTGTAACTTGTTTTGAGTCATCCAGTTTCTAACGTCTTGAAGGTAGGGACCATAATTATTTCTCAGGAGGGAAGGCAGGTTTTCAAAGGTATTACTGCATTGAAGCTGAGTATTGTCAACATAGAAATGATGACCAATATGATGGCGGTGGATTATTATTTAACAGTGGAGAATTGTAGAGAGTGAAGAGAACAAGACCCAGAACTGACCTTGTGGGACTCCATAATCCAGTTTGACAGGTTTTTAAAAAAAATATTATTATTATTATTATTATTATTATTATTATTATTATTATTTCATTATTATTATTATTATTATTATTATTATTATTATTATTATTATTATTATTATTATTATTATTATTATTATTATTATTATTATTATTATTATTATTATTTATTGAAATTTGCTAACAATTACTTTCTAGAATTGGTATGTGAGGTATGAACTAAACCAGGTAAGGGCTGTGCCATTAATAACAGACATATTTTGGAGACGAGAAAGAAGCATTGGGTGATCTATGGTGTCAAAGGCTGTAGATCAGTCAAGAGAGAAAAGGGATTTTTTTTCCCGCATCAGAAGCGAGTAGAAGTGTATCTTAAGTATGGACTAGGATGGTTTTGGGCAGAATGAAAAGGAGGAAAGATATTACTGGAATAAAGGTGGTTGTTGAGCTGTTTTAGAACCACTTTTTCCAGTAGGCTTACTTTAGAGACGAAAAGTAAGTTAGAGACAGGTCTATAATTCTTCAGAGTGTTGGTAGGAAGGTCACACATTTTTTTTTAAAGTAGAGGTGTGACGATTGTGGTTTAAATTTCTTTTCAGAAGAGAGGAGTTAACTGTTTCAGTGACAGTAGGTTCAAGTTGTGGAATGCATCAAGAGAAAACAGGGGTAGGTGTGGGATCAAGATCGCATGATTTTATAGTCATTTCTTTCAGAATTGTCAGGATTTCTTTTCCGCTTGTGGGATGGAAGTAAAAGAAAAGGAGTGGTGCCAGTGAACTGGGGATCAGAGGGTGCAGGCTGGAAAGAAGTCTGATCTAGTCTGGAACCGATGTAGCGGACATTGTCTGAAAAGAAGGAAGAAAAGATGGAAGTTTTGGACAGGCTGTGGGTGCTAGGCAAAGGGATGGCTTTTGCAGATCCAAGAAGATGTGAGGTAAAGGGAAAAAAAAAGATTTTATGGATGTAACACAGAGAACTTGGGGAGAGAAACAGTCTGTCTTTGCTTAATTGATTAAAGATTTGACTTTGTTTATTTGTTTTCGGAAAAGACGTTTGTTAATTTCAGGTTTTGATTTCCGCCGCTGCCATTCTAGTTGCTGACGTTTTCGCTTTTCCATCAAGATAATTATCAGGGGTATACCATGGCGCACAGGGCCCCTCAGGCAAGAGATTGTCAGTGGGAGGTGCATGCTCATCAAGAAATTGCCGGAGGACAGTGTTATAGTATTCAGAGAGGTCAATGTGATCAGAGGTTTGTGAAAGTCGTTCTGTAGCTTGCAATGAGAAAGTTTGAGTGTCTAAGGCCTTCAGATTGCGACGAGTAACATACTTCTTCTTTCTTGCAGGTTTTGTGATGTTGAGGAGGAAAAGAATGGCGGAGTGATCTGAATGCAGTTCATTAGTGACAGAGACAGATGTGACGAGATTAAATGAAGCATCGGTGATCAGTTAGTCTAAAATAATATGACCGGATCTGTGCTTTGCTTCGTTTACCAGTTGGGAAAGAGAAGGGTTGGACAGAGAAAGAGAAAGACAGACGCTTGACATCTGGAGAAGGCTGGTTGTCAAAATGGAAGTTGAAGTCACTGATGTTTTAAACCCTGTTTTAATCTGTATAGAGCTGCAGTTTTGAATCTGAGATAAAAAAGTAATGATAAATTGACATCCCAGATATGACCACAGTGGTCGGCGAGGCTATAAACAACACGATTAGATTGGACTGGAACACATGATTTTTGATTTGCTTACCAGTTTCAAATGCAGCTAGCTCAGTTCAATAATTCAGATTGTAATCATTTGTACAGGCATTTTGGTAATTACTTCGCGCTGCTTCCAAGATTTTTTTCTGTCTTTCTCTATTGACCTTTTCGATTCATCGGTCAAAATGGCAAACCCTTTTTATGGGCATGTCAATCAACATTGTTGCATTATGTATTAACCTCTGTCTGTCTGTCTGTATGCATGTCTGTCTGTCTGAATGCATGTGTGTCTGTCTGTCTGTCTGTCTGTCTGTCTGTCTGTAAGCATATATGCATGCATGTAGGAATGCACGTTCAGTTTTTCTTGGGTATTTATATTCAAGAATGATTTGTCACAGACAAAATTAAAAAAAAAAAGAAATGCAATGCAACGAAATATGAACTATGGAATATGAATTATGATGTAATCGATTGTGATGCCATCAAAAATTGGAAAAAACAACAACATTTAGAACACCCAATAGAGCAACGAAACAAAGAACCCCCAAAGAAACAAACAAAACAAAACAATACACCAACAAACCAGCCATCTACCCCATCCATACCCAAACCAACCAAGCAGCCAATCAATCAACCAAATAGACAGCCCGCTAAGCAAGCAAAACAAGCAAACAAACAACCACCTAGCCAATGAACTAACCAACCAACCAACCAGCTAGCAAACCAGCCCACCAAACCAAAATCGCTGATCTAGAGGTAACACATCTCCCTCGAAAGCGAAAAGTCCGTGTTCGATTCTCATGTGTGCCCAAAACTTTTCCCCCATTCACTAGACCGTAAGTGGCAGTCTGAGTGCTAGTCTTTCGGATGAGACGATAAGCCAAGGTCATGTGAGCTAAAAGAACCCACGGCAAGAAGAAAGTTGTAGCTGGCAAACTTCTGATGAAAAAAGCCGCTCATATAGGAAACAAATACACATGCAAAGAAAAGAAGAAAAAATAACGGGTGGCGCTGCTCTTGTGGCGATGTATTTTCTGTGGGGTGAACAGTCCGAATTTCACGCAGAGAAATCTGCCGTAACTGATAATGGTATACAAACACAAATATAAACACAATCAATCAACCAACCAACCAATCACCCACCCAACCAACCAACCAACCAATCAGTCAATTCAATCAATCAATCAATCAATCAATCAATCAATCAATCAATCAATCAATCGATCAATCATCAATATATCAACCAACCAATCAACCAACCAACCAACCAACCAACCAACCAACCAACCAACCACCCAACCACGCAACCAACCAAAAAAATTTCCCCCTCCTAAAATGCCGTCATTTGCTCCTTCAACCCCCCCCCCCAACCCCACAAATATAGAAAAAAGATCCTCAGCCCAAACCTTTCCCCTACACCCTAATAAAAACAACTATCTACAATCGCACACATTTTATCGACCAGGAAATAACGACAGACACATAACCCCTTCTTTTGCTTCGGATCAGTAGCATCCTCACGAGCTTCAGACTTCATTTTGTCTTCCCTTGACTGTTCTTTGACTTCCACAGGAGTCTTTGGGGCACTGAACTGTTTCCTCTGAAGTCGGAGTATGGCTGCCTATATGGTCAGGTACTTGAAAATAGTCATACACTGCAAACTTCTCATTTAGAGTGCAATTTAAATCTCACAATGATTTCTAGGAGGGATGAGTGAGTCAGCGTGCACATTCTGGGTGACCCCCCCCAAGGGTGTTAAGCTGGGGAACGCACAACAACAAACACAACGAACTGTTTTTTTTTTTTTTCAGGCAGTGTGTTGTAGACCATAACAACAGACAATGAAAGATGGATACAGGCAATAGAGATGAGATGCTTTTGCAGAAATTCTTGTTATCTCATACAGAGATCACATAACCAATGAGAAATAAAAAATCAGAACTGAAAACGCATCGGACCGAATGAAGAGCTCATGGCTTCAGAGAAAAAAAAACCAACACGCAAACTGAAGTGGTTAGGGACATGCACACGAACATTCAGGACTAAACAAGACTTGTCTTCCATGGACAGTACAGTACAAGGAGGGAGACGAAGAGGCAGACAGAGAAAAAAAAAATGGAAAAACAACATCAGAGAGGTGGAATGGCCTTGAGTGGAACGACATGATGCAGAAAGCTGAGAACCGCGAGGAGTGGAGGAAGCTGGTCGCAAAATCTTCAGTGGTGCTCCAACGGTCTAACAGACTACAGGGTAGGTGAAGGTGAAGATGTCGTGGGCAAGCGGAATGTGGCAGATCAGAACCCACCCCTCTATCGTAGTTCGCTCTGAAGGTTAATCTGCACCTCATGGGGCACGGGATGATAGCTCAGCGGGCAGGGCACTCTCCCAAGCTGAGGTTTAAGCAGCGTTGGGCGGGTTACCTCTTGGATGGGAGACTGTTCATCCGCTTGGCTTCAATACAGTCCCCCAGTTCACCCAACTGTAAATTAAAAGGCACCTTCCTTTTTAGGGACAGTACAGGGAAGGTAAAAGCAGCGAGGGAGAGGAGATGGGTGCCGCCCTAAAATTTCTGGCCCGTAGAGAAGCTGAGGTCTCTGACATCTCAATCCCCAAACGGTCACATATATACTTTTATTTATCTTTTTATTTCATTCTTTTATTTCAAAGATAATGGAGTAAGCACTCATATTACATCCAGTCCCTGTGTGTATGCAGTTTTGTAAATTTTGTTATCCGTTCCCACCAGGCACACAATGACCTATTCTTCCGACAAGCGGAACGGGTTTTAACGTGTGCTAAAGATGTTCTTTTGGGGGAGTAGAGTAGGCACTAATGTTAACTCCAGAGGAAAAATCCTCTTGGACGAGATTCGAACCCGGGTTAGCAGATCACGAGCGCATCACTCTGACTACCAAGCATATAGGGCATGGGAATACCTTTACTTTACATCATACAACAAGAATGCATGCTAAACTCTGAAATCTTTAGTGCCGTTTGCTTTACACCCTTTACGATATAGAAAGAGAGAAGGGGGTGGAAGCACAAACCGATGAAAGAATCAGAAGAAAAAAACCAGCAACAGCAACAGCAGTAGCAACACTGGAGACAGTAAAAAGAGAAAAAAAAATATTGTAGACTCAGATAACATTCTGACCACCCAGAATAAATAAGCCTAGCATCACGGTACATCTATACAATGTTGAGGCATTGCGTTTTATCCACAGCGGTCACATTAATTTTCTTGATTGAGATCTCCATAAACACTTCTTTTTGCCACTTTTCTTGCTGTCGTCAAGTCTGACACTGGTCGGCAATATAGGTTGCTCGTATCTGTATTAAATCTTCTTGCGGTCGTTTGCAACATGCCAAAAGGTCCCCGTTAATTCCTGGTAAACTTTGGTCCCCAAACTGTAGATCTTTTGCAAATAGTGTTTTAAGTATTACAGTAAAGGCAAGTAGTATAACTCTTCCTTACTTCGAACGCCTGCCTGCCCGCCTCACCCTCACACACACACACGCACGCCACGCACCAAGCACCCCCAACGCACGCACACACACACAAACACACACACACACACACACAACAACACAACACCAGCACCACACCACACTCACACACACACACACACACACACACACACACACACACACACACCACAACACACAACAACACAACACCACACAACACACACACACACTCACACACACACACACACACACACACACACACACACACACACACACACACACACACACCACCCTACCCCTACAAAAAAACCCACAAAAAACCAAAACCCAACCTGTATAAAAAAAAAATCCTTCTTCCTACACCCAGTCTCTCTGGCACCATCAGACCACCCTACTACTATAAAACCCATGTACAAATAATATCTTCTTCATCGAGTACACTCAAGCACCCCCCCCCACATCCCCCCTCTACACCCCACCACCCCCCCCCCCACCCCCCGCCCCTACACGCCCTTGTCGTTCTTTCCTGGCAGCTTGTGGTAAACCTGTCTACAGACTATCGACATAGCCAACCAATCACATTTTTTTTAAGCCAGCATCTTGGCCACACTTCACGTACAGTGTAGTATTTAAATGAATGTCTGGTAGTGCCAATTTAGGCGACGGACTACTGCGAGTGAAGCATGTGAGAGACATCTTGAGAAACATTTTTATTTTTTTAGCAAAGTTATACCCTTCTTTATTTTTTTTTCTTTTTCTACATTGAGTTACAGCTTATCTCTGTCTCTCGTGGCTGTGTCACTCTGTGTCTCTGTCTCTCTCTTTGTTTCATTTTCTCTCCTTCTCTCTGTGTCTTGTCTCTCTCTTTCTTTCTTTCTCTCTCACTCTGTCTCTCACTCTGTCTCTCACTCTGTCTCTCTCTCTGTCTCTGTCTGTCTGCCTCTCTCTTTACATGTCTGTCTGTCTGTCTGTCTGTCTGTCTGTCTGTCTTCTCTCTGTACTAAAGTATGTCAATTTTGTTCATTTTGCTTTCTGAAATTCCAGACCGCACACACACACACCCACCACTCACCACACACACACACACACACACACACACATCACACAACACACCGTTATAGAAATTGAACACTCACACAGACAACAGCAGACAGACAGACAGACACAAACACACGCACACACACACACACACACACACAGCCCAACACACACACACACACACACCACACACACACACACCACACACACACACACACACACACACACACACACACACAAATCAGTTGAAGACATAATAACTCAGACTCACAGTGGCTTCCCTTTCCTCCCCTTGTGACAAGTGTCTGTCACTGCAGTTTTCAAACTTAGCGCAGTTGTCAACAGTATTCCCAAGTGTGTGTGTGTGTGTGTGTGTGTGTGTGTGTGTGTGTGTGTGTGTGTGTGTGTGTGTGTGTGTGTGTGTGTGTGTGTGTGTGGTGGTGTGTGTGTGTTTGTGTATTTTGTGCGTGTGTGTTTGTGTGTGTGTGTTTGTGTGTTGTGATGTGTGTGTGTGTGTGTAGTGTGTGTGTTTTGTGTGGTGTTTGTGTGTTTGTGTTTGTGTCTGTGTGTATGTGTTTGTGTGTGTGTATGTGTGTGTGGGGTAAGTATGTGTGTGTGGTTTTTGTGTGTGTTTGTGGTGATGTGTGTGTGTTTTTGCTGTCGCGCGCGCCGCGCGCGTGTGTGTGTAATGGTTGTGTGTGTGAGATGTCATATATATGATAAATATATATAAACAATTATATATTAACTTAAAAATACTATATACTATATATATAATAATAGAGAGAGATGAGATGAGAGAGAGAGAGAGAGAGATGAGAGGAGAGAGTGAGAGAGAGAGAGAGAGAGAGAGACAGACAGAAGACAGAGAAGACAGACAGATAAGACAGACAGACAGATAGACAGACAGACAGACAGACAGACAGACAGACAGACAGAGAAACATCCCGCCACACCACACCACCCACACCTACAAACACTCCCACGCGCCCGCACGGATAGAGACTGACTGGAAAACCCAAACCCTAACCGAAAACATGAACAGCATTACTTTTTATTCTTAACTGCAAAAAGCTTTTTGGGAAAGAAAAACATTGGAATGATGAATGCTATTCCAACGCCCAGAGCATAACCCCCCCAAAAAAAGGAAAAAAACAACAACAAAAAAACCCTGCCTAGGATCTGTAAGTCCGCAGGCGTTCATTTGTGATTGATAGTCCTGTTTCATCTCCTTCACCTAGGCCCTCCCTCCCCCCACCCACAACTTTTTTTGCTGAGTTAATGGCGGGATAGCTCAGGGGTCAGAGCACTCGCTTTCCCCCATCAAGTTAAGCAGCGTCGAGCGTGGTTACCAGTTGGATGGGTGACCGTTTATGCGCCTTGGCTTCAGTACAGTCCCCCCCAGTTCACCCAGCTGTAAATGGGTACCTGCCCTCTTTAGGGTCAGGGAAGGTAAAGCAGCGAGGGAGGGAGATGGGCGCCCCCTCAATATGCTGGGCCCTGGAGAAGTGAGGTCTCTGATGCCTCGCTCCCTGTACGACCACACAGGTTATGGGACACCATTTACCATTTTACCTTTAATGACATCCATCTTGCCACCCGTGTTTTGCCTAGCCGTTCACAAGGAGTAGTGATCCACGTTAAAAGTCCTTTTAGTCTCACACGTTCTTAATCAGTTCAGCGTATGTACTGTGCTTTCTTTTGACACTTCATCATGATTTTTTTCCATTTTCTTTAAATGTCACTATTTCCTTAAATCAAGGAAGATCAGTGGCGTTTTCTCTTGCCCAGAACAGGTGGTACATTCCTCGCTTGTTTGTGTGTGATCACGCACTCATAATCAAGACAATCAAGTCAAAATTTTATTTCCAGATGGTACATTGAGTGAGCAATAAATTTGCTTTTTTCCCCCATCAAGCCAAGTTATAAAACAAAAAAGATGAAATTCATGTCCAGAAGTGGCTGAAAATAAAATTGCTTTCGGGTTCTTAAAATTACGACAGGGGGGGAACACAGTGAAAATTAACCCAGCAGCCAATATTGTCAACAATGAAAACCAAAAATAAAATGGCCGCCACAAGTCTGTGGCTATGACACCGATACTGGCAAAATCATTAGAAAACGAAACTGCTGTCACGAAAGCTCAGGGAAATTGAAACTGCTGCAAAAATCATTTAATATAAATTAATCCCAGCATGGAATATCGCTTCCTGTGAAAATTGCTGTTGAGACCATCTGAGATGTGTGTGTGTTGTGTGTGTGTGTGTGTGTGTGTGTGTGTGTGTGTGTGTGTGTGTGTGTGAGGGGGGAAGAGGGGGCAGAGGTTTTGCATAGCAGGCAATAGGCCAGTGGATAGAGAGCCGAATATGGTGTAAAATGGTTGTCCTAAAATGGTGGTTGTGGTAAAGTGGCTGTAATATTTTTGTTGTGGTAAAAGTAAATAGGTACAGTTTTTGTTTGTCATGAAGTTGTAATGCTTTTTTGTTGTCATAAAGTTGTAATGTTTTTGTTGTCATGAGGTTGTTGCAATGTTTTTGTTGTCATAAAGGTGTAATGTTTTTGTTGGCTTAAAGGTGTAATGCTTTTGTTGGGGTAAAGTTGCAATGTTTTTGTTGTCGTAAAGGTGTAATGTTTTTGTTGTCGTAAAGTTGTAATGTTTTTGTTGTGGTAAAGTTGTAATGTTTTTGTTGTCGTAAAATGGACAGGCTCAACAGAGACAAGAACTTTTCCCTAGGTCTAAAAACTTCCTGTGGAAAACAAAAACACCTTCTTTCCTTCACCAGGTGGGCTGTTCATGCAGGGACTGTAAATCGCAAGACAAACAATTCCAAAGCTAACAATTGCTATTGTCTTTGCAAGCGTGGGAATTGGGTAAAAACAACAATCAATTTTCCCCCGGGGGAAAGTTAGGAAGTACTTGTTTTCTGTTCGCAGCTTCGACAGAGGTTTTCTTTGTGACATGTTTTTATTTTATTGCCTTTGTTATAGGACGTGTACTCATGAGTGTTGATAGAAAACAATGTGTTAAGCAGTTAAGTGGTACAGGCACGTCACACGAACATCTGGACTGGCCAAGACAGTCTTACAGGGAACAGTAAGGGGAGGGAGACGAAGAGGCAGACAGAGGAAACGATGGGAAGACAACATCAGAGAGTGGACAGGCCTTGGGTGGAACGACATGCTACGGAGGGCGGAGAGCCGTGAGGAGTGGAGGAAGCTGGTTGCAAAATTTTCTGTGGTGCCTCCACGGTCTGTGGGACTACGGGACAGGTGAAGGTGAAGGTGAAGCGGTTTTAAAAATAATTTCAAATGACTTCTTGACCAGGTTTTGCGCCATTGAACGTCTTAATCCATTTAGCAACAAGAATCCATTGAACGACACCTCAGTCGAGCACAAGATATGGTGAAAAAAAGAGGGTAGGAATTTTGGGTGTCCATGGAAGTGTTGATCTGAGGACATTTTCACCCAGAAATTAATAATAATAATAATAACAACACCACCACAGATAATAATAATAATATAATAATAATAATAATAATAATAATAATAATAATAATAATAATAATAACAACAACAATAACAATAACAACAACAAAATAATAATAATAATAATAATAATAATATAATAATATAATAATATAATAATAAAATAATAATAATATTTATATAGCGCTAAACCTTGTAAAGCGAACAAATCGAAGTGCTTACATAAACGTCACTAGGGGGGCAGGATGGTAGAGCCTAGTGGTTAGAGCATTGTGCTCCTGATCTGACGGCCCGGGGTTCGAGCCACCACAGAGGCGACCTATTTCAGGGGATTTTTTTTCCTTCGGAGTTAACATCAGTACTGACTCTGCTTCCCCCAAAATCCTTCGAGCTCACACATCAAAACCTGTTCCGTCTTTTGGAAGAGTAGCTCATTTGTGTTAGTGGGAATGGATGACAACATTTACAAAAACGCATGTTTACAAGGACTGGGTGTAAAAAAAACAAAAGCACACGATTGCTGATTCTATTATCCTAGAAAAGAAAAAAAAGAATGACTGATTAAATAAATGGATAAATAAATAAACAAATAAATGACTAGTGAAAACAAACAAATGACAAAATAGATAATAAATAAATCAACAAACCAAGAAATCAATGAATAAATTAACAGCAGCTCCCAGGTAGATAAGAAATAAATCAACAAACCAAGAAATATATGAATGAATAAACAGTAGCTCCCAGGTGTGGTAAAGAGAGAGAGAGAGAGAGAGAGAGAGAGAGAGAGAGAGAGAGAGAGAGAGAGAGAGAGAGAGAGAGAGAGAGGAGAGAGAGAGAGAGAGAGAGAGAGAGAGAGAGAGAGAGAGAGAGAGAGAAGAGAGAGAGAAGAGAAGAGAGAGAGAGAAGAAAAGAAGACAGACAGACAGAAGACAGACAGACAGACAGACAGACAGACAGACAGACAGGACAGGACAGACTGACTGACTGACTGACTGACTGACAGACAGACAGACAGAGACACAGAGAAGAGAGAAGAGAAGAGAGAGAGAGAGAGAGAGAAGAGAGAGAGAGAGAGAGAGAGAGAGAGAGAGAGAGAGGAGAGAGAGAGAGAGAGGAGTGCATATTCCAAGTAAGAGACACCCAGGGTGTGTTAAGCTGGGGAACGCGCAACAACATCAAGAATCAACAACAACAACGGCAGCAACAACAATAACAACACCAACAACGACAGCAGCAACAATAACCCCTGTCCAGCAACTCCGGTATAAACGAACTTGTCATGTTGCAAATATCTAAGACACAGCAGCCCTCATTGCGAGGGTATTAAAGTGAACACAAAAACTCTGTCCCTACATGATAAAGCAATGCGACTCCAATTTCATATTTTCGAGAAAATCTCATTTTCTGCTTGATTCCACAACATGTCGAAAAATGTACAACTTCATAATGGGGGTAGGAAAGCTCAGTGGTCAGAGCACTCGCTTACCCCAAGCTAAGGTTATACGGCATCGAGCGTGGTTACCAGTTGGATGGGTGACCGTTTGCGCTGCCTTGGCTTTAGTATAGTCTCCCAGTTCACCCGGCTGTAAATGGGTACCTGCCCTCTTTTAGGGTCAGGAAGGTGAAACAGCGAGGGAGAGGAGATGGGCGCCACCGCCCTCAACATGCTGGCCCCTAGAGAAGCTGATGTCTCTGATGCCTCGCTCCCTTTAAGACCCCACAGGTTATGGGATGCCGTTACCTTTGACGTCACTTTTCACGTCTAGAAATCACTGTGACGGCACACACACACACACACACACACACACACACACACACACACACACACACACACACACACACACACACACGCACGCACACACACACACACACACACACACACACACACACACACACACACACACACACCAAACAACACACACACAAACACCCCCCCCCCCCCCAGACTCTGGGTATGAAGCTTGTTGTTTGCATGGCTATTTTCAAGATGACATGGAAAGAGTAAAAAAAAAAAAGGGAAATGGATTAAAAAAAAAAAGAGAAGAGCCCATTAGGAGTGTCATTATCGTCTGACTAAGTTTGGTGAGAGGTAAATAATACTGCCATGAGCGAGTTCTTGACTCTTTGTCAATCAGTCTATGGATAGAAGGAGAGCCCATTACCAGCATGGTTCCATCGTCTGAATGAGTTTGGTGAGGGTATACTGCCATGAGCTGGTTTTTTTGGACTACAGTCAAATAGTCTGTGTTGTCTATCATATTACGAAGTCGTTTGCTTGTGTGTCTTCGTTTTAATGTCTATCCTCTCAGAAAGGGGATAGTCGTGTGTACAGTGTATGTGTGTGTGTGTGTGTGTGTGTGTGTGTGTGTGTGTGTGTGTGTGTGTGTGTGTGTGTGTGTGTGTGTGTGTGTGTGTGTGTTGTGGTGTGTGGTGGTTGTAGTGGTGTGTGTGTGTGTGTGTGTGTGTGTGTGTGTGTGTGTGTGTGTGTGTGTGTGGTGTGTGTGTGTGTGTGTTATGGTGTGTGGTGGTTGTAGTGGTGTGTGTGTATGTGTGTTTGTGTGTTTGTGTGTTTGTGTGTTTTGTGTGTTGTGTGTTTGTGTGTTTGTGTGTTTGTGTGTGTGTGTGTGTGCGTGTGTGTGTACGTGCTTGTGTGCGCACACATGTATGTGTGTGTGAATGTGTGTATTATGTATGCATGTAGGTGTGTGTGTGTGTGTCTGTGCGTACGTGCGTGCGTGTGCATGTGCATGCGAATACGCAGCCCAAATCAAATCCAGATATGTATCTCTACTATTTCTTTGTGCCACTTCTAAAAACTCAATATCTTCTTTTCTTCAGTCAGAGAATGTAGTGGATGGCTTTTGAGACTTTTGGGCCTTGAAGCAAGTATCTTTCATTTTTTTTCTTGCAAATTAGTCAGGATATCTATCTTTTTTTTTCTTGCAAATTAATCAGGCCGATTGCGTTGTACCGTTTGTCCAATCTTTCTCACTTGTTTCAGCATCATTAATAGAAGTGTGATGGTTTCTAACACAGCTGAATTACGAATTCATAGAAAGGTAAAGGTAAAGGTGTCCCATAACCTATGTGGTCGTACGGGAGCGAGGCATCAGGGACCTCAGCTTCTCTAGGGGCCAGCATATTGAGGACGGCGCCCATCTCCTTTTCCTCGTTGGTTTACCTTCCCTGACCCTCAAGAGGGCAGGTAGCCAGGTAGCAGGTAGCAGTTGGGTGAACTGGGGGACTGTGCTGAATCCAAGGCGCACAAACGGTCACCCATCCAACTTGGTAACCACGCTCGACGCTGCTTAACCTTGGCTGGGGGGAAAGCAAGTGCTCTGACCACTGAGCTATTCCTTCCCCGGAATTAATAGTTGTGGTTAATGAAATACCTGAGTCAAGGGGTTACTGTATCAAAATGAATTGTCTACAGACATGCAGGCAAGGCAAGGCAAGGCAAGGCAAGGCAAGGCAAGGCAAATTCTTTTATTCGAGGATAATAGATAAGCACTTGTGTGCTTTTTTACATCCAGTCCCCGCCCTTTTCTGGGATAACATCAAGATAAAAATAATATACTAAACAATAAAACTATTTGCAGTACCAAACAGCATACAAGAAATAAGGATACTATATATAATAAGGTAATAAAAATGCACTCATTCAGAAGACGAAAGTCAGAGGTCACAATAAAATGATTTTGATTATTAAAGAAGAAGGCGACAGTTGAGAGCTCTTCAGGCTGGTGGTCCTACTGCAGATTGATATTGACAGGCTTCCTGTAGACATCTGACTCTCAAGATGCGACACCTAACGAATCTGGGTAGGGCTGGGGCGGAGAGCTAGAAATGAGCGGCGTAAGAACAGCGGGACACGAACGTCGTAGATAACATGGCACCAGCCCCCTACCCCTCCCCTCCGACCTGCCCCCCCCCCCCCCCTTTAAAAAAAGAGAACCCAAAAGATAGAAAAACAAATAAAGCCCCCCCCCAAAACAACAACAACAACAAAAAAACAACAACAACCAAAACAACAACCAAAAACAAAAACAAAACAAAAAAACCCAAACAACCCCCCCAAGAAACAAACAAACAACAATCAAAGAAACACAACAACAAAAAATCCAACCAGAAAATCCCAACCCTCGTGTCCAAATAAGAGAAGAAAACTCCTTAGCGGCAACGGCTTGGAAATGACTCACTTGTCTCCCTTGTAGAGATGTCGAGAAGGGGGGGGGGGGGGGGGAGGTTGCTGTCAGTATTAATAGCACTCATGTGCTTTTTTATATATCCAGTCCCCGTGTGTATGCAGTTTTGTCAATTTTGTCATCTGTTCCCACCAGCATACAGTGTCCTACTCTTACAAAAAGCGGAACAGGATTGAACGTGTGCGCAAGATGTTCTGCGTGCGTTCGCACACGGGGCCTTGGTTTACAGTCTCATCCGGAGGACTTTTAGGAA
>CM060319.1:45215598-45220598 GCA_030674155.1 Stramonita haemastoma | reverse complement strand
ACGCTTAGGCAGCAACAATTTATTGTAGTGTGTCATATGAACGAAACTGCGTTGTGCTGCAGTTAAGCACCTGCCAAGTCAGGCCCAGCGTACTCTCATCTTCGGCGTGGGAGAGAATTGTTATCTTTTTCAGTCTGTCTGGGAAAAAAGGCAGGAGAATAGACCAAGAAGGCAGAAAATAGACAAGGAGGAGGTGACAGAAAGAACAGGAACATGGCATTAATTAAACAAAAGAGAGGGATAGAAAAGAGGGAACTCCCAGCACAGAATTTCCAGAAGGTGGAGATGCTATTATACTGACAGGCACCTGGTATATTTCTACGGGTGACACGAGTTTAATTAAAAAAAAAAAGGAATGCTTCTCCTAACCTTAGTTGACATCAGTCATAAAAGTGAGTAAGTTCTCGGCTGCACCTTTGATTGAAGGGAACCGATGATATTTACAAAACTGCATACACACGGGGACTCGATGTAAAAAAGTACACGAGTGCTTATTTCATTATCCTGGGTAAGAAATTTAAAACAAACAAACAAACAAACAAACAAAAACAGGTTCCAATCTTGGATGTGAAAGCATTGCTGAGACCCAGGCGCTGGCCCACGATCGTCACAAATGGAGGAAGCTGGTAATGTCCTATGTGCGACGCCCCAACGACCACTTTCCGTTTATTTATTTATCTGTTTATTTATTTATTATTGATCTTCATTCATTTATTCTTTTACATCCAGTCTCCGTGTGTATGCAGTTGTGTAAATCTTGTCATCTTGTTCCCGCCTGCACACTATGGCCTACTCTTACGAAAAGCGGAACAGGATTTAAAGTGTGCACAAGACGTTCTGCGTGCGTTCGCACACGGGGCCTCGGCTTAAAGTCTCATCCGAAGAACTTTTGGGGAAAGTGGAGTCTGCGCTGATGTTAACTCCAAGGGGAAAAATCCCCTCGAACGGGAATTGAACCCGGGTCGTCAAACTGCGAGCGTTAAGGGCCTAGTGTTAGTGTAAAGGCAGAAGACTGTCATACCGTATGCTGGACTATTTTTGCTTCCTGTTCAACGTGTTTTACTTTGTAATCTATTTGGTTTGCGTTCATGATATGAACAATGTTATGCACAGTGATATTAAACTGTTTTTAAAAAAACACATGCACCTCCCCCTTCCTCACCGTGGGGATGCCAATTGTCTGTCAGTTATAAATAGCATCCCCACCTTCTGGAAATTCTGTGCCAGGAATTCCCTCTGTTCTATCCTTCTCTTTCTTTCTGCCTTGTTTTTCTTTTATCCCTGTCACCTCTTTCTTGTCTATTTTCTGCCTTCTTGGTCCATTTTCCGGCTTTTTATTCCCCCCCAGAAAGACTTAATAAAGATAACAGTTTTATCCCATGTTAAATTCGGATGCGCTGGGTCTGACTTGTCAGGCGCTTAAAAGCGGCACAACGCATTTAAGCACTCAGTCAGGACAGTAGTTGCATGCTGTCAGAATATTCGAAGAAGAAAAAAAGGAGAAATAATAAACACATACTGAAAAATCAGTATAGTCTCCACACCCTGCCCCCCTCCCTACCCCCCCCCCCCCCAACACGCACGCACGCACACACGCACGCACGCACCCGCACGCACGCACGCACGCACACACACACATAGACACACAGACACTCACACAGGCACACAGACAGACAGACAGACAGACACACACACACACACACACACGCACGTACGCACAGGCACACACACAATCACACACACACACAAACACATACACACAGAGGACTTACAACCCAATTCACTTCTTTCCCTTGGCTAAATCCTCTGAAAATGTGCCATCCCCAATAGAAGCAGACACAACAAGAGCAACAGAAACTTGAAAAATAAGTTGAGAAAGAAGGACAGAAATAAAAAAAACAACAACACGCCCTCCCACCCCCCTCCCCCCCCAAAAAAAAAAGAAAAAAAGAAAAAAAAAAAGAAAAAGAAAAAGAGAGCGAGAAAGAATAACAACCAACTTCAGGCCTTTCTCTCTCTCTCCGTCTCTCTCTGTCCCTCTGTCTGTCTGTCTGTCCCTCTGTCTGTCTCTCTCTCTCTCTGTGTCTCTGTCTCTCTCTCTCCCTCTCTCTCTCCCTCTCTCTCCCTCCCTTCCCCTCTCTCTCTCTCATTCTCTCCCTCTCTCCCTCTCCTTCCCTGCCCCCTCTCTCTCTAAGAAAATCGTGCACACGTTACATTCTGTTCCGCTTTTTGTAACAGTAGGCCATTGTATGCCAGTGGGAACAGGTGACAAGATTTACAAAACTGCATGCACACGGGGACTAGATGCAAAAAAAGCACACGATCCACGAGTGCTTATTCAATCATCCTCGATATAAAAGAATAAATGGATAAAAAATAAATATATTCTCTCTCTCCCTCTCTGTCTGTCTGTCTGTCTGTCTGTCTATCTGTCTGTCTGTTTCTCTCTCTGTCTGTCTCTCTCTGTCTGCCTCTCTGTCTCTGTCTCTATCTCTCTGTGTCTCTCTCTGTCTCCCTCTCTCTGTCTCTCTCTCTCTGTGTCTGTCTCTCTCTCTGTCTCTATCCCTCTCTGTGTCTCTGTCTTTCTCTGTCTCTGTCTGTATGTCTGTCTGTCTATCTGTATGTTTCTCTCTCTGTCTCTCTGTCTCTCTCTGTCTCTGTCTTTTTCAGTCTCTGTCTCTCTCTCTGTCTGTTGTCTACGCCTGGGTCTGTTTCTTTGCACCCTCTCCTTTCTCTCTGTACGCATGTCTGTCTGTCTGTCTGTCTGTTCCTGTCTGTCTGTGCAGCTGTGCCTCTCCCCACCACCCCATTCTCTCTGTCTGTCTGTCTGTCTGTCTGTCTGTCTGTCTCTCTCTCTCTCTGCCTCTCTCTGCCCTCTCGGAATGGATTCCCTTGCTTGGCTGCCAGCAAGACGCTTTCTCTCCAGCTGTGTGTGAGTGTTTGTGGTCTACCAGTCGTTTGAACTCAAAATGCCAGTGCATGGACTTCCAGCAACGTTAGAATGCATGTTAAAAACGCTGCACTGCACGAACAAACACTGTCTTAGTTCAAGGTGGAAGGGAGAGGACATCAGACTGTTGTCATCCTTCGTTTAACAGGTAACAATGCCGGCCATTCCCTCGTCACACCTGTTCAAAACACAACATATGGAAAGAAGTGCCCGTCTCAGATGATCAGGGAAAGAAGAAGAGCAGAAGCCTACAGAATAAATAAAGAAGAAAGCAAATAATGAACAGGTTTCATCTCCCTCTGGCTTATTTTTTACCCACCCCACCCAGTTTATATTATGATACTAGCTAATGCAATGACAATAGCAATGGTGTGTTTATGTGTGAGGATCATTACCCCCCCACCTCCCCCTCCTCAAGCAGTTGCCGAAATGAAGAATGTATTGATTTGAAAGAACATGACATAGACAAAACAAAAAGTGACAATTTCCTGCAGTGAGGTCTGTGCTTGTGGGAATGAAGTAAGAGACAGAGTCTGTGATGAAGGGGGTGACTGTAAAAGGGGAAAGGAACTTGCAAAGACTGAGACTGAAGAAGACTATGTAGAGAATCAGAGTGAGGAAGAACGTGCTGTGAAAGACAGTGAGGAAGAGCGTGCAGTGAATGAGAATGAGGAAGAGCGTGCAGTGAATGAGAGCGAGGAAGAGTATGAAGAGAAAGAGAGTCAGGAAGATTGTGTGGAACGTGATATCTTGGAAGTGTACGAAAATTGGCAAAAACTTTTAGACACTTCTAGGTCCATGCTTCAAGAGGCGAAACAAAGCCTCACTGATGGAGCCACTGCTGTATCAAAAGGAAGGCTTTCTAGAGATGTGCCTTGAAGACTGTGTGAGAGACCTCATTCACGCTTAACGTAAAGACACTGTGATTGGAACAACCAATAGTATATATACATAAAGATAGTATCAATATTCTGCTATATTATCAAAACCATGGTTTGGAATCCATGCCATGTAAACCATTTTGGGTTTAATTAATTATGTTGTTAATATACATATATATATATATATATATATATATATATATATATATATATATATATATATATATATATATATATAATTATATATATATTATATGTGTGTGTGTGTGTGTTTTGTGCCCTGCCCCCCACCCCACTGTCCCCTTGTGAATGGGCATATCTGCTCAACACAATAAACCTTTGTCATTGTCATTGTCATTGTCTCTGCCCTCTCTCTCTCTCTCTCTCTCTCTCTCTCTCTCTCTCTCTCTCTCTCTCTCTCTCTCTCTCTCTCTCTCTCTCTCCCACTCCTTCCCTGACTCTCTCTCTCTCTATCTCTCTCTCCCCCCCCCTCTCTCTCTCTCTCTGTACGCATCTCTCTGTCTTCGTGTTTTTTCTCTGTCTGTCAGTCTGTCTGTCTGCCTGCCTGCCTCTGTATATCTATATGTCTCATTCTATATGTCCACCTGTCTCCGTCTGCCTTTTATCTCTCTCTCTCTCTCTCTCTCCTCTCTCTCTCTCTCTCTCTCTCTCTCTCTCTCTCTCTCTCTCTCTCTCTCTCTCTCTCTCTCTCTCTCTCTCTCTCTCCCTCCCTCCCCTCCTCCCTCTCTCTCTCACACACACACATACACACACACACACACTCTCTCTGTGTTTGTCTGTCTGTCTGTCTGTCTGTCTGTCTGTCTCTGTCTGTCTGTCTCTGTCTCTCTCTCTCATCGGTCTAGATCAGGAAAGTTATTCTGATCTGACACAGGCAAAATACCCCGCGGTAACACGCAATACTCGGTAGGATTAATGTTCTCTTGGAGTGCAACCATGTTGACAAGAAAAAAAACACACATTTGTATAAGCACACACGCGTACACTCGTGTGCCGGCACACACACACACACACACACACAACACACACACACACACACACACACACACACACACACACACACACACACACACACACACGCACTTGCACGCGCACGCGCACATGAGCACACATACACATAATTATGCACATAGAAACATAGACACATA
>CM060319.1:45203098-45205598 GCA_030674155.1 Stramonita haemastoma | reverse complement strand
AAGAAGAAGAAGAGAAGAAGAAGAAGAAGAAGCAAAGAAGAATGCAAAGAAGAAGAAGAAGAAGAAGAAGAAGAAAGAAGAAAGAAGAAGAAGAAGAAGAAGAGAAGAAGAAGAAGAATGCGAGAAGAAGAAGAAGAAGAAGAAGAAGAAGAAGAATGCAAGAAGAATGCAAGGAAGAATTGCAGAAGAAGAAGAAGAGGAAGAAGTATACAGAGAGAGAAGAATGAAGAAGAAAGAGAATTGCGTGAGAGAAGAAGTTGCGAAAAAAGAAGGAAATTGCGAAGAAGAAGAAGAGAATTGCGAAGAAGAAAGAAGAAAGAATGAAAGAAGAAGAAATAGAAGAAGGAAGAAGAAAAAGAAGAAGAAGAAGGAAGAAGAAGAAGAGAGAAGAAGAAGAAGAAAAGAGAAGAAGAAGAGAAGAAAGAGAAGAAGAAGAAGAAGAAGAATGAGAAGAAGAAGAAGAAAGAAGAAGAAGAAGAAGAAGAAGAAGAGAATTGCAAGAAGAAGAAGAAGAAGAAGAAGAATGCAAGAAGAATTGCGAAGAAGAATGCGAAGAAGAATGCGAAGAAGAAGAAGAAGAAGAAGAAGAAAAAGAAGAAGAAGAAGAAGAAGAAGAAGAAGAAGAAGAAGAAGAAGAAGAAGAAGAAGAAGAATGCAAAGAAGAATGAAGAAGAAGAAGAAGAAGAGAAGAAGAAGAAGAAGAAGAAGAAGAAGAAGAAGAAGAAGAAGAAGAAGAAGAAGAAGAAGAAGAAGGAAAGAAGAAGAAGAAGAATGCAAAGAATGCAAAGAATGCAAAGAGAAGAAGAATGCAAAGAAGAAGAAGAAAGAAGAAGAGAAAGAAGAAGAAGAATGAAAGAAGGAAGAATGCAAAGAGAAGAAAGAAGAAGAAGAAGAAGAAGAAGAAAAGAAGAAGAAGAAGAAGAAGAAGAAAGAAGAAGAAGAAGAAGAAGAAGAACAAGAAGAAGAAGAAGAGAAGAAGAAAAGAAGAAAGAAGATTGCAAGAAGAAGAAGAAGAATTGCGAAGAAGAAGAAGAATTGCGAAGAAAGAAGAAGAAGAAGAAGAAGAAGAAGAAGAAGAAAGAGAAGAATGCAAGAAAGAAGAATGCAAAGAAGAAGAATTGGAAGAAGAAGAAGAATTGCGAAGAAGAAGAAATTGCGAAGAAGAATGCGAAGAAGAAGAAGAAGAATTGCGAAGAAGAAGAAGGAAGAAGAAGAAGAAGAATGCGAAGAAGAAGAAAAGAAGAAAGAAGAAGAAGCAAAGAAGAAGAAGAAGAATGCAAAGAAGAAGAAGAAGAATATGCGAAGAAGAAGAAAGAAGAAGAAGAAGAAGAAGAAGAAGAAAGAAGAAGAAGAAGAAGAAGAAGAAGAAGAAGAAAAGAACAAGAAGAAGAAAAGAATGAAAAGAAAGAAGAAGAAGAATGCAAAGAAGAAGAAGAAGAAGAAGAAAGAAGAAGAAGAAGAAGAAAGAAGAAGAAGAAGAAGAAAGAATGCAGAAGAAGAATGCAGAGAAGAATGCAGAGAAGAATGCAAAGAAGAAGGAGAAGAAGAAGAATTGCGAAGAAGAGAAGAAGAATTGTAGAAGAAGTATTGCGAAGAAGAAGAAGAAGAATTGCGAAGAAGAAGAAGAATTGCGAAGAAGAAGAAGAATGCGAAGAAGAAGAAGAAGAATGCGAAGAAGAAGAAGAATGCGAAGAAGAAGAATAAGAATGCAAAGAAGAAGAATGCAAGAAGAAGAATGAAGAAGAAGATGCAAAGAAGAAGAAGAAGAATTGCGAAGAAGGAAGAAGAAGAAGAAGAAAGGAAGAAGAATTGCGAAGAAGAATGGAAGAAGAAGAAGAAATTGCGAAGAAGAATTGCGAAGAATGGAAGAGAATTGCGAAAAGAAGAAGAAGCGAAGAAGAAGAAGAAGAAGAAGAAGAAGAAGAAGAAGAAGAAGAGAAGAAGAAGAAGAAGAAGAAGAAGAAGAAGAAGAAGAAGAAGAAAGAAGAAGACGACGACGAAGAAGAAGAAGAAGAAGAAGAAGAAGAAGAATGCAAAGAATGCAAAGAAGAAGAGAATGCAAAGAAGAAGAAGAATGCAAAGAAGAAGAAGAATGCAAAGAAGAATGCAAAGAAGAAGAAGAAGAATGCAAAGAAAAAGAAGAATGCAAAGAATGCAAAAGAAGAAGAATGCAAAGAAGAAAAGAATGCAAAGAATGCAAAGAATGCAAAAAGAAGAAGAAGAAGAAGAGAAGAAGAAGAAGAAGAAAGAAGAAGAAGAAGAAGAAGAAGAAGAAGAAGAAGAAGAGAAGAAGAAGAAGAAGAGAAGAAGAAGAAGAAGAAGAGAAGAAGAAGAAGAAGAAGAATGCAAAGAAGAAGAAGAAGAATGCAAGAAGAAGAAGAAGAAGAAGAAGAAGAAGAAGAAGAAGAAGAAGAAGAAGAAGAAGAAGAAGAAGAAGAAGAAGAAGAAAGAAGAAGAGAGAAGAAGAAGAAGAGAAGAAGAATTATCCTACCTGGGATTC
>CM060319.1:45190598-45195598 GCA_030674155.1 Stramonita haemastoma | reverse complement strand
CGCAAGATGTTCTGCGCGTGTTGGCACACGGGGCCTCGGTTTATAGTCTTATCCGAAGGACTACATATCAGAGATCTTTAAACTCATGTTAATGTTCGAAAGGTTGTGAGAAATTAAACGTACCCTACATGTATCTATGGCTTCAATGAGTTGTGGTGCTCAAGCATCTACAAAGTAAACTTCTTGACAGGTGTGATGTAGCATTTATTGGATATTCCGAACACTATAACACTTCCATAAACTAAAACATATCTCCTCCAAATTCGTAAATCATACCTAACTCTCAAAGACCCAAGAACATCTTCTGTACACGTTAAATCCTGTTCCCTTTTCGTAAGAGTAGGCCATCGTGTGCCGGTGGGAACAAATGACAAGATTTTCAAAACTGCATACACACGGGGACTGGATGTAAAAAAACACTATGAGTGCCTATTCCATTATTCGTCGATTTAAAAAAAAAAAAAAAGAATGAAGGTCTAATCTTATTTATGTTATTAATTTATTATTATCTATCTATTTATACTTTATATCAAGATAATGAAATAAGCGACGCATGGGCTTTTTTTTTTACATCCAGTCCCCTGTGTATGCAGTTTTGTAAACCTTGTCATCGGTTCCCACCCGCACACCAATGGCATACATACTTTTACGAAAAAATGGAACAGGATTTAACGTGTGCGCAAGATATTCTTATGGCATTATTTTACTGGCATATTATTTCTGTAGAAAACAGAAGATCCCAATTTGTCTTGTTATGATTTGTTTTTGTCTGATTAAAAAAAAATTCATTTCCCTGAAGTCGGTGTGGTTACCTCAACGGTCGGCAAAAAAACGGTCACATACGCAAACAATCTCACCATCTAGTGAATCTCAAAGCTTAAGCCAACGAACGAAAGAAATTTTTTTTTTTTTTAAAAAAAGCTCCAAACATTTCGTCTAAACTAACTCAACTCTTAGTCTGGTGGACCAATGCACTTTAGATTTCAAATTTATTAGCTAGTCAATACTGTTTTTTTTTTTTTTTTTTTTTTCGTGTGTCAGTCAGATGAACGCAAAACTTACAAGAAAGAAAAAAAGACTAAAAGAAAGAGAGGAGAGAGGGGAGAAGAGGAGGGGAATGAGACGAGAGAGAGAGAGAGAAGAGAGAGAGAGAGAGGAGGGGGAGGGGAGGGGGGGGGGGGGAGGGGGGGGAGGGGGAGAGGGGAGAGGAGGAGAGAGAGAGAGAGGAGAGGAGAGGGAGGGAGAGAGGAGAGGAGAGAGAGAGAGAGAGAGAGAGAGAGGAGAGAGAGAGAGAGAGAGAGAAAGAGAAGAGAGAGAGAGGGAGAGAGAGAGGAGAGAGAGAGAGAGAGAGAGAGAGAGAAGGGGGGGGAGGAGAGAGAGAGAGAGGGAAGAGAGAGGGGAGAGGAGGAGGAGGGAGGGAGGAGAGAGAGAGAGAGAGAGAGAGAGAGGGACAGAGAAGAGACAGAGACAGAGACAAAAGACAGAGACAGAGACACAGAGACAAGAAGACAGAGACAGAAACAGACAGAGACGGAGAGACAGAGAGACAAGAGAGACACTGAGAGACAGAGAGAGACAGAGAGAGAAAAAAACTAGCTGCAGAATGAAAGCCCTATGTCTATTCTATATCTATATCACCACCCCCTTCTTACGAGTCAGACTAGAGAAAACCATAAAAAAAGTCTGTGAAAGAACAGACAGGACAAAACACAGTGGAGGTGGGAGTGGGGAGGGGGGGGGGAACACGGTGAATATTTCTAGAAAAAAAGAAAAGAAAGGGGAATGGCCTGAACAGACATGTAAGTTAGGCTGGGAAGACAAAAAAAGAAAAGAAAAGAAAAGAAAAGAAAAACAGGACAGTATCAACTCCATGACAGATAAGTTTAAATGTGGTGCACTTTCACAAAAGGTTCATGAAGTGCTTAAAAAAAAAATCATTTTCCCGATTTTGATACAGTACACAAGTTCAATCTTTTAGCTTTACAATGATTTACTTGGTTTTTTTTTGTGTGCTGTAGCTTGACAATAAAGCTAAGTTACAGTCGTTTGAATTCACAAAGTGGTGAGGCGGCCATTTTGAGAAATTTGGGTTTAAAGTTTTCTTGAATTGTGTACTTGTGTTTTGATCAGAAGATCTTTACCAACAGGGTTTTTAAGCTTTATAAGCTGAATTGGGCTCTGATATTTTGGAATATGATTTTTAGATGTTTGAAGAAACCAAAACGCCAAAAACATGAAAATCACTAAAAAAAAAAAGGTGTAGCCACATTTTCTGGCCTGTAGGCGAAAACTCTCCCTGCGACTTAATGTACCTTTTGTGGTAACGAGTCACAAATATGGAACTTCCAACATACAATTTCGACATTAGTGAGGGTATGTGTTATAATAACAAAGTTCTCCTAAAAGGGAAAAATGTCCTTTATATGGCAAACTGACTTTCCTAAAAGGATGGTAATGTATCATTATTGAAAAAAAAGTACTCAGTTCTTATTAGCATCTTATTGTGCTGAGCTGACATTCACTCTATACAAAAGCACGCACGCACGCACGCACGCACGCACGCACGCACGCACGCACGCACGCACGCACCCACACCACACACACACCACACACACACACACACACACACACACACACAACACACACACACACACACACACACACACACCGGTTTTGTAAATGTTGTCATCCGTTCCCACCCCCTACACAATGGCCTACTCTTCCGAAAAGCGGAACAGGTTTTGATGAGTGCGCAAAAAAAATGTTCTGCGAGCGTTCGCACACGGGATCTCGGTTTATAGTCTCATCCGAAGGACTTTTAAGGGGAGTGGAGTCCGTATTGATATTAACTCCAGGGGAAAATATCCCCTTGAACGGGATTCGAACCCGGGTCGTGTGGTTGCGAGCGCAATGTTCTAACCACTACGCTACTGCCCATTTGGGAGGCGTTGTTACCGGTTGTACAGGACAGACATTGCCCTGACACTAAGGTTCCTTGTCGATAATGCCTCCATCCGAATCTCTATACGCCAAGATTGATGCAAACCATCATTTCGGAGATTGGATGTAAAAAAAGCCCCTCGCATGAGCACTTCTTCTTTATCCTAAATAACAGATGTGGATTTGATTTCATTGGATTGAATTTGGAAGGACACTGCAAATTGCAAAATAACAAAGCCTATTCTTAAGAACCACAATCCCTCCCAAAGAAATGAGTTTAGGTGATTTTTTTAAAATTTGTTTATTTTATTTAATTTATTTTATACGACTTTAGGTCCTACGTCATTGCAGATTTCTCTGCGTGAAGTTCAGGCTGCTCTCTGTCCCCGAGGAGAACGCGTCGCCACAAGTGCAGCGCCTACCCATTCTTTTCTTTTCTTTTTCCTGTCTGCAACTGTATTTGTTTTCCTATCAGGTGACCTTTTTCTACAGAATTTTGCCAGGGACAACCCCCTTGATGCCGTGGGTTCTTTTACGTGCGCTAAATAATGCTGTGCAACACACGGGACCTCGGTTTATTGTCTCATCCGAAAGACTAGCACCCACACCACCACTCATGATTTAATGGATGGGGGACAAGTTTTGGGCCCAAACGGGATTAAAACCACCGCACACTCCGACCCGGACGTTTCGCTTTCTAGGCAGGAGCGTTGCGTTACCTCTAGACCACCAATCTGTCATTGCAAGTGTGTGAGTGATAGATCATTATGTTTTCTATTACCTGAGCACGATATAATCTCTAAGCTTGTCGATGCTTTGTGTCATTGCTTGGTGTTGTTCAAGCGTATGGTCTATTTTGAAGAATGAAATCATCTTGAAACAAAACGGTAATTATATCAACAAACAAAACAAATCAGACATGCATACACACTTTAAAAAAGAGCAAGCAATACCACACTGCAAAGAAGAAAAACGGTTTTAAAAAGTTGGAGAACAGGGCAGGGTTTCTCCAACGAGTGGCCACTTGGCATTCAGAAAAAAATTACAAAAGGTTTTTGCGTGGGTTAAAGACCGGGCCTTGCAAAACAACACAGACCAAAGAAGAGATGGGAGGACAACATCACCGAATGGACAGGCCTGGAACTTAACAAAACCCTGAGAAAGGCAGAACAGAGAGAGGAATGGAGGGAACTGGTTGTCAAATCTTCATGGGTGCCCCCACGGTCACCAGACTAAGGGATAAATAGATAGATAGATAGATAGATAGATAGATAGATAGGTAGATAGATAGATAGATAGATAGATAGATGATAGATAGATAGATAGATAGATAGATAGATAGATAGGATAGATAGATAGATAGATAGATATACAGATAGACAGATAGAAAGACCGGGCAAGAATGAAGAAAATACAGAAATAAGGAGGATGAAAATATAATGACAATCAAGTTCCGTTTCCATTCTTACAACGGTTCATCGATTCAAACCTTCAAAATATTGCTTTTTTGACATAGAATCTCTATCAAGCATCGTGTCAACCAGGTTACTCTACTCAGATGTTGTTCCTTATACTTTATCTAAGATAATAATTTATGATTTGCAACAAAACATCGTCAAGAACATCGATGATGATACTATATACTACTACTACTACTACTACTACTACTACTACTACTACTATACTACTACTACTACTACTACTACTACTACTACTACTACTACTATACTACTACTACTACTGATATGATGATGATGATGATGATGATGATGATGATGATGATGATGATGATGATGATGATGATGATGATGATGGTAGTGGTGGTGATGGTGATGGTGATGATGGTGGTGATGATGATGATGATGATGGTGATGCTGCGCTGCCGCTGCCGCTGCGCGCTGCTGCTCTGCTGCTGCTGCTGCTGCTGCTGCTGCTGCTGCTACTACTACTACTACTACTACTACTACTACTACTACCTACACAACCCAACCACACAATGTCATGAATTTTTAAAACCTTTACAATATATTCCTAAATAATTTGTTTCATGAACAGCCCCC
>CM060319.1:45175598-45185598 GCA_030674155.1 Stramonita haemastoma | reverse complement strand
CTGTCTGTCCTTTTGGCTCGCTATCGTTGTTTTTGTCTGTCTGTCTGTCCGTCTTTTTTCCTTGTCTGTCTCTGTCTGTTTATGTGTCTGTCTGTCTATCTGTTTCTTTGCCTGTCTGTCTCTGCCTGCCTGTCTGTATCTGTTTGTTTATTTGCCTTTCTGTCCTTTTGGCTCGCTATCGTTGTTTTTGTCTGTCTGTCTGTCTGTCTTTTTTCCCTTGTCTGTCTCTGTTTGTTTATATGTATGTGTGTATCTGTCTGTTTCTTTGCCTGTCTGTCTTTCTGGCTTTGTTTGTCTCTGTCTCTCTGTCTCTGTCTCTGTCTCTGTCTCTGTCTCTGTCTCTGTCTCTCTCTCTCTCTCTCTCTCTCTCTCCTCTCTCTCTCTCTCTCTCCACCCCCCTTCTGTTTCTTTTCCTTCGCTTCCCTCCTTGTACTGTTCCTTGTAGGAACAAGGTGAAGTGAAGGAAGTTTGTATTACAACCCCAGTGGACTTAGTCCGATCTAGGGGATGTGCCATTAATTAACCAACCACCAGTCACTCCTCCTACATAACAAGCCAAACCCCCCACTCCTTCTCCATATTGTAGGATGCTTCCGCACCTTTCACTCTCCCCCTTCCACCCCCCCACATCCAATGGTGATGTGGGGGACTGGATAGCCGAGTGGTTAGAGCATCGCTTTCGCTATCTGACAACCAGGGATCGATTCCAGGTTTGAGCTCCTACCGAGACACCCGTTCAAGGGGATTTTTACCCTGGGGTTAACATCGCTACTAAACCCCCCCCCCCACCCCCTGAAAAACAACAACCACAACAACAACAACAAAAAAAACAAAAAAAAGAAAACAAAACCTTCCGATGAAACGATAAACCGAGGTTCTTCTGTGTGTGAACCCACTCAGAAATCTTTGGCACATGTTAAAACCTGTTCTACCTTTCAGAAGAGTAGGCCGCTGTGTGCCGCCACGGGGGAACGTGACGGATGACAACATCTAAAAACACACACACACACACACACACACACACACACACACACACACACACACACACACACACACACACACACACACACACACACACACACACACACACACACACACACACACTGGTGCCGTAAATGGCTGAACATCATTATACACGAAGTTAGAATGCAGCTACCTTAACGGTGTATAAAAACGGTTGCATACTTAATGAAAACAAATCTCACCATTGGTAGTAAACCTCTAGGAGCTCCAGCCAAGGGAACGAAACACCCAAATGGGGGATGTAGAATCCTATCAGCTGAGAAGCGAAAAACAACCGAAAGTTAAATATCTAGACATTGACCAGTTGGCACAGAGGGATTACAGAAGACTTTGCCAGACAACCAGGAACTCAGCCGACGACTTCACATCCTCTTAACTGACAAGACTTCCTTCCACCCACAGCACTAACTTCAGAAACCAAGATACGAACTAGACCACTGCTGTTGAAGAGCTTTACAAATTAAATGTGCGGTGGTGGACTACAGTTTTTGTAAGAGAACCCAGTTTTTGGTCTGAAAGTTGAAAGTCCACGAAAGTGAAGTACAATAATCCAGCCCTCCAGAAATATGGGACTTCCGGTATCACTTTATGTGGAAGGACGTAAAATTGAAGACTGAAATATGGAACTACCCAAAGAAAGTTTGGTCAGAGCACTCGCTTTCCCCAAGCTAAGTTAAACAGCGTCGAGAGTGGTAACCAGTTGGATGGGTGACCGGTCGCGCGCCATGGCTTCAGTGCAGTTTCCCCCAGTTCACCCAGCTGTAAATGGGTACCTGCCCTCTTTAGGGTCAGGGAAAGGTAAAGCAGCAAGGGAGAGGAGATAGGCGCCGCCCTCAATATGCTAGTTCCTAGAGAAGCTGAAGTCTCTGACGCCTCGCTCCCCTATGACCGCCTAGGTTATGGGACACCTTCAGCTTTAAAGCTATGATTCCCAGTTTTTTGCATTAATATACAAAAAGAAGCACACTATCCTCCGCAGAATCAGTTAGTTTGATCAAGATTTAAATATACTAGGTGTCTGTAAAAACATACTTAAGTGATACAGATATCTGTGAAATCCTGTCCTGCTTTTTCGGAAGAGTAGGCCATTGTGTGCCGGTGGGAACAGATGACAAAATTTATTAAAAAAATGCATAATCACGGGGACTGGATGTAAAAAACACATGAGTGCTTATCCATTATCCTTGATATAAGAGAATAAATAACTAAACGAATGGATGAATGAATAAAGAAACAAAGAAACAAACAAATTAATAAAGAAATAAAAAAAAAGAAATAAACACTACTCAGGATAGCCTGGTGGTAAGAGCATTGCGCTCGCGATCTGACGGTTTGGGTTTGAACAACCTTCAAGATGCCAGTTCAAGGGGATTTTTCTCCTGGAGTTAACATCAGTACTGATTCCACTCCCCCCAAAGTCTTTCGGTTGAGACTATAAATCGAGATCCAGTGTGCGAGCGGACGCAGAGCATCTTGTGCACACGTTCTGCCTTTCGGAAGAGTAGGTCATTGGGAACGGATGACAAACATTTACAAAAATGCATGCACATGGGAACTGGATGTAAAAAAACCACACGAGTGATAATTTATCATCCTGAAAAAAAAAAGATAATAAAACTCTCTCTCTGTCTCTGTCACTCTCTGTTTGTCTGTCTGTCTGTCTGTCTCTCTGTCTGTCTGTCTCTCTGTCTCTCCTTGTCTTTGTCTCTGTCTGTTTTAGTAGCAGAGCAAGTTTACAAAAAATGCCATTAGTTCATATATTTATTTTGTACCAATTTGCTGTTGTTTTTGTTGTTGTAATTTACTGCTTATATATACCCAGGGATATAGGCCAAAGGCCTTCTCATTAAACCCTTCAGAGTCTCTCTGTCTCTTCTCTCTGTCTGTCTGTCTGTCTCTCTGTCTGTTCTGTCTGTCTGTCTGTCTTCTCCTCTCTGTTCTCTCTTCTCCTCCCTCCCTCTCCTCCCCCTCTCTCTCTCTCCTCTCTCTCTCTCTCTCTCTCTCTCCTCATATCTCTCCTTCAAGCATCATATACAGAATCATGCATTTTCAAAGAATGGCTTCAATCATTGTCAGCTTGCTTTTTACTGCCTCCTTAATAACATGCTGGTGAAACTGTGTTTACATAACCAGTATTTTTGCATTTTCTCACAGAATAGGTGTTTAGAGGCTCTTTCAAATCAAATTTAAGCCTAAAAACGACACAAACGGCACTTGCATAATATCTCCTCATTCTTCCACGACAAGAGTTTTCGATCATCTGTTTTAGAAATTCAGAAAGAAAAACAAACAAACAAACAAAAAATCCCCCAAATACCCCCGCCCAAACTCTTTTGCGTTGTATTTTATGTAAATGAACACCAATTATCTGTTCGTTTCTACACAAAAGTGGCACAGCATACATGAATAATATTTTCATTTGTGCTTTGGGTTTAAAAAACAACAACAAACCTTCTTTATGATGATTTGGGTTCTATGAGGCGGGCCAAAAACTTTGTCAGTTATTGATGTGAGCAAAGTGCCAAGGCCTACATTAAACTGTGGCTGTTAATAATAATGACAATAATAAATGGAATTTTTATGCGCTATATTATCTTGCAGAAACAAATCAAAGCGCTTGCATTCAACCAATTCTTACGCATGCAACCAAATACAATTAAGATTTTTTTTAACAAAGTCAAATGTTCACACACACATACACACACACACACACACACACACACACACACGCACGCACGCACGCACGTACGCACCACACACACACACACACACATACACATACACACACATAAAGGTTACACACTTTGGCAGGGTGGTAGATATTTCGGCTGTTGAGAGCAGGGGCAGCTATAAGACCAAAAAAAAGAGGGGGAAATCTTAGCTTTGAAATAAATATGTCTTGAGGCTGGATTTAAATGTGTCATAGGTAGCCTCTTTACGAAAGGAGAGAGTTGCTGTTACATTTTAACATGCAGATCTGAGCTGTCTTAGCATCTACAAATGAGCATACTGACTATCTAAGTAGAACAAAAAACACAACCCTCTCCTGAAGTTGGAGTATGGCTGCCTATATAAACGAAAACGTGATTAGTAGCATTGCAAGTCAAGTGATGCACAAGTGGTAAGTGAGAGTTCTCATCCAAAGTGTGAAATTTACGGTCCTATACAGTGCACGCAACAAGTGGTTATTGAGTGAGAGGAAAGTGCAGATCATGGATGACTTTCAGGAGTAAGACACTCTCAATTCCTGGCACAGGAACCTAATATAACTCCTGTGGGAATTTCTGGGAACCTGTCAGTATTAATAACATCATCCCCACCTTCTGGAAATTCTGTGCTAGCCATTCCCTCTTTTCTATCCCTCTTTTTGTTTCTAATTTGTTCTTTTTCTTCCTGTCACGCTTTCTTGTCTCTTCTGCTTTGGTCCATTCTCCTGCCTTTTTAATTTTTTTATCTAGAAAGACTTAACAAACACAACAAGTCTCTCCCACACTAAAGTCAGATGCGGCTGGGCCTGACTTGTCAGGCGCTTAATGGCACTGCAATGCATTTTATTGCTTATATGGCAGACAATAGTTGCTGTCTGAGCGTTCATCGATGAAGAAGAAGAAGAAGAAGAAGCTCGAAAAAGTGTACAAAAGAAAAAGAATAATTTGGTTTTTCAGAAAGCTTTAGTTGGTCGTAAATTTCACAATGAGGGGGTTCATAACATGAGAGCCACTTAACACGGATCTACTTTACGATTAAAACAAGTCAAGTCAAACCAAAAACACTTTCTTAGTTCCGATCCGGGATTTGCCGGGATTGAATAATTACACCCCCCCCCCCTAAGTCCCGATCCGGGATTTGCCGGGATTTACACACAGTAGATATCCATCACGCTGTGACCATCACTAATTGCTACCACATGTCAAACCTCTATCAGGCTAGAAGGAGAAACCCTGTAGAGTGTCGGGAAGTAATTATAGCTGCTGGTATGTACTTAGAAGGAGGAAAAGGCCAGCCAGCATGTGTGCCTGACCTGATTTCGTGATGGAATGCGATATCTAGGGGCAGTTTGTGTTCAGAGAGTCCGAATGCAAGAGGGTTAATCATCCTATGAAAGGCAATTACAATCATCCCATGAGAGGCAAATTGCAATGACATGTTTCTGTCATTTTCCAACCATCTTCAATTTTGGTGCAGAAAAATTGTTTTTTTTCTTTTTCATGTCTTTTGAATTCTTGTTCTTAGTTTTGTGTTTCCCACAAACAAGAAACTGTTTTTTGAGAGATGAAAAAATGTATACGGGTAATAAACGCTTACACTTTTATTACAGATGACAGAAATGGTCTTTCCAAACAATTTATGTAAGAGATATATATGGCTACAAATATGATTTGAAAAGATGGGTTTTTGTTTCGGCTTACTTTGCTTTTTTTTTTTTTTTTTGCTTTGAACTTTACATAGTTTCTTCGATATTTTTTTTTATATCAATGGTTATTTCTCTTCAGAAGCTAATATATAATGATATTTTTTAGGTTAAGAAAAAAACCAAACTTGCCAATAATTATGGTTTCTACAAACACATACTATGCAGACAGGAAAAAAAGGGTAGCGCTACTGTTTGTTAAGGCCACGCGTTTTCACCGAGGTGAGCAGCCTGAACAATTTCAAACAGAGAAATTTTCCGTGACTCAAAGGGGTGTACGCATACAAACACAAATGTATCCTACATTGTGGTTTTCATTCAGGACCAAGGAGAGGAGATTTGAACCCTGTAGGTGGTGCAGTGGTAAGGCACGCATTTTAAAGCCACAGGAATGGGTTCAATCCCCATATATATCATATCCAGATTCCCCTTCTCCTCTCGTCGCACGCAAACATCGTGAGTTGGTGATCTGGTTGCATACCATCTTAGTTCAGATGAGACGATAAACTGAACTCTCGTGTGGAAAATATATCACGCGCACGTCAAAGAATCCACGACAACAATAAAGTTGTCCTTGATAATATTCTGTGGAAAAAAAGGCAGCATAGTTGTGTTAAAGGAAACTTTACTTGTGTACAATAAGAAAACAAAATGAGGCTGCTCTTCACTGGTGGCAAGAGGGAGGGAGGGGAGGGAGGGAGGAGGGAGGGAGGAGAGAGGAGAGAGAGAGAGAGAGAGAGAGAGAGAGAGAGAGAGAGAGAGAGAGAGAGAGAGAGAAGAGAGGAAGAAGAGACAGACAGACAGACAGACAGACAGACAGACAGACAGACAGACAGAAGACAGAAGACAGAGCAGAAGACAGAGACAGAGACAGAGACAGAAGAGACGAGAAGAAGAGACGAGAGAGACAGAGAAGAGAGAAGAGAGAGAAGAGAGAGAGACAGAGAGAGAGAGAGAGAGAAAGAGAGAGAGATGGACAGACGGGACAGACAGACAGACAGACGGACAGAGCAGGCTGGATTTCATGCCCAGTGGTAATTTTTTTTATATATGATTACTTGCAACTGTTCTTATTGTTTTGTTTTATAAGTTCGTTTCTTATTCTATATTGACCGATATGTCGTGTAACTGCACAACTCTTTATTGTCACTTTTCTTTTGCCTTCAAAAACAGGCAACACCACACCACACAACACACACACACCACACACATACGTTTGTACACACGCGTACGCGGATACAGACAGAGACACATCGACACAAGACACAGGCACATATACATAGACACAGAAACATACACAGACACACAGACACAGACACACATGCACAAACACACACAACGCAGACAGACACACACATGCAAGTACACATGTACACATTACACAAACACACACTCACACACACACACACACACACACTCCACACACATATTATCCTCGATATAAAAGAATGAATAGATAATAAAATAAAGTAAAATGAACACACAGACACACGCAGACGTACGCATCCCCCTCCACACACGTACACACACACTCGCGCGCGTGCACACACACACCACACACACACACACACACACACACACACACACACACACACACACACACACACACACACACACACACACACACACACGTACACACACGTACACACACGTACACACACACACACACACACACACACACACACACACACACACACACACACACACAACACACACACACAAACAACAAACACACACACACACACACACGCACACACAACACACACACACACACACACACACACTCAGCCCCCCTCTCCTGCCCCCCCCCCCTCTCTCACTTTTCCCCCCCCCACACACTGTCGTAACCTAACGAAAACTGATCACATTGTCCGATTTTATTGACTGTTGTTTTATTTTCTCAATATAAAGGCTGGAAAATATGCCTTCATCCTAGCCAAAACAGATTTTATGAGCAATGTCATAAACAACAGGCACACGGCTGCTGCACGTGCACTTAGCAAAAAAAAAATGATGTGCACAATCTAAACTCTAATATCAGGACAGATACCCCATCGCGTGGAAACGCAAACGAAATGTCAAATACCTCAGCTTCTTTTAAGGGCCAGCATCTTGAGGGCGGGTACCCATCTCCTCTCCCTCGCTGCTTTTCCTTCCCCCACCCTAAAGAGGGCAGATAGATACCCATGTACAGCTGGGTGAACAAGGGGACTGTACTGAAGCCAAGGCGCAGGAACCGTCACCCTTCCTGCTTAATTGGGGAAAGCGAGTGCTCTGACCACTGAGCTATCCCGTCCCCCAGCTGTGCTGTACCTTATGTAACAAGAGGGCTTCTTTCCTCTTCTTTCTCTCTTTAAGCTTATTCATGAGGGCACAGTCAAGCTGGTGGTGATTTGCTGATTTGTATACTGTGATCCAGTAATTGTTGTTCTTGTTCTTGTTCTCCTTGTTCTTCTCCTTCTTCTCCTTCTTCTCCTCCTCCTCCTCCTCCTCTCCTCCTCCTCCTCCTCCTCCTCCTCCTCCTCCTCCTCCTCCTCCTCCTCCTCCTTCTTCTTCTTCTTCTTCTTCTTCTTCTTCTTCTTCTTCTTCTTCTTCTTCTTCTTAGTTTATAGTCTAAGACAGTAACTGATGTTGTTTGTTATATGAGCAAAAATAGGTTGCACTGCCGTTGAGCGCCTGACAAGTCAGGCCCTGCACATCCGACTTCGGTATGTGTTGTAGAAATGAGCCGCTGGATTTTGACGAAAACGAAACGATGAAAAAGATCATGTGCAGATTGTTGTTCTAAACTGCACAAATTATGAGGTGGACATTTTTTTTTTAAAAGATAGATATGATTGTAGGTTGGTTCCAAGATGGTGACGATGATGATGATGAAGATGATGATGATGATGATGATGATGATGATGATGATGACGACGACGACGACGACGATGATGATGATGACAATGATGACAATGATGATGATGATGATGATGATGATATGATAATGATGACAATAATGATGACCATAACAACGATGATAATAATGATTTTTGGGTGTGGTAGTAGTGGCGATTAAAATTTCAACGACGACGATAATTTGCAAAACTGCACGCATATGGGAACTGGATGTAAAAAAAAATGCAGCTGAGTGTGTATTCATTATCCTGGAAATCAAAGGAATCAAAATTGACATTGAGAAATTGAAGACACACATTAAATTATGTGTAAACAGTGAGAATGTGGGTGACCGTTCAACAGTCCTGAATTATAGCCCACATTTTCAGTTCGTCTTAATTGAGAGCGAGAGAGCGAGAGAGCGAGAGAGCGAGAGAGCGAGAGAGAGAGAGAGAGAGAGAGAGAGAGAGAGAGAGAGAGAGAGAGAGAGAGAGAGAGAGAGAGAGAAGAGACAGACAGACAGACAGAAGACAGACAACAGACAGACAACACAGACACAACAACAGACACACAGACACACAGACACACAGAAACAGAGAGACACAGAGAGACACAGAGAGAGCAAATAATCCAGAGAGAGAGAGAGAGAGAGAGAGAGGAGAGAGAGAGAGAGAGCAATCTGTCTCTAGCAACAGAAGAAATAATGATCATCACTTTGGCGTTAGCTTGACCACGCGGTGTGGTAAAACCGATGCTTTCCTTTACAGGTCTATTTTTTTTAAAGAAGGAAAGAAAGACAAGTTGAAAAACAGCCACTCACAATGATGAAAGTTGACAGATTGTATTGAAATCAAAAAAACATTTCCTAGCCGTCAAAACTTTTCATGTGAGGCTGATGAAAAAAACAAACAAACCCAAACAAACCAGCGAAGACATGATTTGTAAGGAAGGGCTGTGTAGCCAGTAAAAGTGCTGAATTTGAATAAAAAGAACATCAAAGAAAGCGACTGGATTGAATCTGATGTTTTACAGGACGATGTTTAAAGAAGTTGTTGTTGCTGCTGTTGTTGTTGTTGTGCGTTCCCCACCTTTAACACTCTGGGGGTCACCAAGAATGTGCACTCTGACTTAACTCATCCCACCTTGGAGTCACTGTGAGATTAAAGTTGCGCACGGAATGAGAAGTTTACGTGTTTGACTGTTTTTAAGAACCTTGCCATAATTATAGGTAGTCATAATCCGATTCAGAGGAAAGACAAGGTGTGTGTGTGTTGTGTGTGTGTGGTGTGGGGTGGGGTAGTTGTGTGTTGTGTGTGTGGGTGTGTGTGGGTGTGTTTGTGTGTGTGTGTGGTGTGTGTGTGTGTTGTGTTGTTGTTGTGGGTTGGGGGTGTGTGGGGTGTGTTTGTGTGGGTTGTGTGTGGTGTGTTGTGTGTGGTGGTGGTGGGTGGTGTGTGTGTGTGTGTGTGTGTGTGTGGTGTGTGTGTGTGTGTGGTGGTGTGTGGTTGTGTGTGTGTGTGTGTGTGGTGTGTGTGGGTGTGTGTGTGTGGTGTGTTGGTTGTGGGTGTGGTGTGTTGTGGTGTGTGTGGGGGTGTGTGTGGGTGTGTGTGTTGTTGTGTGTGTGTGTGTGGTGTGTGTGTGTGTGTGTGTGGTGGTGTGTGTGTGTGGTGTGTGTTTTGTGGTGTGTGT
>CM060319.1:45150598-45155598 GCA_030674155.1 Stramonita haemastoma | reverse complement strand
CACACACACACACACACACACACACACACACACACACACACACACACACACACACACACACACACACACACACACACACACACCACCACACAATCACACACAACAACACACACTCACACAATCACACATACACACACACACACACCACACACACACACACACACACACACACACACGTACACACACACACACACACACACTCACACAATCACACAACACAACACACACTCACACAATCACACACACACACAACACACACACGTACACACACACACACACTCACACAATCACACACACAACACACACACACACACACACACACACACACACACACACACACACACAACAACACACAACACACACATACGTACACACATACCCTATTCATCCTTACCCACCACCAATCCTCAGAAAAGTAAGACTTCCAGCAATCAGTCTCGTTCAATATCTCCCCCCTTTCCCCCCCATTATCAAGACTAGGACATTGATGCGGCCGCAGGGTATTGCTATTTTATTCATTTATTCCTTATCTGCTGCCTCCTCTATAGGGTATACCAGGTGCGTTTCCCCCCCCCCCATCTCACGGGGGCAATTTTTGTCAATTTTCTTGCCTGTCTGACTTAGGTAGGGTTTTTTTTTTGCACTGATATTGATGTTGCCACTAAAAGATGCTGTGTAGGTTGGGTTTTTTTTTTTGCTGGCAGTAACATGCTGATCACGTTTTACCCTGGAAGGAAGGAGGGAGCAGTTGGTTTTGATCATTCAGGTGACACTCCACCCCATAAGGAGTCGCATTGCACCAGTGATCCATTTTTTTTAGTTGTTGACTTGTTATTAATCTGCAATAAAATGGCTAATTCCATACCAAAAAAAAAAAAACCCAGATAGAAAATCGAGCAATTCTATCAAAAGTTATTACAAATTTGAAATGATAGACTGCAGAAAATGTCAAAATTTTTTTTGGGAGAAATTGACAAGTTTTAGCATCATAATAGGTGGTTAAAATGAGGGATTTGGAATTTTCAAAGCACGTTAAAAGACAAATTGACAGAAAATTATGTCTTGATATTTGACTACAAGGCTATGGTTTTTATCATCAACCAAAATCTCAAAATTGACAACCTCACCCCCCACCTGCCTTTAATGGCTCCTAGGGGAAAAGTGGATTAGGTGCTGAGCGACTCATTTTGTGGTGGAGCGTCACAATTCTGAATTTGTTGATTCGGAACTGTCAGCGATCTTGTAGGGTTTCTTTCATTCGGTATCCTGCAGGCCAGATCCAATCTGCTGGAGTCTGTTCTCTCCAGGATAGATTCGGAATGGATCGGTGGTCTTAAAGGTAACGCGCCTATCTAGAAAGCGAAAAGTCCGGGTCGGAGTGTGCGGTGGGTTGTATCCTGTTTGGGTGCCAAAACTTTTTCGCACATCCATTAGATCATGGGTGGTGGTCTGGGTGCTAGTATTTCGGATGAGATGATAAACTGAGGTCCCATGTATTACACATCATTATTTAGCACACGTAAAAGAACTCACGGCAACAAGAGGGTTGTCCCTGGCAAATTTTTTTATATAGAAAGAAAGCCACTCTGATAGGGAAACATATTCAATTGCAGACAGGAAAAAGGAAAAAAAATGGGTAGGCGCTGGACTTGTGGCAACGCGCTCTCCCCGAGGACAGCAGCCTGAATTTCCCGCAGAGAAATCTGCTGTGACATAAAGTGGTATAAATAAATAAATAAATGAATAAATAAATAAATAACTAATAAAAAGAATCCTTTTGTTGGGTGTACTCCCCCACATGTAGCATGAGGTACAGCGTTATAGGGCTGCCAATCACACAGCACACACCTGACCAATGATGGGGGTATATAATATATACTTGGCTTCTGAGAAGTATGACCAGGAAAGGCATTAAGAGAACTACGAACAAGAAAAATCCAATCCAATCTTATTGTTAACAGCCCTACCGACCACAGAGGCCATACTGGGGCTGTCACCACTTTAACCTTTTCTGAATCTCAGATTAAAACTGTACCTAAACCAATCCAATCCAATCCAATCATGTTGTTTATAGCCTCATCGACCACGCACGCTATATCGGGGATGTCACCTCGTAAAACTGTGCATCAACTCTATACAGACTTGAACAAGGTTTAAAACCAACTCTACTGTCCTTCTTTGTATCCACGCCCTGGACAACTATAAAAGTCAACCCAGGATGGTCCCCACATTGGGGGAGAACAGGTCAAAAAGACATTCCTCCTCACGTTGTTGTAGAGAAGAGGATATAAATAAACATGGATCGCGTGTGTTTTTATTATTATTTTTTTTTGGTCAACAAGATCATCAAATAATAATGCTGAGAAGCTGCCCAGTTTCAAATAAGTGCCATAAACTGACAATTTTGATTTGATTTGATTTGATTTATTCTTTTATATTGAGGATAATGGAATAAGCACTTATTTGTTTTTTTACATCCAATCCCCGTGTGTTTCCATATTATTTGTAAATTTCGTCGTCCGTTCCCACGGCACACAATGGCCTACTCTTCCGAAAAGCGGAACGGATTTTAACGTGTGCACAAGATGTTCTTCGTGTTTTCACTCACGGGACCTCGGTTTATAGTCTCATCCAAAGGACTTTTGGGGGGAGTGGAGTCGGCACTGATGTAAACTCCACAAGAAAAAATCATCTTGAAGGAGATTCGAACCCAGATCAGCAGATCACGAGCGCATCACACTGACCACCAGGCTATCCCGTTCCTATCAATACCAAGGCCTACTCCAGAAAAAAAAAGAAAAAAACAACTGCTGCAGCCGCTATAGCAACTACAATACCAATGCCAGGAATTCATCAGTGGCTATGACTTCATACTGGCTAATATTTAAGGTTGGCACAAAGCTTCCTGATGATGGACATGACACAATCAACTGGCAGTATCACGACCGGATTAATCATCTTCTTCGGATGAACCGGTACAAGTCTAACATCAATAGAACTAAAAAATAAACCCAAGTAAAAAAACCCCCAAAAAACAACAAGATAAATTTCTTAGGAACTATTGTTGGTAGTCAACACGACCTAGTCTGACGGAGGAGCACCAACAATATGACTAAATCCTCCTACCCTTCTCAGATTCAATTTTGAAACAAAAACAAACAAACCCTGAAAGATTCTAATGGCATTAAACCACTCACTCATAAAGAAGGGGAAAAATTCACACTCTTTCTGCTTCGAGAATTTCAATGAAGTGAGGATTGAACAGCGGGCCCAGGTTCTCAGTAATTTTCCCCAGAAAAAATGTCTAATTGATGGATCACGATAAAATACTATAGAGAAGTGTGGTTGTGGCGGATTAAATCCACTTAAGAAAACCGACGATGGAAAGAAAAAGTAACGGTACTGCATCATAAACAATGTTTAGTCGAGAAAAGAATGTCGCAAAGGAAACGGTGGTTTGAACAGTAACACTGTAAGAAGGTCAAGAAAAAAAACAGCCGAACTTTGACAACAGCATAGAAACAGCTTTTCAGATTGTGAAAGATCGGAACGAAACGTCACCACTATTAAGAACAGAACGTTAGCATCATACAAACTAAACGTCAGCACCATTAAGAGCAAAACGTCAGCATCATTAATTTAGAACAAAGCATCAGCACCAATAAGACCAAAATGTCAGCACCCTTTAGCACAAAACGTCAGCAGCATTGATGACAACATCAGTACCATTAAGGACAAAACGTCAGTACCATTAAGAACAAAACATCAGCACCATTAAGAACAAAACGTCAGCACAGTTAAGAACAAAAAACCCCAGCATCATGAAACAAAACGTCAGCACCATAAGAAAAAACATCAGCACCATTGAGAACAAAACGTCAGCATCATAAAAACAAAACGTCAGCACCATTGAGAACAAAAGTCAGTACCATTAAGAACAAAACATCAGCACTCTTAAGAACAAGACATCAGCAGCATTGAGGACAAAACGTCAAATGTCTCGCGTCTAACCCCCCCCCCCTCCCCCAACCTAGACGTTTATCAAAAGATACTGACTGCCCTTGTACAGACAGACCATAGGAAATCCAACAGAATCGGTACAGGAATCATCAACTGGGGCTGACTCCCTAATATCAGTGACGAAGTTATAGAAACTTGGCTATAAAAAAAGGACAAAGCTGCAGGCACTGACAAAATATCCACATAACTCTTAAAACGTGATCGATAGACAGATATTGGCAACTTAAGTGCCATTTGGCACAAAATTGGGCGCACCAGGGAGTAGCCTATATCATAGGCTCAGTCACAAATGGCGACTCTTCCCAAGAAAGATCTCTATCATTGCCCCAAACTACCGCAATATCAACTATGCTCGCAAAGGGAGGATGGAAATGATTCTGAAAAAAAATCACTGCCAGAAACATCTGCCATTATCTATCAAGAACAGGGTTCTGTTAGAGGCAGACATACTCTTTAGCAGATGTTAACCCCCCCCCCCCCCCTACATCCTCGAGAAAAACCCTCTCTCTCTCAAACCAATTGAGGCAGTTATACCCTATTTTCGTAGATTTCAAAAGGACTGTTTTTTCAGGAAATAAATAACTTCAGGACATAAAGCACGTAGAAACTTAAGCACAACTTAATAGAATAAAGTACATTTCTGATGATTATAATTTAAAAAAAATTCTTCACTACGCAAGTGATGACTGATTATTTGAACTTTGTGTAGCAATTAGCCTTTGGAAGTTTGTTCCTTAGAAATGCTGGACTTGTGTCTGAATGAAAAAATTGATTCGTTTGTTTTGAAATGCAGATGTGTGCCAATCAAAATGATTCAAAAGAAAAAAGTTCAAAATGGCCTTTGACAGATTCTGACTGGAGGAGTGATGAACCCCATGGAAGAAAGTTAACGTTGGGAAGAAACTATTCTCTTTCAGCCAGGTTGATCTTCTAAAGCAATTTTGTAATTAGAGGTACTTTTCTCCTTCATTTTTTTTTTT